>CM028332.1:40195299-41395299 GCA_016647705.1 Eucommia ulmoides | reverse complement strand
TAAATCACTGAAACACTTGATCAAACATTAGTTCCACCAAAACATCAATACTTAATTGTTCATCAAAATCTTGAGATCAACAAAAATCTCACCAAAACACTCCAAATGTCTTTTTACCCGGTAATGATTGAACCATTACAAAATCACTCAAAAAATGCAATTCTTATCCACGAATAATCACTACCTCAATCTCTTTACAGGAAGGGATTAAAACCCTACTACCCTTGATTAAATATCCCTAATGATATTTAATCCGTCAGAACTCACCAATATAAAAGTTGATAAGTAAATCTCACTTGGAGTTTCTACCACCCCAGACAAATAAAAACTCAATTAATATCCCAACTAGTGATAGAAATACGTGAAATACAGAAATATGATTTTAACAAGAATATGGGTAGCAAATTGGAGCACATAATCAGATTCAAGAAATTGTTTGAAAGAATATTTTCTTCAAAAATAAAAAACAATTTCTAAGATCAATTTCCAAAATAAAATAATGAACAATAAATAATATGGAAAAATCTCACCCGGAATCTACAGAAATAATGATTAGAACGGTATAGCTTCAAATTCGATATTAATAAAAATAGATCGCAGTTGATTATCAGAATCACTCTTAGAATAGCTCACAGTATCTTAGAATGATAACTCTTATAAACGCTCTCTCAAAATGATATAAACTGATTTTCTTTCTTAGAATGATTAACTTTTCTTAGAAAATTCGCAGGTCTAGATAAAGGCACATGTAATCAGTCTCCTAACAGCTAGTTTACAAGTGTCATGATAATAAAATACTCTTATAGACCCCTTATAACATAAGAACTTCATTTATGTTCAATTTCACTTAAAAACATCTTTCGAATCTTTCAATTAAACCCCCAAAGCTTTTCTCAATCAAAATAAATAAGTATAGAATCTATTTCAAGTACCAAATTGAGAAACATTAATATTTAATGAACCATATTGAAAGGATTTAATTAGTATATGAACCATATCTTAAATAGTAAGAATATCCCCGAAATCTCTCTCAAATCCTAACAAAAAATGGCTATTTTTGAATTTAAAATCGGATCAAACGATATCCTGAACCAACACATATGGTCGACTGCCCAACTCAGCTTGTAGCCAAACCATCGCCGTAGCGAGTATAGGTCGACCGCTCGGTCGACTCACAGATTCATAGAGTTAGTCATGCTTTCACCGGGCGACCGCTCGGTCGCCTCGCAGATTCAGAGAGTTAAGATGTTTTCACAGGTCGACCGGTCGGTCGACTCTTTAATTCAGGATGTTTCATCTTCTTTCTCCGGTTGACTGCCTTCTTCTGAATCACTTCTCTGATCTCATTTTTAACTTACTTTCTTTTATGATTTAGCCCTTTTATCTATTTTTATCTTTAAATAAGCTCCACTAATATTCTTATATTCCATTTTAGTCATTCAAAAATATATTTTTTTAATTCACATAGGAGCAAATAAATATACTTAACAAAAACACACATAAAATATAAGATTCATTTTTTGCCATGTGTGCATTCCTAAATGGGATATTAAGAGTTAATATTTACCTGGGTTGTTTTCCCTAATTTCTTTAAACTCTTAATACTTATTCATCATCTTAATATCTTTATTAAGCATCCATTCCATTTGGCATCTTCATTTAGCATCCATTAAATTTGACATCTTAATTACTAAAACTTTAAATCACTGAAACACTTGATCAAACAATAGTTCCACAAAAACATCAGTACTTAATTGTTCATCAAAATCTTGGGATCAACACTCATAAATTTATTCCGATCGAGGCTATCGTTTAGAAATATTTCTTTAAAGCAAATTTCGCCACCGCTTGGGTGCTTACGGTTACTCTGTCGTTTACTTCCGAGGATACAACAATCATAATCTTCCGATACTAGCACTGGAAATCAAAGGATCCAACGAATAAAACAAGTGTTGAACTCTCTGTCAAGAATAAACTAACAAAGACTCATAGTGTATGTGCAGTGCAAGAAATCTTAAGTTTTCATGCCTAAATGATAATGCAAACTTTTATATTTATAAAGTAAACAAATAAGCTAGTAACTCTTAACGCATCAAAAGTCTTACTTTAAAGCCACTAAGAACACTTTAAAACCACTAAGAATTATCAAATATAACTCTTGCACTACAACAAAAATGGCCTACCGAGGCACGAAAAAGTGTCCCGACAGCACCCCTATTGTGACACTTAGTATTTTTGGGACACTTGGACTGGTGCCCTATAAAAAGCCGCCCCAATAGGTTATAAGGGCACTATATAGTGCCCTTTTTGTCTGAACTTATTAAGGCAATAATAAGTGTCCTATAAGATAGCTATTAGGACACCATATATTGCCTCTATAGTATTTTATATTTTTTAAATTATATATATTAGGACACTACAAAATGTTGTGAAAAATCTCTATTAGGACACAAGAATGTGTCGCAAAATTGTCATAGAGAACCAACATATAAGAGCACTATTTAGCGTCCCAAAAAGTATCTAATTTTTTTTATAATTTAAAATTATTTTAAAATATCAAAATACTCTAAATCGAAACAATAAAAACTAAAAATTCATCACAATACAAAATACATAAAGAACTTAAATTTTTTGCATTAAAAATGGGGAATTAAAAATCCCAGAGATACACAAAATGGAAAAGATCAACCTAACTAAAGAAAATTATCCTCTAATATGAGAAAACAATCATAAAGCATTACTCATTAACCAAAAAATAATGTCTTCATCGATACATTCAATCTTCAGCCAAAGAAACCTATATAAACAAAACATGTACATAAAGAATCAATAAGTCGTAACTCTTAATAACATTCAACAAAATTCATAATATTCAAAACAAACATACGGAGGTGAAGCTTACCGCTATAACGACCCATTAGCTTCACTACACCAACACCATTCTCTGCACTTTCAGCTTCAACATGTGCAACATTTATGGCCCGTTGAGCCTCCTCAACAGTCTCCAGGGCACAGCTGCAATGCTCCAAATAATTCATAAGTAATGATGTTTTAATCCCAAAACATATGAGCAAAATTAGAAAAGTTGTTACGAATGCAACTTAACAACTTCAATTTACAAAAGGAAAATCAATGTCGAACAAGCAAGTTCTCAAAAAGTTCACGATAATTTTGGGGGGGGGGGGGGTAAAGTACTCAAAATTATTTTGTGGAACTAAATTTTCCTCAAAGGGTCAGATTCGTCAGAAGAATTTAAAACCCGTAATAATGATGCTGAAGCTGAAGCAAAGAAGTTGAAAGCAAGAAGCTACACAAATGCAACAATTGCTTACCAGCTGGAAGGATTGATATTGGAAATTATACTTGTTTTCGAATTTCCTCCTAATGAATCTTGAAGGAAGTCCAACATGAATGTTAGTCCAAAATGGAACAGTGATTTTTATAATGGATATTTCTGATATTGTATTGGGAAGAAATCACCAAAAGGGGGGGGGGGGGGGGGGGATAGAGGTGGGGAGAGTTGAAATCACTAGTGTAACATTTTCTATCCAACAAAACTCAACCATCAGTTAACTGATAATTGACATAAAACACATCAAATGTTGCAATGATAAGATGAATTGAGACAAGTTATAACCCCTTTACATGACAGTAGTGACACATGCCATAGAAAAATTGAAGAAGTCGATTCTTTTGAATGGAGAAGACAAATAAATACTAAAGCTGCTGGAATAAAAGTAGGATTACATGTCTGGTTGAAGTAATAGATATCACATTTGCCAAATATGATATTCTCCACCAATCATTTTTTATATTACCCATGTGGCCAAAATGTAGTATGCAATTCTATTTTATCGAGAAAAACCAAAGTAACTACTACCTGAAGTAAAAATATTAGCTTTGAATCCCTGTAAGGAACATGTTGAGACTTCCCGTTGGATATGTTGACAAGGTTCATGATCACAAGTCTGCATCGACAAGTTTTATTCATAGGAGAGACACGAAACAAATTACACTTTAGAAAGTAGTATTACTATGAACTACGAAGCAAACTATTGTTCGTCAACCTTGCAACATTAAGCATAGGAAGTATAAATAGCATACCCCAATGTTGAAAGTGACTTGTTGATATTGGTAGCTTCCTTCAGGCAACCTTCAACACCAGAGCTCTTTTGCCTAGCATGTAAAAATTAGTATATTAGATATTATGTAAAATGTTTGTTGACATTTCGTCCATTTTTTTCAACGAAAGAGGTTCCCTTATAGTAAATTATAATAGTTATACCTCAAACAGAAACAAAAACTGAAAGCAAAATAGAAACCAAGAACAAAATCAGAAACAGAGAAACAGAAACCAAGAACAAATATATGTCATTAGCATGTAGACTTACAGAAAATGGAGCTTAAGGAGAAATTATATATAAAATAAATGATCTTATATTACTCCCATTGTGATTGTGTTCTCTCTTCTTTGTGCTTTCACAGCATTCGGGAAGCAGATCAACAAAACAAAAATAGACCACCTTCACAAAGACAAAAGGTGAAGCATTAGATTTAGATGATTAGGACCGAGCTAGTTTTAGGGCGATCTTGTTTGTACAAATGGATAACATAAGAACCTTCAAATCAAAATAATTGGAAACCAAGAGCAGAAATAGAAGCCAAGAACAAAAACAACAACAAAAACCAAGAACATAACTGGCCATTTAGTTGTCCTTCTATTCACAAATCGTAATCATTCTCAATTAGTTAGTTTATTGGAGTAAAAAATAAACTGAATTACAGAAAATACCTCTTCTATAATGGGTTTCGGATATGAAATTGCTAAAAAGAAAATGAAGGAATTTTGCTGCACACAAAAAGAGTCATTGGATCTCAGAAAGTTCAAATCTAACAAGCATAATATAGTTCAAAGGCTCTGGTAATAAATGAAGAAACACAAATCCACTAAATAAAACAAAAAAAAAAAAAATAAAATAAAAAAATCAGATCAAGAGAACAGGACGATCTAAATCAAACAAAATAACCAAAATCCAGAAGAAACAACACTTATTTAGTTTATTACCCTTCCAGACGCATCAATGTCGAGGCCATTAACGAGTAGTTCAGGTAGATCTTCCCTTAGAAACCTCTACTTTGCCTTCAACTCAGATTTGGCCAAATCAAGCACTAAATGTTTAGAATCTTCAGATCTAAAACCCAAATTCGAAAAAAAAAATCACAGGGCAGAGAAAATACCTAAAGTTTTTGAGGTTGGCGCAGCCACGTTTGGTGGCCGTGGCGGTGTTGGTGCCGATGGATCTGCAGGGACGTAGAGGGACGTGTGTGTGAAGAATAGGGTCTATGGTGATAGAGATAGTAATGCGGGAGAGGGCTAAGAGGTCTAAATCCATTTCGTCGGCGATGACAACAATGTAGAGGAAAATGAGAACTGAGTGAAGGAACAAACGGTTTGGGGGTGGGTATGAGCAGGAAGAAGTTTAGGGATTTTATTTTTTGGGGAGGTTTGGGGTGGGTGTGAGCAGGAAGAGGTTTAGGGGTTTCATTTTTTTAAGCAAACGTGTGAGCGGGAGAGAGGGTGCCAAAACCAAAAAGATTTCATTTTTGTATCAAAAGGTTGTCATTTGGGAAAAAGGAAGAGAGAGTAGGGGGCATTTGCGACGAAAATAGTTCATCGCCTAATGTTAAATATAGGCGATCACATTGGCTACGAATCTATTTTGTCGCCTATACATTAACAGGATAATTATATTAGATTTGGAAAGAAAAATCACGATGAAAGGGATTCGTCGCCTAATAAAAAAATATCTTGTGCCAAATTGGCGACGAAATGTTTTCGTCGCCAATACGCTAGCGGGAACAATTTTCCCATTTTTTGCTTGGCGCCAAGAATTGATCGGACCAATAGCGACGAATTTTAAAATTTCGTCGTCTATTAGTCATCTATGGCTACAAATTTATACTTCGTCGCCAGAAGTAAATCACATTTGGCTACAACTGTCAATTTTGTAGCCAATAGACACATTTGGCTACAATTATTGTGTCGTCGTCAAATCATTTGTAGCAGAATCACGTTTTTCTTGTAGTGGTGGTTTTTGTAAAATAATTTTAATTTTAATTTTTTTTGTATTTTTTAATTTAATTTTGATTTCATTTATAAGGGTACCTTTAATTGACATATAATTAAATTATAATAGGACACAAAATTGTGCCCAAATATCGCTTATGTTTTTAGGGCACTATTTTATGTCTTTTTACATTATATATAGATATTAATTTATTTAATTACTAATTAAATTCTATTGGGACACTACTTTGTGTCCTTTAAATATTTGATTATAGGGGCACAATACATATAGTGTCCCGAAAAGTACCTTTATAGGGCACAAGATATATAGTATCTCAACAAATTGATTTTTATGGGACACTTTCTAATTTTGTACCCCGAAAAGTACATTTATAAGGCATAATACATATAGTGTCCCAATAGAGGTGTCCTTAGAGACAGTTTTTGTTGTAGTGTTGATTAAAAGACAAGTTTTGTTTGGTTGGAAAAATTGTTAGAATCAATTTAAAGAAAATTCAAAAAAGATTTTTCTCTACTTACATGAACCTAAATCCAAACCCAAACCCACGACCCGACCCATGTCTACAATCCAAAATGGATTATAAGTTTTGGTTTAAGTGTTTTTCATTAACTAATATGGAATTACTCATTTTACATACTTCAATCAATTTTATAAGACTACGTTGAAAGACAATTTTTCATTCATAGCTTAATGATTGTTTTGACAAATAAATATTTAGCGTTTGTTTTCTCACTAAGAATAACGTATTGAAATATGAAAATATATCAATCAATAATTAAATCACATAAATAATTAGACTTAAAATAGTCTAAAGATTATTTTTGTCTAACACATAAATTAGACCCTAATACCAGGGAAAGGAGAAATATAAGGTAAAACTAAGATAGCTGATGTTTTTATCAAATAAGGAACATGAACACGATAAGAATGAGTTATGGCCACCCAAAGACCCTCTTGGGCTCCTAGAGAGTCCGCTTATTGACGTGTCCAACTCCAGAAATGCAATTGGCCATCATTATAGACACGACATTTTTGACCGCCTCGCAAAAATATTATACTTTATTTTTATAATTAACTTTATTTTATTTCACTATGTTTTATTTCAGAAAATACACAAAAAATAAAAAGGTTTTTGAAAATGAAACAAAACGGCATTTATTTGGAGCAAAACGGACAAAAAACAGACAAACCACGGTGAACTGAACGCACGTATGAACAAAACCCGCACGTGAACATTACCGCATGCTGATGAATAGTGTCTGCATGATTTGGGAATTGTACCAACATGATAATGAATAGTTATTCCCTTTTGTTCTTTTGTGCACATTTTCTTCCCATTTTTAATGCTTTGTTCCCCTTTCTTTCTCCCTTTGGTTTTGACTTTTTCTTGCATTCTTTGTCCATTTCTCTTACCGAAGTAATGATGAGGGACATTATTTATATGGAGAAATCAGACAAAGCCAGAGGGCCAGAGAGGAATTTTGTTGAAGGGATTTTGGAGAGGATTTTGGGAGACAATTTTGTTAAGGAGAAGAGAAAGAATTTTTTTGAGAAGAAGTACTTATTTTTTGGGGAGAGAAATTTTTTTTTTGAAAGAAATCTTGAGAGAAAATATACATTTTTTTAAGAAGAAGAAGAAGAAGAGAAAGGAAGAAGAGAAGAAAATATCTAAGTTAGGGTTGGAACTTCTATCTTTTCTAAATCTTACTTATGCATTAAGTTGTTATTATACTAAAATTTTATTTTGTAAATTAGATTTATATATATATATATATATATATATATATATATATATATGAAAAAACTTGTGAATTACTTAATAGGTAGATAAAATGAAGTGGAAAACTCCTAACCTTCCACTGAAGCGGTTTAGATGTAGAAGGAGATTACTCCCCTCGATATGTAGATTGAACTAACTTAAGTATGTGTGTGTGTGTGTGTATGTTTGTGCGCGTGTGTTTCCTTAACTTGTGTGTTGAGAATTCGAGGTGGAAAACTCCTGATCTTCCATTGGAGTTGTTTAGGTTTAGAAGGGAGATTACTCTCCTCGATGTGTGTGAGTGTGTGTGCGCGTGTGTTTCTTTAACTTGTGTTAAATAAAATATGTTGATAATACGAGGTGGAAAACTCCCGACCTTCTATTGGAGCGGTTTAGGTTTAGAAGGGAGATTACTCCTCTCGATCCATGTGCGTGTGCGTGCGTGTGTGTGTTTATTTAACATGTGTTAAATATAATGTGCTAACAAGATGAGGTAAAAAACTCCCGACCTTCCATTGGAGTAGTTTAAGTTTAGAAGGGAGATTACTTCCCTCGATGTATGTGTGTATGGGTATGTTTTTTTTTATTTTTTTATTTTTTTTATTTACTTATTTGTTTATTTATTTTGTTAAATTTAATACATGGTCAAAACATGGAGGAAATTTCCCCGCCTTCTATTTGAGCGGCTTAGAAGGAAATAATCTCCTCAATATATAAATTCCTTGATAATATATATATATATATATATAATACAAAAATATTTTCTTTTTTTAGAAGGAAATGATTTCGAAATAAAATAAAATATTCGGACTAGACTAATTGGATATAAGGTACCATCTTTGGACGGGCGTCTTACTTAAGCCATTTTTTTAATCGTTTCAAAAAGAAAAATCTAGTGACCTAGCACACTATTTAAACTTAATACTAGGTGGCGACTCTTTTTTCTAAAACTGGCTTAAGTATTTTCTTGATAAAAATGACGCTTTTAAAAAATCCCTTCTCATCTTACACTTGTATATTTATTTTGATTTCTTTGGAAAATGGGGGCGTGTCAGTTGGCAACTCCACTGGGATAGGATTAGAGGGTCAAGCCCAATATGTCTAAATAAGTCGAACTAATCCAGAGTCTGAATATTAAATTTTATTTTATTATCTTTCCCTCAATTTTGTAAATAAATTATGATTTTTGTTTCCTTCATTCTTTCCTCTTGGGCTCTTATATCATTGTAAATCCTCCGATATAAGCACGGTTGTCTTGTATCCATATTGTCCCCTTGGGATTCTATGATACAAGATGGGAAATGGGTTCGATATTTGATATATTGATGATGTCTTAGGAAGTCCTAAAAAACGAAACGAGTTCAAAGTTTTTAATATCGGTGAGAACGATAAAAAGAATTTTCATAAATCAACATTTGTTTTAATTGGTCAATATCGAAATTGAAGACTTTAAACTCGAATGGGCTTTAAGATCACCTAAGACCCACGTGGATTAATAAAGGGGTTTGTTGTAGAATAAGGACGAGACAGAAAAATCGGTCCCAGGAAAGCAGTTTCAGTTCCCCCCATTTGGAGTCCGGTCTTCATTCACAGCCGTGCCCAGACTCATTCTAGGATGACATCAGAAGGCAATCCCGAATCTCCTTGCACGGCCGAAATGACTCAGATGAAAGTGACTATGAAGCTAATAATCGAGAAGCTTGATAATCTAAGCCAAGATCGAGTGATGCCTATGATTCCGCCTAATGGAATCCCGATGACTCTGCCCAGTTCTGAATTACCTAATGGAAACCCTCCAAGTATCGGGATGGAGAACTCAGTACCGAATCCGAATCATGCTGGCCCGAACTTCGCAGCCCAAGTCTTTTATGGACCTCAGATGGGCCCTCATAACTTCGCCTATGGAGCACCGACATATCCCAGCCTTGGGAATGTCTAACAGGTTTCACCCGATGGACCAATCCCTTCTGCACCGCAGATTCTCATTCATCCGGAGAGGGTCGTTGCTCCACCGAACGATCCAAATAGTAACCAACTGGCCCTGGCCACCGAAATAGAAAACAAAGAAGAAGATAATGGACCCCCTTCGACCTGGGTTATGAAAAGGGAGGAGTTGTAGAAAACCATAGAAGAATTGAAAAGAGAGAAGTCATCTAGGAAAACAACGTACAAGGAGCTATCAGCACTATCCTGGGTGGTGTATCCGGAAAACTTCATAGTTTCAGAATTCAAGAATTATGACGGTACTGGCCCTCCCAGAATGGCATATCAGTATGTACAAGGAAGAGTTGGGAGTTTATGCTCGGAACGAAGACCTTTGCCTAAAGATGTTTCGATGATCATTAAAAGGATCGACTCTCAGTGGGTATATGACCCTGGACTTGGCGCAGATTGAGATGTTCGAGGATATGGTAGAGGCCTTCTATGAACAATATGTGTACAATAAAGATGCCGCACTAGACCATAATACCCTCTACCAGCTACTGAAGAGAAAAGATGAAAGCTTCCGAAGGTATACTGCCTGCTGGAGGGAGGAGGCTACCAAAGTTGTCCCCAGGTTGAACGAGAAGGCTCAGTTAGAGATACTCAAGTAAATCCAGACGCCTCTGTTTTATTGAGATCTATCGAGCATAGTAGTGATTTCCTTCGACGATGCAATCAAACAAGCCGAGGTGATAGAAGAGGGAATAAGAAGCGAAAAGATTGAAGGGACCTCGCCCGATCTGACTAGGAGGTCAGCCCCGCCAAAGAAGAAGGAGAGTGAGGTAGCTGTTGTCATTTTCCGCCCCAGCAAACCCATTACCAAGACTACCCCCAAGCTTCCTATCCCCAAAACTACCCGAACTAGAACAACCAATATCACAACTACCCTCCTCAAAATCGCCAAAACCAACATTACCCCCGGAACCAATCCTATTCCCAAAGCCGTCCCCGCTATTACCGGAACGTACCTCCTCCTTACCAAAACCGCACTCCCCAATATTATCCCCAAGCCTACCAAACATCTTCTTACCATACATATCAACCAAACCCGAACACCTCACCTCAAATTCCTAACCACACCCTAAGGCTGGGAACCCAATACCACCAAGGCTCTCAACCTCGTGCTACTGGGGAAAACTTCTGTGATGATGACAAATAGCTACTAGACCCTTCGACCTCAATCACCAAGTTATACCGGAGTTGTTTGAAGCAGGGGATGCTGACATCCCTTCCATTCTGCGAAGTTAAACTTGGGAGTAAAACAGCTTCTTCAAATGCTTTCTGTGAATACTACTCAGGAACTAGAGGACATGCGTGCGAACAATGTTTTCGGTTAAAGGTAAAGATTCAGGAATTCATACGTACAGGAGCCATCATGTTTCCTAAAAAACCTGAGGCCGGTACGCCAAACTGTCAGCAAAATCCGTTGCCTGAACACGCCCCCTCAGGAAGTGGCATCAATCTAATTTTTACAGAGGAGGTCGATGAAGAAGTTGATGTGATCGATATCGGTGGTATTTGTTTACACCCAGAGGTTCTCGACAGAGAGTTCGAATTACATCCAGAAAGGGTAGCCGAAAAACTAGAGAAATCTCTAATTATGTCTTTCCCGATCCAAAAGCCAGTGGAAAATCTCAATAAGGTCCCGTGGAATTTCGAGATCATCGCTAAAATAGGAGAAGGAGAAGAATTTCCAATCTCAGCAGGAGAAACTGGTGGAATCACTCGGTTTGGAAGGGTGTATATGCCACAAGATTTGATCAGGGTTCCTGTGAGGGAACTAAAAGGAGCTCTAAAAAGGTCGGTGTCAGAATAGGAGGCTGACGACTTCCTAAAGGCAATGAAGAATTTGGAATATAAGATAGTGGAGCAACTCAACAAAGCGCCAGCGCAAATCTCGATGCTCTCACTACTCTTATCCTCAGAAGTACACAGATAGGCACACTAAAAGTCCTAAATGAAGCCCATTTGCCTAGCACAATCCCTCCAAAAAAGTTTGTCACTCTGGTCGAGCAAGTTCTAGGATCTAACACCATCACTTTCACAGATGACGAGATGGACGAAGACGGAACAAGTCACAACAAGTCTTTGAATATCACGGTCGAAAGCCATGGAATGTTTTTAGCTCGGGTACTGATTGACAATGGATCAGCACTGAATATTTGCCCTTTGTCGACGCTGGAAGAAATGGGAATAGATTTGTCATCGATTCGATCATCAAAGATGGTCATCAGAGCATTCGATGGGGCTAGGAAAGATAGCGTTGGAGAGATTGACCTACCAATTGAAATTGGCTCGATACAGTTCAATGTGAAGTTCTAAGTGCTCGACATACCTGCTTCATACAACCTATTGTTGGGGAGGCCGTGGATCCATAATGCTGGGGCAATGCCTTTGTCTTTACACCAGAAAATCAAGTTCATCATTGATGACACACTGTATATGATCAAGGCTGATTTAGATATCATACCTTTTCGTCAAATGATAAGCCGATAAGTCCCATTAATAGACGAGAAAAAGGAAAGATTGAAGCCTCCTATCACGTGTTCGATGTTGCAAATGCTACCTTTGTGAAGGAAGGAGGACACGAGATGGAACCATCATTGTCTAATACTGTGGCCTTCGTTGCTAAAGAAATGAAGTCCCTTGGTTGCATTCCCGGGAAAGGATTGGGCAAGAATCTAGATGGAATTACAACACCGATAGAAGTCAAGGAGAAAAGGGGGAGATTCGGATTGGGATACGAGCCGACAAGAGTAGACAGGGAAAAGTTCTTCCTAAAGAAGAGGGATGGATCCTCAGACAACCAGTCGATGAAAATTCCGCATATCCGGGTCACCTTCCCCTATCCAGTAGAAACCATCAACAAAGGAGAAGAGGCTATAGGATTCGAGTTGCATCCTGAGAGAATGATGATCGAGGAAGCTGTAAATGTAATCATGGGAGATGAGGCAGAACCAAGTCATAGGTCTGGTATTCGAACCAAGGGAAAAAAAAAGCTACAGAATTGGGATTCTTGTTCCCTCCCGGTTTGCCGGGCGTTTCGGTAAACTTGAGGAGATTTTTTTGTTGATCATCCTTCCTTCCAGCTAGCCTTCTGGATGGCAAGGGATTTTGCTTTGTAATGTTTATATATATATATATATATATATATATATATATATATATATATATATATATATATATATATAATGAATGCAATTATGTTTTATCCAACATATGGTTTAAATGTTTAAATTTTATGCTTTCAGGATGCCTAAGTTACCAGTGTATGATGCATACGATATAACTGAGGTAGAGTGTGATAAGTATGATTTTAATGAAGAACCAAACCATAACCTGATGGGAGTGAAAACAGAAGATGACTCTTGCTAGCCAGACGATGATGAGATCCGAAAAGATTTTATGGAATTTGAGAATAAGCCAATTCATAGTAATGACGAGACTGAGTTGATAAACTTGGGGACCTCGAAAGAGTTGAAGGAAGTAAAGATTGGATCAGTTCTCACGGCTCTGGAAAAGAAAGAGTTGACAACGCTCTTAGTTACCTACCAAAATATCTTTGCCTGGTCCTACAATGACATGGTAGGACTAGACAAGAGTATCATGACCCATAAGCTGCCGCTAAATCCTATGAGTATACCAGTCAAACAAAAGTTAAGAAAGCTGAGGCCTGCTGTCAGCCTCGAGGTTAAGGAAGAGATCGTGAAGCAATTCAATGCCCGAATTATTGAAGTTTGTAACTACAGGTATGACTCTCAAATGTCGTTCCAGTGCCAAAGTCATCGATGAAAATCAGAGTTTGCGTGGATTACCATGATCTCAATCGGACAAGTTTAAAAGATGATTTTTCGCTGCCAAACATTCATATCATCATCGACAACACTACAGGGTGAAATCTCTATTCTTTCGTCGATGGATTCTCTGGCTATAATAAGATTCTGATGGATGAGGAAGATCGAGAAAAGACAGCCGTCACTACACCATGGGGAGTCTTTTGCTATAGGGCGATGCCTTTTTGTCTCAAAAATGCCAGGGCAACGTACCAAAGAGTAATGACAACCCTCTTTCATGATATGATGCACAAGGAGATGGAGGTATATGTAGATGACATGATCATTAAATCTCAGGAAGACGAGGATCATCTCTGCTATTTGAAAAAGATGTTCGACAAACTTCGAAAATATCAACTCAAGCTCAATCCAGCAAAATGCATTTTCAGGGTAACTTTCGGAAAACTTCTTGGTTTCATGGTAAATTGTCATGGAATTGAGATTGATCTTGCAAAGATGAAGGCCATTCGTTAGATGCCACCACCGAAAAATGAGAAGGAGATATGAGGTTTTCTAGGCCGATTGAATTTCATAGCCCGATTTATCTTTTAGCTCACTGCCACTTGTGAGCCAATCTTCAAACTACTTCAAAAAGAAAGTGATGGGCAATGGAATGTAGATTGTAAGAATACCTTGGAGAAGATTAAAGCCTATCTAACCAACCCTCCAGTTCTAGTACCGCCTCAAGAGGGGGTTCCATTGTTGTTGTATTTATCAGTTCTCAACTCCTTTATGGGAGCTATTCTCGGGTAACTCGATAAATCTGGAAAGAAGGAGCAAGCCATCTACTACCTCAGCAAGCGCTTCACGAAGTACATGGAAAATTACACCTTTCTAGAGAGGACCTGTTGTGCATTGGCCTGGTATGCTCAAAGACTACGCCATTACATGCTCCCACTGACTACCTACTTGATAGCCAGGATGGATCCCTTAAAGTACATCTTCGAGAAGCCGATTCTATCAAGAAAAGTTGCAAAATGGCAAATGCTACTAACGGAGTTCGATATCGTCTAAAAGACCCAAAAGTCAGTGAAGGTTTAGGCAATAGCAGATCAATTGGCTAGTTGTCCAGCTCAAACGGATCACCAGCCTCTTGAGACACTATTCCCTGATGAGTCGATTCATGCGATAGATGAAGAAGATGAGGAAACAGTTTGGAAAATGTATTTTGATAGAGCAGTAAACTTTTGAGGGGCCAGAATCGGAGCTGTTTTGGTTTCTCCGAGCAAGCAGTATTATCCGATGGCTTCCAAGTTGAAGTTCCAAAGCACCAATAACCGAGCTGAGTACGTAGCATGTATTTTGGGACTCCAGTTGGCTGTCGACATAAAAATCAAAGAATTGCTAGTGTTTGGGGATTCTGAGCTGTTAATCAATCAGGTGACGGATAAGTATACCACGAGAGATCCGACCTTGATAGCCTATAACAATCACCTCCTGGAGTTGTGCGAGTGATTTACGATGATCGAATTTAAAAGCATATCGAGGCTCAAGAATGACTTTGCCGATGCCTTAGCTACCTTAGCGTGAGTGTCATTACTGTTGCAGGCGTTAGGCGACCCCCAGAACACACACAAGAGGGAGCGGCAACACGCGAAGAGGGCCATGATTCATGGTGGAGGTTTCTATATGTGAATGTTTATGGGTACATGAGTTATCAATTTGGCTTAACGCTAGTGTGGTTAGGTTCGTCGAAGCTGGTGCAGGAGGTGGGGGTGGGGAGACGAAATGGGTGGGAGGAAAAATAAAGAATAGGAGAGGAAATACAAAAAATTTATGCGGGGATGGGCGTGGGTGGGTTCACCACTGCTAGAGCTGAAGCAGGGGTAGGGGTGGGGGGGTTCGCCAGAGGCTGGAAAATGGTGGGGGTGGGGGTGGGATTTGAAAGAAAAAATATTTTGGATTCTACTCCATGTTGCCGCTATTGGTGAGATGTAGCAGAGAGAGAGAGAGAGAGAGGTTTAATGACGCACCGGTGCTTGCTCGATTTACTGCCGCCAGAGTCGGGAGATGGGGCAGTGCGGAGGAGAAGCCACGAATAGAACAGGTGAGTGGAAGGTTTAAAAGAAAAATTAAAGAAATGATTAAAAAATTTGAAAAATTTTAAAAGACTGTTTTCCCTCCCATTTTGTTATTTTTGATGGAATTTTTGACAAAATGACCGAATAAAAACGTGCTGATACCTAGAGGGTTTAAAATAAAAAACTCAAATGGAGAAGGACCATTTAGAAATGTGTCATTATCTAGAGGATTTAAAATGTAATTTTCTCATAAAAATAAAGGAGATGTTCAAAGTTACGCGAACTATCAGGGCATAAAACTTATGAGTCATACTATGAAACTTTGGGAGAGAATGATAGAATATTGAATAAGACATGAAACTAGCATAGAAGAGAACCAATTTGGATTTATGCCTAGCTGATCAACCACTGAAGTTATCTATTTACTCAAGAGATTAATATAAAAATATAGAGAGAAGAAGAAAGATTTACATATGGTATTTGTGGACCTGAAGAAGGCTTATGATCGGGTACCCAAAGACGTTTTGTGGTGGGTTTTAGAAAAGAAACATGTATCCAATGTATATATTGAAGTAATTAAGGATATGTATGAAGGTATAATAGTCACTAATGTTTGAATAGGAGGAGGCGAGACTTGTGCATTTCCTATTAATATAGTTTTGCATCAAGGATCATCTCTGAGTCCTTATCTCTTTGTTCTAGTGACGGATGAACTAACAAAATATATCTAAGATGAAGTACCTCGGAGTATGTTATTTACGGATGACATACTACTGATTGATGAAAATAGAACAAGTCTTAATACTAAGTTAAAAAGATGGAGAGAAGTCTTAGAGTCTAAAGACGTGAAAGTTAGCAGAAGCAAGACGGAATACATGCATTGTGTTGACCCAGCGGAATACCCAAGAGGGGGGATGAATTAGGTAATTAAAAAATTATTAAAATAATACTTCAATAAATCAAATAATTAATTTTAATCCTAAATTAATTATTATCTTTATATCACAGCGAAATTATGTAATCAATTAGATGACACCAAACAATAAAAATAAATTAACTATTGTAGCACACTAGAGATTTATACTGGTTCACCAAGCTACTCTTGACTAATCCAATCCCCTAAGCCCACGGAGAGTTGCACCCACTAATACTCAAGATCCCTTTAAAGGTAGGAATCAAACCCTCACAACGATTCTTTTACAGGCTCAAAATCAACCTTTACAAAATCATTTTCTTAGACTAAGGAAGAACCTCTACTTTTTACAGGTTAAAGAATAACCTAATTCTTTTTAACACTAAGGCAAAAGAATCAAAACCTCACCAATACTCCAAATTTTCTTTTACCCAGTAAGGATTGAACCGTTAAAAAATTCACTCAAACATAATTCTATCCAGGAAGAATTACTACCTCAATCTCTTTACAAGAAACGACTGAAAATAGGCTACCCCTGATTAAATACCCCCAACGGTATTTAATCCATCACACTACTCACCAATACAAATTGATAAGCAAATTATCTCACTCGAAACTTCTACCACCCCAGATAAATTAAAACTCGATTAATATCCCAAATCTAGTGATAGAAAAGTGTGAGATTAAAAATATGATTTTAAACAAAATATGGGTAGCAAATAATTGAAGACGTAATTAGATTCAAGAAATTGTTTATAAAAATATTTTCTTCAATAAAAATCAGAAACAATTTCTAAGATCAATTTCCAAAAGATAAACAAGCAATTCACAATTAGAAAGTAATTCCAAATATCTCACCCGGAATCCACAGAAAAAATAAATAGCGCGATGTTACTTCAGATCCGGTAGCAGTAAAGATTATTAGCAATGATTCTCAAGATCGTCTCGTAGAATAACTCTCACAAAATCTAAGAAAGATAACTCTTAGAACAACACAATATGATCTTATCTCTTTAAGCTCACTTCTCTTGATTTTGATTCACTGCTTAATATCATATAAAAAACGCAAGTCTATATATATGGGATATAAATCAGCTTTCTAATGGCTAGTTCCCATGTATTATGACACTTAAATGTTCTCTTAGGCCCTATATATCATTATGACTTCATTTTGGTTCAATTCACTTAATAAATGACTTTTAAATCTTTCAATTAAGTCCCCCAAAATATTTCTCAATCTCAATTAAATAGAATAGAAACAATTTTAGGTACCAAATTGAGAAACATTAAAACTTAATGAACCAACTTAATTGGATTTAAATAATAGATGAAACATATCTTAAATATCAATAAATCCCTTAAATCTCTCTCCAATCCCAACCAAAAATGGCTACTTTTAGATATGATTTCGGAATGCATAGAATCCTGAAACAACGTCCTCAGTTGACCGACCAATCGACTGCTAGATTCAAGATCAAAGCTATTGCGTTCATCAATCGACCTATCTGTCGACTTGGAGATTCAGAGAGTTTGATTTACCTTCACCGGTTGACCTACCTGTCGACTTAGAGATACAGAGAGTTCAGTTTTTCTTCACTGGTCGACCTGCCTGTCGACTTAGAGATATAGAGAGTTCACGCTGCTTTGTCCGGTCGACTGACCAGTCGACTTATATATGCTGGTTCTCTTTTTTGAACTCGTTTTTAACTCATTATATTTTACGTTTTCACATCTTTAACCATTTTCTTTTCTAATTAAGCTCCACTAATTTCTTAAATTCTATTTTAGTCAATTTTAAATATTTCTTTTTAAATACACATAGGAACAAATAATTTTATCTAATCAAAACACACAAAAACAATAAAAACTTTTTGTACCGTGTGTGTGTTCCTAATTGGGATATTAAGAGTTGAAATTCACCTAAGTTGTTTTTCCTAATTTCTTCAAACTCTTAATTCTGCATCACCTTTGACATCATCATTTAGCATCAATTTATAAATTTGTCCTTGCATCTTTTTCACATGAACTTAATTAATTGAAACACTTGAACAAACCATTAGTTCCATCAAAATATCAACACTTAATTGTTCATCAAAATCTTAGGATCAATACATTCCAATTTTAGTAATGTGTGAAGATATGATGGTGTGATCAAAATTGGAGATGGGGAGGTTCCAAATGTAGATCATTTTAGATATTTAGGTCCAATGATTCGGAGTAATGGCAAAATCACGGAGGATATTCTCATATAGTCAAGGCAGGATGGTTGAAGTGGAGAAGTGCAGTTGGGGTGATATACGATTGTAGGATACCATTGAAACACAAAAAAAAATTCTACAAAAATATAATAAAACCCACACTACTGTATGATTCAGAATGTTGGGCAGTTAAAACAAAGTATGTCTAGAAAATTAGTGTATTAGAAATGAAGATGTTACGGTGGATTAGTGGGAAGACGAGAATGGATAAAATTAAGAATAAAACTATTAGAGAGAATTTAGGAATAGCACCCATAGAAAAGAAGATGAGATAAAATCATTTATGGTGGTTTATACATGTGCATATAAGACCCATAGAAGAGCTAGTTAGAAAATGCGATTTAGTTCGAGTGCGGGGGGTTACTGAAAGAGACGTATGCCTAAGGAGACTTGGTAAGAGACTATTAGAACTGATTTGATGACATTGAACCTGACTGAGAGGATGACCATTGATAATTATTTATGGCGTAAATGGATTCATGTATTCGACCCTACTTAAGTAGGACAAAGGCTTAGTTGTTGTCCGATTTATTTCCTTCTCTCTCTAGAAACTCTTCAATACCTAAGTGTATGAGTATGAGTGTATGAGTCAAGTTTTACCGCTACTTTTACTGCAAGTGTATGGGTCAAGTTTTAATAGAATAGTGATAAGTAGGGTTGTCGTATCTACAGGGATTAGATTAAATTGTCGTTAAGTACCGCGATTATCGTAACCAAACTTTATCTAGGCGATAGAATTTTTAGGGTTTTTGTTATAAGATAAACTAAACTAAAATTATAACTAATTAAACTATAATACTAATAATGACGTTTATGAGAATAGATTATCTAGGTATTAACTTCGTTCACTTAAACGTGTTTGAACTAGTCTAGTTTACATTAATGGTATTTAAATTATCCGACAATCTAAGTATCGAAAACTTACTAACTACCTCTCCCGAGTGTAAAGTGAATGAATATGCGACTCAGGTCAACATTGATATCCCTATCTAGTGTTTAAACGATCACATGAGTCTCGGACCAACTCACGGATTGCACACTTTCTAATAATCTCCCGATTCATTAGATCGTCGCGTTGTGTTTAAACCCCAGTTCGAATCCGGGGTTACCTCTCCTGAGTGTCAAACCCCGTATTCTCAAACTAATCACAATATCATAACAATAATATAATGGATGTAATAAAATAGCAAACACAATGAAATGTAAATAAACAACCGTTAACGAAACAACGATTTAAACAAACATAGTTTTCATGAACTAATTCAATCCCTAGACAATAGATACTTAGGTACTCATGATCCTAACCACATATTCAACATTACATGAGAATAATATCATCATACAATCTACAAAGTTGAAGAACAAAGAGATAAACAAAGAATGAAAAACAAATATGTGAACTGAATAGTTCCACTTCTACGAAATCGGCTTCAAGAATGTTTCCTCTTCTCCTCTTGATGATCTCTCCTCTTGGTTCTTGATCTTGAGCTCCCAAATATCTACCAAAATGTTCCCCAAAATGTGCATAGGGTGTTGGGAATGAGGGGATATCAAGACAAATCCAAAATATCTCAAAATATCTTTATCTGGTGGTGCTTGGTCGCTGCAGCGATGGGGGGCATCGCTGCAGCAATCAAAGGGCAATAACTTACTATTAGATCACTACTGTAAAAATGGGTACCATCACTGCAGCGGTAGAAATGGTCGCTGAAGTAATGGTTAAGGTAATGCCGACACCAGGTTTTTCTTCTGGCCGTAACTTTCTTGTCCAAACTCTGATTGAGGTGATTCAAACTTCTATGGAAATATAAGACAGATATATAAAACTTTTTTGTTTTGAGTTTTTCCAAAATCAAATTTCATCATGTTCAAAATTGTCCTTGAAGTTAATGCACTTGTACCGAATTTGCATCTTTTCACCAATTTATTCAAAAACCTATAAAACAATATAAAAACACATTAAACTAACATAAGTTCTTGAAAACACACAAATATTTGAATATAAAAGTAGTTGATTTGTTGGTAAATAAGCCACTCATCACAAAGCTACAAAGGATCTTTAAAGATTGGCTTGGATTCGAAAATTGTGGGCTTGGATCTATCATCTCATGGAAAGAATTTTATCAAAAAGGTTAGTTTTCTTCATTTTTTTAGGGTTTTGGTAGATCTACAATTTAGGCTTCATCTTCTTGAGTTTTTGGGTTTTGAATCAATTGTTGAAAGAAAAAGCCTAAGGGAAGAGTAAAACAACCATGTTTGGGAAAAACTAAGTTTGATACCATACACTTATTAAGTGAAGAAGATGAAGGGAAATACAAAAACGAAATCGAGAACCGAATGGTTGTATACTCTAAACCCATTGATTTTGTTAACCTCAAGAAGAAAAATATTGATATTGAAAAGTATGTCAAGAATATGGGGTGGACCTATTTTCTTACCAAAAGTAATTATTGGATGCCACCATAGGTAAAAAAGTTTTATAACAATCTCACAATTGGTGAAGGAAAGTTGGAGACTTTTGTTAAAGGTGTGAAAATTAGTTTAGATATGGATAATATTAGAAAACTTTTGAAGTTTTAGAAGGGACATGTTCTCCCTTATAACATCACCATATGGCTTGTCAGACATCTCAAAGTGAGGTTTCTTTGGTTGAAGGAAAAGCGGGGTCATTATTGCTTGAACACTGTCAAATTCATGCCATAATTACTTATTCTATCATACCTAGAAGAGAGTCATGTGACCGTAAATGAGTTTGATTTGTGTTTGTTGAGTGATATTGTTGAGGGTAGAAATCTTGGTTTGACACATATCATGTTTGAGCACATGGAATATCAATTGAAAATATCATCATGAGTATTACCCGATGGTGATGCTCTTCAAAGAATTTTTAAACACTTCAAAATTGAGAATGATCCTAAAGAAGATGTGCTTCTTAAGATGACTTTAGGATGTTTAAATGTGAATAATGTATATTTGATGGGATTTAAGTATAAGAGAAACATATGGGTGAATAAAAGAGGAGAAGAAAAAGAGAATTATTGAGGTAGAAGAGGAACATGAGGAGGAGTTAAACACATAAAAAAATCGATCTGCTTCGGAGTCAATTTGATGACTTCCAATAATACACTGAGGTGTTTGATTCCAGAGTATTAGGGATATCGAATGATATAGTAGAAATGAGGGTATCCATGGAAGGAGGATATGGAAGGCCGACAAACACATCGGAAGCTGGGTTCAGGAGAGTCGCGTGTAGTATGGAATGAATGTTCCTACTCCTACAAAACTAGAAATAAATTGGTTTGCAATAATACAGTGTCCGCAGCCGCATAGTGCTCAGCAGCATTACAGCGGGCAAACATCTTTCGGGAGACAACAATCCTTCGAAAGACCTTTAGCAGCAGGACCTTTAGGGGAAAAGACCATCAATGTCGTACTATCAGCAGATACCTTCTAGTTCAAGCATACAACCCGGAGGTTGAAATGTGTAAATGACCTATATATTTTCAAACCGAAATTGTTAGTTTTCGAGTACGTTTAGTACGTTTTTATTAAGTTTTAATATATTTTTATTCTTTTGTATTAAAACAGGTGTATAGGTGAAAATGTATGAAATCAGAGCGCAAACGATTAATTCAGACCAAAAACGATCGGAGAACGATGGAAAAACAAGCAAAGAGGTAATATTCTGAAAGAAGCAAAAAGGGCTATTAATGCTGTAAACTCACCGCCTAGGTAGTGAGATTCAATGCCTAGGCGGTGAATCCCACTGCGTAGGCGGTGAGCTCTACACAGTCTTAAGATATTTTATTAGATGTTGTGCCTATTTAAACCCTTCCTCTCCTCCTCACTTCCAGTGGAATCACCCCCAACCCATTAGGCTATATTTTAGGGTGAATTTTAGATATTTTTGAGGGAGAGATCTCAACCCAAGGTAGAAGATAAAGGAGGAAGCGATCGATCAATGGTTTTAGTGCCAAATCTTCGGATATTGGCTAAATCATTCATTTATTTTCTTTGTTTTCTTCGTTTTGGTAGTTGTTAAGCATGTTTACGCAATTTTACATTGTATACATGGTTATGGCCATTGGCTAAACATAGGTTGTTTTGGGATTATTATTAAATTTATGAATACGTTGCTTAGTTGAGTTTGTGTTTCGTCTGCGGATGTTCTTCGTTATTTTGATTGTGTATGTCGTATTGTTTGTTTATCATGCCTAGAATGATGTTATGAGAATACAGAGTTTGACAAATCCAGAATTCAGACTAGAATAAACGAACGCCATGATCCAATAACCCGTGAGAGAGTTGGATTGTGGACAATTGATGACGTTGGGGTCAGACTCACATGACCTAGGGTCGTTAAGACGTTGAGGGGGACTTCTCCATTGACTCGAAGTCATGTATTCCCGTGTATTACACTCAGGAGAGGTGGCGGTGGAGTTTTAGAACTGAGATTGTCGATAGGGTAAACACAACGCGACAATCCAATAACTTAGGAGGGAGTTGGATTGTGTGCAATCAATGACGTTGGGGGTGAGATTCATGTGGCCTATGGTCATTAAGATGTTGAGGGAGACTTCTTTATTGACATGAAGTCACGTATTTCCCCATCTTACACTCGGGAGAAGTGGTGGAGGAGTTTACGAACTGTGATTGTTGGATAAGTCAAACGTCGTTAACATAAACTAAAACGAGATTAAACACGTATTCGTAAACGAAGCTAAATCCTAGACAATCTATTTTCTCAAAACTATCTCAATGTAGTATTAGTATAGTTAAATTAGTATATTAGTATTAGTATTAAATTATATTCCTTTTTTATTGCCTAGATAAAAGTAGGTTATGATAATCGTTGTAGTCGATAGTAATCTCAACCAATCCTTGTAGATACGATACTCGACCGAAAGGTCTATTATACTAAAACTTGATCCGTACGCTTGCGGTGAAAGTGGCAACGCTTAAATTGCGGCCACCAGAGGTCAATACCCATAGCCTCCAGCTACTAGTCCACTAGGCTCGTATTATCCGTGTATGGGACATGGTCCCATTAGAATTTATGAAATATCATATTTTTTTCTATGTATTTGAACATGTCTCATAACAATACTAAGGTCTGTAATAGTTAATTTAGGATTTATGGTACTTGATCTAGACTTAGTAGGCTTAAAAGGTATTAAACTAATATGGGGGATTATTATGCTTATCTAGTAATGATCTTTTATGCTTTAATGTTTATTTCTTATGAGGATCCACATAAATCTTAAAATTGGAAATGTTTTTAATTCTTATTGTTGAAAATCAATTTTTTGATCATCTATTAAAGAAGTGTTGTTATAAGAATTTTTGTCAAAACGGAGTAAAGAATAGCTTCATTTCGTCCCTACTTTTTGAAATGACAAAGAGGGATAAGTTGATGATTAAAGAGTAGTTGATGTTTGATGTACCCCAGATTTTGATAATGGAAGAAGTAGAGAATCGGGAAGAGTATGAAAATAAGTGTCATTTTTCAAAGGCTTTTCTAGGCGTCAGTTTTGAAAAACTTCTTGGACCGAGATTTTTGTTAAAAACGGACTCGCCACCTTGCATAGGATTAAATGGTGTGCTAGGTCACTGGGATTTTAGAAATTCATTTTTTTAAATAACCCGTGTTTTGACGTCAAAAAACCTATGTACCATAGATATTCTTTAAGTTCGGAAGTCGGTTATGCTTGGGAAATATTTTATGCACCTCAAGACACCTGTCCGTAAATGGTACCTCAGTCTAAATAGATATTCACTGTTAAACACTATCCAAACAATTTTCTTTGATTACTTAAACAAAAATAATTCCCTTTTCAAAAAAAATTCCTATTTTTATGGTATTGTACATGATGTAATGGAAAACAGGTAAATACTATAGCTACTACTAGTCAACGACACCTAATAACAGTTTATAAGAGATAGGAATATAAATATGCAAGCTATAGTAAATGAAATGCAAACTAAGACTAAATTATTTAGATATGCGATCGAACTCGCATGTGGGTTGCCTACGTATCTCGAATTAATGAGAATCAAGTATTTACGTAGTTTGTTTGTGTTAGGTTGAAGGATATGGTTTATGTTATTAAAGGTGTGACCGAACTTTTATGGGTTACCTACTTACTTTGGGTGGTTACCAAAGATCGGGTCAAACGTAGTTCCTTCTTATTAAGTTCAAAGTTGAATTGATTTTAGTTGGTTTCAGTTGATTATTAGTTGGTTTTAGTTGTAAACAACCTGAGTCACAACCTTAGTTATTTTTTATTTGTTTTTAAAGTTGTGAACAACCTGAATCACAATCGTAATTATGTTTATTAGTAATCATTTTTAAGTGTTATTCATGTTCTTGATGTTCTTGAGACAGTTTGGAATGATTTTGTATGATTTAAACATGGTTTGGTTATTATAGCGATAATTAAGTGTTTGTTCGGTTGTTTATAAAAAATTAAGTGTTTGTTTAGTTTTTTTATAGGTTTTATGTGTTATGTGCATGAAATTAAAGTGCTTCGATTACATGATTATGATATATACAAGTTACATACATAAGATTAAACAAATATCATAGTTTTTTTTTTTTTTAAGAAACATACCTACTTAGGGGATGTGGTCTTCCCTAAGTGATTACCTCATTTTCCTCCTTGATCTTCTTGGTGGAAAGTTGATCGATGATCATCGATCTCTTGAGTTATTTGTCTAAGAAACTCAAGAACATCATACTTAGGGGATGTGATCATCCCTAGGTAGCTATCTCCTTTCCTTCCTTGATCCTCTTGGCTCGGTGTTGATCTGTGGTCATCGATCTTTCGAGTTCTTGCTCCGAGAACCTCAAGAACACCTTCTAGGACTGGATTTCAGCAGAATACTGATGTGTTATTTGATAAATATGCTTAATAATCCTAGCACCCTAGAGAATTTCTCGATTTAGAGAGAGAAGCTAACCATTCATGGCTTGAAATTTATGAAAACATGCCGCCTATTTATAGGCTTGGGATGCCTGCACATTCATCAATGAGACGGGATATCCTGGTTGCTCCTTAACCAATTTTTGGCCTAGGGGACTTGTTGTCTTACTTTGGTATTGTTTTGTGTTTCACGAATTTTGGATGGAATGGAAGATTCTCAAAGATTTAGTAATCATTACCAAATCGTCTCAAAGATTTAGTAATCATTACCAAATCGTTTCAAAGATTTGGTAATCATTGGCAATCATTACTAATGATTGGAAATTATTACGAATCATTACCCTCCTACCAATCATATTTCTTGCACATGGGTGCATTAATGGTTTGATGTGATGCATCCAGTTCAGTTTAGGGGCTAAGTACCGGTTAGTTTCACTATTTTGGTTTAGTTGTCATAAACTCTTCCAAGGTGAATTATATCTAGTCTTGAAGTGTCCTATTGCATTTAATTCTAGATGATGGGTCATGACTTGGAGAGCACACATATGGTTGATTTTGGATGGAATCGGGTTAACTTACCTTGTAACCGATAGTTAGTTTTCAAGTTCTTAGCCCTAAGATATTTTGATGAAAATATCTACATCCACTGAACCTATCCATTCCATGTTATCCCAAGCATTTATTTTTTTATGGGATGTGCATTTAATGCATTGGCTAGATAACAAACCAATTTGATTTGGTTTCGGTAACGGGTAGTCACAATTCAAGGTTTTCGATTACACCTAAGATATTTTTTTCAAAATATGTAGATACCTTTAATGTATCCTATCCATATCATACCAAGATTTTACTTATTGATGGTATGGGTATTTAATGCACATTAAATGCCTAACTTAGGTGGGGAACCGAATCGATTTAGTTTCGATAACTGTTGGTCACACCCTAAGTGTCTTGGTTCCCTTCCTTAGCCATTTGGTAGGAAACTTATATGAAGGTTCCTTGGTCATTTAAATGCCTTTTTATATGGGGCTTTAATGATGGATAAGACCTTAATGCATTGGTGGTGGCCGCTAATTTAAGCGCTGCCACTTTCACCGCAAGCATATGGATCAAGTTTTAGTATAATGGACCTTTCGGTCAGGTATCATATCCACAACGATTGGTTGAGATTGCTATCGAGTACCGCGATTGTCATAACCTGATTTTATCTAGGTGACAAAAATGGTATTTATAATTTAATACTAATACTAAAATACTAATTTAACTATACTAATTACTAATACGAGATAGTTATGGGATGGATTATCTAGGGGTGAACTTTATTTACATAAACGCGTTTGATTTCATTTAGTCTACAATAATGGTGTTTGACTTATTCAACAATCTCGGTATCTAAAACTCTTCTGCCACCTCTCCCGAGTGTAAGATGGGGGAATACACAACTTTGTGTCAACGAATAAGTCTTCCTCAACATCTTAACGACCCTAGGTTGCATGAATCTTACCACAACGTCATTGATTACATAAAAAATATCAGTTCGTAAACTTTCCCGTCATGTCTCTCGAGTGTAAGATGAGGAATATAATGTGACTTTATGTCAACGAAGAAGTCCCTCTTAACATCTTAACGACCCTAGGTCATGTGAGTCTTGCCCCAACGTCATTGATTTCATGCGTTGTGTTTACCCTATCGACAATCTCAGTTCTAAAACTCTTCTGCCACCTCTCCCGAGTATAAGACGGGGGAATACGCGACTTCGTGTCAATGAAGAAGTCCCCCTCAATATCTTAACGACCCTAGGTCACATGAGTCTTGCCCCAACGTCATAGATTGTCCACAATCCTAACCCCGACCGGATTATTGGATCATGGCGTTTGTTTATTCTAATCCGAATCTGGGATTTGTCAAACCTTGTTTTCTTGATATATCTATCTAAGAATGATAAACAAATAATACAACATACACAATAAAACTACGAAGAACAATCATTAAAGAAACACAACTCAACCAAAACTACTTTTTTTATAAACAATATTAATCCCTTACATAATCCACATTTAGCCTATGGCCATAGCTGTTTATACAATTGAAACTAAGGTAAACATGCTCAAACATGTATCAAATATAAAAAATAAAATGAAAAATGGATTAACTTAGCTGATATCCAAAGATTAGCCGCTAAAACCGTCCACCGATCGATTCTTCTTCTTCGCGTGTGGATCTTCTCTGTCAGATATGTTTGAGCACTCCCCATACTCTCTCTACATTCCAAAGTAAGCCCTAAGGATTGTAATGGCTGGAGAGTTCAAAGGAGAGGGGAGAAGAGGGGTTTAAATAGGTAAAATATCTAAAACTATGCAGAGGCCACCGCTTAGGCGGTGGGTATGTCGGTTTAAAGTTCGGCGCAAGGTGGAGAAGGCGCTGAAATTCAAGGACATTCTGCAATTTCACCATCTAGGCGGTGAATCCCACCGCCTAGGCTGTAAGTTTACAACATCAATAGCCCTTCTCTGCATTTTCACCGCCTAGGCGGTGGTCTGGATGCTTAGGCGGTGGGCTGCTGTTTTCAGAATCTTGCCTCCTTGCTTGTTTTCCATCGTTCTCTGACCGTTCTAGGTCCGAATTGATCGTTTGCACTCCGATTTCATACCTTTTCACCCATACATATGTTTTAATACAAAAAGAAATAAAAACATATTAAAACTTAATAAAAACGTACTAAACGTACTCGAAAACTAACAATTTTGGTTTGGAAATATATAGGTAATTTACACCTATCAAATACCCCCTAACTTAGAATTTTTCTAGTCCTCTAGCAAAACACTTACACAATACAAGAAAATATAAAAACTAATTACGAAATTGAAAATTGAAAACAAAAAACACTAAAAACAAAAATGTGTAAGTTTTGATTATAATCTACCGGCCGAAAGATTTTCCCTCATCGGCCCTCAATCCTATCAAGTTAAAGTATAAATTACATACTGTGGTGTTCTAGAAATTCAACGTTCTAAAATAGTAAGCGCCATTCTTGATCTTGTTTAAGTGTGTGTGTGATTAAACTCAAATATACTACAATCCTTTGATTAGATGGGATTATCCCTCAATATAGTTCATGCATAAAACCTTCTAGGTATAGGGAATCCGTATGCCTGACCCGGGTTCTATTATCCACTAATGTAGGCTCGAAGGTTCAAAAAGATCAGTAGGGCTTGGTTTGGTTTTGGAATAATGGCCAAGGGTAAATTTGAATAGAAAATAGGTTAGCGTCATTAACTTAACGTTACTCGTGGCACATCGCTTGGCACTCTCACACTCGAAACCCCATAGTTTAATTAGAAACAACCCTAAACATACGTTTAAGAACGTCGTACTCACTTGTCATGTAGAAAAGAAACGTAATTTTTTTTTTCATAACACACCCCCAAATTCGTTCGAATATTTAAATTTGAGGAGTGTGCAAAAATATGAATGATAAATGACAAATGAGTACTCGAATACCGAACCAATTAGAAGTTTTCCCTAAACCCAACCGCTCACATCAAGTAGTAAAATGCTAACTTGATTCACTCAGATTGTGCCTTTAGTTTAGCGATGTAGGTTTGGAAAAAGTTTAATCAGCTAGGGTATTTGATAAGTGTTCAGAATTTGAATTGACTATTAGGCTTCGACAGGGTAACGAGGGATAACGATATCGCATGTTAGGCTTCAAAAGGCTCAAGCGATTAAATGAATGCCTAAATCATATCTCCTAAACAACCTCGCCTAGGATTTTGCCTCAAATTTCCCCCAAATCAAGTTCTAGAATCCCTATTGTCATGAAATTGAGTGAAGGATAATTAGTTTCAAATCAATTAAATAGTGTTATGTTGAGTTTACGTGCTTGTGCATTTAAGATCTATAATAACTTTTACTAAGACGATATGTTAAGCACACAGAACACATATGAATAAGCGTTACGCTCGACCTCAAAACAACCAGGGGACAGGCTCATCAACGGGTAAAGGCCCAGATGATGTCAAAACTCTGCACAAAACAACAACTAAACTAAACAAACTAATCCTAAACAAGCATGCACACGATAAAAACAGTAAAACTTAAGTAATAATATAAACACATACTAAAACATACTACACATCACCACCAACTTAACACAGGCATTGCCCAAAACGACCCGTCAATGATCCCAATGACAGTATATAGCATGATATTGAATATAGGGGTTTAGAACATGTACCTAGGAGGTGAGAGAATCTCACCTCCGACTTAAAATGGCTGAGATGGATCTAACTTATTTTAGAACTTGGGTTGCCTCCCAAGAAGCACGTGGTTTAATGTCCTTAGCCCGACACATGCCCTCAAGACTGGAGAGATATTGTAATGAAAGGAACACAAGTGTACCTGTCGATCTAACATCTTCAAGCACCCTGCATAAGAAATAAAAACAAAATTACAAAACAAAAATTATATACAAAAGAAATGCCTAAAGTAAAATCAGATAATTTACTCACAATATCAATAATAAATGACAAATACAATCCTCGGCAATCGTTACCAAAAACTTGGTGGCGATCGCCGAAAACTGTATTTTGACAAACAACCAATCCCCGGCAACGGCGCCAAAAACTTGGTGGCTGTTAATTTAAGCGTTGTCACTTTCACTGCAAGCGTACGAATCAAGTTTTAGCTTAATGGACCTTTCGGTCGAGTATCGTATCCATAGGGATTAGTTGAGATTACTATCGAGTATTGCTATTATCATAACCCGACTTTATTTAGGCAACAAAAATGGTATTTATAATTTAATACTAATACTAAAATACTAATTTAACTGTACTAATTACTAATATGAGATAGTTATGGGACGAATTATCTAGGGATTAACTTTATTTACTTAAACGCATTTGATTTCATTCAGTCTACAATAATGGTGTTTGACTTATTCGACAATCTCAGTATCTAAAACTCTTCTGCCACCTCCCTCGAGTGTAAGAAGGGGGAATACGCAACTTTGTGTCAACGAAGAAGTCCCCCTTAATGTCTTAACGACCCTAGGTTGCATGAGTCTTACCCTAACGTCATTGATTGCATACAAAATCTCAGTTTGTAAACTCTCCCGTCACCTCTCCCAAGTGTAATAAGAGGGATATAACATAACTTTGTGTAACGAAGAAGTCCCTCTCAACGTCTTAACGACCCTAGATCACGTGAGTCTCACCCCAACGTCATTGATTTCATGCGTTGTGTTTACCCTATCGACAATCTCAGTTCTAAAACTCCTCTGCCACCTCTCCTGAGTGTAATACAAGGGAATACACGACTTCTTGTCAATGATGAGTCCCCATTAACATCTTAATGACCCTAGGTCACGTGAGTCTTGCCCTAACATCATAGATTGTCCACAATCCTAACCCCGATCGGGTTATTGGATCATGGCATTTGTTTATTCTAATCTGAATCTAGGATTTGTCAAACCCCATATTCTTGATATATCTATCTAAGCATGATAAACAAACAATATGACCTACACAATCAAACTACGAAGAATAATCATTATAGAAACACAACTCAACCAAAACTACGTTTTTATAAACGATATTAATCCTATACATAATCCACATTTAGCCTATGTCCATAGCCATTTATAAAATTGAAATTAATCTAAACATGCTTAAACATATATCAAATATAAGAAATAAAAGGAAAAAAGGATGAACTTAACTGATATCCGAAGATTAGCAGCTAAAACCGTCCACCGATCGATTCTCCTGCTCCACGTGGTGATCTTCTCCTTCGGATATGTTTGAGCACTCCCAATATTCTCTCTATATTCTAAACTAATCCCTAAGGGTTGTAATGGCCAGAGAGTTCAAAAGAGAGGGGAAGAGAGGGCTTCAAAAGAGAGGGGAAGAGAGGGGTTTAAATAGGAAAAATATCTAAAATAAATATATGAAACTGTGCAGGGGCTACCGCCTAGGTGGTGGGTATGTCGATTTAAAGTTCATCGCGGCGGTGGAGAAGGTGCTGGAATTCAGGGATATTCTGCAGTTTTACCGCATAGGTGGTGAGTTTACTGTATCAATAGCCCTTCTCTGTATTTTCACCACCTAGGCGGTGGTCTGGACACCTTGGCGGTGGGCTGTTGTTTCCAGAATCTTGTCTCCTTACTTGTTTTCCACCCTTCTCCGACTATTCTTGGTCCAAATCGATCGTTTGTGCTACGATTTTATACCTTTTCACCCATACACCTATTTTCATATAAAAAGAAATAAAAACATATTAAAACTTAATAAAAACATACTAAACATACTCAAAAACTAACAATTTTGGTTTAGAAATATATAGGTAATTTACACCTATCAGTTGGTTTTAGGGTGATTTGTCAAGATATCTTGGATTGGTGTAAATCCAAATCAAGCCCAATTCTTAAATCTCACTAGTGATTTAGGGATTTTTCATGACCTTTCCAATACTTTAACAAGGTCTCTTGGATTATTTCTTGGTGGTATTTGATAAAATATGCATAATTGACAAAATTGTTTTTGGTGCTAAATTGACAAGATTCCGTGATTGTAAATATTTCAAGGTCAGGGTAGGTAACCAGAGTAATTTGTTTAAAATATCCTACAATTTAAGGGTAGTGGATATTTTTTTTTTTTTTATCTATACTAAATATGATTTAATGAAAATCAAACTTTAATAAAGTTATTTTAGACCCCTTAAATTATGGGATTTTCGAGGTTGACCCGAAAGTTTCACTTTACTATATTTTGTCAAATTTATCATTTTTTTGCGATTTTCTCATTTTATTTTTGGGTATTTTTGTATATTATATAGTGTGATGTCAGGTAGAAATTTATTCCCCTTAAATCTAGGTTTAAAGTTTATATGAACTTATACTTGATTCGACACAAATTGGTCGGGACAAAATGCTGTGTCTATAATGTTTAGGATTTATTCTCTTAAGCATTGCATTGATTAAATGGAGATGTTTTTAATGTTTTTAAGCCTATATTGAATATATTTATTATTGTTTTAATTATGTTTTCATGATTATACTTAAATGAGTTTAAATACCCATCTACGGATTTAGGGGGAGCGTGGTAACACTATATTTTAAGAAAATGTCAAAGTTAATTTTCATTATAAAAAATGGGGAGATTGTTGAACTCAAGGTTTTGATGAACAATTAAGCATTGATGTTTTTAGTAAAACTAATGATTTTATCGAGTGTTTCAGACTTATAATTCCATGCATTTGATTAAGAAGAAGATTTAATGAAGAAAACATAAAGGGTGGAAGATGGACATAATGAAGATATGAAGAGTTTTGAAGACACCAAAGAAAAATAGGTGAAAATAACTCTTTACTTATATACTTTTAATATAACCTAAATTAGGATTACACTCAACACATAAAATGAGTTAATGCTATGTGTGTCATGATAAGAGGCGATAGGTTTAAGATCCTTAAATAAGATATTATATGTGCTCCTTATGTGAAATAATTTTGATAATTAACCTAATTGAAAAATGTGTTTTAAAGCATAAAAAGCTGTGTTTTCGGGTTAATTCGGTCAACCGAGAAAAGCAATCGGTTAACTGAATCAAACATTGAGTTTTGGAGTAAAATGAAGTGCTACTGATCCAGTCGGTTAACCGAGAAAAGCAATCGGTCAACCATTTGAAACAGTAGCAGAAATGGGTAAGGAAGTGAGCACATAGATCTAATTAGTCAACCGAATGAAGAGGTCGGTTAACCGAATGGAGTTGTGCCAACGGCTAAATTGGAAGCCTAGCACAATTGGTCAACCGAATGGGGCAAGTAAGTCAACTAACTGCTTAAATTACAGATTCAGCTGATTTGGTGTCTTGGTAAAAAATTAATCGTTTTTTATGATTCCAAGGGAGAGATTTGGGAGATTTGAATGCATTTCATGTTTAAACAACCTGTTAAGTAATCCCTTTTGATATGGTCTATATATTTTGAGATTCCCTTAATTTAATTGATTTAATACTTTCTATTTCTATGGTTTTAAATTTAGAATAGTTTTATGGACTAAAATGAGAGATTTGAAAGACGTTTTTAAGTGGAACATACCTAAAATGAAAGGTTACGATATATGTTGTCTTAGAGTGTCATTTTACAAAATATCTTTGAAAAACTAGTCACTGCAGGGCTAGTTATTGGTTTATTAATGGATGCTTGCAGGAATTGAATTAAAGACATCAAGAACATCAACGTGAGCTTTTATAAGAATGAGATTTACACTGAGATTTTTACAAGAGATTCTTCATAAGTTTTTGATCTAAATTACTTGTTGTTTGGCATCACCGATTTGAGTTTTACTTGCTATATTATCATTTGCTTCCGTGTTTTCCTAGTGAGATCTATCCAAGATTTATTAATTTGCTTTGAAGTTTTATTATTCTTGTTTGCTTGGTATAAGATTGTTAGAAAAAATCGTTTTGAACTTAAAAGCCTGATTTTTTTTAAACGATTTCTACATGATTACCTGATTACGTGCTAAGTTTGTGTTACCCACTTTATTTATTAATGAGATTTTAATTGTCTCACATTATATTTATTAAGTAGTAATTATTTGGGACATTAATCGAGTATATTCCTATTGAGGTGATAGAAACTTCTTGTGGGAAGAAACTTATATTGTTTTGTATTTGTGAGTTTGAGTGGATTATACACGTTTGGAACAGTCAGGTAGCTAGGTTTCGATATTTTTCCTGTAAAAAAAGATTAGGGTTTGATCATTGTCTTGGTAAAAAGGTTAGGCTATTCTTTTCCCTTGAAAAGAGTTAGGCTTTGATCCATCCTACAATTGTATTGTTTTTTGAGTGATTTGTAAACGTTCATCATTCCTTATAAAAAGGATAAGTGAGAGAGTGCTAGGTTTATTTTTAACATGGTAAAAAGATAGGGTTCATTCTTGACATGTGAAAAGGGTAAATTGTAAAAGTTGATTCTGTGCTTATAAAAGAATCGTGAGTTTTAAGGTTTGGTTCCTACCAGGTAAATAATCATGGGGTTAGTGGATTGCGAATCTCCGTAAAGCTCGGGGGGACTAGATGTAGGTAAGAGTAGCTTACCGAACTGGGATATATTGTTGTGTGTTGCATTACTTATTTTCTTATTTTGTGTTTGGGTGTGCATTTAGAAGTAAACATATTTCCACTTCATGACAAGATAATAATTGATTTAGAGAAATTGATTATTTGTGTTTAAGTGTTTAGTTGTTAAATTTTAGTAACTATCCAATTCACCCCTCTTGGGTAGCTCTTTGGGCTAACAATTGGTGTCAGAACATGTTTTAGTTCAATTAGGCTTAACATCCTAGTTAAACACAATCACATGGATTGCACTGATAATAATATTGTATATGAATCTTCTCTATGTCTTGATGCTCTTAGTGAATCTCTTACTTGCTCTGATAATCAGGGTTCCATTAGTGAGAATGATAAATATTGTGATAATGAGGTTGCAGATAAGGCTATGGAGATGTTGATTTCCCTTACTTATGTTTTTGAAAAGAGAATTTGAAACTTGGGCAAAAGATTGCCATTCTTGAAAATGAAAAGTTTAGAACCACTAAATCTCTTAAGAAGAAAAATTTGGATAAGTATTTTGAAACTACTGAATTTTTAAATACTTTATCTGAAATTGGTAAGTTACTTAAAAAAATTGATTCTCTTAAAGAAAAGAATGAAATTTTGAAAAGTAATATTTATGATTTTCAGCAAAGTGATTTTAAAAAGAAAAATATCGAAACTATAAATGAGGCCTTGAACCTTGAGTTGGATAATGCAATGTGTGAGCTTGATAAATCTCGTTTGAAAATTCATTCTATTGAAAATTATTGTTGAATTATTAAGAATGATCTTGAATTTATGCATAATAAGAATTTTGGCCTACAGGTAAATGTTAGTTCGTTGCAGTGTCGGTTGAAAAGACTCAAAAGGAGCATAACGAAGCAGTGGATAAATTCAAGGATATTATGAGAACTAAATTTGTTGAAAACCAATAGTTACTAAAGCAACTTCCCAATATCACCATCAATATTATGCTCTCGTACGGAATAATGATTATCCTAAAAAACATGCTAACAATGCTAGATGTTTTTATTGTTGGAAACATGGTCATTTTGAGAAAATGTGTTATCTGTTGCATGGTTGTCCTGTTGGATCCAGAAATAATTGGATACCAAGGAAATAATTTTTTTATGAAAGTACAAATGACAGATTTGCTCAATCAAGAACGTACAATGGATATTACATGTCGAGAAAGGATTCCAGATTTAATGCACCAATAAGGATGAATCAAAATATGCAAAATGAAAAGTTTAGAAAGCAACAAGTGCATTATAGGGGATCAATTGATGCTTATCCTCAAAGAATAACAAGAAATCAATATCAGAAAAAGATAAAGTATAAGGTGGTGACAAATCACAGTGAGGAAAAACAACCTAAGGCACCTTATAAATGGTAAGAAGATCATTGCTGAACCAATTTAGAAAAAAATTGTTATTCGTAAGGAAGAAATCATAAAAGTAAATCAAGCAAAAAAATAGCGGATTTAAAGGATAACAAGCTTGAAATTGAAAGTCCACAAAGGTACACACACAAACTACTCTCAATGATGAACCAGGTATGTCAAATTTCTTGAAATTAAAATATGTTAATTTTGTTAGGGAGACCGTTACTTCGCATTTTTCCAATTAGTTTATTTGTGATGTGCGCGTGAAAATATTTTGTAAGATAGAAATGATTTTAAAACTAATTATTTTTGTGGATCAAAATAAGGGATAAAAGTGGAGCAAATAGGTCAAATAGGACTAATTGAAAAATAAGAATAAGATCGTCCTATTGGTCAACTGACAGGGAAAGAGTCTGCAAAGCGTAGACTCTACTTTTGTCGGATAACCAACTATTATGGGATTAATATCCCTTTAAGTCCCCATTTTTCTCCCATTTCGATTTTTTTCCTTCTCTCTCTGGAAACTCTTCAATACCTGAGAGAGTTCTTTCCAAAACTACAAAGGATCTTCAAAGATTGGCTTGGATTCGAAGATTGTTGGCTTGGATCTGTCATCTCATACTAAGAATTTTATGAAAAAAGTTGATTTTCTTCATCTTCTTTAGGGTTTCAGTAGATCTACGATTTAAACTTCATCTTCTTGAGTGTTTCGGTTTTGAATCATTTGTTGAAAATATTTGTTGAAATAAAATGCCTAAGGGAAGAGTAAAACAACCATGTCCGGGAGAAGTTAAGTTTGATACCATACACTTCTTAAGTAAAGAAGATGAAGAAAAATACAAAATTAAACCGAGAACCGAATGGTTGTATGCTCTAAACTCATTGATTTTGTTAACCTCAAGAAGAAAAATATTGATATTGAAAAGTATGTCAAGAAGATGGGGTGGACCGATTTTCTTACACAATGTAATTATTGGATACCACATTGGGTAAAAAAGTTTTATAACAATCTTACAATTGATGAAGGAAAGTTGGAGTCTTTTGTTAAAGGTGTCAACATTAATTTAGATATAGATGATCATAGAAAAATTTTGAATTTTAAGAAGGGAGATGTTCGTCCTTATAACAACACTATATGGCTTGTTGGACATCTTAAAAGAAGTAAGGTTTCTAGCAAACTTTGTTTGGTTTAAGGAAAAGATGGGTCATTATTGCTTGAACATCGTTTCATTCATGCTATAATTACTTACTCTATCGTACCTAGAGGAGGGAGTCATACAATTGTAAATGATCTTGATTTTTATTTGTTGAACAATATTGTTGAGGGTAGAAATATTAATTTTTCTCGTATCACGTTTGAGCACATTGAATATCAATTGGAAAATCCATCAAGAGTATTACCCTATAGTGATGCATTTCAAATAACTTTTAAACACTTCAAAATTGAAAGAGATCCTGAATAAGATGCACTTCTCATGATGACTCCAGGATGGTTAAATATGAATAGTGTATATTTAATGGGATTTGAGTATAAGAGAAACAAATGGGTGAAGAAAATAGGAGAAAAAAGACAAAATTATTGAGGAAGATGAGGACGAGTTGAGCACGGATCAGAAAATCGATATGATTCGGAGTCAATTTGATGATTTCCAACAATACACTGAGGTGCTTGATCCCAGAGTGTCAAGGATATGGGATAATATAGCAGAAATGAGGCTATCCATGGAATGAGAATATGGAAGACTGACAGACACATTGGAAGCTGGGTTCAGGAGAGTTGCGAGCAACATCGAACAAATGTTCCTATTCATGCAATACTAGCAGTACAATAGTTAGCAGCAATATAGTGGTCACCAATAGCACAGTACTCAACAATAGTACAACGGGCATACATCTTTTGGGGGACATCAGTCCTTTGGAGGACCTTCAGCAACAAGACCTCTTAGGGAAAGACCTTCCATGTCGTACTATCAGTAGATTCCTTCTAGTTCAGGCATACAACCCGGAGGTCAATATCTACAGCCACCAGCTACTAGTCCACTGGGCTCGTATTATCCGTGTATGGGACATGGTCCCCATTAGAATTTATGCAATATCATGTTTTGGCTATATATTTGAACATGTCTCATCACAGTACAATGGTCTATAATAGTTAATTTAGGCCCCGTTTGGTAACCATTTCCATTCCAGAAATTCCTATTCCATTCCCAGATTTTTGAGAATTCTGTTTGGGAATAGCGTTTGATAATTTTTGTTTTCGTTTCCATTTCATTCCCATTTGAGAATTGTGCCCACTTTTTTTCTTAAGAAATGAGAAACAAAAAAAAAGTCATTTCTCATTATTCTCATTTCATTCCCAAAACACATGGTCACTGTTCACCTGCCGGCCGACCACCTCGCCGCCATCCGCAGCTGCCGTCGGCCATCTCCGGCGATCGTCGCTGGTCACCATCCGGCCAAAAATTTTTCGGCTGCTTCCAGCCGCCGGCCACTGTTACCAACCCGCCACCGCTGTCCGGCTGTCGCCGGCGACGGCGCCATTGCCTTCCGGTGTCGCCAGCGTCGGATCCACCGTCGTCCGGTCGTCATCGATGCCGGAGCCACCGCCGTCTGGTCGTCGCCGGCGTCGGAGCCACCGCCGTCAGGCCAAAACAGAAAAAAAAAAAAAAGAAGAAGAAGAAGATTTTAGGATAAAATCGTTACCAAACATAATTCCCTTCCCAAAAAAAAAAAAAAAAAAAAATTTATCGTTACCAAACGCGATTCTACTCCCAAGAAAAAAAAACAAAATTCTCATCCCATCCCATCCCATTCCCATCCCACTGCTGGAATGGAAACAGAAATGGTTACCAAACGCCACCTTAGGATTTATGGTACTTGATCTAGACTTAGTAGGCTCAAAAGGTATTAGACTAATATGGTAATTATTATGCTTATCTAGAAATGATCTTTCATGCTTTAATGTTTATTTCTTATGAGGATCCACATAAATCTTAAAATTGGAAATGTTTCTAATTCTTATTATTGAAAATCAATTTTTTGATGATCTGTTAATGAAGAGTTCTTATAAGAATTTTTATCAAAGGGGAGTAAAGAATAACTTCATTTCGTCCCCACTTTTTGAAATGATAAAAGGAGAAAAGTTGATGATTAAAGAGTAGTTGATGTTTAGGATTTGTCCGCCTAAACATTGCATTGATTAAAGAGATACATTTTCAAAAGTTTTTGAAAGTTTTTGAGGCTATATTGAATATCTTTATTATTATTTTAATTATGTTTTCATGACTATGCTTAAATAAGTTTAAATACCCATTCTCGGATTTAGGGAGAGCGTGCTTACATTATGTTTTGAAAAAAAAAAACATCAAAATTAATTGTCATCATCAAAAAGAAGAAGATTGTTGAACTCAAGATTTTGATGAACAATTAAGTATTGATGTTTTTGGTGGAATTTATGATTTTATCAAGTGTTTTAGATTTATAGTTCTATGCATTTGATTAAGAAGTATATTTGATGAAGAAAACATAAAGAGTGCAAGATGGACATAATGAAGATATTAAGAGTTTTGAAGATGCTGAAGAAAAATTAGTAAAAACAAGTCTTTACTTATATACTCTTAATGCAACGCGAATTAGAATCATACATGACACTTAAAATGAGTTAATTTTATGTATGTTATGATAAGAAGTGATAAGTTTAAAATCCTAAAATAAGATATTGTATGAGCTTCTTATGTGAAATGACTTTGATAATTGACCTAATTGGAAAATGTTTTTTAAAGTACAAAAAATTGTGTTTTTGGCTCAATTCGGTCGACTGAGAAAAACAATTGGCCATCTAAATGAAACAGTAAGTTTTGGAGTTAAAATGAAGTGTTATCGATCCAATTGGTCAACTAAGAAAAGCAATTGGTCAACCATTTAAAATAGTAGCTAAAATGGGTAAGGAAGTAGGCACACTAATCCAATTAATCAACCGAATGAAGAAGGTTGGTCAATCATTTGGGTCAGTAGATGAAATGGTGGAAATTGAAAACACACTAATTCAATTGGTTAACCGAATAGGCAGGGTCGATTAACTGACTGGAGTTGTGTCAATGGCTAAATTGGAAACCTGGCAAAATCGGTTAACCCAATGGGGTAGGCTGGTCAATCGACTACTTCAATTATAGATTCGACTGATTTTGTTTTAAATTGAGAATAGTTTTATGGACTTAAATGATAGACTTGAAAGATATTTTTAAGTGGAACGTACCTAAAATGAAAGGTTATGATATATGGGTCTTAGAGTGTCATTTTATGACATATCTTTGAAAAATTAGCCGTTGGAGGATTAATTATTGGTCTATTAATAGAGACTTGCGGGAATTGAATTAAATATATCAAAAACATCAGCTTGATCTTTTATAAGAGTGAGATTTATGTTGATATTCATTATAAGTTCTTGATCTAAAGAGCTTATTGTTTGGCGTCACCGATTTGAGTTCTACTTGCTACATTGTCATTGACTTCGGTGTTTTCTCGGTAAGATCTATCAAAACTTTATTAATTTACTTTGAAGTTTTATTTCTCTTGATTCTTTAGTATTGTATTGTTTAAAAAAATTGTTTGAAACCTAAAAGCTTGAAAATTATTTTTAAGCGATTTCTTCATGATTATTTGATTACGCGCTAAATTTGTGCTACCCACTTTATTTATTAAACAGATTTGAATTACCTCACATTGTATCTATTACGTAGTAATTAGTAAGGACATTAATCGAGTATATTCCTATTAAGATGGTAGAAGATCCTAGTAGGAAGAAACTCATAATTTTTGGATTGGTGAGTTTGAGTGGATTAGACATGTTTGGGATAGTGTCTAATCAGGGTAGCTAGGTTTTGATTTTTCTCCTGTGAAAATAATTAGGGTTTGAACTTCGTCCTAGAAAATAGGTTAGGTTATTTTTTTTCCCTTGAATAGATTTCGGTTTTGATTCATTCTCCAATTGAATTATTTTTTGAGTTATTTGTAAAGGTTTATCATTCCCTGTGAAAAGGATAAGTGTCAGAGTGTTAGGTTTATCTTTATCCTGGTAAAAAGATAGGGTTCATCCTTAACCTGTGGAAAAGGTAAATTGTATAGGTTTATTTTGTACCTATAAAGTAATTGTGAGTTGTAAGGGTTCGATTTCTACATGGTAAAGTAATCAAGGGGTTAGTGGATTGAGAATCTTCATGGAGGTCGGAGGATTAGATGTAGGTGAGAGTAGCTTACCGAACCAGGATATATTGTTGTGTGCTACATTTCTTATTTTCTTATATTGTGTTTGGGTGTGCATTTAAAAGTAAATACATTTCCATTGCATAACAAGATAATAATTGATTTAGATAAATTGATTATTTTCATTTAATAAATTTTAGCAACTACCCAATTCACCCCTCTCTTGGGTGGCTCTTTGGGCCAACACCTATACTTCACAAAATTTATTTATTTTTCTCACCCTCTTCCACTTTTAGCCTCTTGAAGGTGTGACAAGATTGAGCCTTGGATTTTGGTGTCGTGTTTAAGCCAACATCTTTTCCATGTTAGCCGAGCTCAACTAACTTTGAATAAATGAATATGGTGTCATGTTATAAAGTCTTGTGGTATACCAATGATCGGGACTAATTATCGGTCTACACTAGTGCTGTCAAAAGTGGACTGCGCCCCATTGTTGACTCTTTTATGTCTTTTAGGACATTTTGATGTCTACTAGTGCTGCTTGAGCTTTTTTTTTTTCTTAAAGTATTATGGGGGGGTACCCCTCCCTCTAAACCTTCGGCATGGCATAAACCCTAGGCATGCTAAGGGGCGTCCGATCGCTCAAAATGAATACCTTTAATTTGTACCATGATACTGATGTAGTATGATGTTCAAATAGGGCATCAAATCACAAGTATCGGTCTTGTAATTATAGATTTTTAATTATTTTTCTTCCTTTAACGAAAGAGAGTTTTGATTTTTAGCTTTCAATTTTTTTTTGAAATGCAAGAAAAATAAATATTAAACCTTCAAAAAAGAATAAAAATAGAGATCGGGTTATGAATTGTGGGTTACATATTTTGAGAGTTATGTTGTTTTTGCATTTTTTTTAACTCAGATTTGTGCAATTGAGCGTTCCCAACTGTAAGTTGAAATTACTCAGAATGATCGAATTGATTATACAACGGCATAATGTATCTTCGGTATTTAATTCCAATGTTACTCTAATCTAGGGTGAATTAAAATATAGGTATAAACCATTCAATCTAATAATAGGCATAAACCATTCAATCCACTAATCAATCTCCAAGAATACAATTGTATGACCATTAGATCTACCATCGGTACTAGATCTAATGTTCTAGTTGTAATTAGATCTAGACCAAAATCTCTACAAGAACACTTTCAACGTAAATCTAATCACAATAAAACCAAATCAAGAACGATATTCCTTGTCATATAATTGTTTACACATAATCCAAAATTAAATAAAAAACATAATATTACATAAACTCAAAATACATTACCATAATCCAAACTCAGTTGAAAGAAGATTAGTTGCTCATTGTAGTGTTGAACAGCATTTTCTCGGATACAATCCTAAGAAACACCATCTCCACCTTGCTCTTAGGATCCTTGGCCTTCTACCCTTTAAAATGATGAAAATAGTGTATGTTCTCGAATGAATAATGGCTCTACTATTTATAATCTCCGAGAAAGGCAAAATGGGTGTTATCAAAAGTTCAAAATAGGGTTACTATTCATGCGCATGTGATTACTGTTCACACTGAAATAACTATTCACGCGTATTTCATTGTTCATAATCGGTAGAACTGCGTACTATTCATATGTACATTATTTATGCGTACGACACTATTGATGCATACGGCACTGTCCATGCATTGAAAATACTAATATACATGTTTTGCACCATCTGCGAATAGACTTTGCTTTTTGGATATTATTTAATTTAAGAACGATAACATATTTTAGGTTGATGCTTCAAATCTACAAAACAAAATTGAAATAAATCAATTGGCCTAATTTAATATATTCAAAACATTAACAAAACTCAGATTAATAGTATTAGACCGTGTAAAATGTGATGTAATCACACTCCCAAATCTAAATTTGGCTAGTTCTCAATCAAAAACAAATATGCGTATTAAATAAAAAACCATTTTTGTAAGGAACACGATTGTATTTAGCGCACGCAACAAGCCTTGAAACCCCTAGGTCATCTCTAGTGAACGAGTTTTAGTCTCTTAAGTATTTTCAGTGATGATACCTACAAACATCCCCAAGTTTCTTATTGTTGATTGTATTTCTCATGAAAGATTTGTCAATCCTAGCCAACGATAGCACATCAAATCAAGAAAATTCAAGAGTCACTGAATTAGCTATTGATTTCCTAGCACATGACCAATAGCAATATCCATTTTTTGCACCCACAACATGCACACTACTTTCAATTATAATGAATTTATCACAAAGCAGCTAGTCGTCTGAATTTAAACAATTAAACAACTTTTGGCCAGAAGTAATTTTTTATGTTTATTTTACATGCGTGCACACACATACACACAAATATGTGTATATATATATTTTTTTATATAATTTTATTTATCTACGTGACTTGGGCAATGCTAAGCTTATTGGGTTTTCTAAGATATCCATGTAACGAGTGTTGGGTAAATCCTTGTCAAGTTGTATTTATTTATTAATATTTTTATGCGTGGGTTGCCTTCCTCGTAGTGATAAATTTAATGTCTTTAGCCGAATGATGGGTTTCTCAAACATCCTAACCATAATGGAGCCACTCTTTACCTTTTGCTCCATTACTCTCCAACTGAGCATGGATATCTCACACATAGCAACCAAATTCCTTAACTTCTTTCCCATATCGAATCCTATTTTTTTTTAATGTGGATTACTTGGTTATCTTTTTATTAAGACACCCAAGAGAGGTTAAGCTTCGTCGACCTACAGAATATGACAAGAATCATCAGTAATCAGAGTTGACAATTGATCCACCGTATCAAGAATGTCTATATTAATTTTCGGATGTGGTATCACGGGCACCATGGATGTTTCAATTAAAGGAAGTGAAATGACCTGATATCTTAAGGTTGTCACTCGGTTTCTCCTTTTTAGTTTTGCTGAGAAGTATAAGTAAAAGACAAATCACTCTACCACCACGTTTCTACTACTCCACTATAATAAAAATAAAACTAATAATAGGCATGACCTCGACCTAACATTGCCCAAACTAGAAAAATAAGTACATAACTGATTAAAATTTTAATGTTATAAATTTAAAATTCTGAGATTACACATTCAATACAAATATTTGCCCTGACTACTTAAAAAAACACGTACCACCATCAGACTCTATCTAATACCAGTAATGGACCAATCTCTAACTAGAGTACTTGAGACAAAATATTTTATCTATTTATTGTCTTTATAATATAAAAAGAATTTTATGGATCAAATACAACAAAATTCACTTTTCATAACAGAATAAAACCATAGTAACACTTTCCAAAACAAAATATAACCACACAAAATATTATCAAAATTCATAAATATCATCAAGATATAACAACTGAATATAAATCAACCAATCAAATCATTTTTGTATGATAAAATACTAGAAACAAACATTCCTAGTAGCCATATGACCGTTTCACCTCACGATCGAGAGTTATAATAGTATCGTAACCTGTATAACTGTGAAATTTAAGGTCTCATCGGTGTCAGGGTCATCCAATATCTCCAATGGTAGGAGTTAACACGTGATATAAACCACCATATCATGATGATAATCATCATCGTCAACAACAACAACAACAACCACAACCACAACAACAACCACCTGCAGGACTTAACCTCTTGTAAGGTCACAACACAACGTCCTACAGGATATGCCCTCCTGTTAGAACCAACAACGTCCTGCAAAACATGCCCTCCTATTGGGACCACACACTATGGCATGGTAGTATAATAATGAAAACCACTTTTCATATTCAACCATTTATTTGATGCATTTAATGTTATAAAATAATCAATTTTAAAAAACTATTTCTTTTCACATTTTAGTACAAAAATATAATTTGGCAATTTCTTAGAAGACAGTACGCTCACTTAAAAAATTACACTGCTAATAGGTTGTTGACGAAATACTGCCGTAGTCGGCGTCGCTTGTGAACCTAACAACGACTGGGCCAAAACTAAGAATTTAACTAAATAAATCTAATATGAAATGCAATACATAAAATGTATAATATTAAAATGCAATATTCCCATCCCCAAATGTTTCTAATTATATGAAATTTATTAAAATTAAACATCTTATTTCCACAAATCAATATTAATTGTAAAAACAAAAATATTATAACTCCAATTAAAAAAAAAATTGTTAATCAATAATTTAATTTATTGTAAAATATTAATCAACTGTTAATAAAATTTATTAGCCAATGAAATAGTAAAAATAGCATTTTAATAAAATTCATAATTTATTTTAAATTCCCACCAATTATATATGTATACACACACACACACACACACACACACACACACACACACACACACACATGGAGATAGATAGATATACATACAGATATATCTTATATACATAGATATAGATATGGAAAGACTTACCCATGGAGAAAAGGAACAGAGAGCCGAAAGTGTGTGTGCGTCAAGGATGAGAACAATTAAGAATGTTATATATATATATATATATATATATATTAACTATTTACATCAACTACACTCTAAAATAAAGAAATTATTAATTATATCTCAAAATTCTTAAAATAATATTTTAAAAGTCAATTTAAAATTAACATACTAACCTCTAAAGTTCTTAAAACCAAAATTTTAAATATGAATCCCTTAAAATTTTAAAGTTAAATTTAAATGACACAATAGACCCTATTTTTTTTTTCTTTCTAAAATGTAGTTAAAAATTATGAACATGCAAGATTAGGTTTTACAGGAAGACTATCTAAATATATCTCTGATGGTTGGATCTCATTTTCCTTATGATTTCCTACCACGACGTCTTCCATATACGTATTCTCAACTCCTACGTTCATCACTCATTATCATTCTCATATCTCATTCAATTCTCAACCTTACTCATTGGTAATGGCTGGGCCAAACATTACAAAGACGGCACCTGAGGTACCGAATGCATCTCGTTAGTGGTGTTTGTCTGAAGCTCGTGATCATCTCGTTTGGGTTCCTCACATGTTTCTCTTAGCTGTTATCCTTTTAACGTTTTTAATTTTTCTCTCGTACTCTAGACCACTCTCTTTAACACCTACCCGATTGTCAACCTCTCTCTAGCTCCTAAGGGTCATGGTTGATTGAACGTGCTTGTTAATCTCACTCATTTCTTTAATGAAGTGTTGATCCCTAGATAGTTAATTGGTTGTTTAGGAAACTCCCCCTCATTCTCCTCATTTAAAGCTTCAGCGAGTTGGCCGATTTGGGCCTCTAGCCTAGCTAGGGACTGAGAATACGAGTACATCATTTGGATTTGGTCTTGAATCCATTCCAAGATTATAAGGACTCTTTGCATATCATAGGTCTCTTCATCCCTAATTTCATGGGAAAATTATGGTTGAGCTTGGGGTTGGTAAAACGATTGATCTTCAAAGTATGACCCCGAAGGTTCACTATAATAATGTTGATTCCACCCATAATTGTTTGAACATTGATTATAATCAGTCTACGGATGATATAGATTGGGATTAACATTATCATAAGAACATATGGAATATTGCCAATTGAAATGACATTGGGTAGTAAGATAAGCAGAACTCCTACATACGGTACATGCATAAAGGTTAGGTTGCGGTCTTGGGACTTGGGAGGTTAGATTGGTCTAATTTTTCAATCAAAGTGGATAATCTCCCGGAAAACTTAAGAATTTTGTATTTTTAAAAACAAAAATTAGACAGAATAACCTAAATCCTTGCTTGAAGATCTGGACTTAAAGGTTGGATCTCGGTCACATTTGCAAAATAAAACTCAAGAAAGAAAAAAGATGAATATATATAGATGGAGAAAGAAAAATAATAACTTAAATCAACAATTAGCGATGACAATCCATGATAACGGTGCCAAAATTTGATTGCTTAAAAATAGTACCATAATTGGTATCGCAATACTAATGTAGTACGGTGTTCAAGTATGGTGTTAAACCAAAGGAATGGTCTTGTAATTATCGATTTCCAATTATTTTTCTTCCTTTAACAAAAAATGAATTTTGATTTTTAATTTTAGGTTTTTTAAAATGCAAGAAAAATAAATACTAAATCTACAAAAAAAATAAATAGAAAACCAGGTTAGGGATTGTGGGTGGTGTATTTTGAGAATTATGTTGTTTTTGTATTTTCTCTTTAACTTAGACTTGTACAAATGATCATTTCCAACTATAAGTCAAAACTACTCAAAACGATTAGATTGATTATTTACTAGAATGATTTATCTTTGATATTTTATTCCTACGTTACTCTAATTTAGAGTGAATTAAAATCTAGGCATAAACCATTCAATACAATAATCAATCACCAAAAATACGATTGTATGATCATTAGATCTAAACCATAGGTACTAGATCTAATGTTTTAGATGTAATCGGATCTAAACCAAAATATCTATAAGAACACTTTGGACATAAATCCAATCAGAATAAAACCAAATCAATAACAATATTCCTCATCATATGGTAGCAGAATATTACGTCGCTACTTTCACTGCAAGTATACGAGTCAAATTTTAGTAGAGTGGGAAGAGTAGGGGTTGTTGTATCCATAGGGATTGGATTAGATCGTCACTAATTACCGCAATTGTCATAACCTAACTTTATCTAGGCAACTCAAATGTAGTTTTTATAATAATTATAATATACTAAACTAAGTTAATTAAACTAATTAAACAAATATACTAATATTGACATTTAAGGGAGTAAATTGTCTAGGGATTAATTTCGTTCATTTAAACGTGTTCGATTCAATCTAGTTTATATTAATGGTATTCACACTATCTGACAATCTAGGTTTCAAAATCTCATTCATTACCTCTCTCGAGTGTAAAATGAATGAATATGTAAATTCGCATCAACACCGAAGTCGCCCTCAAGCATCTATACAATACTTGGTCACACGAGTCTCGCCCCAACCTCATGGATTGCATACTTTCTAACGCCCTCCCTTATCATTAGAATGGCATGTTGTGTTGAAACCCTAGTCCGAATCCGGGGTTATCTTTCCCAAGTGTCAAACTCCGTATTCTCAGTATATCATAACAAGCATATAATAGTGGAAGAATAGTAAACACAATCGAATACAAATGAAAAATCGATAACGAAACAAAGATTAAATAAACGACATTTTCATAAATGAATCGCTCCCTAGACAATATATGTTTAGTTTCTCATGTCCATAACCACATATACAATAATATAGAAGCTAAATATATACAAAACTATCAACCAAAACTAAGAAATAAAGGGAGAAATAAGGAGAGTAGCCGTTATCTGAAGAACCAACGCTAAAACCATTTCGAGATCGTTTCTTCTTCTTGGTTTTGTGATCTTCCCTTGGTTGATAGAGTTTGGAGCTCCCAAAAATGTTCTAAGTGTTTGGGGGAGAAAAGGGGATATAATAGGATTCAAAAATATCAATAAAATTTCCCAAAATATCTAAACGATTTAGTGTCGGACCGTTGCAGCGGAGAGAAGTCAGTAGGCATTCTGTAGGATGACTGCTGCAGTGGTGGAGGCCATCGCTGTAGTGGTGGTTAAGTAGAAACATTATGCTTCATCCTGTAATTTGACCGCTGTAGCAGTAGGTTGCAGTTGCAGGATGACCTTTTTATCTTGTTTTTTTCACCTCTCTTCCACCGACCCCCAACTGATTTGCTCGTTCATAGAACGTTTTCATCCCTTGCCGTCCCAAACACCTAATTTATATATAAACAAATAAAAATGTATTAAAATATATTAAAACACTATAATAATACTCGAAAACTATCAAAATCGGTTTGGGAATAAATAGATAAATTTCACCTATCATCATACAATCGTTTAAAAATAATCCAAAATTAAATAAAAAGCACAATATTACATAAACTTAAAATACATTACCGCAATCCCAACTTGGTTGAAGGGTAGTGGCACCACTCATCATAGTGTTGAATGGTCTTTTCTCGGATATAATCCTAAAAAATGCTATCTCCATCTTACTCTTAGTATCCTTGTCCTTTATCTCCATCTTACTCATAGGATCCTTGGCCTTCTACCTTCAAGTAAATCCCAATGATAGTATATAACATAAGTTAGATCCATCTCCATCGACTTGAGTCGGAGGCAAAATTCTCTTGCCTCCCAGGTACGTGTTTTAAACCCCCGTCTTCATTATCATACTATATACTGTCATTGGGATCATTGATAGATTGTTTTGGGCAATTCCTGTGTTAAGTTGGTGGTGATGTGTAGTATGTTTTAGTATGAGTTTTAGTCGTAGTTATGTTTTACTATTTTTATCATGTGCATGTTTGTTTAGGGTAGTTATTGTTATGTGCTGAGTTTTGACATCATCTGGGCCGTTACCCGATAATGAGACTATCCCCTGATTGTTTATTGAGGTCGAGCGTAAAGCTCATTCATGTGTGTTCTGTGTGCTTGACGTATCATTTTAGTAAAAATTATTGTAGATCCTAATGCACGAGCATGTAAACTCTATATAGCACTAACTGATTGATTTGAAAATGACTATCATTCACTCAAATTCATGCCAATAGGGATTTTAGAACTTGATTCGGGGGAAATTCGAGGTGAAATCCTAGGCAAGGTAGTTAAGGAGATATGATTTAGGCATTCATTTTTATCGCTTGAGCCTTTTAAGCATACCTTGATATATCATTATCCCTCATTACCCTGTCGAAACCTAATATCCATTTCAATTCAGAATACATTTAACTAATACCAAAACCGATCGAACTTTTTCTAAACCTATATCGCTAAACCAAAGGCACAATGTGAGTTAATCAAGTTAGTATTCGTTATGCTACTTGATGTGAACAGTTGGGTTTTGGGCGAGCTAATAATTGGTTCAGTATTCGAGTACTCACTTGTCATTTTTTGTTCATATTTCACACACCCCTTAAATTGTACAAATTAAATAAGTTTGGGGGTATTGTTTGTTTTTTTTTTTTTTAAAAAAAAAACTATGTAAATATAGTTCATTTTCATTTCTTTTTTACAAGTACGTCGATCTTAATTGTATTGTTCAGGGTTGTTTCACAATTATCTATGGGGGTTCGAGTGTGAGTGTGCCAAGCGATGTGCCTTGGGTAACATTAAGTTAACAACGTTAACCCGTTTTCTCTTCTAATTTACCCTTGGCCATTATTCCTAAACCGAACCAAGACTTATTGATATTTGTGAACCTCCGAACCTACATTAGTGGAGAATAGAACCCAGGTCAGGCGTATGGATTCCATATACCTTTATGGTTTAAGTTATGAACTTTATTGAGTGATAATCCAATCTAATCAATGGATAGTTGTATATTTGAGTTTATTCACAGACACTCTGACAGGATCTAGAATGGCGCTTACTGTTATTGAATGTTGAAATTTTAGAACACCACATTGTGTATTTTTATGCTTGAACTTGATAGGATTGGGGGCCGATGAGGGAAAAATTGTTTAGCTAGTAGATGATACTCAAAACTTGCACATTTTTGTTTAAGTGTTTTTAGTTATTATTTGGTAATTAGTTGTTATATTTTCTTGTATTGTGTGGGTATTTTGCTTGAGGACTAGCAAAATTCTAAGTTTGGGGGTATTTGATAGGTGTAAATTACCTATCTATTTTTCAAACCGAACATTGTTAGTTTTCGAGTATGTTTAGTACGTTTTAATATGTTTTTATGTGTTTTTGTATAAATTAAGTGTTTAAGGTGAAAATTTATGAAAACGGATCAATAACGATGAAATCGGATCAAGAACGGTGGAAAAACATGCACGGAGGCAACATTCAGAACAGTAGCCCACCGCCTAGGCGGTGAATATGCAGAGAGGTACCTAAATCTGCTGGAAGCTCACTGCCTAGGCAGTGAAACTACAAAGAGGTTCCTAATTCCATCGTCTCCTCCACCGTTACGGCAAAGATCAAACCAACATACCCACTGCCTAGGCAGTCACTTTGCACCAGATTTAGATATTATTTAAATATTTTAGGATATTTTGTTCTATTTAATCCTCCCTCCTCCCTCATTTTTGGCCATTAGACCTCCTACCATATTAGAGGCATATTTTGAGAGGTTTTGTGGAGCTCAAGCAAATCTTAAGGAGAAGAACACAAAGCGAAGAAGGAGAAACGATCTTGGAATGTTCTTAGCGACAAACATTCAGACTATGGCTAGTTTCTCTAGTTTCTTTCTTCATCTCTTAACTTAGGATTATTGTTTGAGCATGTTTATCTTATTTTACATTGTATATATGGTTATGGCCATTGGCTAAACATGGGTTGTTTAGGGATTAATATAAATTTATGAATATGTTATTTGACTGAGTTTGTGTTTCGTTAGCGGTTGTTCTTCGTTATTTTGATTGTATTTATCAGTTTGTCATGATTATATGCTTAGATAGATATATTGAGAATATGGGGTTTGACACTTGGGAGAGGTAACCCTGGATTCGGACTAGGTTAAACACAATGTGATGATCCAATAACCCGGGAGGGAGTTGTAGAGTGTGCAATTAATGATGTTGCGGCAAGACTCATGTGACCTAGGGTCATTAAGACATTGAGGGGAACTTCTTCATTAACGCGAAGTCATGTATTCTCTCGTCTTACACTCAGAAGAGGTGACAAGTGAGTTTATGAACTGAGACTGTCGGATAAGTTGAACACTGTTAACGTAAACTAAAACGAGATCGAACACACATTTGTAAATGAAATTAATCCCTAGATAATCTATTCTCTAAAAATAATCTGAATATAAAATTTATAGTTTAATTAGATTAATTAGTTATATTAGTTTAGTTTATATTGATTTTATATACATTTTTATTGCCTAGATGAAGTTAGGTCATAATAATCGCGGTAATCGATAATGATCTCAATCAATCCCTGTGGACACGATACCCTTACTCTCCCCATCTATACTAAAACTTGACCCGTATACTTGTGGTGAAAGTAGCGATGTATTTATGCGCTACCATGTTTTTGACGTCGTTGCCGAGGATCGATTTTTTTTTTTTATTATTGATATTGTGAATAAATGACCCGATGTTATTTTAGACATTTCTTTTGTGTATAATTTTTGTTTTGTAGTTTTGTTTTTATTTCTCTTGCAGGGTACTTGGAGATGTTAGATCGAAAAGTATTGATGCAATTCTTTCAATGGGATTCTGAGCCATTTTGTAGTTCTTGGGATCGATATAAGGAATTGCTACTTCGGTTTCCGAACCATGAGTTCCCGAAGGAATGTTAACTCCTGAATTTCCTCGACGGGTTACAAGCCACAACTAGAAATTGAGTAGAATGAGGAAAAGCTAGCACCTCCTTCTACGACCTAACCGCGGATGAAGCTATTTGGTCGTTGGAGGAAATTGAGGCCTATGAGTATCAGAATTGGAATTATTCACTAAGTCACCAAAGCTTGGGGGATAGTTTCAACACTATGGTTCCATGGATTGACATTCCAGATCAAGATGAGGAGTCTTCCCTTGTCTTAAAAGACATGTTCGCTATAGTTATGGGGGAAAACTCAGAGATTCTTGAGGGAGACTCATGATTGGATCAACGAGCACGAGGATTATCTTGATTATATCGAGACGGTTTGCGCCGACATTGATATGACCGTAACGTCTGTTCAGATGCAAATCGGTCAGCTTATCTGCTTGATTGAGGCCGAGTCAGACGTGGTGGCACTAGGAGATATACAATCCATATTCATCGAAAGCCACCACGAGGAACCGGAGACAAGCAGGAGGAGCTTGGAAGAATTCATTGATGAAGCTGAAGAAGAGAGAACCCAAGTGTGGAGCGGCAATGAAAATTTATGACGCTGCAGTCGATCCAAGACGATCACATCTACGAGGATCCAGTGTGGCTCACTTCTCTTTCATCCCCATTAGCAATGTCCTTTCATGCCCACCAAGTACATGAGCTGGTGAGGTATGATATTGAAAGATCGAGCCATCCAGAGTAATATCATGCCAGTCTTGAGGGCATTTTAAACCAAGACCCGTACATGATGTTATTTGACACGTACTATGGGCAGAAGTCTCTCTTTGATGAGCACTTCGGCGTGTCAGGCTAACGACCATAAACTAAGCGCTTCTTGGGAGGCAACCCAAGGTAAAAATAAGTTAGATCCATCTCTGTCGACTTGAGACAGAGGCGAGATTCTCTCGCCTCCCAGGTACATATTTTAAACCCCCGTCTTTATTATTATGCTATATACTGTCATTGGGATCGTTGACGGGTTATTTTGGGCAATGCCTATGTTAAGTTGGTGGTAATGTGTAGTATGTTTTAATATGTGTTTTAGTTGTAGTTATGTTTTACTGTTTTTATCATGTGCATATTTGTTTAGGGTAGTTATGGTTATGTGCTAAGTTTTGACGTCATTTGGGCTGTTACCCGATGATGAGTCTATCCCCTGATTATTTATTGAGGTCAAGCATAAAGCTCATTCATTTGTGTTCTATATTCTTGACGTATCATTTTAGTAAAATTTGTTGTAGATCCTAATGTACGAGCACGTAAACTCTATATAGCACTATCTGATTGATTTGAAAACAACTATCCTTCACTCAAATTCATGACAATAGGTATTTTAGAACTTGATTTGGGGGAAATTCGAGGCGAAATCCTAGGCAAGGTAGTTCAAGAGATATGATTTAGGTATTCATTTTTATCGCTTGAGCCTTTTAAGCTTACCATGATATATCATTATCCCTCGTTACCCTGTCGAAGCCTAGTAGCCGTTTCAATTCTAAATACATTTAACTAATACCAAAATTTATTGAACTTTTTTCAAACTTATATCGCTAAACCAAAGGCACAATGTGAGTGAATCAAGTTGGCATTTGTTATGCTACTTGATGTGAGCGGTTGGGTTTTGGGCGAGCTATTAATTGGTTCAGTATTCGAGTACTCACTTGTCATTTTTTGTTCATATTTCACACACCCCTTAAATTGTACAAATTAAATAAGTTTAGGGTGTTGTTTGTTTGAAAAAAAAATATATGTAAATATAGTTTATTTCCATTTCTTTTTGACAAGTGAGTACGTTGGTCTTAATTATATTTTTCAGGATTGTTTCAAAATTATCTATGGGGGTTTGAGTGTGAGTGTGCCAAGCGATATGCCTTGAGTAACGTTAAGTTAACAACGTTAACCCATTTTCTCTTCTAATTTACCCTTGGCCATTATTCCTAAACCGAACCAAGACCTATTGATCTTTTTGAACCTCTGAGCCTACATTAGTGGAGAATAGAACCCGGGTTAGGCGTGTGGATTCCCTATACCTTAATGGTTTGAGTCATGAACTTTATTGAAGGATAATCCCATCTAATCGACGGATAGTTGTATATTTTAATTTAATCACATACACTCTGACAGAATCTAAAATGGCGCTTACTATTATTGAACGTTGAAATTCTAGAACACTACATGGTGTGTTTTTATGCTTGAACTTGATAGGATTGGGGGCCGATGAGGGAAAAATTGTTTAGCCAGTAGATGATACTCAAAACTTGCACATTTTTGTTTAAGTGTTTTTAGTTATTATTTGGTAATTAGTTGTTATATTTTCTTGTATTGTGTGGGTGTTTTGCTCAAGGACTAGCAAAATTCCGAGTTTGGAGGTATTTGATAGGTGTAAATTACCTATCTATTTTTCAAACCGAACATTGTTAGTTTTTGAGTACGTTTAATTCGTTTTAATATGCTTTTATGTGTTTTTGTATAAATCAAGTGTTTGAGGTAAAAATGTATGAAAATGGATCAATAACGATGAAATCGGATTAAGAACGGTGGGAAAACATACACGGAGGCAATATTCAGAACAGCAGCCCACCGCCTAGGCATTGAGATCACCGCCTAGGCAGTGAATATACAGAGAGGCGCCTAAATCTGCTGGAAGCTCACCACCTAGGCGGTCACTTTGCACCATATTTAGATATTATTTAGACATTTATGGATATTTTGTTCTATTTAATCCTCCATTCTCCCTCATTTTTGTCCATTACACCTCCTACCATATTAGAGGCATTTTTTGAGAGGTTTTAGGGAGCTCAAACAAATCCTAAGGAGAATAACACAAGGCAAAGAAGGAGAAGCGATCTTGGAACGTTCTTAGCGACAAACCTTCAGACTACGGCTAGTTTCTCTCGTTTCTTTCTTCATATCTTAACTTAGGATTATTATTTAAGCATGCTTAGCTTATTTTTCATTGTATATATGATTATGGCCATTAGCTAAACATGGGTTGTTTAGGGATTAATATAAATTTATGAATAAGTTGTTTGATTGAGTTTGTGTTTCGTTAGCGATTGTTCTTTGTTATTTGATTGTGTTTATCGGTTTGTCATGATTATATGCTTAGATAGATATATTGAGAATACAGGGTTTGACACTCAAGAAAGGTAACCCCAGATATAGACTAGGTTAAACACAACGCGACGATCTAATAACTCGGGAGGGAGTTGGAGAGTGTGCAATCAATGACGTTGGGGTGAGACTCAAGTGACCTCGGTTCGTTAAGATGTTGAGATAGACTTCTTCGTTGACGTGAAGTTGCATATTCCCTCGTTTTACACTCAGGAGAGGTGATGAGTGAGTTTACGAACTGAGATTATCGGATAAGTCAAACGCCGTTAATGCAAACTAAAATGAGATCGAACACGCATTTGTAAACGAAGTTAATCCCAAGATAATATATTCTCTCAAAACAATCTCAATATAATATTTATAGTTTAATTAGTTATATTAGTTATATTAGTTTAGTTTATATTAATTTTATATACATTTTTATCGCCTAGATAAAGTTAGGTCATGATAATCGCGGTAATCGATAATGATCTCAACCAATCCCTGTGGACATAATACCCTTACTCTCCCCATTTATACTAAAGCTTGACCCATATACTTGTGATGAAAGTAGTGACATATTTATACGCAACCACTTAGCAAAGGTGAAAATCAGGAAACGACGAGCATTGGCAAAATAACGTGTCACGAGTCAATATTATCTTTTATCAGGTTACGCTATGGCAAGACCCAAGATGATCCTAGTCACACGACTAGAACCGAAATTTATGGTTGTCGGTATGCATTGACACACTTGAGTATTGTTGGACGATGTGGTGGACGTTGGATATCACTAAATCAAGGTAAGACAATCCTAGGTATAATGCTAGGATCAACTCCTAGGCACAATGCCAGGAATGGTTTTATTATGTGTGGCATGAAGCCGAGGCAAGCATTAAAACGAGGTTAAGCCAGCAAACCGGAACATGGGCGCAAGTCACGGTTTGGTCAAGACCATATTGGTAGCATGGTGAAGTGCCGATGAATGGCGCTACATTTTTAGAACGAAATAGCAAGATGGGTAGAACAAATGCATGACATTGATTGGTGGTGACTAAGTACCTAGACGTTGTGCTTGAGAAGCTAAGTGTCCAGGACTATAACATATGCAGATCATTAATGGACAATTATTGAGGATCCTTGCAGATAAGACAGGGTAACTATTGTACTATGGTCTAGAGTAGTGTCCAGACAAGTGTCTAGTTTCTACGCCCAGGTAGTTGGGGTTGTCAACTGTTGTTTGTTCCTTAAATACTTATTTTGCATGTTTGGTTCAACAGAGATGATTGATCCTGCAATCCAGCTTGAACTATACACATTAATTCCTTATTCCTAAGTCAATACAAGGTCGTGTTTTACCTATAATTTCTGTGTGCCTGTGTGTGCACGTTTTTGTTCCATGATTTTGGAGTATTGTGCCGTGTTGTGGAAAAGTCAATTGGTTGACTGATTGTTTGTTCCATCTTCTATTTTCTAGCACACCTGTTGATATCTTCCATCCGTCCAGTAATCTCTCTTTCTCTCTCAACCACCATGAGTCGAACAACCCAAGAGAGACCCCCATTGTAGAACCTCGAAAAGGAGGTTGGGTTTTTCTAGGGTTTTAGCAATAAGAAAATGAAATTAAATAAGTTTGAGGTGAAAAAGTTACTCAAAGATGGGAAATTATGGCCTGCCTCTTTTCTTATTGTTAGGGTCACTGCTCTCCATGGGCACATCAATCATAAAAGACCAGAATCAAATGATCAATAATCAAGTAACTGTTTTTTGAATTTTTTTTTTTTATTGAGATCGTTTGATTCCAATTTGTTACTTGAGATCGTTTTATTGAGATCGTTTGATTCCAAATGGTGTCTTATATCAATGTGCTTAGTTCGTGAATTTTGAGTAGGATTCTTACTCACGCATATAGCGCTAGTGTTATCACATAAGATTGGAACACAACCAACATTAATACCAAAATCTCCCAATTTTTGTTTCATATATAGTACTTGTGCACAACAATTTTCGGCAACAACATATTGCAACTGTGTTTTGTTTCTTGCTTGACCAAGAAACCAATACGTGTCCTAGAAAATGACAAGTACCACTAGTGCTTTTACGCTCAACTTTGCAACTAGAAAAATTAGTGTTGGAATAGCTAAGCATGTCAAAACATTCATTTTTAGGATATCACAAACCTAAATTACACGTACCAAGCAAATATCCAAAAATATGTTTTATGACGGTCAAATGCGATTCCTTAGGACAAGATTGAAAACGTGCACATATACAAACATTAAACATGATATCTGGTCTACTTCCCATAAGATAAAGAAAACTACCAATCATACCTTGGTATTCCTTCTCGTTTACCTTCTTACCATTTTCATTGACGTCTAATTTGGTTGAAGTACTCATTGGAGTATTGTATACCATTGATTTTTCCATTCCATATTTCTTTATGAGGTCTTTGGTATACTTTGTGTTGGCCCAGTGGAATACCCAAGAGAGGGGGGTGAATTGAGTAATTAAAAAAAATTATCAGAGAAATAATAACACTTCAAAAATCAAACAATTAATTTTATTGTAAAATTAATTATTATCTTTATAGCAACGGATAAATATAATAAGCTCTAGGTGCACACCCAAACAATACAAGATAAAATCAAGGAAATAAGCAATGCAGTACACACTGATATATCCTGATTCACCAAGCTACTCTTGGCTAATCTAGTCGTCCAAGGCCCACGGAGATTCGGACCCACTAAACTCAAGATTCCTTTACAGGTAGGAACCAAACCCTCACAACGATTCTTTTTGTAGGTTCAGAATCAACCTTTCCAAATTCCTTTTTACATGCTTAGGAATAACCTCTACTTTTTACAGACTCAAACATAACCTAATTCTGTTACAGGAAGAATCACAACCTAATTCTTTTTATACCTTAGGCTCAAGAATCAAAACCTCACAAAAACACTTCAACTTTCATTTTCCCAGGTAAGAATGGAACCTTTACAAAATTCACTCAAAATCAATTCTATCTAGAAAGAATTACTACCTCAATCTCTTTACAGGAAGAGACTGAAAATCGGCTACCCTTTGATTAAATACCCCCAACAGTATTTAATCCGTCATACTACTCACCAATACAAATTGATAAACAGATTATCTCACTCGGAGCTTCTACCACCCCAGATAAATTAAAACTCGGTTAATATCCCAAATCTAGTGATAAAAAAGTGTGAGATTGAAAATCTGATTTTAAACAAAAGATGGGTAGAAAATAATTGAGCACGTAATTAGATTTAAGAAATTGGTTATAAAATATTTTCTTCAATAAAAATCAGAAATAATTTCTAAAGATCAATTTCTAAAAATTAAACAAGCAATGCATAATAGAAAGTAATTAGAAAGATCTCACCCGAAATCAACAGAAAAAAATAAATAGAGCAATGTTACTTCAGATCCGGTAGCAGCAAAGATTAATAGCCAATGATTCTCAAGATCGTCACTTAGAATAGCTCTCCCAAAATCTCAGAATGATATCTCTCATAACAGCTCAATATGATCTCAACTCTTTAAGCTCTTCTTAATCTATGTTTTTCTGCTTCATAAAATATGAAAAACGTAGGTTTATATATATGAGAAATAGATAAGCTCTCTAATGGCTAGTTCCCATGTGTCATGACATTTAAATACTCTTTTAGACCCCGTATATCATTATGACTTCATTTTAGTTCAATTCACTTAATTACAACTTTTAAATCTTTCAATTATGCCCCTAAAATATTTCTCAATCTTAATTAAATAGAATAGAAATAATTTTATGTACCAAATTGAGAAACATTAAAATTTAATGAACCAACTTAATAGGATTTAAATAATAGGTGAAGCATATCTTAAATATCATAAGATTCCTTAAATCTCTCACAAATCTCAACCAAAAATGGCTACTTTTAGATATGAATTCGGAATCCTCATTATCTTGAAACAGTGCCCTCAGTCGACCGGTCAGTCAACTGTTAGATTCAAGATGTAGCCAAGCCAAAGCTGCTGCGTTAATTGGTCCACCTATCTGTCGACTTAGAGATTCAGAGAGTTCGATTTACCTTCACCTGTCGACTTAGAGATACAGAGAGTTTTACCTGTTTGGTCTGGTCGACTTACTAGTCGACTTATATATGCTGGATCTCTTTTCTAAACTCGTTTTTAACTCATTCTTATTTACGTTTTTGCCCTTTTAACCATTTTTCTTTTCTAAATAAGCTCTGCTAACTTTTTAAATTCCATTTTAGTCAATTATAAATATTTATTTCCAAATACACATAGGAGCAAATAATTTCATCTTATCAAAACACACATAAACAATAAAAACTTTTTGTGCTGTGTGTTCCTAATTGAGATATTAAGAGTTGAAATTGACCTTAGTTGTTTTTATTAATTTCTTCAAACTCTTAATTCTTCATCATCTTTGTCATCATCATTTAGCATCCATTCATAATTTTTCATCGCATCTTTATCACTGGAACTTAATTAACTGAAACACTCAATTAAACCCTTAGTTCCACCAAAACATGAACACTTAATTGTTCATCAAAATCTTAGGATCAACAATCTCCCCCTTTTTTATGATGACAGTTAACTTTGATATTTTCTTCAAAACAAAAATATAACCACACTTCCCCTAAATCCGAGGACGGATTTTATAACTCTTTGAAGCATAATAATGAAGATATTATAAAACATAATCAATAAAGCACAAATTTAAAAATAAACTCCCCCTTAATAAAATATCAACTAATTCTCCCCATTTGTCATCTTCAAAAACAAAATTTAGGGAGGGGGGAACACAACCAATAATTCTACTTTTGGCAAACATATAATATACTTGAAAGAGTAAGTCTAAAGTTAACTCTTTTAAAAGTACATTGAATCAACATATAAATTCAACTTTAAAAAATCAAAACTCATTTTAATAAATCAACTTTTAGGCACAAAACATCAACACTATGTAAATCATTATTATAAATAAATATCAAGTCTACTCAATTCATCAAAATCCACACCAAAAATATCATTCTTAACATGCAATCTCCCACTTTATAAGTGTAAACAAATTAATTCATTTTAAGGAGAAAAATATAATCTTTGAAGCACTAAAACATCAAACATCTCTCAATGATAGTTTATGAAAAATATTATAAACATTTCAGCTTCATTTTTCAACAATAATCATTAACGCTCAAGAACATGAATTATATCTCAATCAATAACATGCATATTAAAAAATCAAGATTAATAAAAAAGTTAGCTCAAATCAACTTATTTGTATAAAAGCAAATAACATGAATGATAACACATTATACAAATAATCCTACTAAAAAACATATGCAACAAATAATTAGCATTATTTAGTAAGATCACAAATACTTGATTAATCCTCTAAATCACATAACATGTTTTAAAATTAACACATGATCACTACTTGATATAAGCATATAAAAATATGTTAATACCCCCTAATTAAATGTGATTGTCATAATTACCATTGAATGTTTCTAAGATAACAGGAGAACGACTCATTTAGAATAGATCTTAGAAACAACTACCAACTTACCTATTTGGTAAGTCGGGACTCTCCCTCTTTAAAAAATTTAATAAATTTAAAATGCGGAGGGTTAGGAGTACCTCTTATATCCTTAGGGGTGACTTTACTTTTTACCTCATTTGAGCTCATAATTGATTTGGGTGCGTAATTCTTCTTTGCTTGTTCGTATCATCTCTTCCTTTAATTTTTTCCATTTGATTCATTGATGATTCACTTTACATGTATCACTTGTGGCTTTCTAGTGATATCCCATCTTGGATTTTGTACAACTTTTCTTTTTGCACATTTCTTTTGTGGCATCTTTGTAACTTCACATTTTGTCTTTGGTGCATCTTTTTGCTTTATTTGAGTCGCTTGTGAATCCTTGGTGACTTCATGTCTTGGCTTTGATATAACTTCTTTGTTTTCTCCTTCAGGTCCATGGTAGCGCGTGAAATACACCGCTACTTATACTCGCAAGTATACGAGGTCAAAGTTTTAATATAGTGGATCGGTTAAGATCGAGTATCGTGTCCACAGGGAAAATATGAATAATTGAGTACCGCAATTTACATAGTCTCATATTATCCTGACGATTCAATTAATATTTAAATTAAACTAATTAAAACTACTCCTAAGGATTAATTCTAATTACACTAATAATACTAGGGATCGATTTCATTCACTTAATACCTATTTGGCTTAGTTTAGTTATCAATAACGGTTATTATCACATCCAACAATCTCGGTATCTATAACTCACTCGCTCTCTCTCCCGAGTGAAAAGAGAGCGAATACATGACTTCGCGTTAACGCCGAAGTCCCCCTCGAATGCCTTTCTGAACACATAGCCATGTGAGTCTTGACCCAACCTCGTGGATTGCACACAATCCAACTCCCTCCCGGGTTATTAGATCGTCATGTTGTGTTTATCCCTAGTCCGAATCCGGAGTTACCTCTTCCGAGTATCAAACCCTGTATTCTCGGTTTATCATAATAAGCATAATAAACGTGAAATAACGGTAAACACAATTGAAATTGGATAACAAACCATCAAAATAACTTATATTCAACCAAAGAGATATTTACATGAATTATATCTAACCCTAACTAATATCTAACTAAACTAACATGATCTTAGCCATTAAAATATTAAATCAAGAGAAGATAATCATCATCAATAATAAACATTAAGTACAAAGATGGAAACAAGGAAAGAAAAATCAAATCTCAAAGTGGAGTAGTCCACTTTCGCCAAAGAATGATCCTCCCGAGCTTCCTCTTCTCCATTGATGATCTTCCTCTTTTAGCTCTTCAAGATTTGGCTAAGAACACTTACTAAAACTAATCTAATCTACTCCTAAATTATCTAATCCTATCTATGGTGAAAGGGTTCTCAAAACATCCAAAACCTCCTAAGGGAAGTGGGAAAAATGATATAAATAGGCACAAGGGTTCAAAATATCTCAGAAAATATCTCTGTACTGTCGGATTTTCGCCTAGACGAAGGAATTTCCACCTAGGCACAGTTAAGTCGGTTAACTTTCTATCGCTACTTCGCCTAGGCGAAGTTATTTTTGCCTTGGTCGTGACACACGTTTTTGTTTTGGCTGTAACTTTTTCGTCCGAGCTCCAATTGAGGTGATTCAAAAACCTATGAAAATTTAAGAGAGAGATATACAACTTCCATGTTTTGAGTTGTTCCAAAATTAGATTTCATCATAGTCAATAATAGGCTTAAAGTTACAGCACCTACACCGGCTTTGCACATTTTCACCCTTTTTTCCACCGTTTTTGCTCGTTTGCCTCTTGGTTGCGTCCCTACACCTGAATTATATAAAAACAAACTAAAAATAAATTAAATATAAATAAAACACTCGAAAACTACCAAATCCGGTTTAGAAATAGATAAATATTTTACACCTAGCTGTCCATTTTTGATATTATGTAATTCTGCACAACACATTTCAATAGTTCTCTTTGGTATCCATTTCATTTTGGATCCATCCTTGTTAGACATAAACTTAGGGTTCCAAACGGACATGATACTTTAAAATTCCCAACCCTATTACAATAATAACATCTCAAATCCAATTTATCATAGAAAGCACAAGATGTAAAACAAGAATCATTTCTAATAATAGCCAAATTATCAGTGGCTTGTGATGAAAGATGAGATGATGAAACATATCCATTTTTCCTCGAAAAGTCATTTTCAGAATCTCTTGAAATAGTCTTAAGGTCAGATTTTGATTTTTTAAAATTTTTCTTAAGTCAATCGATTTTTGAATCAAGATCTGACCTTTGCATAGAAATCATCTCAATATTATTTTTTAAAACTCTGTTTTCTTTTTCAAGAGAATCTATTTTAGAGAGCAAATTATTAATTTCAAAAACAATGTCCGAAAACTCTTTTGTACCACAATAATCATCCAAATGCATTTTATATTTTTGGACACTTTTTCCACCATTTTCAAAAGAAGCGATTTTTCTTTTTAAACTCAAGCTCTCTTTAGTAAAAAGTAGTGTGAGTAAAAGTAATTTTTTCATAACAATATAGACATTTTCATTATCATCATCTCCATCACTACCACAAGAATCACAAGAATCATAAATAAATTATCATATACACATTTACCACTATCAAAAGAGGATATACAAAACACATCATCCATGGTGTGTGCACGTGACCGGTTTAGCTAGGATGTTAAGCCTAACGAGCTAAAACCAGCTCTGATGCCAATTGTTGGCCCAGTGGAATACCCAAGAAGGAGGTGAATTGGGTAATTAAAAAAATTATCAAAGAAATAATAATACTTCAAAAATCAAACAATTAATTTTATCCTAAAATTAATTATTATCTTTATAGCAGCAGATAAATGTAGTAAGCTCTACATGCTCACCCAAACAATACAAGATAAAATCAAGGAAATAAGCAATACAGTACACACCGATATATCCTGGTTCACCAAGTTACTCTTGACTAATCCAATCCTCTGAGCCCCACGGAGATTCGCACCCACAAAACTCAAGACTCCTTTACAGGTAGGAACCAAATCCTCACAATGATTCTTTTCACAGGTTCAGAATCAACCTTTACAAATTCTTTTTCATAGGCTTAGGAATAACCTCCACTTTTTACAGACCCAAGAATAACCTAATTCTATTACAGGGAGAATCACAACGTAATTCTTTTTATACCTTAGGCTCAAGAATCAAAACCTCACAAAAACACTCCAACTGTCATTTTCCCAGGTAAGGATGGAACCTTTACAAAATTCACTCAAAATCAATTCTATCTAGGAATAATTACTACCTCAATCTCTTTACAGGAAGAGATTGAAAACCGACTGCCCTTTAATTAAATACCCCCAACAGTATTTAATCCATCACACTACTCACCAATACAAATTGACCAACAGATTATCTTACTCGGAGCTTCTACCACCCCAGATAAATTAAAACTCGATGAATATCCCAAATCTAGTGATAGAAAAGTATGAGATTGAAAATCTAAATTTAAACAAAAGATGGGTAGCAAATAATTGAGCACGCAATTAGATTTAAGAAACTGTTTATAAAATATTTTCTTTAATAAAAATCGAAAATAATTTCAAAAGATCAATTTCCAAAAATTAAACAAGCAATGCACAATAGAAAGTAATTGGAAATATCTCACTCGGAATCTACAGAAAAAATAAATAGAATGATGTTACTTCAGATCCGGTAGCAGTAATGATTAATAGTCAATAATTCTCAAGATTGTCACTTAGAATAGCTCTCGCAAAATCTCATAATGATATCTCTTATAACAGCTCAATTTGATCTCAACTTTTTAAGCACTTCTTAATCTATGTTTTTCGACTTCATAAAATATGAAAAATGCAGGTCTATATATATGAAAAATAAATAAGCTCTCTAATAGCTAGTTCTTATGGGTCATGACATTTAAATGCTCTCTTAGACCCCGTATATCATTATAACTTCATTTTGGTTCAATTTACTTAATTATAGCTTTTAAATCTTTCAATTAAGCCCCTCAAATATTTCTTAATCTTAATTAAATATAATAGAAACAATTTTATGTACCAAATTGAGAAATATTAAAATTTAATGAACCAACTTAATAGGATTTACATAATAAGTGAAGCATATCCTAAATATCACAAGATCCATTAAATCTCTCACAAATCCCAACAAAAAATGGTTACTTTTAGATATGAATTCAGAATTCTCATTATCCTGAAACATCACCCTCAGTCAATCGGTCAGTCCACTGTTAGATTCAGGATGTAGCCAAGCCAAAGCTGTTGCGTTAATCGGTCAACCTATCTGTCGACTTTGAGATTCAAAAAGTTCAATTTACCTTCACCGGTCGACCTACCTGTAAACTTAGATATACAGAGAGTTCATATTCTCTTCACCGGTCGACTTAGAGATACAGAGAGTTTCACCTGTTTGGTCCGATCAACTTACCAGTCGACTTATGCATTATGGATCTGTTTTCTAAACTCATTTTTAACTCATTCTTATTTATGTTTTTGCCCCTTTATCATTTTTCTTTTCTAAATAAGCTCCCCTAACTTCTTAAATTCCATTTTAGTCAACTATAAATATTTCTTTTCAAATACACATAGGAACAAATAATTTCATCTTATCAAAACACACATAAACAATAAAATTTTTTTTGTGTCGTATGTGTTCCTAATTGAGATATTAAGAGTTGAAATTCACTTAAGTTGTTTTTCCTAATTTCTTCAAACTCTTAATTCTTCATCATCTTTGTCATCATCATTTAGCATCCATTCATAATTTATCATCGCATCTTTATCACTAGAACTTAATTAACTGAAATACTCAATTCAACCGTTAGTTCCACCAAAATATCAACACTTAATTGTTCATCAAAATCTTAGGATCAACACTTTTCTTGATTTATAAATATTTTGTCATTAGTTTGCTTAATTTTCAATTCAAGAAAGAATGTTAGTTCTCCCATCATACTCATCTCGAATTCTTCTTGCTTAAGATTAGCAAACTCTTGGCATAAGATCTCATTAGTAGCACCGAAAATGATATCATCATCATAGATTTGCACTAATAAGATATTATTTTCAGCTTCTTTAATAAATAAAGTAATATCGGTGAAACCATGTTTAAAACTTTTTTCTAGGAGAAATCCACTTAACCTCTCATACCAAGCTCTAGATGCTTGTTTGAGACTGTAAAGTATTTTTGATAATTTAAAAACATGATTTGAAAACTTTTCATCTTCAAAACCGGGAGGTTTTTCAACATAAACTTCTTCGAAAATGAAACCATTTCAAAATGCGCTTTTAACATCCATTTGAAAAAGTTTGAAATCATTAGCACATGCAAAAACTAGTAACATACGTATAGATTCTAGTCTATCTACCGGTGCATATGTTTCATCATAATCTATCTCTTATTCTTGATTAAAACCTTGTACTACCAATCTTGTTTTATTTCTATTAACAACACCCGACTCATTCTTTTTATTTCAAAAAACTCATTTTGTTCCAATTACGGGATAGTCATTAGGTCTTGGTACTAGAGACCAAACATTATTCCTCTCAAATTGATTTAACTTATCTTGAATTGCAAGAATCCAAGATTCATCGTCAATAGCTTCAAAAACATTTTTACGTTCAATTTGAGATAAGAAAGCAAAATTGTTAACATAGTTTCTCAAAGATGATCTAGGACTTGCCCCACGTTCAATGTCACTAATTATTTGATCGGATGGATGAATGTTAACATTTTTCCACGCTTTTGGTAGCTTGTTCTCAGAAGGTTGTACTTCCATTGAATCATTATCAACGGGCCTCAAATCAGCATTTTTAGCTTGTTTCGTTGATTTTTCTAGTAAATCTGAATTTTCTTCATCTATATCATTTCTTGGTGAAAAAGGGTTAGATTCCTCAAAAACAACATGCATCGATTTTTCAAATACAAGTGTACATTTGTTATATATTTTATAAGCTTTGCTATTAGTTGAATAACCAAGAAAAATACCTCCATCGGATTTAGCATCAAATTTAGAAAGATTTTCTTTATCATTAAAGATAAAACATTTGCAACCGAAAACATTAAAGTAAGATATAATAGGAGTTTTACCATTCCATAACTCATATGAAGTTTTATTTAAACCTTGAAACATGCTTCAATACGTAACATGCCGTACTTACGGCTTCCACCCAAAAGTATTGCGGAGAAAAATGCTCGTTTAGCATAGTTCGAGCCATTTCTTGTTAAGAGCGATTTTTCCTCTCAACAACGCCATTTTGTTGAGGAGTTCTAGGGGCTAAAAAATTGTGTCCATAACCTTGTTCATCACAAAAAAATTCAATCTCATCATTTCGGAATTCTCTTCCTCTATCTCTTCGGATATTGTTGATGCTAATACCTTTCTCATTTTCAACACGCTTACAAAACTTAACAAACACGTAAGCAACATCACTTTTTTTAGAAAGTAATAGAACTCATGTATATATAGAATAATCATCAACAATCACAAATGCGTAATGTTTGCCACCTAGAATGGCAACAGGATTAGGACCAAATAAGTCTAGATGCAAAAGTTCTGACGGTTTAGTAGTAGAAATAAATTTATTCTTCTTAAATGAACTTTTAACTCGTTTACCAAGTTGAAATACATCACATATCTTGTCTTTAACAAATTTAGCATTCAGTAAACCATGTACAAGATTATTCTTAGATAAGTTCGAAATAAGTTCCATGCTAACATGTCCTGAACGTTTATGTCATCAATCATTTTGAGAAGATAAATCATCAAAAAACATGTATAAATATTTTCAAAACGTGATGCAAAGAATAAAACTTTGTGATCATCATCTTCTTTGACGACACATTGATTTTCAAGAAAAGTTACTTTAAAACCGTTATCACATAGTTGGCTTATGCTTAGAAGATTATATTTTAAACCTTCAACAAGTAAAACATTTTCAATAATAAAACCATTTTTACCAACATTACCAATACCAATAATTTTACCCTTAGAGTTGTCTCCAATATCACATGTCTGCCATCTTTAGGTGTCAAAGATGTAAATTGATTTTTATCACCCATCATGTGTTGTGAGAAACCGCTATCTAGGAGTCATTTGTCCTTACTTATATTTGCTTTAAAACTAACCAGCAATGAGCACTTCAAATGATTCCTAAACGGTACCCGTTTTACTTGGGTCTAGGAGGGTTAATCTTTGGAACCAAGGTTCCCTTTGATACCCAAATCTTTCTTACGTTTATATTAGCATTTTTCAGGTTTTTTTCATTACAAACATCAATAGTGTGACAAACTTTGTTACAATAAAAACATTTTATAAACTTTTTGGTCTTTGATAAAAAAAAAATTGATTTTTTTTTATTTATTTCTTATGTTGATGAAAATCCAAACTGGCTTTACTGAAAACACCCTTTTGACTTCCCAAAAGAAGTTTAAAGTTATTTTCACCTTTAGCAAACTTGTGGACTATTTTTGTTAAATCATGAACTTGATTTTTCAAAGAAATATATTCCTCTTCAAGATTACATTTCTTTAAAGAATCATTTTCTTGTTTTGAAAAAATAATTTCAGATTTTGATGTTTCCAAATCTTTTGAAAGAGTAGCTATTGTTTTGTTAAGATTTATCATTTTTAAAAAATAATTTTTAACCTCATCTTTTAATTCTTCATATGCATCAAGTAATTCATTATATTCATCTATTGTAAAAGTTTCAGAAATAGAAGTTACCTCATCTTCTTTTGCCATGAGTACAAGTAGGTTAGCTTTTTCGCCACTACTTTCACTTTTCGAGCCACTTGTATCGGTGTCATCCCAAGTTGCCTTGAAAGTTCTCTTCTTACTATTGTAATGATGTTTCTTTGGATTTTTGTGATCCTCCTTGAGTTGAGGACATTCGATTTTGTAGTGATCGAGCTAGTGACATTTGCAGCATTCAACCTTGCTCAGTGTTAGTTTGTTGAATTTCTTATTTCTGAAGAATCTCTAGTGGAGCCGATTGAATCGTTTTGCCAAGATAGCAATTTTGCTTTCAGGTTCGCTCCCGATGCTTTTATCATCATCATCTTGAATAGATTTTAAGGCTATCCCCTTCTTTCGATTTCTACCTTCTTCTTCGAAGCTTTTGAGTGATGACTCATGAGTGGTTAAATTACCAGTGAGTTCATCAATGGAATATTTGTTTAGAAATTTGGATTCCGAGATGGCCATCGCCTATGGTTCCACGCCTTGGGAAAAGCTCTAAGGATCTTTCATACTCATTTGGGCATTGAGTACAGCTTTTCGAGTACATTCAAGCTATTACAAATATTTATAAAGCGAGTATACATCTCCATAATCAATTCTCCATCCTCCATCTTGAATAGTTCGTATTGGTACACGAGAATGTTGATCTTAGATTCATTGACTTGATTTATACCCTCATGAGTAACCATAAGAGTATCTCAAATTTCCTTAGCTAATGAGCATCTGGAAATCCTATTATATTCATGAACATCTAAATCACAATAAAAAAAGGTTAATAGCTTGGGCATTTATATAAATTAACTTGTTGTCCTTATCATCAAATTCCAATTCTACCTTAAGTGTAGTAGATTGATGAACATTAGTTTTGATAGGAATATGTGTGGACTATTTTTGATAACTTTCCAATCATCATAATTTGTAGCTTGTAAAAATGTTGTCATTCTAGATTTCCAAAACATATAATTGTTACCATTAAACAATGGAGGTCTGTGTAAGGATTAACCTTCGGGAATGGGAGTTGCAAAGAAATTTGCCATGATTGATTTGCTAGGATTTTAAGCCTATTAAGCAAGTGTAGATTTGATGCCAATTGATGGCCCAAGAATTACCCAAGAGGGGGGATGAATTGAGTTTTGATAAATTTTACGTTTAATTAAATCTACTCAATATAAACTAAGTGTTTATATGATTTATGTCAAGTGCATAGCGAATAGTCAAACAGAGTAATAATCACAAACATGAATAATTGTAGAAATGTAAAGAGTATAGTTAGAGAAATTAACACCGGTATTTTATAGTGGTTCGGCAAACACCCTTTACCTAGTCCACTCTTCTGAGCGCCTTCGAGGATTTTACTATCTTTGATCTTCTTACGGGTGAAGGACAAACCGTCTAAGTCATCGCTTGAGAAGTTTGTATCTCAAGACTTTACAATCTAGAGTGAATATATTTCACTCACAAATCTTTTCTCTTAAATAAAACCCTTACTCAAGATTTACAATGAATATTCTTACCATCTCACAAAATGGAGTTTCAACACTCACAAAATATATAACTCAAGAATCTATATGTGTGAAGCAAATACAACAATCAATCAAGAAATATGAATCAAGAAAGAGTAGAAGTATTGTTGGATAGATTTACGCTTGGAAGCCTTTGGTAGTATCTCTTTGATCTTTGTAGCTCAAGTTTGAGAGATTGATACTTGGTGAGTTGAGAGTTATTGAAATTCCAGCTATCTTCCTCCTTTCATAGATGTAGCAAATGAGTAGAGTAAATCTTAATTGAAGAGCTTGATATGATATAATCATTGGAGCTTCTCTTCAAATTCTTAAGATTTAAAATGCAAGACTCCTCTCGATTATCTCTGCAGATTTGTCAAGAGTCCATGTCATTTTTTAAACCTCATTAATGATATATAGTATAATTAAATGCAAAGGACCTATAGTCTATTTATGTATTTGAGGTAGTGAAAAATTATAGTCATATATTCAATTAATACAATTGAGTATGGTTGGTAATAATGAATATAGACAAATCATGATAGAGATATTCAAAGTTGGATTGGAATCCTTAAAGGTAAGGCTCCTCAATTTGAATTATGCAGCAAGTTGTTCAAGATAAGATTCCATACACATTGTGGGGGACAAAGTATGGGCTAGCATTTAATGAGTTACCCTACTAAGTCAAAATGATATATTTTGTATTCCCACTTGATTATCTAGACAAATTCAAATCGAATATTTGTATTCATACATGATTATATATTTGAGCATGTGTATACAATATGTATAAAGTATGTTATACATACATACAATTCAATTAAGTACATACATGTATTTCAAGCATTTGAACACTTAGAATTCATTTAGTATGATGAAAACAAAATTTTCAAACCCATTAAGCTAATTTGTCAATTAATCATATATGTAATGATAAACATATTAATAGATCATGCATATATTGTGTATATATATTAAACTAACATCCCATAACATGATTTGAACATTCCCAACAAAATATGATATGCAAATCCAACTTTGTGTTCATGACAAAATTCTGCATTTTGAGTTCTAAAATGTTACAAGAAGTTTTGGTCAATTCATCTTCAATTCAACATTGTATTGATCAAATTCAATAATAAAAATATGTTATATAATCATTGTAAGGCATATGAATTATCATACAACAATTAGAACAAGTATACGACGCCAAAACGCAAAGCCAAAAATAAAGCAGGAGAGAGAAACGCTACTGACTAGAAGTAGTCGACTACTTCCAACATAAGTAGTCGACTACTTATGCTACAATTCCTGAGGCATTTTGTTTTCGTCCATTATGGGTTTTTGGTCTTGGATTATATACGTTTATCATTCTAAACACTTTATAAAACTTGTAACAATTATTATCATGATATTTAGATGTTCCAAAAACTCAATGTACCTCATGATCATGTTAAGAACATAAATTTTTGATTTCGTATAATTATGATCAATAGGTGTTTTTTCTGTTATAGCATGTAATGATCAAACATATACTTCACATTGTGATATATAAGTATATTGGATATGTTAAGATCAGTATATCATAATTACAAATACATACAGTGTGCATGCGTGTGTGTCCTATAGAGTTCCGAATTCAATATCCCGCGAGTCTTGTCAAAATGAAAAATTGCATTAATGTAAATCATACATTTTCATATCGTTTCGGCTTGATTTCGCTGTCATGATATGTTTAGGTGATGTTTGGATATTCTATACTCAAAATATTGTTAGTTCATTTAAAACGTCAAATGTGTGTATTATCGTCAAAATCACATTATCCAAAGATCATATGATTGAAACCACTTAGGCTAACAAGAAAGACTAATGTTGCACCAATGTTACCAAAATGAATGATATTTTCACGCCCTTCTTAATGTGTGTGTGGGTACCTCATATCTAGAAAATCTGGAATTTTCCAGATCTAGTGTGTTTTTTTTTTGGGAGGGGGGGGGGGGGGATTAGGTGAAATTTCATTTGGAAATCTAGGGAATGTTTATTTTTTCGGTTTGTTTTTCAGATCTAAGGGGTGAATGTTCTAAATGTTCGATCCAGGTCTCATTTTTATGAATATTAATTTCAAATCTCGTTTTTATAAATGTTCATATTGTTTTATGTTGATTTTGTTTCGGTGATTTTTGTTGAATTTTCGTTGCTTTTAGTGAACATTCATATTGGTTCAGATCTGTTTTGATTTATTTGATTTTTGTTGATTTTGATAGAGTTGTTTTTTCATTTGTGAATTTTTTTTTTTTTCTTGTTCTCTGCGAATGTTCTTATCAGTTTTCTTTTTGGTGAATATTCACTGTGATTTTAGTAAAGTTCATATCGGTTCAAATCTATTTTGATTTATTTTGAATTTTGGTGGAATTGTTGTTTATTAGTTGTCAATGTTTTTTTTTTCTTGATTTTTTGTTGTTCTCTGTGAATATTCATATCGATTTATTTTTTAGTAAAACTTTATTGTGGATTGGTAACCGTAAAATTGAAATAACATGTGAACAAAACAAATAATGTATTTGTTCACATAAAATTATGAACATTCACGGCATAAAAAAATCATCCCTACCATGTATTAAAATATTTTAAAAATAGCAAAATTTAAAAAAGATGGTCAAAGAACATTGGACTATTTTCTAAGATCTAAAAACTTTATTATAGTAGTAGAAGGTTCACTTTTTTTATTTCTATATCTTTTGAGGAACAAATAATAAATTTTCAAAAAAACAATAGATGGGATTAGTATTATAACATTTCAGAGTTATTTTCATTTTTAGTGTTCAAAATATGTCAAAATACCTAACTAGAGCTCATTTCAACTTTAATCCCAAATTAGAGCTAACTGGCTCTCCACGATTGGATTCAACAAATCTATTTTTATATTAAAAAAAAAAAAAAAAACATTGTACGACCGATTTTGAAAATATAAAATCACAATTAAGATAACCGGTCCTTTTAGGGCTGATTTCTTTATTTTTAGGGGGTCTGCCACTTTGTTAGCCCCTTTCTCATCAGCCCCTGCCCTAATTAACCCAAGGCCCCCACCTTCCCACCTTATCATCTCCGCCCCATCCCCTCAATCTTATTTTATTTTTAAATTGTTAAATAATTTTAATTTCATATTTTACTTTTTTTTATTTCATGTTTTATTTTCTAAAAACCTTACTTTTCTTAATTAACTTTTGAATTGAGTTTGCGTAGCCCAAAATGGTTAAGACAGAGTGATATTAATATTTACAAATAAAAAAATAAAATATTTTCATAAAATTAATTCTTTTTAGGTTTAATTTGTAAAAATTTAAGAAATAAAATTATATTTATTTATTTAACAATTTTAACGGCAAAGTAACAAACTATTTGTTTCAATTTGGGATTCATTTTCTTTTAATTTTTTTGTAAAATTTAAAAATAATTATTTTGTAAAATGCATTATAAATTTTAATTCATGTTTTACTAATAATAAAATTTAAACTAAAAACATAAAATAATAAAATTTATAGTAAAACATGAAATAAAATTTATAATGTATTTTACAAAATAATTATTTTAAATTTTTACAAAAAAAATTAAAAACAAAATTTTTAAAAATAAAGGGTTCTAAAATTGAAACAATTAGTTTCTTGCTTTGCCGTTAAAATTGTTAAATAATTAAATATAATTTAATTTGTAAAAATTGTACAAATTAAACCCTAAAAAGAATTAATTTTATGAAAAATATTTTATTTAGGGTTTAATTTGTAAACTCAATTCAAAAGTTACTGATACATAATATATCATAAAACACTTTTTAAAAAAATTGAATAAATAACATAAAAGAATTGAAAAAATTAAGAAAATAATTTTTTTTAGAAAATAAAACGTGAAATAAAAAATGTAAAATGTGAAATTAAAATTATTTAACAATTTAAAAATAAAATAAGATTGAGGGGATGGGGTGGGTAGATGAGGTGAGGAGGTAGGGGCCTTGAGTTCAATTGGGTAGGGGCTGATGGGATGGTGGTTGCCATAGTGGCAGCCCTCCTAAAAACTAAGAAACCTACCATATAAGGGCCAGTTTTCTTAATTGTGATTTTGCATTTTCAAAACCAGCCGTACAACGACCATTTTTTTTAAATAAAAAATAAAAAAAATGTTGAATCCGGCCTTGGGAGGGCCGATTAGCTCTAATTTGGGATTAAAGTTGAAATGAGCTCTAATCAGGTATTTTTGGCATCTTTTGATCACTAAAAATGAAATGAATTCCTTTGGTATATAACAATTTGAATCAATTAATCTTGGAGTCGTTTACGCAAATATTATTTTTTTGTATAATTTTTTTCTGAAAAATAGGTAAATATAATTTTTTTTACAAAATGATTATAACTCGGGGTTACAAACCCCGAGTTATAACTGAAAAAGCATATATTTTTTTATTTATATTTTATAAACCCCGGGTAGGAAACCCCGAGGTTTTGTCTGAATTACACTAAACCGGGGATTTACACCCCCTGGTATCAGATATTATAATCATTCCCCCACCTCCCACCCACGATAATGCTTGGTATCTCTAAATGGGATATAATATTTTTTTAGATTTTGACACTCTACGCCCTATTATTTTACTTTGGTTTTTATAATTTCAATTTAAACACATGAATACCCTAAAATTCCGTAAAGAACTACTTGAGGATAATATCCGTTTGTCCTTCGTTTTCCCCCTTTATTCTCCCATGTTGGATTGGGCTAGTTAGGTTTAGTATAAGGTTAAATTTGTTATTTTATATAATTTTATTAGTTATTTAACTGTTTCACTTAAGTCTGAACCACTGAAAAACTAAATACTAATGAAAATAGTACAAGAATATAAAGTAACGTTAGGTTAAATAAAGTGAAATTAACTACTACTTCTCTATTTGTCAAATAAAGGGGAAATAATAGTGGTTTTTTTAATTAATGGTTTGAAAATTAACAGATTAATTAGATAAAATTTGAGCAACATAGTATGGCCTAAGCGGCAAGGCATGTTTTAGTTAAAGTAGTTGAGGGGCCTCTACACAGTCAGGGGTGTGGAAAAGCAATTGTTGGGAGGGACAACCATGTTACTCCGAATGATATTAGTCTCACACCTGTGTGGGTGTGGAGATTGTTGTCGGTATACCCAAAAATTAAATAAAAATTGAAAAAAAAAGGGGGAAATTTTACCTTTTCTGGGATAGATGGCTAGTCAGACTTCCTTAGAAGGGTGCTCCAATGAACCGTAGTCATGGCCTCCGAAGACGTCAGAAACATGGGAAGAGTTGGAACTCAAAACAAACATGTGAAGATCCCTACCGCCTTCTTGCATTTGTTGCACATTCGGAACACACTTTATTTAACCTAATTTCTTTAAAAAAGAAAAACTATTATTTTTGTTTTATTTGGCAATTAGAGAAGCGGTAGTTAATTTCACTTTATTTAACCCAATTTCACTTTATATTCTTGTACTATTTTCAAATATGGGAAAAACTCCCACACGTAAATTGTGGAAATTGGTATTGAGAAGTTTGGTCAGATCAGCTGATAAAACCTAACTCGATAGAAGTGGTCCAAGAACCGATCATGGGCTGAGCGTGTTAACAACCTAAATGTAAATACACTTGGTCTGCCTAGGAAGCCCAACCATGCATGGGCTGATCTAGTAATCAACGAGGCCTTCAAATAGAGTCCCGATCATCAGCTCTACGGATGGCAAGTCAACATCACCTACCACTCCATGCTCACGGTCGTGATTGTCGTGATAACCCGTAATTGGATCATGGACAACAATCACTACAGCTAAATATGGAACGTGGAGAGATTCATGGGAAGGACGGTTACGAGGTAAAATAGCTCATATATATAGAAGGAAAACAGGTATTAGACACAACTTTTATATTACAACCTTAAGCTTTCTTCTATCTATCAAAGAACAATTTTGATTTATTCTCACATCCGAGATTCTTTGGCCAACACTACACTAGTATCCCCCCTTAGAACTAACTGGTTTTACAGGTTTGATCATAGGTTGTGGAGGTTTCTGGCACGTGAGGAGTTGTTACACGTACCGGAGATTTTTTGGTAACATCATTTGGTACCATATGTGGGAAAAGAATAAAAAAGAGTTCTCCGTCAATATGAGACAATTGCGATCAAGAATGACAGGTTTGAGTCAACGGAGTAAAATCCTAGCTCCAGTAAGCATTGGAGCATGTATAAAGACTTCAGGTAAAGTAGATATCATTCCTTCTTCTAAGGTATAGACCACAAACACGAGGATTAATGCATTAACGGAAAATATCATTGCAATGGAGGGGATGCTGATGAGAATGGCCCACCAGATTGCTAGGAATGCTCAGCAACTTCCTCCTGTCAACAATGATTTTGGAGAACACGCGGAGTCACCAGAATCCCTGTATCCGTCACAAGTAGGGCGAACTAATCAAAGGGACCTAAGTAACTACCCTGGTAAGGGACGGATGCTCACACGAAATGAGATGGTAGACTCTCACCAGTGACGTGGTGTGCTGGAGGACGAACATCTACAGTTGGATGAGCTGGCAGGCGCATTGTTAAAGGGAACCGAGATTCCATTCACCTCGGATATCTTAGAAGCACCGCTATCTGACAAGTTTAACCCCACCAAATTTGATAAGTATGATAAAAAAATAAAAAAAATAAAAAAATAAAAAGGGACCTTGTAGACTACATCAGACAATTCAGACATCTAATGACACTCTATAGAGTGTGTAATTCTGTGTTTTCCAGAGCCTTTGCGATGACCTTGAAAATGTTAGCCCTAGAATGGTTACATAAGTTAACGCCCAACTCAATCTCGTCTTTTACAGACATTAGAAAGTAGTTCATTAGCCATTTTATCACGTGCCAAAGGTTGATGACAGACACTGACTACCTGTTGGCTTTGAGACAAGAAAAGAAGAAATCTCTACGACAATACATGAATCGCTTCAATGAGGAACTAACGTGCATCGAGGGGTGTGATTCAAACCTCATTATAAATGCATTTACCTCAAGGTTGTCACAAGGATCGTTCCAAGATTCATTGACGAAGCATACCCCAAACTCCATGACTAAGCTGATGGAAAGGGTAAAGCCCTATATGTAGCTAGAAGATGTCAGGTACACACGCAAAGACAGAGTACCAACAAAAGACAAATCTAGATCCGGTGAAATAGACTGTTAGAGAATTAAGGGTAGTGTTGTAGACAGGTAGAGAGAGCGTTCTAAAAGCTCAGTGACAAGAGTAAGGAGGGACTAAGGGTAAACCTTCCAGGCTTGTGGATACCGATCTCCAGAATACTTCATGAGATTAGGTCATCTGAGGTCATGAAGTGGCCTCTTGGACTCCCAATGAAATCTAGTAGGAAGAACATCAAATAATGCGAGTTCTATAAAGATCGTGGACATGATACTGACGACTGTTGAGAGCTTTAAAGGGAGATCAAGTAGTTGATTGACATGGGGTGGTTACGTGAATATTTATAGGAGCAAACTAGGGAAAGAAAGAGGTCAAGAAGCCAAGCTCGTCTAGAGAATCACAACAACAAAAAGAGAGGTGATGACCCGAGTAGTGCTCGTGGGGTCATCTACATGATAAATACAGTGGGTCCCTTTACTGGAAAGTCAAACCGTGAGCGAAAGAGGAAGGTCTGCGAGGTAGTAAAGGAACAATACTATTGAGAAGTGATGGATTTAACCAACAAATCTGGGCCAGTAATTACATTCAATGATGAGGACTATAGGGGATTCGCTCATCCTCATGATAATGCCTTAGTAATAACACTTAGGATTTCCAACTTCGAGTTGAGGAGAGTCCTAATTGACATCGGCAGCTCAACCAACATCATTTTCATCAACACACTCAATTAGATCGGTGTTCCCAGCTTACATATTGGATCAACCCAAATGGCAATGGTTAGTTTTAAGAAAGACCTGAGCTCTCCAAAGGGAAGATTACCTCATCCATCACAGTGAACAAAGATGAGGGCAGAGTGACCAAAGCTATGAAATTTATAGTGATGGACTTCACATCTCCATACAATGCTATCTTGGGATGACCTTGGCTCCACGCGATGGGAGCTATAGCGTCGACACTCCATCAATGTATCAAGTATGTGAATGATGGCAGGTTGACTATAATAAGAAGAGATCAAGTCGTATCTAGATAGTGTTTTGCAATAACCATGAAAGGGAAGAGGGTTATTCAGTAGCGATAATGGGAGCTCGCCAAATCAAGAATCAGTAGTCCAGCTCAGGACTTTACTTTACTTTTAAGACTTTTTGTGAGTTTTTCTAATTTTTATCTTGTGACTTTTTATTTGAAGAAGAATTGTTTCCTGTTATTTTCTGAATGAGTAATAAAAGCCACTTACCGTTAAAAAGAAGTGTCAGTAATGATTAATTTTACGCTCAGAACAATAAACATACCAAAATTAAACTGCCCAGATCAGTTCATTCACGGGCTGAGCTACCAAGATTAGCTTATCAGTTAAACTGAACTGCCCAGGACAGTTCACTCGCAAAACTGAGCTGCCAAGATCAATTCAATTGAATTGCCTAGATCAATTCATTTACAAAACTGAGGTGCTAAGATCAGCTCAACTGAACTACCTAGATCAGTTTATTCACAAACTGAGCTGCCAAGATCAGCTCAACTGAACTACCTGGATCAATTCATTCACAAAATTGCGCTGCCAAGATCAACTCAACTGAACTGCCTAGATAAGTTCTTTGGCAAAACTAAATTGCCAAGATCAGCTTAACTGAATAGCCTAGATCAATTCATTCACAAACTGAGCTGCCTAGATAAGCTCAATTGAACAACCTAGATCAGTCCATTCACAAAACAGAGTTGCCAAGATCAACTCAACTAAACTGCCTAGATCAATTCATTCCCAAACTGAGCTGCCAAGATCAGCCCAACTAAACCGCCTAGATCAGTTCATTCGTTAATTGAGCTACTCAAGATCGATTCGTCTATAAGTGTCGAAGACTCAGGCAATCTGGTGTGCTCTCATAGGCAACCAAAAATAAAATCTTATACCTAAATATGAACTATAGTAGTGTGAGCAGGTATCATTTCCACAGAGAGTGCCTAACCTAAATTTGTGCTACGTGAACAAGGATTTTGGGGGGGGGGGGGGGGGGGGGGGTTTGATTATAGGATAGCAAAATTAAGAAAATCAATAAAAAAAAATAAAAAAAAGAATTGCAAACTTAATGTCGAATTCGATCAGAAAACACACCTTGGTCTAAGTCAACATCCACCTTCGGAATTTCACAACTATTCATCGATGCAAGTATATATCAATTCACCGTTGGAACTATTTCCTATCTCTCCTTACTTGTAGTTAATTAGAAAATAAGCAATCTAATCAACCCTAACTACTAAACATCCTAAGACAAGCGTTAAAGGTTTAATCTAATAACAACATTGAGAATTAGAGATATCAATGAAGCTAAACAACACAAGCATAAGCAGTTGTATTTAATTTAGTTGAGTGTTCTTCCTAAGATCTAATAATTTTTTACGCAGCAAATCATTAAGTCTTAGTTGTTTCACATATTAGAGGGATCAAACAATTACGGATTTAATATCTAAACTAGCAACAGATTGTAATGAATAAGAAACTAGTAGGCCTCATAGTGATTAAATGAAACAATCATGAACATAGGCATAGAAAAACATCCAATACTCAAAATATAAATTGAACAATGAAAATAAATTAGATCTCACAGTTTTATTGATTTTGAGGCTTCAGTTTCCTTCGACCAAGAGAAAAAATTTAGCCACACAAGGCCATAGAAGTTTACAAAATAGAAAAGAGAAAAGAGTAGAGAAGAGAATTAGTCTCCAAGGTACTGTTTGGATGAAACAAGAAAAATGAAAAGAAATAATATGTTTCAATGCCCCCCAAAACGCCTAGCCACTACCAAAGCTATATTTTGAGAACCCCCCCCCCCTCCCAAAAAAAAAAAAAAGAAACTAATCAATTCCCCTAATTCCCTACTGAAATTGTTCTAAAATTACCTAAAAATAATGATAACTCCTAATGGTCTTTAATTCCAAATGTAACGGATCACCACCCTTGAATGAAATATCTTGCATCAACTTCCATTTTTTACACTTTTGACCCCTCCATTCGTGCATTGGTAACGGCTTGGTTCCATAGATTTCAATGACCATTTAATGGTTCTAGATTGATCAGAAAACCAATTTAGTTCATGGGTCAGGTTGCGTGCCACTGTCTATTTTCTCCATTTTTCTTCATATTAGAACGTTGGTAGTGCAGCTACAGGAACTTCAAACCCAATTTCGACCAGGATTTAATCCGATACTAGAGAACCTTAAAACATAAAAATTGTATCTCTCTTTCTATTATTTCTAAATCAACTTGAATCACCTTAATCGCAGTTTGGAGGTAAAGGTTATGGCCTGATTACGAACATGTGTCGAAATAGCCTAAAACGCGCGATTTATTCCATTTTGCTCCAAACGCCTTCATTTGTTTCCTAAATTAGAATGTAAGTTTAGTGAGTACAATTAGGCACAAAATAAGTATAAAATACTAAGAATAAAGGAATAAATCTATGGACATTTACGCACTTGTGATCTATGGACATTTACGCACTTATCACAATCCATAACACATTTATTACTTAAACTTGTTATGGAGGAGGGTATGAAGAATACAACAAATACAACCCCGATTCCTACATCCCCATCCATTTATAAAACATTTATGAAGTTAAATACTCGATATAATACTCAATATTTGAAAGCTAATGCTCTATATCTATCCCATTTCAAGGTGATTATTATTTTGGAAGATCATTTAACACGCGACATACGAAATCATACACAACAAATACATTGTACAATCCAAAAAAGAAGGAAGTCTTGAACTTTTCACTTCTTATCATGAAATGAGTATAGATCTAAAAGATGCATTACATCTTTCTTCTAACATAAATAAAATTTTATCATCACAGGAATCCTGCCAGTTAGCATTCCATATTTGATGGAACCATTGCTAGAGAACTGTAAGAGATTATTTGGTGACTAATAAGCCAGTATTGTTTAAAAAATGCTCTTGAGGATTTTTCAAAAAAAAAAAAAAACTAATTCGATCCAGGAGAAGACACAGGAGCTAAGTCCTCAGAATCTGAGTTTGAATGGTAGAAATCATGCTCTTTATACTACTTTAGTGCTTGAACCAAGAAGCGTATTTTTTTCCTTTTTCTCCTCGTTCTTGTCTAGAAGCTTTTCGCTTTCTGTCTTTAGCATGCCATTGTGAGTTTTATGGAGATGCACTTAGGCTCGCAGCTTTTCAATTTGTTTCTCTGCCACTCTCAACTGACCACAAAGTTCGTGGAGTTGGGATATTATGCAGAAATGGGCGGCATCAAAGGAAGCGAAGAGGGCGCTGGCATTTTCAATGGCCCAAAGGTTAGGGTGCCCTTTATCGAGGGTCTTCGCTATCATCATGAGTTCGCGAAAGCAATACCCCAGTCTTACTTACTTACTTCTTTCTGCTTGAATGGTGTCGAAAATATCGGAAGTGAATGACAACGAGGCCATATTTGAACTAAGGCAAAAAAAAATAAAAATTGTTGGCCCAATGAGCTACCCCAGAAGGAGGGTGAATTGAGTAGATAAAACATTTATCAGAGAAAATACTTAAAAAATCCAAATAATTAGTTTTAATTCGAAATTAATTATTATCTTTATATAACAGTGAAAATGTAAAATCAACTAGGTGCACACCAAACAACAAAAATAAATAATAAAAAATAGTAGCACACCGGAAATTTATACTAGTTCACCAAGCTACTCTTCGCAAATCTAATCCCCCGAGCTCCACGGAGTGTCACACCCACTAAACTCAAGATTCCTTTAAATGTAGGAACCAAACCCTCACAATGATTCTTTTCGCAGACTCATAATCAATCTTAACAAATTCTTTTTTCCAGGCTCAGAAATAACCTCTACTTTTTACAGGCTGAAGAATAACCTAATTATTTTTGTACCTTAGGCTAAAGAATCAAAACCTCACAAACACTCCAAATATCCTTTTACCCGGTAAGGATTGAACCGTTACAAAATTGCTCACAAATCAATTCAATCAAGGAAGAATTACTACCTCAATCTCTTTATACAAAGAGATTGAAACTAACTATCATTTGATTAAATACCCCCAATAGTATTCAATCCGTCACTCAACTCACCAATTATAAATTGATAAGTGATTTTTCTCATTCGGAACTTATACCACCCCAGATATATTAGAACTCAATTAATATCCCAAAACTAATGATAGAAAAGTGAGATATTCAAAATCTGATTTTAAACAAAAAAAAAAAAAAAAATTGGATAGCACGTAATTGAGTACGTAATCAGATTTTCTAAAGAAATTGTTTCAAAAATAATTTTCAATAAAAAATCCAAAAAAAAATAAAATTCAATGATCAAATTCCAAATTCCAAATATAATCAAGCAACAATTAATTGAAAGTAATTTGGAAAGATCTCACCAAGATTCCATGGAAAAAATAATTATTAGAGATAGCAATGAAACTTCAGATCTGTAACAACAATAATCCACATCAAATATTCCTCAAGAATAACTCTTAGAAAAGATCTCACAACTTAATCAATATGATTACTCTTAGAAAGCTCAAAAGTTGAAGAGCTCACAATAATTCTCTTGATATATCTCTCTTTAATGTGAAAAAACTCAGGTCTAAATAAAAAACAAACTTTCTAACAGCTAGTTCTCACTTGTTATGACATTTAATTGCTCTTATAGACCCCTTATATCATTAAGACTTCATCTTGGTTCAAATTACTTAATTATGGCTTTTAAACTTCTCAATTAAGTCCCACAAATATTTCTGAATCACAAATAAATAGGATTGAAAGAATTACATGTATCAAATTGAGAAATATTCAAACTTAATAAATCATATCTATAGAGATATCATAATATATGTTGCATATATAAAGTAACATCAAATCCCTAAGATATCTCTCAGATCTTAAACATAAAACGGTTAGTAACGGCTACTTTTAGAATAAAATCCAAAAATTCCACAAAATCCTGAAACAGTGACATAAATCGACTGACTAAGGATCACCGGTCGACTGATCGAATCAGGATGTAGTCAAGCCAAAAATTCTTTGCCCATCGATCGACCTATATGTCGACCTAGAGATTCAGAGAGTTTTATTTCTGGTTACAGGTCGACCTCCCTGGCGACTTATCGATTCAGAGAATTCACCATTTAAACTCAGGTCGACCTACCTGTCGATCAAGAAATTCAGCAACTTCATATTCTATGCATCGGTCAACTTATCTATCGACTTACCAATGCTGGAATCCTCTCCTTAATTCGTTTTGAATTCATTCTCATCTACGTTTTCGCCCCTTTAACCGATTTCTTTTCTCGATCAGATCCACTAAATTCTTAAATTCAATTTTAATTAATTATCAATATTTATTTTTCAATTTCATATAGGAGAAAATAATTTAACTAATTAGGATCCTATCAAAAACACACATAAACTTTAAAAAAAAAAAACTTTTTGTGTCGTGTGTGATCCTAATTGGGATATTAAGAGTTGAAATTTAACCTGAATTATTTTCCCTAGATTCTTCAAATTCTTCAATCTCTTAATCATTTATTATCATTGTCATCATCTTTTAACATCCATTCATTACTTGTCATCATATCTTCATCATTGGAACTAATAAACTGAAACACTCAATTAAACTGTTAGTTTCACAAAAAACATCAACATTTAATTATTCATCAAAATCTTAGGATCATCAATCTCCCCATTTTTGATGATGACAATTAACTTTGATATTTTCTTCAAAACAATAATGTAACCACGCTCCTCCTAAATTCGAAGACGGGTTCTTTAACTCATTAAAGCAAAGTAATAAGATTTTCAATCAAAGAACAAATTTCAATATACTTCCCCTTAAGATATTCATTAAAACACCAACTAATTCTCCTCCTTTATCATCTCAAAAAAAAATTGGGGAGGGCGGAACTACAAAAGAACTCTACTCTAGGCAAACATCATTATGCCTAACCATACCCAAACCTCGAATGATTTTCACAAATTGATCGTTCGCTAGTGGTTTGGTAAAAATATCAGCAAGTTGGTCAGAGGTATCAATATGCTCAATAATAATGTCCTTTTTTCTGAATGTGATCACGAATAAAGTGATGTCTAATCTTTATGTGCTTAGTTCGTGAGTGTTGTGTGGGATTCTTACTTAGAGAAATAGCACTTTTATTATAACAATAAATCGGGACCTCCTCCATGCAAATTCCAAAGTCATTTAATTGTTGCTTAATATAAAATTTGAGCACAACATTTACCAGTTGCCATATACTCAGCCTCAGTAGTGAATAAAGCTATCGAATTATGTTTCTTGCTTGACCAAGAAACTAATGCATGTCCTAACAAATGACATGACCTACTTGTGCTTTTTCACTCAACTTTGCAACCGGCAAAATCAGTGTCGGAGTAACTTATCAATTTAAAATCACTTCCCCTAGGATACCATAATCCTAGGTCAATTGTCCCCTTTAAGTATAAAAAAATTCGCTTAATCGCAGTTAAGTGCAATTCTTTAAGACAAGACTGAAATCTAGCACAAAGACAAACACTATACATAATGTTAGGTCTACTAGTAGTTAAATACAACAGACTACCAATCATACCTCGATACATTTTTTCATTAACACTTGTGCCAGTATCATCTTTGTCTATCTTCATAGCCGTTGTCATGGGGGTTTTGTACTCTTTAGCGCCATCCAAGCTATATTTCTTTAACAACTCCTTGGTGTATTTAGTTTAATTTACAAATATCCCTTCTTTGGTTTACTTAATTTGCAATCTAAGAAAGAAATTCAACTCTCCCATCATGCTCATTTCATATTTGACCTGCATTATCTTAGCAAACTCTTGGCAAAGATCCTCATTAGTAGATCCAAAAATAATATCATCAACATACACTTATACTAATAGGATATCAGAATCAGTTTCCTTCACAAACAGTGTTATATCACAAATACCCCTTCAAAAAATCGTTTTTGATCAAATGTTGGCTAAGTCTCTCATACCAAGCTCTAGGAGCTTGTTTGAGCCCATACAAAGCTTTGCAAAGTTTAAATACGTGATCGGGAAATTTATTACTTTCAAATCCCAGGGGTTGTTCCACATAAACTTCTTCTGCTAGAAAGTCATTTAGAAATGCACTCTTAACATCCATTTGATATAACTTAAAATTACGTGAGCATGCAAAAGCGAGTAGCATTCTAATTGCTTCTAATCTAGCAACAAGAGCATAGGTTTCATCATAATCAATTCTTTCCTCTTGATTATAGTCATGTGCTATTAATCTTGATTTATTTCTAATTACCATCCCAGATTCATCATTTTTATTTCTAAAAATCCATTTAGTACCAATAACTAGATGAAAATATGGTGTAGAACAAGACACCATACTTTGTTCTACTCAAATTGAACTAAATCATCTTGCATTGCGGAAATCCAAGATTCATCAATTAATGCCTCATCTACATTCTTAGGCTCAATTTGAGATAAGAAAGAAAGATTAATTATATCCCTAGGAGAAGAACGAGTACTTACACCTCTTTTGAAATTATCGATGATTTCTTTTACTGAATGTCCTGGTACTGTCTTTATAGCTTGTGGTGAAGTCGAATCATTTTCCTTTGGTTCTTCATCTTGTTGGGACTCCTTAGGTACATTATCACCTTGGTTTTGGTTATTTGAAATATCTGCATCATCATTATTCAAAACCTTTCTCGACAAAAATGGATCAGCTTCGTCAAAAACAACATGCATAGTTTCTTCTACTACTAATGTACGTTTATTATAAACTCTATAAGCTTTACTATTAGTTTCATATCCAAGAAAAATCCCATAATCATATTTAGCATTAAATTTACCAAGATTATCCTTGTCATTCAAAATAAAACACTTATATCCAAATACTTTAAAATAAGAAATATTAGGAGTCTTACCATTCCAAATTTCATATAGGGTTTTATTGAACCCTCTATGAATCAATACTCGATTCACCATATTGAAAGTTGTACTTACTGCTTCAGCTCAGAAGTAGGTTGGTAAGCGATTTTCATTAAGCATCGTTCTGGCCATCTCTTGAAACATCTTGTTCTTCCTTTCCACTACACCATTTTGTTGTGGTGATCTTGGTGCAGAAAAGTTATGAGCATAACCATTCTTATCACAGTAACTTACCACATCATCAATCTTCAACTCTCTTCCTCTGTCTCTTCGAATGTTAATAATGGAACATTGCCTCTCATTTTGAACACATTTACAAAATTTAGCAAAAACAGAAGCAATCTCACTTTTCTTAGCAAGGAAAAATACCCAGGTAAGTTTGAAATAATCATCAGCTATAACGAAAGCATAAAACTTACCACTAAGACTAGCAATAGAGATTGGACCAAATAAATCAAGATGCAACAATTCAAAACATCTAGACGTGGATGTGTGCATCTTTTTCTTAAATGTTGATCTAGCTTGCTTTCCTAATTGACATGCATCACATACTTTCTCTTTCACAAATTTCAAATCAGGTAGGCCACATACGAGACTTTTCTTAGATAAATTAGAGATTAACTCCATACTAGCATGCTCAAGTCTCCTATGCCATAACCAACTATTTTCAGACAAAGCATTCAAACAAGATAAATTTTAAGAATTGAAATCGTTAAATGAGCAAGTATAAACATTCTCAAAATGTGATGCAACTAACAAGATACTACTATCATGACTATTTTTAATAATGCACTTATCATGATCAAATATAACATTTATAGCCCTTGTCACATAGTTGACTAATATTAAGTAAATTATGTTTAAGTCCATCAACTAGTAACCATCTTTAATAATAGTAGTACTATTACCGATATTACCTATACCAATAAATTTACCCTTTGCGTTGTCTCCAAAAGTCCCATGACCTCCATCCTTAGGTGTCAAAGATGTAAATTTTCATTTTTCTCCCGTCATGTGTCGAGAACAACCACTGTCCAGGAATCATTTGTCCTTTCTTATTGATGCTTTTAGAATAACCTGCAAGGAGCACCTCAAATAGTTTCTAAGTGGTACCCAGTCTAAGTGGGTCTGATCTTGTTAGTGGGGACAATTTTAGTTCCTTTTGGCACCCAAACTTGTCTACAGTTAGATATTTTAGAAAAAAAATTACAAATAGTATGCCCCACAACATTACATTTAAAACATCTTACAAGATCCTTGATTTCAGAAAATAATTTGTGAAAACGTTTTTGTTTAAGATTTTTCTGAAATTCAATACCGACTTTATCAAAAATTCCACGTGAACTTCCCAAAAGAATTTTCAAGTTATTTTCACCGCCGGTGAATTTGAGAACAATTGAATACAAATCCGTCAACTTCGATTTCAATTAATTGTTCTCAGATTTGTAGTCCATCACTTACTTGTTTAATGTATTAATTGTACTTTGAAGGGGATTTATTTTAGAACACTAGTTTTTGTAATCATGAGAAAGTTCTTGATAAACATCAAATAATTCATCAAAATCTAAAAGACAAGAACTTGAACATTTAGTTAGCTCACCACCTGTGGCCATCGATGCAAACATGGATATATCTTCACTATTTGATTTTTTGAAGTTACTTGATTCAATATCATCTCAAGTAGACTTCATGGATTTCTTCTTACTTTTCTTTCATCTCTTCTTTTCTTTCTTCTTGTTTTCTTTTTCTTTATCCTTCTTCGGTTCAAGACAATCATTTTGAAAGTGATCGATCTTATGACAGTTGTAACATTTAGGGATGGGCAGAATATCTGAAAGCCCGACCCGCCCGAAAAACTCGACCGGCCCGACCCGTAAAATTCGGGCCTGAAGTGTTCAACGGTGGTCGGGTTGGTTGAACCCGATTCTGTATACTAAATTCAGATCGGATAACGGGTCTCGCCATCGCCCACCTGCACACACCCGACCCATCCAACGTCTTGGTATTTATATGATTTTAGGGTTTTTATTCCTCATTCAGTCCTTTGAAATGCACGCTGCTGGTCCTCTGGATGATTCCTCTCCGAAATTCGTCTCCGAATGTCTTTGATTCTTCTTCTTCTTCTTTTTCGATTTCCTCGCAAACATAAATGACAAAAAGTTTGCAAAATGAGCACTGCAGTTGGGAGCACCGAAGATTGAGCACAGGTTGAGCACAGATTGAGCACGGGTATGTGAATCTAGTTCGATTTGCACTTTATTTCTATTAAATCTGCCTAAACTCTTTTGTCTCAACCCTGATCTAAGGTTTACGAGCAAAGAGGATGCTGATTTGTGTCATTGCAAAGAACAAGATGACGAAGACGATACGCCCAACTCCCAAATTGCAATGGTTTCCATCTCGATCAGAGTCAGCTGGAACTGGAAAGTCACTTCCTATCTCTTTCTCTAACTTTGTCAAAAAAATCTTTGTTGTGATTTATGGATTCTAGTTTTCTTGTTCAATTCTTATGTTTGGTATTTCTGATCCGACCGAAACCGACCGATTCTGACAGACCCGCAAAGCGGCGGTTTTCTTCCACATTTCGGTCAACAACGGGTTGGCAATTTTTAGACCCGAGTGAGATTGGGTCAGGTGTCAGATCAACCAAAAAATAAGGCCACCTGACCCGTGCACACCCCTAGTAACATTCCACTTTAGTCATGTTGAGGTTTCTTCTCCCGCAGAATATGCGCCGAGTCATTCTTCCAAAATTCTTTGTGAAAAGCACCATATCTTTCTCTTACTTATTGTCAAGACTTTCATCCTTACTGTCATCCTCTTCTTCAATTTTCTGAGCTTTTAGCATCAAGTATTTCATCTTTCTATTTCCGGTGTCATCCTCATATCCTTTAATTGCCACTTCATGAGTCATCAAGTTGCCTATGAGATCATCAATTTCATATTTGCCAAGATCCTTAGCTTCCTCAATTGTCGTCAACTTTTACTCCCATACTTTTGTTAAAGATTTTAGGACCTTTAGAACTATATCCTCCATGGAGTATGGCTTTCCAAGTTGACTCAATTGATTAAAAATATTGTTGAAGCGAGTATACATTTCTTGAATCAATTTAGTTTCTTCCATTTTGAACAATTCAAATTTTTGCATAAGAGCGTTGATTTTCGATTGCTTCACTTGACTTGTCCCTTCGTGGATAGCTTGTAGCTTGTCCCATATCTCCTTTGCTGATTTACAACCTGAAACTCTAGAATATTCATTAGCATCTAACGAGCAAAATGGAATGTTAATAGCTTGAGAGTTTATGGTGAGTTTCTGCTTATCAGAAGCAGTTAGTTGTTCCTTCTTCTTCTCGAATTTGTTTTCCATTGGAACTAATGGACCATCCTTGATTGTTATCCACACATCGTAATCTGTAGCCTGAAAGAAGGATATCATTCTTTCTTTCCCGAATGAATAATTTTCACCTGCAAACAACAGTGGTCGGTGCATAGATTGCCCCTCAACTAGTGTGCCTATTATGTGCGCCATGTGATCTTTGTTAACTAAGTGTGTCGAGCTAAACCAGCTCTGATGCCAATTGTTGGCTCAATGAGCTACCCAAGAGAGGGGTGAATTGGGTAGATAAAAAAGTTATTAGAGAAAATACTTCAAAAATCTAAATAATTAATTTAATCCTAAATTAATTATTATCTTTATATAACAGCGGAAATATAAAATAACCTAGGTGCACACCAAACAATAAAAATAAATAATAAAAAATAGCAACACACCAAAATTTTCTACTGGTTCACCAAGCTACTTTTGGCTAATCCAGTCCCCCGAGCTCTACGGAGTATCGCGCCCACTAAACTCAAGATTCCTTTAAAGATAGGAACCAAACCCTCACAATGATTCTTTTCGTAGGCTCAGAATCAACCTTAACAAATTCTTTTTCCCAGGCTCAGGAATAACCTCTACTTTTTACAGGCTCAAGAATAACCTAATTCCTTTTGTACCTTAGGCTAAAGAATCAAAAGCTCACAAACACTCCCAATATTCTTTTACTTGATAAGGATTGAACCGTTACAAAATTGCTCACAAATCAATTCAATCAAGGAATAATTACTACCTCAATCTCTTTACAAGAAGAGACTGAAACCAGTTACCCTTTAATTAAATACTCTCAATAGTATTCAATCCGTCACTCAACTCACCAATTACAAATGGATAAGTGATTTTTCTCACTCGGAGCTTCTACCATCCCAGATAAATTAGAACTCAATTAATATCCCAAAACTAGTGATAAAAAAATGATATATTCAAAATCTGATTTTAAACAAAAAAATAAATTGGGTAACACGTAATTGAGCACGTAATCAGAGTTTCTTAAGAAATTGTTTCAAAACTAATTTTCAATAAAAAAATCCAATTTTTTTTTTCAAATATCAAATTCCAAATTCCAAATATAATCAAGAAACAATTAATAGAAAGTAATTTGGAAAGATCTCACCAGGATTCCACTGAAAAAATAATGATTAGAGATAGTAATGAAACTTCAGATCAGTAGCAACAATAATTCAGAGCAAATATTCCTCAAAAATAACTCTCAGAAAAGATCTCACAACTCAATCAATATGATTACTCTTAGAAAGCTCAATAGTTAAATAGCTCACAATAATTCTCTTAACATATCTCTCTTTAATGTGAAAAAACGCAAGTTTATATAAAAGGGAATAAAACAAGCTCTCCAATGGCTAGTTCCTACTTATTATGACATTTAATTGCTCTTATAGATCTCTTATATTATTAAGACTTCATCCTTATTCAAATCATTCAATTATGGATTTTAAACTTCTCAATTAAGTCCCCCAAATATTTCTCTATCACAATTAAATAGGATAGAAAGAATTACATATACCAAATTGAGAAATATTCAAACTTAATGAACCATATCTATAGAGATATCATAATATATGTTGCATATCTCAAATAACATCAAATCCCTAAGATATCTCGTATATATTAACCATAAAATGGCTAGTAACGGTTACTTTTAGAATAAAATCTAGAATTCCACAAACCATAAGTCGACTGACCAAGGGTCACCAATCAACCGATCGATTCAGGATGTAGCCAAGCCTAAAATTCTTTGCCAATCGGTCAACCTATCTATCGACTTAGAGATTTAGAGAGTTTCATTTCTAGTAAAAAATCGACCTCTCTGTCGACTTATTGATTTAGAGAGTTCACCATTTAAGCTCAAGTTGACCTACCTGTCGACCGAGGGATTCGATAACTTCATATTCTATGCATCAGTCGACTTACCTGTCGACTTACCAATGCTAGAATCCTCTCCTTAATTCGTTTTGAATTCATTCTCATCGACGTTTTTGCCCCTTTAACTGATTTCTTTTCTCAGTTAGCTCCACTAAATTCTTAAATTCAATTTTAATTAATTATCAATATTTCTTTTTCAATTTCACATAGGAGAAAATAATTTAACTAATTATGATCTTATCAAAAACACACAAACTTTAAAAAAAAAAAAAACTTTTTGTGTCGTATGTGATCCTAATTGGGATATTAAGAGTTAAAATTTAATCTGAGTTGTTTTCCCTAGATTCTTCAAATTCTTCAACCTTTTAATCCTCCATCATCTTTGTCATCATCTTTTAGCATTCATTCATTACTTGTCATTATATCTTCGTCATTGGAACTAATAAACTAAAACACTTAATTAAAATGTTAGTTCTACCAAAAATATCAACATTTAATTGTTCATCAAAATCTTAGGATCAACAAAGATAGAAGGGAGAAGGAGAGAGAAAACCTCGAAGAGGCTTGGTGATAGGTGTAAATTACCTATCTATTTCCAATCCGAACGTTGTTAGTGTTCGAGTATGTTTAGTACGTTTTAATATGTTTTTATGTGTTTTTGTCTAAATCATGTGTTTGAGGCGAAAAGGTATATAAACGAATCAAAAACAATCAAATCGGATCAAGAATAGTGGAAAAAGGGCGAAAATGTGCAAAGTCGGTACAGGTGCTGTAACTTCAAGGCTATTTTGGACTATGATGCAATCCGATTTTGGAAATACTCAAAATATGGAAGTTGTATATATTTTTTGTAGATTTCCATAGGTTTTTAAATCATCTCAATTAGAGTTCGGATGAAGACGTTACAATCAAAACAAAATGCAAACTTGCAGTTTTTTGGCCTAGGCAGAAAATTCTACCGCCTAGGCAGAAATCCGGCAGAAAGTTAACCAACCTACCTGTAGTAACTTCTCCTAGGCAAAAACCTCTGCGCCAGTTTAGATATTATTTTAGATATTTTAGGATATTTTGAGCCTAATTTTCTCCTCATCTCCTCTCCATTAGGCCAAGAGCCCCCTTAGAACATACAAAGGGATATTTTGAGAGGTTTTGGGAGTGCTCAACCAATTCCGAACGAGAAGATCATGTTGCGATAAAGGAGAAGCGATCCTGAAGCATTTTTAGCAACAAATCTATGGACTAGGCTAAGTTTCTTTCGTTTCTTCTTTTATTTCTTAACTTCAGTAGTTAGTTGAGTATGTTTACCTTTGTTTTTATTGTATAACCAGCTATGGACATGAGCTAAATGGGTTTTTGTCTAGGGACTAAAATATATTTATAAAAGTGTTGTTTTGTTGAGTTTGTGTTTGGTTAGTGGTTGTTCTTCGTTATTTTAATTGTGTTTGCCGTATTGTTTGTTTATTATGCTTAGATTTACATATCGAGAATACGGGGTTTGACAAATTTTGGATTCGGACTAGAATAAACAAACGCCATGATTCTATAACCCGGTCGGGGTTTGGATTGTGGACAATCAATGACGTTGGGGCAAGACTTACGTGACCTAGGGTCGTTAAGACGTTGAGGGGGACTTCTTCGTTGGCACGAAGTCACGTTATATCCCTTGTCTTAAACTCGGGAGAGGTGGCGAGGGAGTTTATGAACTAAGATTGTCGGATAAGTCGAACGCCGTTAATGTAAAATAAAATGAGACCGAACACGTTTTTGTAAATAAAATTTAATCCCTAGGCAATACTTTCCAAAAACATCTCATAGTAATATTAGTATAGTTAATTTAATTAGATTAATTTACTTAGTATTAGTATAATTAATTTTATTCAATTTATCTTCGCCTAGATAAAATTAGGTCATGATAAACGCGGTGTTCAATTATAGTCAAAACCAATCCCTATGGACACGATAACCCTAACTTTCCCGATCTATACTAAAACTTGACCTCGTATACTTGCAAGTGAAAGTAGTGGCGTATTTACACGCTACCACTTGGCTTTAAAGAGGCAGACCGGTTATTATGAAATGACAGGAAAGATGAAACTCAATCGTCGGAATATTTATAACATATAGAGCGAAACGACGCCAGCAAATATCGAATAAAAAGCAACGGTTTCCAAGATCAAACAAGGTATATGTTTAAAGAAAGTTATAATTATTGAATGTTATCATTATAAAATCGATAAGACTAAAAGTAGAAAAGACGGCTAATTAATCAAACAGTTCTTTGTTGATATGCACTACCTGGCAGAGGTGCGACGTGAAGGCCAGGAGGCACCAAGGTTGATTCGCTAGGCGGGGCACGAGCATGGTCAGGAGTGAGTTGAACTCAGTCAAAGTTAAGACAAATTTGTTCAGAGTTGAGCTGAGCCTGATCAGAAATGAGCTGAGCCAAACTAGAGGATCCAAGAGTTCTGCACACGGCTGTTGACATCTCTATTATTTCATTAGCTAGGCTAGCAGGGCATTAACCTTCGTGTCCAGCTCAGTCTTCGCCAATTAAACTTAGTCAAAAGGTCTGGAGTTCTGGTTAAATAAGGTCAAAATTGCAACTTCAGAAAAATTCACACCGAGGACGAGGCCATAATTGAAAAAAAAAAGAAAAATGATCTTCTGTCTCGCTTCAATGAATTGCCACGAACGTCAGGAGGGAAAATGATGTGCGAAAAATACCCACACATGAATTGTGGAAACCAATGTTGAGAAGTTAGGTCAGATCAGCTGATAAAAATCGACCTAATAGAAGTGGTTCAAGAACCAATCATGGGTCGAGCTTGTTAACATCCCAAATGTAAATATACTTGGTCTGCCTAGGAAGCCCAGCCATGCATGGGCTGATCTAGTATAGAACCAGACTTTCTAATAATGTCCCGGTTATCAACTCTAAGGATAGCATGTCAACCTCCCCTATCCTCCCATGCTCACGGGCGTGATCATTGTGATAACCTATAATGGGAGCATAAGTAGCAATTACTGCAACTAAATATAGAATGTGGAAAGAATCATGGGAATGACGGTTACAAGGTAAAACAACTCATATATACATAAGAAAACCAGGTATTAGACACAACTTGTATATTACATCCTTAAGCTTTATTCTATCTATCAAAGAACTGTCTGACTTATTCTCATGTTGGAGGTTCTTTGGCTGATACCACACCAGTGTCTCCCCTTAGAACTAACTAGTTTTGCAAGTTGGATCGTAGGCTGTGGAGATTTTTGGCATGTAAGGAGTTGTTACACGTACCAAAGATTTTTTGACAACATCATTTTCATCGGTATATAGTTTTTCTGTAGTTCAAACTTAAGTGCAACAGTTAAATAACTAGTAAAATCTATATAATAAATCAGGATTTTTATATTCATAGCCATCGGATGAGAGACAAAACTCTAGACATTTCTAGATCGTCAGATAAGTTTTAAATTACATAAAAAAAATAAAAAAATAAAAAATAAAAAAATTAGGGTTACTTTTGGGTTACTATGCCTCTCGCTTCTCTCTCTTCGCCCTCACTTTTAATCGCTCTCTCCTTCTCACTCTCCCTCTGGCCAATCACCCCAAAACTTCAGTGCCCCATTTTCTTTGTTTCCTCCACCACCGCTATACACGCTACGCCACCTTTCCATCACCATCTATGATCCATCCCTACCTTCATCCTCATCCCCATCTCTGAAGATCTGCTAGATCTCTCTCTCAGTGCCGCCGCCGCCACCGCCACCGCTACGCTCAAGTACGTTCTCTCTCTCTCTCTCTCTCTCTCTGTCTTCCTCTCTCTTTGTACCTGCCCTACATTCTTGAAGCTTATTCTATGATTTTCTGTCTATCTCGTCGATCATTGCAAACCACTACCATTACTACCTCCAGTCGTCTCCCTTAAAACCCAAATCGAAGGTCAATTTTGTAACATTTAATTTCAATTTCTTTAGATATGAACTTGATTTTTTAGATCTAAAAATGATTTGTGTACATTTGGGTTGTATTTGTATAGATCTGAAGCACGATGAAGCACCGACAACAGCAATAAGGTAGCGATGACGAAGGTCTGAAGCATTACTATAGCATATTCACGATCTTCAGCTTCAAGTCCAATTCCAACGACCAACTGATATGTGTGATCGACCTACATATTTTTGAACCGAATTAAGTTAGTTTTTGAGCGTTTATATAGTATTTTATTATGTTTTAATTAGTTTTATTACTTTTTGTATAAATTAGGCGTGTGGGGCAAAAAGATAGAAAACTGGAGTGAAAACGATGAGATCAAACCAAAAGCAGTCGAAGTTATGGTGGATAAATAAGCTCGAAAGCAAAATTATGAAACAGGTACACCGCCTAGGCATCCAGACCACCACCTAGGGGGTGAAGAAGCTTAGAATGACTAAAGGCTACTGACAGCCCACCGCTTAGGAGGTGAATTCCTCTGCCTAGGCGGAAACACAGCAGAAATATTTCCAAGTCCATTGCCTACTTCTTTACCTAGGCGATTAGCCAAACTGACCTTCCTCTACCTAAGCGGTGGAAACCTTCGCCTAGGCGGAAACCCTCTGCACAACCTAGATATTTATTAGATATTTTGTAGATCTTTTGCCAATAAATACCATTCCCTTTCCCTTCCTTGTGAACCCCCCCAGCCATTTGGGCACCTTAAGCTATATTTAAGCTAGGTTTTAGGAGTTTTAGAGGTAGAGTTCACATCCCAAAGTGGAGAAGACGACAAATCGATCGTTGAGCGTTCTTAACGGTTTATCTTTGGATGAGGCTAAGTTCTTCAATTGTTTTTCCTTATTTTTTTTTATCTTAGGATCATGTGAGCATGTTTAGCTCGTTATTTCATTGTTTATATGGTTATGACCATGAGTTAAATGTGGATTGTAGTAGGGACTAACACTATATTTATAAATATGTTGTTTGGATGATTTTGGTGTCGCGTTTAAGTTTGTTCTTCGTAGTTTGATTGTGTTTCTCGTATTGTTTGTTTATCATACTTAGTTAGATAAATGGAGAATATGGGGTTTTGACAAACCCCGAATTCGAATTTGGGTAAACGAATGCCACGATTCTATAACCCAATCAGGGTTTGAATCGTAGACAATCGATGATGTTGGAGCAAGACTCACGCGACCTAGGGTCGTGAAGACATTGAGGAAGACTTATTTGTTGACATGAAGTTGCATTATATCCCTCGTCTTACACTCAGGAAAGGTACCGAGAGAGTTTTAGAATGGAGATTGTCGATAGGGTAAATACAATGCACTATCCAATGACCCAGTCGGGAGTTGGATTGTGTGCAATCAATGACGCTGGGTGAGACTCAGGTGACCTAGGGTCGTTAATACGTTGAGGCAGACTTCTTCGTTGACTCAAAATCATGTATTCCCCCATCTTACACTCGGGAGAAATGGCGGTGGAGTTTACGTACCGAGACTATCAAATAGGTCGAACACCGTAAACGTGAGTAAATTGAGATCAAACACGTATTTATAAATACTGTAATCCCTAGGCCTTGACCTTAAAACATATTAGCATATTAGTGTAGTTAATTTAGATTATATTAGTGTTAGTTTAATTAATTAAATACATTTGTTTTTCGCCTAGATAAAGTTAGGTCACGACAAACGCGGTATTCGATAGTAACGACACCAATCTCTATGGATACCATAACCCAATCTTAACGATCATACTATACTAAAACTTAGACCTCGTATACTTGTGAGTGTAAGTAGCGGCATATTTTACGCACCTACCACCAGCGCAACGATATCAATTCCCAAGGTTTATTTTCTACAAACTCTCTTTTCAATTTCGAAACCCGTAATTATACATACATACATCTATATACGTATATCTAATTTCTACAGCACCTATTTGAAGTATTTACTTTTGGGAAAAAATTTGTGTTTTCAAACAGGACTTAGTTAATTGACAAAGTCTATATGCTTAATTGACGATATATTATGTGAATTATGGAGGTAATTGGGTGAAAAATCAGTTAGTGAAAGAAGTATTTGCTATATTTGGTACCTCGGGTGCAAGAACGACTAGAGTAAGTGGAATTCTTAAAGAAATCATTAAATATTTACAATCACCACAAGGAAAAATGGATGTAAAGTGTCATGAAGGATATGTTCTTTTTGTTTTGAGAGAATATCTTAGGGAAAAGATATACATATAGTGACATTGAGATTGTAATTTGGAACAACCTAAATTAGAAGTAACGATCAAGAATAGTTTTTTCATATCTTTGTTTAACATTAGTGCTAATTAGGTCAAAGAATTTTAGTTGTAAAGCTAAATAGAATTATATTTTTGCTAGTTATTGGAATGATTTTGTTTTAATGATTGTTGCATGCAGTTTCATGTTTTGGTTCCCTAGCTTAATTAAAGAAATGTAATTTTTACTACTTTGAGGTTTAGTTGTGTGTAAATGATGAAGCTTTTTGGTTCATATCTCATTCTTTTTTTTCTTTTCTTTTTTTATTGAATTTCTTTTCCTAAATAGGAGAACATAATCATTTTTCTACAAGTGAGAAAACTTCAAAATTTCAAATAAGTAGAGTTCTATCTTCATTTTCACGTCCTCCACCCATCTCTCTCTATTTTCAACGTCTCCTTCTTTTTTTTTATGTGGCTGGAACAAAAGGTTGGGATTGATATTTTTGTGGGATATATCAATTGGTAGATTTTATGGGATATTTTAATTAGTTTTTTTTTTTTGGGATTTTGTTTAATTATATTAGCATTTTATCTTTAGCTTCATATTTTTATTTATCCTAGGTGATGGATTCACTGCCTTGATAAATAAAAAAAAAATTTGAAATTTGTTGGGTGGTTTTAACATTTGTTTGAGAATGTCACTTTGTTTTTTAATAATTTCTACATGATGGTATTATTGTATACTTCAAAACATATGTTTGTGATCTTATGCATAAGTTTGTTCGAGTTTTATTAATCATTTTCAAAGATTATCTAATTATGAAATATCACCATATTCATATTTTTAATAGTTTTTAATTATTATTTTTTTACTAGATAGATGGAAAGTGAAATATATATATATATATTTTTTTATATTGGCTATGTACATGTACATGTTGAATATTAAGCTGTGGATGTTGGCGAGGTGGTTGTTCATATTGCTCTTGGATTCCTTGCATAATTAATGATCTGAATGAAAAAAAAAAAATAGTGAGTATTGTTTAATTTGATATTGATATTTCTTTGGACTATTGTTGTATGTTGGTACGGAGAAGCACAATTTCATGAATGAAAAAATATCTTATTTAGATTCTCCTCTTTATAATTTCCATTTGTACTTTTCTTCAAATTTTTATTTTTTAGTTCTGATATGATGGTTCATTTATTTTGTGATCTGTTTGAATTGTTTATTGATCTTCAATTGTTAGTATTGATGTTCAAATGAAATAAGTGTAGAATGTTGTATAAATAGAGAAGTTTATGTGAATAAAATCAAATATGTATTTTTTTTTTTACATTCGTGGCTTCAGACCATGTTGATTTTTATCAAGATAAGTTCCAGTTGTTCAGGGTGGTGGGCACTAATGTCGTTAATTTTTTATTTTTGGTTTTGCACGCTAGTGTCTTAGGGATTAATTTTTATTACGTTTATACTATTGTGTTTGTTTGTATTAGTTATTTGGGTTGTGTGCATTTGAAAACATGATATTTGGGATGTGTGCATTTAAAAACATGATATTTGAGAATGTTTTTAAATCAAATGTGGTTAGTCATTTTTTTTAAAAACAATATTTTACCATGCATACTTTAATTGCTTTTTAGTGTCAGTTTAGAAATAGTTTGCATTATTGTTCATTTGAAAACAATTGTTATACTTTAAATCTAATGTGGTTTGTCAATTTAGAAATAGTTTGTCATTATTGTTCATTTGAAAACAATTGTCAATATTTGCTAATGCTGATTATGGTTGTATTTATTTGAAAATAGAAGTCGATAATTTGATAATGTTGTTTAAATAAAGTGGATTTTGTCAAAAAAAATTTAAAAAAAAAATTATCCAGTATTTTCTCTTTATCGTTTGCATACTTCTGATTTGTAAATTCATAGATGTGAAGTTTGTTTCGTTTTTTCCCGTTGTATGTTTTATTTGTGATTAATCAATTGTCATTTTTTATATAAATTATTCATTAACTTAAGAATGGAAAAAATAAAACCCGTGCTTTTAGGCATGGGTTATACGCTAGTTATATAAAATAACAAATTTAACCTTATACTCAACCCAACTGGCCCAATCCAACATGAGAGAATAAGGAAAAAAAAGAAAAAACAGGACAAACGAATATTTTCCTCAAATGGTTCTTTACGAAATTTTAGGATGTCATGTGTTTAAATTGAAATTATAGAAACTAAAGTGAAATATTTGTCAAACTTAGGGGTTCAGAGTGTCAAAACCAAAAAATAAATAAAATTATAGCCCATTTAGAGATATCAAGCAATCGTGGGGGGCGGGTGGGCAAAAATAATTATGATACCTAATACTCAGGGTTGTGAACCCCGGGTTTAGTGTAATTCCAACCGAAACCCGGGGTTGTCAACCCCAGGCATATAAAACATAAATTAAAATATATATATATATATATATATATATATATATATGTTTTTTCAATTATAAATCGAGGTTTGTAACCTAATACTAGGTGTTCAAAACTCTGGATTATCATCATTTTGTAAAAAAATTATATTTACCTATTTTTCAGAAGAAAAAATAATAATATATATATATATATATATATATATAGAGAGAGAGAGAGAGAGAGAGTCTTTTATCATTTAAATATATTTAAAAAAAAATACTAAAAATGACCCTATTTGATCTTATTTACCAAAAACGTACTAACCGAGGTTGCGGTCCCCGAGTATTGGAACCCGAGGTTTCGAAAATTGGGTTCCAAAATGAGTCCACCAAATACCCAGTGTTCGAAATACAGGGTATACGAATATATATATTTATTTTTTAAAATTTTATACCCAAGGATGTGATCCCCAAATATACATAGGACCCGGAGAACACATCCCCGAGTCCTAAATAAAAAATAAAATAAATGGGAATGGGCCTTTTTGCCCAATCCCGAGGATAGCCGCTACAGTGCATCAATTGTCCCTTGCTGAACGGTCAAAGAAAATGATTGTTCAGCAGTGAACAGTCATTTCCTTTAACCGTTCACGTTTTGAACCCGGGGATCATATCCCCGAGTCCAATATATATATATATATATATATATATATATATATATTCTCATTTGTAATTTTTTTTATTATGAACCAGATCCTTCTTGCGTTTTTTAAAATTTATTTCCTCCTTCAAATTTCTTTCCTCAATTCTCTTTTTCCATAACTTATCTACCATTTTTTTTTTTACAGGAGTTATTCATCAAGGATTTTTTATAACTTCACTTCAGAATTTCTTCATCCTACTAAAGGTAAGTTTATTTTTGTTTGTTTTGGTTAATTTATTTATTAGTTCGGTTTGATTAGTATATTTTGTACTTGTTTAATTATTCAATTTATTACGTAGTTAGTTTAGTTATTTAATTTGTTAGTTAACTAGCTCTTTTAATTTAATTTGTTAGTTTCGTTGTTCAATTTGTACGATAGTTGGTTAGTTTAATTTATTAGATAGTTGGTTAGTTAATTAGTTTAAATTTTTAATTTATTTGTTAGTTATTTTATTTTTTTAATGTGTTTGAAAAAAAAATTATTTTATTATTTTTTTAAAAATATATTTTAGTCTTTCAATTAAAATCAAATTAATTGAATTTATGAAATTGATATTAACTTGATATCGAATTTATATTCCATTCAAAGTTAATTGTACTTGTTAACGCGTTTAATTTTAATATAATGTTTATGATTATTTTAAGTTGGTTCGCCTTTAATATTATACTCTTTCACGGTGGGTTGTAAGGATGCGGGAGAAATACACTTATCATGTCAATCAATCAGAGATTATGGTGGATGAATACAGGTAATATAATATTCCAATAGTACATCAATTGACCCAAACAATGTGAATAGACACGCAGCATAACCTTCAGATGGAAACAATGGCACGTGAGCGTCTCGAACTAGGTTTGGTTGCCGAAGCACGTACTTACATGAGATGCACAAGGAAACCTCAATATCAATCAGATATTGAAATGTCTGATGATGAGAGTAATGTTTAATGTTTTTTTGTTGGCGAATTGCAGTTTAACTATGTATTTCCATTGAAGTCTAATGTATCGTTTCTATGTTAAATTATATTAACGCTACTTCTACCAAACAACTTATTTTCTCTCTTTCAATTGATAGGTGGTATTGGGTTAGCTTTTTTTAGTTAAGCCTTGTGTACATAAGTTCTAAAACATCATTTTTCAGTAATTATGTTTTAAAAAAGCTAATTTTTTGTGCGGTATAATATTTGTAAAGAAATTATTCAGCCTATAATTTTCGTGATGTCTTCACATATTAATTCAAGTGAAGAAAGCTCATTTGGTTTTTCAAGTGAGGAGAACTCATATGGTGTTTGGGGTTGGTCTAGACTTGGGATCACTAAAGATGTTGGATTCTACAACCATATTATGATGACTATTGGAGTGATCAAGACACCAACCCGATAGAGTATCGCGTCAGTCTATGTCAAGAATGAGAATACAGGGTGAATGAGTCTAACAACCGTGTATCTTGTTTGAGAGATCTTAATGCACCAGTTCCGCATCGACGAAGTCTTCAGATACCTAGACGATATATAATTGATGACACAACCGAGATCGAAGATGCTATTACACGAATTCGCGAGGAGAATAATCAAATGTTGTTGTGCAGAAATCGATATTATCTACTACAACTAACCAATGAAATGGTTGCCGCAAGCAATAGAGCACTCTCTCCAAGCGAATACCATAATGTGATAAATAACAAATAATATTTGTCTGAGGAGTACACGTCCAATGAAGAATAAATAATTTTTGGCAGTTCAATTGTCTTTTTAAGTGTTTTTTGTCACTATTTTCGTGATGTTATGTACTGTATTTATTATGTATTGTCTTTGTTATGAGTTTTGTAACAAACACCATTAAACATGTCTCTAATTTATGTAATGTTTTTTCTTCCTTTTATAATTAATTGTACTTGTTAACGCGTTTAATTTTAATATGATGTTTATGATTATTTTAAGTTGGTTCGCCTTTAATATTATACTCTTTCAATGTGCTCCATAATATATTAGGTGAAATAAATAAAATTATCCATAAAAAGTTGTTGATCTACCGTGTATATTGCTTATGAAATGGATACATAATTTGAATGGGAAATCGAGCAAGGTGTCTAATATTCCGGAAAGATTCTTAAAAAGCATACAGAATAAAAAGTGGTTAAATATATATATATATACACTCAACCACTTTCCACTTCGCAGGCCTTTTTAAGAATCTTTCCGAAATCTTAGACACCTTGCCCAATCTCCCATTCAAATTTTGTATCCATTTGAGAAGAAATATATACGGTAGATCGACAACTTTCCAAATCTACAAACGTTACAAAAAAATTGTATTTAGTAACTATATACATTCCTATATAACTATGTGTTTACAAAAACAAAAATGTATTTACATTCCTATAGATAAACTATCAACTACATAACTAACTATGTACCCCAACCCCTACGTCAGACGTTCATCCGCTCTCGACATTGAGCAATAGGAGGTTTCTCAGCCTCCTCATGAACTTGTGTAACTTGTCCAAAGTCCATGAATGACAGTTGCATCATCCTCAGGGTGGCATCCACGTCGTCCCCAAACCACGGCATCGGTGACACTTGTCTTTACAATCTTGTGGGTGCGACAAATACCATCGGAAAAATGACACCCGAAACAATTTCGTCCATCTCCGGAGTGACGAATAAGGATGACGATCATGTACCTAGCTGTGATGCGTAATGCGAATAAGGGTCATGCATCTAGTACACGTCGAACGACCCAGCATCATCACCCATGCCTTATATATTAGATAGTCCAGCATCAATACCCATGTTGTACACTGTAAAAGGTCTGGCATCACCCATATTACCTAGACAGTAGGCATCAGCAGTCCATGGCTGGGGAAAAAAATAAGGAGCAGGTTGAGGAGATGGAGGAACGTCAACTCACATATGATGCGATACCCGATGATACACTACTCTCGAGGTAGCGGCGTAGACGGCCTGAGCCATCTCATGGTATGAGTCCAAAGTATGCGTCCGCAGAGAAAGATGACTCAAGCGCATCAGTTGTGATACTTCGGGATCCTAGGAAACACATATGATCGTTAAGTTAATACATGAATAATAATACGATAATCAAACTCATATAAGTAAGTAGATGGTATAGTCAATGTGATCATACCTCTAACCTCGCTCGTCCTCCTATTGCTAGATAACCGAACTCGGGTCGGTACCTTAGGTTGACTAAGAACCTTCGTGTGATTCTCCAATACCAGTTTATGTATTCATGGTCAACCCTTATCCCTTACTCAAAGCTGCCCACATCTGGTGTTTCTCGGTTATTCCACGCAACTATATGTTTGTGGTGCATCTCAATCCAATCAGCACCGTAATGTCCTCGCCAAGTAGTGTTGTGCAACTACTGATCCCAAATACACAGCTCAGGAGTCGGTTGTTGATAACCAAACTATCGTAGAATGCGCAGGGGATACGTGTGCTCGACAATGTCGTAGCAGATGAGGGACAGCTTTGTCATCCATATTTCTTCCCTATTTCTAGTATATGGAAGCAAAGTCGATAGGAGATAGGGCATCCAAACGACCTATCCAAAAAATATATATTCAAAAATAAAAAATAAAAATTTTGACGTAAATAAATAACTAACCTCATTATTTTGCAATCAATCTAATTGATCGCGATAGACAATCAAAATGTGCATCCGCTGGTTTTCCAAATGGAATTCAAGGGTCCACCTGTACACCAAAAAAATAACCATAAGTTTAACTAATTACTTACCAGGCATCCCTCAGAGCTGTTGGGAACAAAAAGTCCTCCAAAACTAGCTCTCTGTATGCTTGATCATACTCGAGAATAGGGATAACTTCTGGTCGAAGCCCTGGTAACTGCTCCCAAGCCCAACACTCCAACAAAAATAGGCATCCAACTATGTCTCTCATCGTGCCCTTCGCTGCCTTGCATAGCTCGCGGTACAGGACCGCTAGTGTCGCACTGCCCTAGCTATACTTGACGAGATGTGTCAAGTCGCGGAACAATGGGAGGTAGGCTAGCTTGACGTTGTTCTGCAATTTATTAGGCAGCAACATCGCGCTAAGCAGAATCAAGCAATACGCCCGTGCGTAGCAATGCGTGACATCCTCGTCAGCATCCTCAGGAACTTGGTTGAAGGTTGCCTTTAGCCAATTGAGCTTCAAACAACCGTTCCTTCTCGTACCGTCCAACGGTGCCACGTCGAGAAGATCATGGCAAAGTGATAGGTGTAAATTACCTATTTATTTCCAAACTAAACATTGTTAGTTTTCGAGTACGTTTAGTATATTTTTAGTACATTTTAATATGTTTTTATTCATTTTATATTAAAACAAGTGTATGGGTGAAAAGGTATGAAATCGGAGTGCAAACGATCAATTCAAATAAAAAACGGTCAGAGAATGAAGGAAAAACAAGCAAGGAGGCAATATTCTGGAAGAAGCCCACCGCAGCGACGGTGAAAATGAGGAGAAGTGCTATTGATGCTATAAACTCACCGCCTAGGCGGTGAAACTGCAGGATGTCCCTGAAATCCACCGCCTCTTCTACCACTGCAGTGAACATTAAATTGACATACCCATCGCCTAGGCGGTGAATCCCACTGCCTAGACGGTCAGCTCTGCACAGTCTTAAGATATTTTATTAGACATGTTGCCTATTTAAACCCTTCCAATCCTCCTCTCTTTTGATGGAATCACCCCCCAACCCATTGGGCTATATTTTAGGGTGAGTTTGAGAGATTTTTGAGAGAGAACTCTCAACCTGAGGTAGAATATGAAGGAGGAAGCGATCGATCAATGGTTTTAGCACCAATTCTTCGGATATCGGCTAAGTCGTTCGTTTCTTTTCTTTGTTTTCTTCATTGTAGTAGTTGTTGAGTATGTTTACGCCATTTTAGATAGTATACATGGTTATGGTAACTGGCTAAACATAGATTGTTTAGGGATTATTAATAAATTTATGAATACTTTATTTAGTTGAGCTTGTGTTTCGTTTACGGTTGTTCTTCAATATTTGATTGTGTTTATCGTTCTTGTTTGTTGATTATGATTAGATTTATATATCGAGAATTCGGGGTTTGACAAACTCCGGATTCGAACTAAGGTTAACGAATGCAACGATTCAATAACCTGGGAGGGAATTGGATTGTGTACAATCGATGACGTTGGGGCAAGACTCACGTAACTTAGGGTCGTTAAGACGTTGAGGGGACTTATTTGTTGACTCGAAGTCATGTATTCCCCTGTCTTACACTCGGGAGAGGTGGCGGTGGAGTTTTAGAACTAAGATTGTCGATAGGGTAAACACAACGCGACAATCCAATAATCCGGGAGTGAGTTGGATTGTGTGCAATCAATGATGTTGGGGCGAGACTCACGTGGTCTAGGGTTGTTAAGACATTGATGGGGACTTCCTAGTTGATATGAAGTCACGTATTCCCCCGTCTTACACTCGGGAGATGTGGTGGAAGAGTTTAGGAACTAAGATTGTCGGATAAGTCGAATGCCGTTAACATAAACTAAAATGAGACCGAACACGTATTCACAAACAAAACTAATCCCTAGACAATCTATTCTCTCAAAATTATGTCAATATTGTATTAGTATAGTTAAATTTGTATTTTAGTATTAGTATTAAATAATTAAATTCCATTTTTAGCGCCTAGATAAAGTTAGGTTATGACAATTGCGGTACTCAATAGTAATCTCAACCAATCCCTATGGATACGATACCCAACCGAAAAATCCATTATACTAAAACTTGATCCGTACACTTGCGGTGAAAGTGGCAACGCTTAAATTGCGGCCACCAAGTTTTTGGCGTCGTTGTTGAGGATTGGTTGTTGTCAAATTCAATTTCCGGCAATGTCCACCAAGTTTTTGGTATCGTTGCCAGGGATTGGTTTGTCGAATTCAGTCTTCGGCGATCACCACCAAATTTTTGGTAACTATATTCGGGGATTGTCTTGTTGATTGTTATCGATATTGTGAGTAAATAACTTGATTTTAATTTAGGTATTTTTTAGTGTTCATAATTTTTCTTTGTAGTTTTATTTTTGTTTCCCTACAGGATGCTTGAAGATGTTAGATCGACAAGTACTCTTGCGTTTCTTTCATTGCAATATCGCCAGTCTTAAGGGCATGTGTCGAGCCGAGGACATTAAACCACGCGCTTCTTGGGAGGCAACCCAAGGTCACAAATAAGTTAGATCTATCTCCGCTATTTTGAGTCAGAGGCGAGATTCTCTCGCCTCCCAAGTACGTGTTCTAAACCCCCGTCTTCAATATCATGCTATATACTGTCATTAGGATTACTGACGGGTCATTTTGGACATCACCTGTTTTAAGTTGGTGGTGATGTGTAGTATGTTTTAATATGTGTTTATGTTTTTAGTTAAGTTTTACTGTTTTTATCGTGTGCCTACTTGTTTAGGATTAGTTTGTTTAGTTTAGTTGTTGTTTTATGCTAAGTTTTGACGTCATCTGGACCTTTACCCGATGATAAGTATATCCCCTGATTGTTTATTGAGGTCGAGCGTAAAACTCATTCATGTGTGTTCTGTGTGCTTAACGTATCGTCTTAGTAAAAGTTATTGTAGATCCTAAATGCACAAGCACGTAAACTCAATATAGCACTATCTAATTGACTTGAAACTGATTATCTGTCAATCAATTTCATGACAATAGGGATTCTAGAACTTGATTTGGGGGAAATTTGAGGCGAAATCCTAGGCGATGTGGTTTAGGAGATATGATTTAGGCATTCATTTGATCGCTTAAGCCTTTTGAAGCCTACTATGCAATATCATTATCCCTCATTACCCTGTCAAAACCAAAATGCCAATTCAATTTTTGAACATTTATCAAATACGCTAGCCAATTGAACGTTTTCCAAACCTTTATCGCTAAACCAAAGGCACAACGTGAGTGAATCAAGTTAGCATTTCACTACTTGATGTGAGCGGTTGGATTTAGGGTGAACTTCTAAATTGGTTCGGTATTCGAGTACTTGTTTGTTGTATGTCGTTTATATTTTTACACACTCCTAAAATTGTAGAAATTCGAATGAGTTTGGGGGTGTGTTACTTATTCCTTTTTGTATACTCTTAAAATTTAAATATTCGAACGAGTTTAGGGGTGTGTTATATGAACAAAATGAAAAAAAAATTACATTTCTTTTAGACATGACAAGTGAGTACGACATTCTTAAACTTATGTTCAGGGTTGTTTCTAATTAAACTATGGGGTTTCGAGTATGAGTGTGCCAGCGATGTGCCTTAGGTAACGTTAAGTTAACGACGTTAACCCATTTTCTATTCAAATTTACCCTTGACCATTTTCCCAAAACCGATCCAAGCCCTATTGATCTTTTTGAACCTTTGAGCGTACATTAGTGGAGAATAGATCCTAGGTCAGGCATATGGATTCCATATACCTTAAAGGTTTTAGTCATAAACTATATTGAGGGATAATTCCATCTAATCAATGGATAGTTGTATATTTGAGTTTAATAACACACACACTTAAACAGGATCTAGAATGGAGCTTACTATTTTTGAACATTGAAATTCTAGAACACCACATGGTGTGATTTATACTTGAACTTGATAGGATTGGGGGCCGATAAGGGAAAATCTTTCGGCCAGTAGATGATAATCAAAACTTACACTTTTTTGTTTTTAGTGTTTTTTTCATTTTTAGTTATCAATTTCGTATTTAGTATTTATGTTTTCTTGTATTATGTGGGTTTTTTGCTCGAGGACTAGAAAAATTTCGAGTTTGGGAGTATTTGATAGGTGTAAATTATCTATCTATTTCCAAACCGAACATTATTAGTTTTCGAGTACGTTTAGTATGTTTTTAGTACGTTTTAATATGTTTTTATTCTTTTCGTATTAAAACAGGTGTATGGGTGAAAAGGTATGAAACTGGAGCGCAAATGATCAATTCAGACCAAAAACGGTCGGAGAATGGTGGAAAAATAAGCAAGGAGACAATATTCTGGAACAAGCCCACAGCTGTGACAATAAAAATACAGAGAAGGGCTATTAATGTTGTAAACTCACCGCCTAGGCGGTGAAACTGCAGGATGTCCCTGAAATCCATCGCCTTCTCCACCGCCGCGGCGAACATTAAATCGACATACCCACTGCCTAGGCGGTGAATCCCACCGCCTAGGTGGTCAGCTCTGTACAGTCTTAAGATATTTTATTAGATATTTTGCCTATTTAAACTCTTCCTCTCTCCTCTCTTCCGGTGGAATCACCCCCCCCCCCCCACACACAACCCCTTAGGCTATTTTTAGGGTGAGTTTGAGAGATTTTTGAGGGAGAGCTCTCAACCCGAGGTAGAAGATGAAGGAAGAAGCGATTGATCAACGGTTTTAGCGCTAATTCTTCAGATATCGACTAAGTCGTTCATTTTTTTTCTTTGTTTTCTTCATTTTGGTAGTTGTTGAGCATGTTTACGCCATTTTACATTGTATACATGGTAATGACCATTGGCTAAACATAGGTTGTTTAAGGATTAATAATAAATTTATGAATATGTTGTTTAGTTGAGCTTGTATTTCGTTTGCAATTGTTCTTCAATGTTTGATTGTGTTTATCGTTCTTGTTTGTTGATTATGCTTAGATTTATATATCGAGAATTCGGGGTTTGACAAACCCCGGATTCGGACTAGGGTTAACGAACACCACGATCTAATAACCCGAGAGGGAATTGGATTGTGTACAATCGATGACGTTAGGGCAAGACTCACATGACCTAGGGTCATTAAGATGTTGAGGGGACTTCTTCGTTAACTCGAAGTCATGTATTCCTCCGTCTTACACTCAGAAGAGGTGGCGGTGGAGTTTTAGAATTGCGATTGTCGATAGGGTAAACACAACGCGACAATCCAATAATCTAGGAAGGAGTTGGATTGTGTGCAATCAATGACGTTGGGGTGAGACTCACGCGGCCTAGGGTCATTAATACGTTGAGGGTGACTTCTTTGTTGACACGAAGTCACGTATTCCCCCGTCTTACACTCGAGAGAGATGGTGGAGGAGTTTATGAACTGAGGTTGTCGGATAAGTCAAACGTCGTTAACATAAACTAAGACAAGACCGAACACGTATTCGTAAACAAAACTAATCCCTAGATAATCTATTCTCTCAAAACTATCTCAATATAGTATTAGTGTAGTTAAATTAGTATTTTAGTATTAGCATTAAATAATTAAATTCTATTTTTAGCGCCTAAATAAAGTTAGGTTATGACAATCGTGGTACTCGATAGTAATCTCAACCAATCTTTGTGGATACGATACCCGACCGAAAGGTCCATTATACTAAAACTTGATCCGTACGCTTGCGATGAAAATGACAACGCTTAAATTGCGACCACCACAAAGTCCCTGCCTAATCTCTAGCGGCCACGTGTCCTCAGGGTCGACAACCAGTTACCCGTGTAACAAGACGGCCACGTCTTGTAGCATGATTGTCATCTCCCCAACTGGTAGATGGAAAGTGTGTGTCTCTAGACGCCATCTCTCTATTAAAGTCGTTATCCGGTACCTATCAAACTGCTTCGGCCACAGCCTATAAGGACCGTACGAACTGGCCGATTCTATCAGCTGTATGACTCGAGCGGGGGTGTCTTCTCTCCATTACCCCACATCAAATCCAACACAGTTGAGTGCACCATTATCCTAAAACATTAATTAAGACACAATAAATAATATAAAAAAAATTCAAAAAACTAAAATGAACAAATTAATGTAATAGTTAAATATTTACCTATCCTACCCAGACTAATGCAAACCTGTGCTGAGACAGCAAGTGGAGAACTGAAGTATCTACCGGGCTAGGCTCAGACATAACTGAATTTTTTTCCCCCAACACTTGCATCAAATTTATTAGTATCAAATTAAAATTTAATCACATTTACAAACTAAATATAACATCCATTACAAATAAATGTGTGCGACAAGTGCATGAAATGTATGATACATAAAAGTTGACATTTGAAACAAATATAGTAGCAAAAACATTCATTACAATATTTTTTGTGTGCGACAAGTGCATGAAATATATGATACATAAAAGTTAGCATATAAAACAAATAAACTACCATAAACATCCATTATAATGAATTGACAAGATCAATTGGGTGTATGGAAGGGTAGGGATAGACACCTCCGCCTATCATGTCCAGAGTGCGAACACAAACCACACCGATTTGACATTGTTCTTCGTGAATTGATCCATCTTATTTTGAATGAGAGTGGATGTCGAGAGACCACGCTGCACCACTCAAAGTCTATTATGGTCCGTGTTGGTCCAGTGAGCTACCCAAGAAGGGGGTAAATTAGATAGTAATAAAAACTTAATCCAAATAATAATACTTCAAAAAATCAAATACTTAATTTTTACCCTAAATTAATTATTATCTTTATAGCAGTGGAAATATAATATCTACTAGGTGCACATCAAACAATACAAATATAAATAAATTAAAGAATGCATTACACCAAAAATTTATACTAGTTCACCAAGCTAATCTTGGCTAATCCAGTCCTCCGAGCTCTACGGTAAATCGTACCCACAAATCACTCAGATTCCTTTGAATAGGTAAAAACTAAACATTTACACAATGATTCTTTTTTCAGACTCAGAATCAACCTTTACAACTTCTTTTTCTTAGGCTCAGAAATAACATTTTCTTTTTCTCAAGCTCAAGAATAACCCTATCTTTTTCCCTGGATCAAGAATAACCTTATACTAACCTAATCCTTTCATAGGCTCAGGATCAAACCTAATTCTTTTATACCTTAGCCTAAAAATCAAACCTCACAATCACTCTAAGTATCCTTTTTTGAGGTAAGGATGGAATCTTTACAATTCACTCATAATTGATCCTAATCAGAAAGAATTACACCTAACTCTTCTCAAGAGAAAAGAGTAACCTAACCACTTTGTACTTAGGCAAAGATCAAACCTCAACATCTTTACCATAAGAGATTAAAACAAGCTACCCCTGATTAGACACTCTCAATAGTATCTAATCTGACACACAACTCACTAAATACAAGAAATTGATAAGTTCTTCCCACTCGGAGCTTCTACCATATCAAATCAATTTAAACTCAATTAATGTCCCCATATTTACTTGTGATATAATTAAGTGAGGAAACAAAAAAAATCTGATTATAAAAATAATACGGGTAGCACAAAATTATCACACAAATCGTTTTAATAGATATTTTATGCTTTTAAAGTTCAAAAACGATTTCTCATACAATCAATTAACCAACCAGGCGATAATAATAATAAAATAAATTAAGAATGTGCTTGGAACAATTTCACCAAGAAAACATAAAAATCTGATTATGATAGATATGGGTAGCATACAAATAAGTATGTAATCAAATTTTCACCAAAAATAGTTTTAAAATATTTTTATGCGATTTAAAGTCCAGAAAACGATTTTATCAAGATCTTATCAACCAAGAAAATATGGAAAAATAAATATGCAATAAAAATTAATAGCTTGGAAATATCTCACCAGAATAACATCAAAGAATTATAGATTGAAACGCTAGACAGATCAACTCGGTGACTCTAATACAATTAACGCTTTAACTCAAGAACTTCTAAACAATTGATCTCACAATTTTATCTCTCAAAATAATATCAAAATGATAACTCTTAGAAAATCTTATGAACTGAATAGTTCTTTATATTGATGTATATTATATGAAATCTGCAGGCCTACATATTAGGATTTGAAGCAAGCCCTCCAACGGTTAGTTTTCAAAAGATAAGTATCTAAAAAACACCTATAGACCCCATATATCATTATATTTTATTTTAGATATATTTGACCTAATTATAGTTTTCAAAACATTCAATTTAGTCTCTAAAAAAAAATTGAAACTCAAATCGATAAGATATGAAGTATTAAAAGGACCAATTTGAAAAACACTTTTAATTTCATATACCAAATCTATAGGGACATTCAAATATTAGTTTCAAATCTTAAACAACATTAAATCTCTAAGATATCTCTCAAATCTTAACCATAAAATAGTTAGTATTTGAATAAATCCTGAAATTCCACAAATCCTAAAACAGACTATAAGTTGACTTACCATAAGGCGTAGGTTGACCTCCCAATTTAGGAAGTTTCATAAGTCAACTTATTTGTCAACTTACCAATTCAGAGTGTTTTCATAAGTTGACCAATCTGTCAACTTACAAATCCAGAGAGTTTTCATAAGTCGACCTGTCTGTCAACCTACTGATCCTGGGAGTTCCTTTAATTGCCATAGGTCGACCTCTCACACACCACAAGTTGACCTGACATGATGTATTTCTTTCTTAATTCATTTTTAATCCATTTTCTCCGACGTTTTTGCTCTTTTAACCGATTTCTTTTCTTTGTTAACTCAACTAACACTTAAATTCAATTTTCATCATTTATCTTTTTTAAATCTATATTTCTTCTTTAATTACACATTGGAGCAAATATGTTGGCTAATTAGGATTCTATTAAAAACACACATAATTGTAAAATTATTTTGTGTCGTGTGTGATCCTAATCGGAATACATTAAGAGTAAAAATATATTAGAGTTGTTTTCACCTAGGTTCTTTGGACACTTCAATCTCTTACTATCCATCTTTGCATCCTTCACAATTTTTTCATGATGTTATCGTCTCTACACTGCCTCTGCATCTTTTACAATTACTTCATGATATTGTCTGGAACTCTTTAAACTGAAACACTTAATAAACATGTTGGTTCCACCAAAAACATCAACATTTAATTGTTAATCAAAATCTTAGGATCAACAATCCAGAATTAGGTTCAGCAAATTTGTCTGTGGCTAGTAGTCCTCGTGAATAATCAGTCGAAAAGATGACTCTCACGCCATCAATTGATTTACCGCTGTGTACTCAATGACAATATACCAGAACGCATCACTGCCACTATACTCGGTGGCCGCAAGCTTATGGGAGCACGGATATCGCCATACTTTATACTTTCCACATATGCAATTAGCGTTATCCCCTAATGTGACTTAGTGAACGATCAGGTCCCCCTGTAGGAGTCTTTTGAGTTTTCACATGATAGATTACATTCGCTCCAAAAAAAAATCATATTTAATTCATTTATGTGTGCCAACAATTATATGTAACCAAAAAAAAAGTAAATAATAACTAATTATTTACCGATCAAATATCTAAATCTCGTATGTTTTGGACTTGGCTTGAGATTTCTGTATTTTTTAAACTACGTGTTTAACGTATATGTGACCGTCGGCTGAGTCCTTTAGAGCTTCTTTTCGACCAACATCAACGTATTTAGCTATTATGTAGAAAGTAATCTTCACGGATATAGTAATTGGAACATTTCTTGCACCCTTCAAACAATTGTTAAATACCTCAGTGTAATTGGTCGTCGTCACTCCCCAACGCTTACTATCGTCGTGTGCCTTAGTCCATTTGTGGGCTTCAATACTATTTAACCACCTATGTGCCTCAACATCAATTTGTTTTATCTCTTCCATTATTGCATTGTATTTTCAAATTTGGTTCGCAGCACCCGCATTCCAAGCAAAATCTTTCAGTCGCTGATTTTTAGCGATATTGTTGAAATTGCTGCAAAGGTACCGCAAACAAAATCGGTGATATCGAACAGGCTCGTTCGGTTGATTAAGCCACATGTTGTCAACTGCACTAAGAATGTTCGCGTGTCTATCAGATATCAATGTCACCTCAAGACGATCTCTAACAATATGACACTTTAGCATGTAGATGAACCATCGCCAGCAGCGATAGTCCTCCTTCAGTACGACGGCGAAAGCCAAACGATGTAATTAGACTCAACTAATTGGGGGTGCGGCATGGGAATACTATGGGAATGATATTGTTCTGAAATGTATGGGGGTGGAACGGTGTAATTAGACTAGACTACTTGGGGTACGACATGGGAATATTATAGCTAAAAAATGTAGGGTCTGACTGGGTATTGTACGGATTAAAATTCTGAGTCATTAAGTGGATAAAATGACAAGTTTGAGGAAAAACATTCGGACTATGATCAAATGCTCATTTTACTTCTACATACACCTCAACAGCAAGAAGCGAGGGTATGTAAAGAGGTAACGCAAGCATTTGGTTTAATGCTAACTCATCCTCGATAGAAATAAGGTATATTTAAAATCCCCCCCCCCCCCCTCCCCCCCAAAAAAAAAAAAAGATCCAACGGCATCCTACACTTTAATTTCAATTTTCTAGTAGCCCCATCCTTAAGAACACACGGTTTTAGCATCTCAATTAATTCATTCAAGGTTGTTCCCCTACGGACAACCAAAAATCTTATAAATGATGTACTGTAAGAAACCCCGAACTCGGTACCTTCCAATATTCTACCACCTCAATATAATAACAACCGAATGTGATCAATTTCAAGCAGTTATCATTTCACAAGCTAAAACAAAACAAGAAAATATTTTCGTCAACCAAAACTCAATCGCAAAAGTATGTTCATATACCAGTTGTTTAAAGTGTTCATTTCTTATATTCCATGTCAAGTTAACATTTTTTATAATTTATTTTCAATCCTTAACATTTTACTTATTTTTAATTTATTCAATAATTATTTTAACTCTAACTCTGAAAGACTAAAATATATTTATTTAAAAATAATAAAATAATTTTCCAAACATATTAAAAAATTAAACTAACTAACAAATAAAATAATTTTAATTAAACGACAAAATTAAAGTGAATGAATTTTAATTAAATATTTTTTAATTAAACAACTAAATTAAAAAATTAAACTAACTAACTAACAAAGTGCACAATTTTTAATTACACATTTTTTAATCAAACAAGTAAATTAAAAAAATTAACTAACTAACAATCTTTTTAAAACAATATATTAATTTATATTTTCCCACACATATGTAATTTGCTCAAACTTTGAGGGGCCAAAGTGTAATTTTCAAAATTTGACAATTTGGGAAAATATAAATTAAAATATAAATTTTAATATATTGTTTTAAAATAAATTGTTAATTAATTTGAGTTTAATTTTTTAATTTAGTTATTTAATTAAAAAATAATCGACTTTAACTTATTAGAATCAGACTTGAAAATATCTTCTTTCTCATCTGTAACAATTAATATATTGTTGTAGATAAAAAATAAGATATTTTCAAACCTAATTTTGATAAGTTAAAATCGATTATTGATGATGTTGAAAACTTGAATCAGCTAGGTATGTGTAACAAATTAAACTCATTATATATACTTGACAAATTAAATTTATATTTTAAAAATATTATTTTATATAAGTTTAATATTTTATATTTTTCTAATTTTTTAAACTTTGAGGGGCCAAAGTGTATATTTTTTAATTAAACAACTAAATTAAAAAATTAGGCTCAAACTAACTAACAATTTATTTTAAAACAATATATTAAAATTTATATTTTTCCAATTTGTCAAACTTTGAGGGGTCAAAGTACACAATTTTTAATTAAATATTTTTTAATTAAACAACTAAATTCAAAAATTAAACTAACTAATTAACAATTTTAACTAAATTAAACTCAAACTAACTAACAATTTATTTTAAAACAATATATTAAAATTTATATTTCAATTTATATTTTTCCAATTTGTCAAACTTTGAGGGGTCAAAGCACACAATTTTTAATTAAATATTTTTTACTTAAACAACAAAATTCAAAAATTAAACTAACTAATTAACAATTTCAACTTTAGGGCGAGACTCACGTGACCTGGAGTCGTTAAGATGTTGGGGGGGGACTTCTTCGTTGACATGAAGTCACGTTATATCCCTCATATTACACTTGGGAGAGGTGGCAAAGGAGTTTACGAACTGAGGTTTTGTGTGCGATCGATGAGGTTGGGTCAAGACTCACGCAACCTAGGGTCATTAAGACGTTGAGGGGGACTTCTTCGTTGACACGAAGTTGCGTTACATCCCCCGTCTTACACTCGGGAGAGGTGGCAGAGGAGTTTTAAATACTGAGATTGTCAAATAGGTCGAATACTATTATTGTAAACTAAACGATATCAAACGCGTTTAAATAAATAAAGTTAATCTCTAGATAATCCATCCCATAACTATCTCGTATTAGTAATTAGTATAGTTAAAGTAGTATTTTAGTATTAGTATTAGTTAATTAAATTACATTTTTGTCGCCTAGATAAAGTCGAGTTATGACACTCGCGGTACTCGATAGTAACAACAGCAATCCCTGTGGATACGATAACCCGATCTTTCACGATCATACTATACTAAAATTTTGACCTCGTGCACTTGCGAGTAGTCATATATGCGAGCGATCAAATCCTCGTCGTACAGTTACCTCTCTCGAGTATCAAACCCCGTATTCTTAAAATCTACCCTAATACCATAACAAGCATATTAAGATTACAATAAAACGGTAAACATAATCGGATAAACATGAACAACCATTAACGAAACAAAGATTTATTCAAACAACGTTTTCATACACGAATTGCTCCCTAGACAATATATGTTTAGCTATACATGGCCATAACCAAATATACAATAATAAACAAGCTAAACATATACAAAACAACCAACCAAACTAAGGAATCAAGAGAGAAGCAAAGAGACTAGTCGTCATCTGAAGAGTCGACGCTAAAATCGCTCCGAGAACGTTTCCTCTTCTTGGCTTTATGATTTTCTCTTGGTTGATAGGCCTTAGAGCTCTCAAGATACTCCCGAAAATGTTCATTATATTTGAGGAGAAGAGGGAGGATATATATAGGATAAAAAAATATCAACAAAATATCCTAAAATATCTAAACTGTTTGACGCTTGACCGCTGCAGTGGTGGAGAGTTCAACAACTCTCTGCATTTTGATCGCTACAGTGGTGGTTTTACTACTGCAGCGATGGAGCTTTCAACAACTCTTTGTTCTTTGACCGTTGCAGCGGTGTTTTTACCGCTGCAGTGGTGGATGTAAGTTCTGAATATTGACGTTTTTGCTCTTTTTCTCCACCGTTCTTCTATCAACTTGCTCGTTTATGTACTGTTTTCTTCATTTTTTTGCCCCAAACACCTGGTTTATAACAAAATAAATAAAAATGTATTAAACATATTAAAACACTATAAATATACTCAAAAACTACCAAAATCGGATTGAGAATAAATAGATAAATTACACCTATCAGTCGTCCCACTCCTAGGGATGCTTCGTCGTCTGCTTTGGAAAGGATCCACAAGACTAGTGATAGGTGTAAATTACCTATCTATTTCTAAATCGAACATTGTTAGTTTTCGAGTACGTTTTAATATGTTTTTATTCTTTTTGTGTTAAAACAGGTGTGTGGAGTGAAAAGGTAGGAAAACGTAGCGTAAACGATGAGATTGAACCAAGAACGGTGGAAAAACGAGCAAGGTGGTTATATTCTGAAAGAAGCCCACTACTGCGGCATCCAGACCTCCGCCGCGACGGTAAAAATGCATAGAGTTGATTTTTTTGCTGAACATCCATGGCCGCGGCACTGAGATCCACGGCCGCAATGGTGAAAATGCAGGATGTCACTAAATCCACCGCCGACTCTACCGCCTAGGTGATCAACTAACCGACCTACTCACTGCGGCGGCGGCGTTGACGGTGACCTCTGCACAACTTAGATATTTATTTTAGATATTTTTCCTATTTATACCATTTCCTCTCCTCTCCTCCGGCCATTAGAGCTCCATTAGAGTTAGGAAATTTTAGAGAGAGGTTTAGGGAGTACTCAAGCAATTCCTAAGGAGAATATCACATTGCAAAGAAGAGGGAGCGATCTCGAAACATTTTTAGCGACAAATCTTCGGACTTGGCTAAGTTTCTCTCATTCCTTCCTTTATTTCTTAACTTAGGAGTATTGTTTGAGCATGTTTAGTTCTATTTTCATTGTATAACCGGTTATAGCCATGAGCAAAAACGGGTTTTTGTCTAGGGATTAATGTAATTTATAAAAGTGTTGTTTGTTTGAGTTTGTGTTTCGTTAATGTGTGTTTTATAATAATTTCGATTGTGTTTGCCGTGTTGTCATATTATTATGCTTATTTAGATAATTAGAGAATACGAGGTTTGACACTCGAGAGAGGTAACCCCGAATTCGGATTAGGGTAAACACAACACGACAATCTAACGACCCGGGAGGGCGTTAGAAAGTGTGCAATCAATGACGTTGGGGCGAGACTCACGTGACCTAGCGTCGTTAAGACGTTGAGGGGGACTTCTCCGTTGACGCGAAGTCATGTATTCACTCGTCTTACACTTGGGAGAGGTGGCGAGTGAGTTTACGAACCGAGATTGTCGGATACCCGAACGCCATTAACGTAAACTAAAATGAGACTAAACACGTTTTTGTAAACGAAAGTTAATCCTTAGGCAATATTTTCCTTAAACATCTCATATTAGTATTTGTCTAGTTTAATTAGTATTTTAGTATTAGTTTATATTAATTTTATATACATTTGTTTTAGCCTAGATAAAGTTAGGTCATGATAAACGCGGTACTCAATAATAATCCCAACTAATCACTGTGGACACGGTACCCTTACTCTCCATACCTATACTAAAACTTGACCTCGTATACTTGCGAGTGAAAGTAGCGGCGTATAAACGTGCTATCAAGTTTTTGGCTCCATTGTCGGGGATAGGTTGTTGATTTATTATTTGATATTGTGAGTAAATGACCAAATTTTACTTTAGGCATTTATTTTGTGTATAATTTTTGTTTGTAGTTTTGTTTTTTATTTCTCTTGCAGGGTACTTGACGATATTAGATCAATGAGTATTGATGCAATTCTTTCAACGGGATTCCGAGCCATTTTATAGTGCTTGGAATCGATACAAGGAATTGCTACTCCTGTTTCCAAAACTTGGGGGATTTTTCCAACACCGTGGCGCCATAGATTGATAATTCGGATCATGAAGAGGAGTTTTCCTCCAATCTAGAAGAAACGCTTGCAACCGTTATGGGAGAGACTCCGAGATTGTTAAGGAAGATGCATGACCGGATCAACGATCATGACGATTGTCTTGATCATATCGAGACAGTCAACGCTGACATCGATGAGACCGTAACGTCTTTGCAGACGCAAATCGGTTAGCTAGTCTGCGTGATTGAGGCCGAGTCAGCCACGGTGCCATTGAAAGACGAACAAAGTGAATTCGTTTGTGAAAGCCACCATGAGGAACCGGAAACGAGCAGAAGGAGCTTGGGAGAGTTCAACTATGTTTATCCTAATGAGACGGGAACCCAAGCATGGATCGACGATTGTGATTCGTCACCATTGGAGATCCAAATTGTGATGCCACCATCGATTCTAGACGATCACATTTATGAGGATCCGATGTTGCTAACATATCATTCGCTGCCATTAGCAATACTCTTTCATGCCCACCAAGTACATGAGCCGATGAGGCATGCCGTTGAAAGCTCGAGCTATACATTACCATATCTTTTTAGTCTTGAGGGCGTACTGAACCAAGACTCGTATGTGGTGTTGTACGACACTTACTACCGGCGGAAGCCATTCTTTGATGAGCACTTCGGCGTGTCGGGCTGATAACCTTAAACCAAGCGGTTCTTGGGAGGCAACCCAAGGAAAAATAACTTAGATCCATCTCTGCCAATTTGAGTCAGAGGCGAGATTCTCTAATCTCCCAGGTACGTGTTTTAAACCTCCGTTTTCATTTTCATGCTATATTCTGTCTATTGGGATCGTTGATGGGTTGTTTTGAACATCACCTATTTTAAGTTGGTGGTGATGTATTAGTTATGTTTTATTGTTTTCTATGTATGTATGCTTGTTTAGGATTAATTTGTCTAGTTTAGTTGTTGTGAATGTGCTGAGTTTTGACGTCATCTGGGCCATTACCTGATGATGAGTCTGTCCCCTGGTTGTTTATTGAGGTCGAGCGTAAAACTCATGCAGGTATGCTTTGTGTGCTCAACGTTATGTTTTAGTAATAGTTATTATAGATCCTACTTGCACGAGCATGAAAACTCATTGTATAATCGTCTAATTGATTTGAAAATGATTATCTATCACCTAAATTCATGACATTAGGGTTTCTAGAACTTGATTTGGGGAAAATTCGAGGCAAAATCGTAGGCAAAGTAGTTCGGAAGACATGATTTAGGCATTCATTTTCTCGCTTGCTTGAGCCTTTTTAAGCTTACCCTGATATGTCATTATCCCTCGTTACCTTGTTGAAACCTAATAGTCGTTTCAATTATGAACACTTAACTAATACCATAGCTGATTGAACCTTGTCCAAACCTATATCGCTAAACCAAAGGCATAATGTGAGTGAATCAAACTAGCAGTTGCAAATGCTACTTGATGTGAGCGGTTGGGTTTTGGGCGAGTTATTAATTGGTTCGGTATTCGAGTACTCACTTGTTGTTTTTGTTCATTTTTCACACACCCCTCAAATTGTACAAATCAAATAAATTTGGGAGTGTGTTAGTTTAAAAAAAAATCAAATGTAAATACGATGTTTATTTCCATTTCTTTTTGACAAGTGAGTACGTCGGTCTTAATAGATTGTTCAGGGTTGTTTCAATTTATTTGTGGGGTTTTGAGTGTGAGAGTGCCAAGCGATGTGCCTTGGGTAATGTCAAGTTAACAACGTTAACCCGTTTTCTCTTTTAAAATTACCCTTGGCCATTTGTCCTAAACCGAACCAAGACCTATTGACCTTTTTGAACTTTCGAGCCTACATTAGTGGAGACTAGATCCCGGGTCAAGCCTATGAATTCCCTATACCTTCGGGTTTTTTCTATCATGCGCTTATATGGTGGATAATCTAATCTGATTAACGGACAATTATATATTTGAGTTTTAAACACACACACACACACACACGCTTTAGTAGGATCTATAACGACACTTACTATTATAAATGTTGAAATTCTAGAACACTACATGGTGTGTTTTTATGCCTGAACTCGATAGGATTGAGGGCCGATGAGGGATTTTTCGTTTGACCGGTAGGTGATACTCAAAACTTGCACATATTGTTTTTCGTGTTTTTTATTTTTAGTTTTTACTTGTTATATTTTCTTTTATTATGTGGGTGTTTTGCTTGAGAACTAGCAAAACTCTGAGTTTGGGGGTATTCGATAAGTGTAAATTACTTATCTATTTTCAAACCGAATATTGTTAGTTTTTGAGTATGTTTAGTACGTTTTAATATGTTTTTATTCTTTTTGTATTAAAACAGGTGTGTTGGGTGAAAATGTAGGAAAACGGAGCATAAATGATGAGATCGAACCAAGAATGGTCGAAGAACGGTGGAAAAACGAGCAAGGTGGCAATATTTTGAAAGAAGCCCACCGCTGCGGCGGTGAAAATGCAGAGAGTTGATTTTCTTACTGAATGTCCACCGCCGCAGTGCTGAGATCTACGGCCGCGGCAGTAAAAATGCAGGATGTCACCAAATCCTTTGCCTAAGCGATCAACTAACTGACCTACTCACAACGGCGGTGGCGGTGACCTCTGCACAGCTTAAATATTTATTTTAGATATTTTTCCTATTTATACCCCCTTATTTCCTCACGTTTGGCCATTATAGCTCCATTAGAGTTAGGATATTTTAGAGAGAGTTTTAGGGAGTGCTCAAACAATTCTTAAGGAGAAGATCACATTGCAAAGAAGAGGGAACGATCTCGAAACGTTTTTAGCGATAAATCTTCGGACTCGGCTAAGTTTCTCTCGTTTCTTCCTTTATTTCTTAACTTAGGAGATTTGTTTCAGCATGTTTAGTTCTATTTTCATTGTATAACCAGCTATGGCCATGAGCTAAACGGGTTTTTGTCTAGGGATTAATGTAATTTATAAAAGTGTTGTTTGTTTGAGTTTGTGTTTCGTTAATGTGTGTTTTATAATAATTTCGATTATCCATGTTATTATGCTTGTTTAGATAATTAGAGAATACGAGGTTAGACACTCGGGAGAGGTAATCCTAAATTCGGACTAGGGTAAATACAACACGACAATCTAACGACCTGGCAAGGCGTTAGAAAGTGTGCAATCAATGACGTTGGGACGAGACTCACGTGACCTAACGTCGTTAAGACGTTGAGGGGGACTTCTCCGTTGACGCGAAGTCATGTATTCACTCGTCTTACACATGAGAGAGGTGGCGAGTGAGTTTACGAACCAAGATTGTCGGATAGCCGAACGCCATTAACGTAAACTAAAAGGAGACCAAAGATGTTTTTGTAAACGAAAGTTAATCCCTAGGCAATATTTTCCTTAAACATCTCATATTAGTATTAGTATAGTTTAATTAGTATTTTAGTATTAGTTTATATTAATTTTATATAAATTTGTTTTAGCCTAGATAAAGTTTGGTCAGGATAAACGCGGTACTTAATAATAATCACAACTAATCCCTATGGACACGATACCTTTACTCTCCCTACCTATACTAAAACTTGACCTCATATACTTGCGAGTGAAAGTAGCGGCGTATAAACGCGCTACCAACCTGCGGTGCGATTTAGTCCTTCCTGGCCGACTACGTGACTATGATGAGCCGAGATGAGAGCGGCGGAGCATCTTTGTCCTGTGATCCCGGTGCTAGGGTTTCTACTAGTACTGTGACGGTGATTGAGTTTCCCCAGGCCCTTCTCTTGCCCTGGCTCCTCTATAAAAACGAGGTGGATGATGCCAGGCTGGAGAAACTCTATGTCAAAGTCCTGATCACAACCTCGGTATGGGATACTAAGACGATTATGAATGAAGATTCCGTTTGCAAGTATGGGAGTGACTTTTTCTTCCCAGAAGGGGTTCAGACAATCGTTCCCAAGCTCGATGATCGGGCATGTTTACCGTCGATGGGTTACATGACCGTCTACAAGCACCACTTGCAGGTGGGTCTTCAATTTCTAATCTACTGGTGGATTTGAGCCCTCTGTGTGGAGTACGGTTTGTGTCCATTACAAATCATTCCAAATAGTATAAGGATCATCGTGGCGGATGATAGGTATAAAATACTTATCTACTTTTAAACCGAATTTGGTAGTTTTTGAGTAAATTAGTAATATTTAATTGCGTTTTTGTAGTTTTTATATAATTTAGGTGTAATAACACAAACAAGCGATAAACGAGCGAAAACAGTGGGAAAATGGTGAAACAATGATGAAGAAACAAGGTTTCAAGATCACAAGAGCCACCGCTACGACGAGAAAGCCACTGTTGCGGTGGTGAGATTGCAGAGAGTGCTGAATTTGAATAAGTCCCACCGCTACAGTGCAAGGCCATCGCTGCTGCGGTGAATGATCAGAGAGTTTGGATGCTTTCCACCACTGTGGTGGTAAATATTTGTGAGCTAACCGACTTACCCACCACTGCGATCGTGATCCCATCGCCCCGGCGATGGGCTCTATACAGCAAAATAGATATTTTTAGTTATTTTGAAGCCTTACATCTATAAATACCTATTCTCCCACTTCCCTTAAAAGATCTTGGAGGTTGAACGTCCGTAACCCTTAGAAGGTGATCCTTGGCCATTCTTGAAGAGCTCAAAGAGGAGATTCATCATCCGGAGAGGAGGAAACATTGGCGGATCGATCTTTGGCGATAGTGGATCACTCCACTTTAAGATTTGATCTTTCTCTCTTTGTAATGTAATGTTTTATTTTAAACAATGATGAATCCCTAGTTTATTAATGCTTATATGGTCAAGATCACGATATATTAGATAAATATTACCTAGGGATCGATGTAGTTGTGTAAATACTAGTTTGATGAAATATATATTTCTTTAATGGTTGTTTGCTTTTAATTCCGATTGTGTTTATCATTTTATGACACTCTTAGTATGCTTATTAAGGTATTAGGATTGGATTTGAGACTACGGGTTTTGACACTCGGAAGAGGTAATCCCGGATTCGGACTAGGGTAAACATATCGTTACGATCTAACGACCTGGGAGGGCGTTAGTGAGTGTGCAATTGATGATGTTGGGGCAAGAATCACGTGACCTAGCATCGTTAAGACATTGAGGGGGACCTCTTCGTTGACGCAAAATCACGTATTCACTCGTCTTACACTCGGGAGAGGTGGCGAGTGAGTTTACGAACCAAGATTGTCGGATACCTAAACTTCGTTATTTTTAACTAAACAAAATCAAACATGTATTAAGTGAACCGAATCAATCCCTAGGTAATCAACTTAGTTAGGATTAACCCACTAATTGTAATTTAGTTTAGTTTTAATTAGTTTAATTTTAAACATTTGTTGAACCGTCTGGATAATAGGAGACTATGCAAATCGCGATATTCAATTATTCACACCGTCCCTGTGGGAATGATATCCAATCTTAGAGATCCACTATATTAAAATTGGACCTCGTACACTTGCGAGTAATTAATATGCGAGCGTGTAACAAATGTTACGCCCTACAGCGGCATACATAATTGTTTGGACTGAGGGAATCAAGACGAGTATAGAGCTCTTCAAGGATCTTTTCTACCCCAACCTGATTCCCTGAGGCGCTAGGTGGTGCTATATCTCATCCAGGTCGACTTTCCTGAAGGACCTGGACTCTTCCATTCAGAACTAGAAGCCCTAGTTTTTCTATCTCGGAGGGAGTGGTTGGCAATCCCGCTTGGATGGCGAAAGGAAGTATTCCATTCAGTTAGAATGGGGGAAAGTCGATAAGATTGTGGCCCCTCAAGGGGGATTTTGGGTTCTCAGATTTTTACCGACACTTGACTACTTTTTTCTTTTTGTCATTTGTGTAGAAAAAGAGAAACCCAAGAAGTAGAGACCCGAGCTGAGCAAAGAGCTCATCGAGTAGAAGGATAAGGATATAAAAATAGCTTTCAAGGAGGTAAAAACTTTGATCGACTCCTACCTCTTCGATATTTTTTGGTACCGAACACTGGGCACTCTACCCGTTATTGAAATTCCCCAAGGCTTAGAGAACTGTAAGTTGTCTCAACTCTGCTTATTTTTTATACTTGGCAAATTTTTGGCTTTGGCTCAACCATGCAAGTCATTTTATTTACAACTAACTATTGCTGGCCTGTTCAACAGATTTTCTTAACACTTTATTAAATATTACAGCTATGGACAAGGCAATGGCAGTCCAGCAATTGAGGGAATGCAAGGCCAAAGAGGCCACCGAGATGGCTAAGGCTGGCATCTCCAAACAAATAGGAGGCTCCTAGGCCAGCACGACAACACAACATTCTCCAGCACCAACACAACAACAATAGAAAACACAGCAGCAACGTCCTACGATGTTGGCCCAGAGCCGTCTACTGGCACTTTTAGAAGTGGTGATTAGGGACACTCTAAGATCAAGGTCGGCATCCCACCATTCCCCCTCAAGAATTGGCGATGTCTCCCCCTGTGATCCATTCGACAAGGAGAAGAGGAAGGCCCATGAGGACAAGCACAAAAAAAAAAGGTCTTCAAAAAAGTCCAAGCTGACAGTCAAGGCCTCCTCTGAGCTATCCGTTGATGTCACGTTCTTCGACATTTCGAACACTGGGCTCCCAGTCGGTCGTTCACTTTTGAGAAGTCCTGAGATGATACCTGATTATCTCCGATGCATTACCCCTCCTAATGACAAGAAACTGATAGCCAGCGAGGACACGGGGAACCTTATGCGCCAGGCTGTCTACGACCAAATCTCGGTAAGGACCCATCTCCGAATTCCAATTCGAATTTTAATTCTCTAAATTTTTCAAGTGTACTCATTTGGCCGTTCTCGTGCAGAGCATGCTTCGGATGTCCGTTGTGTTCGAAAGACTGGTCGGGAGCACCATAGAGGAGTCCCAACTCTAGACCGAGAGTGATGCAGCCATTGGAAAGGTAAACCAGCTAAATGACGATCTCTGGCTCGCGATGCAGGCACAGAATACTCTTCAGGCTAGACTGCATCTTGTCACCATGGAGCGGGATAATTTGGAGAAGGAGAAGGCCGACCTTAAATCTCGGGTAGAGGACCTAGAGAAGAGGCTGAATGAGAGAAACAGTTGAGGGCAAAGGCCATCTGCAAGGCCGAGAAGGGGGCCACTGCAAAGTACAAGTCTAGCAAGGAGTTTGAAAGTCTGAAGTATGACCTAGTTGCTGAGTACATGGATGATGACCACAAGGTCACGCTACGCTTCCTTCTAAGCTACTTCCCTAGAGGCTTAGGAGGCCAATCCGAAAGAGGCTCAAGAGGCCAATCAACGCTACGCTTCCTTCTAAGTGACTTCCCTAGAGGCTTAGGAGGCCAATCCGAAAGAGGCTCAAAAGGCCAATCAATGTAGCAAGTGGTCGAGGAAGCTAATCCGGAGGAGGCTCAAGAGGCCGAAAGAGAGGAAGACGGTGAAGAATGGGTCGGGGTCGAGGTCGAGGGAAAGAGCGAGGGCAAGGATGGTAAAGAGAAAACTCACGCTGGTGATATGGATGTCATGGGTGTCTTTAATGAGGAGTAAGCTCATCGGTCCCCCAGGACGGTCGTGGGAGTGGCCCAAGATCCTCAGCCCAGCCATTAGCAAAGACTTGACATTTTTTGAGCTTCTTCAATTTCTTTTTTATTTTTTTTTATTTTTTTTTATTTTGATGTACTTTGGCCCTGACTGTGTAAATGGGCATGAACCCCTCTGATGTAAGCTTATTTTTTGATATAATACAAACACAAAGCAATTTTTTGAGCAAATACTTGTGTTGTATCTTACTTTTTTCTTATCTCTTCTCTGAGGATAGAGTAGATAGGCCGGTGTTTCAATCAATTCGAGCTGATGTGCTTGGAGACTTGTGGTCGACTGATTCCCAACACTTGAAATTTAAACGGCCTTTAATTTTCTTTCTACCTTCCAAAGTTCAAAATCTGTCCTGAGAGTACTCGGATAACTTGGCTCGGTAGTTATTCCAGGTTCTTTCAATTTTAACTCGTCTAAGTTGAGAGTGCTCGGAGAGTGGAGATTGGTGAATACTGGTAGATTCTCCCAGAATGAACTTATCTGAGCTGAGTGCACTCAGAGAGTGAAGCTCAAACATTTTTTCACACTTGGGAATTTTTTGTCGCCATTTAGTTTGGAACCTTCCCAAATTTTCTTAATCCGAGCTGAGTGTGACCTTTCTGAGAACGAGTTCGCTGACTTCAAAGCGATGAGGGCGTACCTTTTTCTCATAATAACGAGCTGTGTGTTGTTGATATGTCGCCTGTCGGATTTAAGCATTCTTTCCCTTTTCCTCTAGTAAATCCAAATTTTGAGTGAGTATAGCATCGTTTTGTGTGTGGTCTAGATCCCTTCCTACCGTCCTGAAGGTTGGTATTCCGATCTCCGCTAGAATTACGGCTTTTAACCCGAAAGTAATGGAAAATGGCATTTCTCCGGTTGAGGTCCGCGAAGTAGCGTGATATACCCAGAGGACATGGTATAAATCCTCTACCCACCGTCCCTTAGCTTTATCCACTCTGGTCTTCAATCCGTGCAAGATGGTTTGATTAATAACTTCAACCTGGTCATTAGCTTGGGGATGACCCAGGGAGATAAAATGAGTTCAGTTTCCAAGTCTCGAGCAGAAGTCTGCGAATAGGTCATTGTGGAACTGGGTGCTGTTGTCCAACATAGTGGCTCTTGGAATGCCGAACCAACATATCATGGATTTCCATACAAAGTCTCAAATCCGTTCTTTCGTGATCCGAGCTAGGGCCTCCACCTCGACCCATTTGGTGAAGTAATCAATGGAAACCACCAAGAATTTTCTTTGGCCGGTTCCTTGAGTAAAGAGGCCGAGCAAGTCAATCCCTACTGAGCAAATAGCCATAGGCTCGTCATCAGAACCATGTTTGTGGGAGGGAGATGAAGGTGGGAGGCGAATATTTGATAATTATCATATTGTTTCACAAATTTCGTTGCATCCTCGAGCATATTTGACCGAAAATACCCTTGCCAAAGTAGCTTGCTCGTGCGCGACTTACCTCTCGAGTGATTGCCACAGATCTCCTTATGAACTTCTCTTAGCACGTAATCGAATTCTTCTGGTTGAAGGCATCTAGAGTTCGAGCTTGAGAAGGAGCGTCGGTACAGGACCCCATCTATGATATAATATCTCGCGGATTGATAATGCATCTGCTTGGCCTCAACACGATCTTCAAGTAACGTCCCATCCTCCAAGTAACTTCGTATCGGATCCATCTAGGTAGGTTAGTCGTTGAGCTCATAGATTGATACCACCTAGTCGGATACTATGGTGCATGGAGAATCCAAGTACTCCACGGACACGTTTATCTTTACAATCCATTCCATCGTCGAGGTGAGGTTCGCTAAGGCATCGACATGTTTATTCTCTTATTGGGGTATTTGAGTGACTTGGACTTTTTCAAAAGCATCCATTAGCGCCTTAACCTTCTCCAACTATGTTGTCTTGCTTGGATCCTTGGCTAGATATTGACCGTTGACCTGATAGACAACGAGCTGGGAGTCGCAGAAGACGATCAACATTCTAACATTAAAGTCCTGTATACTCTATCTCCTCTTTGTCTTGGGCCATGAGGACCATTACTACTCCACAACCATTCACATTGGAAGACCCATCAGTAAAGAGTTTCCAAGTGTCTGGGTCAGATTTGTGAGTTGTGTGTTCGTTGACGTTCCATCTTCTTCCATGGGCTTGGGTCTCAGGTCATTAGTATTTGTTTCTAGATCATTGGGAAATGTGAGCTCGGGGATGAAGTCAGCCAGGACATGGCCTTTGTCGGCATCTTGGTTCTGTACTCAATATGGAACTGGCCGAGCTCAAGGTTGTATTTCATTAGCCGTCTTGAGATGTCTGGAGAGTGCAAAATCTTCCTCAGTAGTTAGTCGGTTAAAACAATGATTGTATATACTTGGAAGTGTTGTTACCCCTTAACACCTTAAAGAAGGGGAAACATTTATCTGAGGTTCATGAGATACACCAGTTCAGATGAGCTAACCTTCTTGTCAGTATTTGCACCTCCTTCTTATTCTGAGGAGAATTTGTTCCCAGTACAACATTTATCTGGTCGGGATTAGCATCAATTCCACGCTGAGATACCATGTACCCGAGGAACTTCCCGGCTGAAACTCTAAAGATGTACTTGTTGGGGTTGAGTTTCATGCGGTGAGCCTTGAGCTTATCGAAGCAGCTTTGGAGGTGTTGGATGTGGTTGGGAGCCCTTAAGTTGTTAACCAACATATCGTCAATGTAGACTTCCATCGTTTGCCCAATATCTTCTTTGAACATTTTATTTACTAGGCACTAGTAGGTCATGCCAACTTTGCGCAAGCCGAACGGCATGACCTTATAGTAGTATGTGCCTTTGTCCATGATGAAAAATGTTTTACTCTTGTCAGGAGGAAACATGGGTATCTGGTTGTACATGGCATAAGCGTTGAGAAAACTCAAGCACTCATACCCTATTGTGGCATCGATGATAATGTCGATCCTCGGGAGAGAAAATAAGTCTTTCGGGCATGCTTTGTTCAGGACCTTAAAGTCAACGTAGAGGCGCTACTTGTTGTCGGCTTTAGGGGCCAGAACCACATTAGCTAACTAGTCCGAAAACTTGACTTCTTCCACCACGTTCGATTTAATCAACTTGTCCATTTCTTCTTCGATAATCTTTTGCCTCTCAGGGTGGAATTTTCTTTTCTTTTGTCTCACGGGTGGGTGGCGCGGGTTAGCGTGTAGGCGGTGTATTTCCACAATTGGATCAATCCCCGGAAGCTCATCATGTGACCACACGAAGACTTCGTAGTTTCTCCGGAGGAGGTCCGTGAGTTCGACTCTTTGCTTCGGGCCAAGACCTATGCCAATTATTACTATACTTTCATTTATTGTGGGGTGGATTGGAATTTCCACAAACTCCTCATGTGGTCAGGGACCTTTCTCCTCTTCTCGGGAGTCGTCGATAGGTATTGGGCCCGAACCCCTATCTAGAGCCTTGAGCTCGGTAGCGCTGAGTGATAGGTGTGATGTACCTATCTATTTCCAAATCGAAATAAGTTAGTTTTTGAGTGTTCTTATTGTATTTTATCACATTTTAATATGTTTTTATTCTTTTTGTATTAAATTAGGTGTTTGAGGTGAAAATGTATGAAATCGGAGCGTAAACGATCAATTAGGACTAAGAACGATTGGAGAACGGTGGAAAACCAACCACGGAGGCAATAATAGGATTAGTAGCCCACCGCCAAGATGTCCAGACCACTACCGCGGCAGTGAAAATGTAGAGAAGGGCCAAGTCTCACTGGACATCTACTGCCGCAACGGTGACATCCACCGCCGTGGCGGTAAAACTGCAGGATGGTCCCTGAATCCATCGCCTTCTCCACCGTTGCGGTGAACATTAAACCAATTAGGGTTTGACACTCGGGAGAGGTAACCCCGGATTTGGATTAGGGTTTAAACACAACATGACAATCTAACGACCTGGGAGGGCGTTAGAAAGTGTGCAATCGATGACGTTGGGGTGAGACTCATGTGACCTAGAGTCGTTAAGACGTTGAGGGAGACTTCTTCGTTGACATGAAGTCGCATATTCCCTTGTCTTACACTTGGAAGAGATGGCGGTGAAGTTTACGAACCGAGATTATTGGATACATGGAATGCCGATTGAAGTAAATGAAGTAAATCCCTAGGAAATCTACTTCCCTAAAACATATCATATTAATATTAGTATTAGTATAAATTAAATTAGGTTATATTAGTAATAGTATTAATTAATTAAATTCAATTTTTAAGCGCCTAGATAAAATTAGGTTATGATAATCGCGGTAGTCGATAGTAATCTTAACCAATCCCTGTGGATACGATACCTGACCGAAAGGTCCATTATACTAAAACTTAACCCGTACACTTGCTGTGAAAGTGGCGACGCGTAATTGCGGCCACCGCTGAGCTCTGGATTTGTCTTTAATTGTTATTTCCTGCATTCCAGTGCTTTTCGGGTATAGGACCTTGAGATTTCCTGGTTTCCTTTAACTTCTCCTACCCCATTCTCAGTGGGAAACTTTATTGTCTGGTAGTAGGGGGCATACCGCCTTAAGAGCCACCACAGTAGGTCGCCCCATGATGGCATTATAGGGGGACGACCTGTCAACCATAAAAAAACTTGGTCCATACTGTTTAAGTTCTAGGGAGAGCTCCAACCGTGACGGGAAGATAGACCCATCCCAGAACGTTGACCACGTCACCCCCGAAACCGACTAGAGGGCCATTTGTAGGCTTCAAAGTGCTAGGGTTAACCTTTATCTTTTGGAACACCCAATTGAAGATGATATCAACAGAACTTCCACCGTCCACTAAAATCCTTCCCATTTTGAAATGGTTGATGAGGGCAACTGTTGATCCTAAGATTTTGATGGATAATTAAACCTTGATGTTTTCAGTGGAACTAATGGTTTGTTTAAGTGTTTCAGTTTTTTAGTTTCGAATGATGAAGATTTGATGATAAAGATGATGAGAGAATTAAGAGGTTGAAGAATTTGAAGAACCTAGAGAAAACAACTCAAGTTTAAATTTCAACTCTTAATATCCCAATTAGAATCACATAAGACACAAAAATATTTTTAAATGATTTTTATAAATATGTGTGTTTTTAATAGGATCCTAATTAGTTAAATTATTTGCTCCTATGTGTAATTGAAAAAGAAATATTTATAATTGATTAAAATTGGAGTGAAGTATTTAGTGGAGCTAATTCAAAAAAGAAAATGGTTAAATGGGCGAAAACGTAAATGAGAATGTATAAAAACGAGTCTAAAAAAGAGATCCAGTATGCATAAGTCGACTGGTAAGTCGACCGGACAAAACATGTGACTCTTTGTATCTCTTAGTTGATAGGTAAGTCGACCGGTGAAGAGAAATGAAACTCTCTGAATCTCGAAGTTGACAGGTAGGTCGACCGGTGAAGGAAAATAGAACTCTTTGAATCTTTAAGTCGATAGATAGGTTGACCGATGGGCACATAATCTTTGGCTTGGCTACATCCTGAATTGAGTGGTGGACTGGTTGGTCGACTAATAACGCAGTTTCAGGATATTGAGGATTCCGAATTCATATTTAAAAGTAGCCTTTTTTGGTTGGGATTGGTGAGATATTTTAGGGGATTTTATGATATTTAAGATATGCTACACCTATTATTTAATTCCTATTGATTTGATTCATTAAGTTTTAATGTTTCTCAAATTGGTACATAAAATTGTTTCTATTCTATTTAATTGAGATTGAGAAATATTTAGGGACTTAATTGAGAGATTTAAAAGTTATAATTAAGTGAATTGAATCAAAATGAAGTCATAATGATATAAGGGGTCTAAGAGAGTATTTAAGTGTCATGACATATGGGAATTAGCCGTTAGAGAGGTGATTTATATCCCATATATATAGACTTGCGTTTTTCATATCATTAAGGGTTGCTAAGTGAGATTAAGAGATCAAGAGATCATACTGAACGTTTCTATGTGATATCATACTGAGTTTGTGTGAGAGTTATTCTAAGAGACAATCTTGATAATCATTGACTGTTGATCATTGCTATTACCGAATTTGAAGCAACTACGCTCTAATTATTTTTTTTGGTGGATTCTGGTTGAGATCTTTCCAATTACTTTCTATATTGTATTGCTTGTTTAATTTTTGAAATTTGATCTTTAGAAATTATTTCTGATTTTTGTTGAAGAAAATATTTTATAAACAATTTCTTGAATCTGATTACGTGCTACCCATCTTTTGTTAAAAATTAGATTTTTGAGTATCTCACATTTCTATCACTGGTTTTGGGATATTAATCGAGTTTTAATTTATCTGCGGTGGTAGAAGCTCCGAGTGAGATAATTTACTTATCAATTTGTATTGGTGAGTAGTGTGGCATATCAAATACTGTTGGGGATATTTAATCAAAATGGTAGCCGGTTTCAGTCTCTTCTTGTAAAGAGATTGAGGTAGTAATTCTTCCTGAATAGAATTGATTTGTGTGAATTTGTAACGGTTCAATCCTTACCGGGTAAAATGATATTTGGAGTGTTTTGTGTGGTTTTGATTCTGTAGCCTTTGTTTTGAAAAGAATTAGGTTATTCTTTCGCTTGTAAAAAGTAGATGTTTTTCCTTAGCCTGTAAAAAGAATTTTGTAAAGGTTGATTCTGGGCCTGTAAAAGAATTGTTGTGAGGGTTTGGTTCCTATCTTTAAAGGGATCTTGAGTATTAGTGGGTACGACTCTCCGTGGGGCTCGGAGGACTGGATTAGCCAAGAGTAGCTTGGTGAACCAGAATAAATTTCTGGTGTGCTGCAATCTTTATTTTATTATTGTTGTTTGGTGTGCACTTAGTTGATTTGATAATTCTGCTGTGATATCAAGATAATAATTAATTTAGGATTAAAATTAATTATTTGATTTATTTAAGTATTTTCTCTATGATATTTTTAATTACCCAATACACCTGCTCTCTTGGGTATTCTACTGGGCCAACAATTAGCATCAGAGCTGGTTTTAGCTCTATATACTTCACAGTATAGCTAAACACGATTACGTGGAGTGTTTTGATTATGAAGTTATGTGTAATACTGTTAATTCTGCTTTTTCTAATAGTCATTACTCTGATCATGAGACTGATATAATTTGCAATAAAAAGAATGCATATAAGGCTATTGAGATGCTTATTGCTCTTACGTATGTTTTTGGAAAATAGAATTTTAAACTAGAGCAAAAAATTACAACTCTTGAAAATAAGAGGTTTAATACTGTCAAATCTCTCAAGAAAAAGAATTTGGACTAATATTTTGAAACTGTTGAATTTAAAAATACTTTATCTGAAATGAGTAAGTTGTGTGATAAAATTGAATATCTTGAGGACGAGACTGAGGTTTTGAAAAATGATTTTTATGATCTTCAATATAATAAATTTAATAGCAAAAATATTGAAACCTTGAATGAGGCCTTGAGTATTGAATTGGACAATACAAGGTGTGAACTTGACAGAGCTCGTGTGAAAATGCATTCTGTTGAAAATGAGTGCCAAATTCTTAAGAATGATCTTGAATTTATGCATAAAAAGAATTTTGGTCTACAGGTAAACGTTAGCACCAATGAACGGTTACTTGAGAAGACTCAAAAGGAGCTTAAAGAAGCAATGGATAAATTCAAGGATGTTGAGAGTACTAAATCTATTGAAAAACCAATAGTTACCAAAGCTGGTTTTCCAAATCGTAGAGAATATTATGCTCCCGTAAGAAACAGTGACTATTTGAAGAGGCGTGGTAACATAAAATTTTGGTTCAGGTATAAATCAGAGATTCAAACAAAGGTACAATGAATACTACGTGCCGACATAGAAATTTGAATAGACAAGAAGGTACAATGAATATACCCTGCCAAAGAGGGAACCAAGGTTCAATGTACCTAATAAGCAGAATCAGCACGTGCCAAATACAAGAGTACGGAAGTAACAAGCTCAATATGTGAAAGCTGACAAAGTTTATCCACAACCTATGGCAAGATACCAGTATAGGAAAAAGTTCATTTACAAAGTTGTACCAAAGTAGCATGAAGCACCAAACAAAGGTAAAGAAGTTCTTACTGAACTAGTTCAAAGAATTGCTATACCTAAGAAAGAAGAAATTAAGGTGAAAAATCAAGCATTTATGGAGTCAAAGGATACCAAGTCAGAAATTAGTAATCCACCAAAGGTACACATACCACTTACTCCCAAAGATGATCCAGGTACGTCAAAATTTCTTAAGTTTAAGTTTATTAATTTTGTTAGGGAGTCTGAGCCTGTTCATTTTGAAATTTAGATGTTTGCAATATTTGTGTGTGTGTGTGTTTAAATGTGTGAGTAATTAATTCTTTTTAAAATATATGTGGGTCAAAATAAGAGGTTAAAAATTGAGCTAAGTTGATCAAATTAGGTTTAAATGCACAAAATCAAACAGCTCAGAATGAGCAATCGACTCGTGAGTCGACCGATAATTTCAGGTTGGAATATCGAGAGTCATGCTGCGTTCATCTATCCATTGCCCTGTCCACTGATCATGTCGAGATATAAATACTCTGACATGTTTATTTCATTTCATCCGAAACTAAAAACCCTTATTCTCTAAAACCCTTCATCTCCCAAGTTCGTTCAAGCCTAAATCTCACGAAATCAGTTCATTTCGGCTCGGATTAGAAGAATTTTTGGTTGAATCAAAAGGTCTAAGGCTTTGATCTGTGTGTTGGAGGCTGATTACTTGCGAAAAAACAAGGTTCGTCTTCCCTAAATTCTAGGGTTTCGGTTGGTTCTTGGTTTAGACTTAATTTCTTGAGATATTTTGGTTGAGTTATTATAAATTTGTGTGAAAAATGCCTAGAATCAAGAATCGTGCTAATAGGGCCACATTTGACAATGTATTTTTTCTAAAAGAAGTGGATGCGAAAAAATATAATGAGAAGTTTGTCACCCGAAAGGTTTTAGGTTGCAAACCTATTGATTTTGTTGATTTGAAAGAGAAAAATATTGATATTAAAAGATATTTTAGGAATTTGGGGTGGGTTGATTTTGTCACTCAAAGGAATGAGTGGATACCGGTATGGGTGAGAATGTTCTACAACAATCTCACTTACAATAATATTTCAATTTCATCCTATGTTAAAAGAAAAGAAATCCGGTTTGATAGGGGGTTATTATGTGATATTTTGGAAATACCTAGAGGAGACATAGTTCCGTACAATACCCTTCACTAGCTTTCAATAAATTTCAATAGAAGGGCAATTGCTGAGAAATTTGATTTAGAGGGAGACAAAGCAGGATCATTTTCTATTGAGCATCAATTCTTTTATTTGGTGATGACCTATTCGGTTGTGCCTAGAGGGGGAAGTCATGCTAATGTGAATGATTTTGATCTGTATTTGATGAATGGGATTGTTGAAGGGAGAAAATTGGATTTAGCTCATAGCATGATAGACCACATGAAGTATTATGTTCAGAAACCCTTTGGAATACTACCCTATGCTAATGTATTCCAAAGGTTGTTTGATCACTTTGGAGTTGTGATTGATCCTGATGAGCAAATGTTTATGACAATCACACCTGGATGGATGAATGTGGGGAATGCTTCGTTAATGGGATATGAGTACAGAGGAAATAAATGGGTAAAGAAGAGGAATAAAAAAAGGCAGAGAATGTAGGTTGTAGACGAAGAAGAAGAAAATGAAGAAGTAAGCGTAGATCAGAAGATAGATTTTCTCTATGATCGGATTGATGATCTAAGGATATAGGCGGATTTAATGGATGATCGGATGATTGGGCTAGAAAATAAAATGGTTTAAATGAATATGAACATGGCAGCTGGATTTGGGAAAATCACAGGGAATTTGGAACAAATGTTTCAATTTATGCAATCATCTCATCACGGATACCAGTAGCAGTACAGTGCTCAGCCACACTTTACAAGACATCCTATATTTGGAGCACAACTGTCCTTTGTAGGACCAACTGCAGTAGGACCATCTGGAGCAGGGCCATCAGGAGTAGGACCGTCAACACCGTTTCATCAGCAAATGACTCCAGGACTAATTGTTTAGCTAGGTATTCCGTATCCTCAACAGCTAGCTACTAGTCCGATGGGACTTTATTATCACTTTTCTGGATAGAGCCCCCATTAGACCTTTTTTTTTTTTTTTTTTTTAATTTTGTTATTCAGACAGGTTCCACATTTACTATTTTTGGTTTGTAATAGTTAATTTAGGATTGTGGTGAAACTTGATTTCTAGTGTATGAATTTTGATGGATTAACTAGACCTGATCGACTTAGCTAAATTTCTATCTCTAATGATGATCCACATGGTATTTGCTGAAAATGATTTTAATGCATAAAGTTGATTTTTCTGGATTGATTCAATGTGTCTTTTTAAAAAAAAGTATTATCAATATTCTGATTTGATTACTTTAGGTTTATTCTTTCAAAGTAAATAATATGTTTGCCTAAAGTAGAATTATTGTAGTGTTCCCCCTTCCCTAAATTTTGTTTTTTAAGATTATAAATGAGGAGAATTAGTTGATGTCTTATTGAATATCTTAAGGGAGAGTTTAATTTTTATATTTGTGTGTTTTATTGAATATCTTAAGGAAGAGTTTAATTTTTATATTTGTGCTTTATTGATCATATTTTTAAATCTTCATTCTTATGCCTAAAAGCGTTATAAAACCCATCCTTGGATTCAAGGGGAGTGTGATTATGTTATTGTTTTGAAGAAAATATCAAAGTTAATTGTTATCATAAAAAATAAGGAGATTGTTGATCCTCAGATTTTGATGAACAATTAAACGTTTATGTTTTTGGTGGAACTAACAGTTTGTTTAAGTGTTTCAGTTTTTTAGTTCTTAATGATGAAGATTTGATGATAAAGATTATGAAGGAATTAAGAGGTTGAAGAATTTGAAGAACCTAAGGAAAACAACTCAAATTTAAATTTTAACTGTTAATATCCCAATTCGGATCATACATAACACAAAAAGATTTTTAAATGATTTTTATAAATATGTGTGTTTTTAATAGGATCCTAATTAGTTAAATTATTTGCTCCTATGTGTAATTGAAAAATAAATATTTATAATTGATTAAAATTGGAGTTAAGTATTTATTGGAGCTAATTAAGAAAAAAAAAATGGTTAAAGGGGCGAAAACATAAATGAGAATGTATTAAAAACGAGTTTAGAAAAGAGATCTAGCACGCATAATTCGACTGGTAAGTCGACCGAACAAAACATGTGAAACTCTCTGTATCTCTTAGTCGATAGGTAAGTTGACCGGTGAAGAGAAATGAAACTTTCTGAATCTCTAAGTTGACAGGTAGGTCGACCGGTGAAGAAAAATAAAACTCTCTGAATCTTTAAGTCAATAGATAGGTCGACCGATGGGCATAATAAAATCTTTGGCTTGGCTACATCTTGAATCGAGCGATTGACTGATGACGCAGTTTCAAGATATTGAGGATTCTGAATTCATATCTAAAAGTAGTTGTTTTTGGTTGAGATTTGTGAGAGATTTTAGGGATTTTATGATATTTAAGATATGTTACACCTATTATTTAATTCCTATTAATTTGGTTCATTAAGTTTTATTGTTTCTTAATTTGATACATAAAATTGTTTCTATTCTATTTAATTGAGATTGAGAAATATTTGGGGACTTAATTGAGAGATTTAAAAGTTATAATTAAGTTAATTGAATCAAAATGAAGTCATAATGATATAAGGGGTCTAAGAGAGCATTTAAGTGTAATGACATATGAGAATTAGCAGTTAGAGAGGTGATTTATATCCTATATATATAGACTTGCGTTTTTCCTATCATTAAGAGTGACTAAGAGAGATTAAGAGATAAAAAGATCATATTGAGTTTTTCTAAGAGATATCATACTGAGTTTTTGTAAGAGCTATTCTAAGAGACAATCTTGATAATCATTGGCTGTTGATCATTGCTATTACTGAATCTGAAGTAACTACGCTCTAATTATTTTTTTTGGTGAATTCCAGGTGAGATATTTCCAATTACTTTGTATATTGTATAAACAATTTTTTGAATCTGATTACGTGCTAAATTACGTGCGACCCATCTTTTGTTAAAATTTAGATATTCTAGTATATCACATTTCTACCACTAGTTTTGGGATATTAATCGAGTTTTAATTTATCTGGGGTGTTAGAAGCTCCGAGTGAGATAATTTTCTTATCAATTTGTATTGGTGAGTAGTGTGATGGATTAAATACTGTTGGGGGTGTTTAATTAAAGGGTATCCGGTTTCAGTCTCTTCCTATAAAGAGATTGAGGTAGTAATTCTTCTTGGATAGAATTGATTTGTGCGAATTTGTAACGGTTCAGTCCTTACTGGGTAAAATGATATTTGGAGTGTTTGGTGAGGTTTTGATTTTTTAGCCTTTGTGTTAAAAAGAATTAGGTTATTATTTAGCCTGTAAAAAGTAGAGATTCTTCCTTAGCCTGTGAAAAGGATTTTGTAAAGGTTGATTCTGAGTTTGTAAAAGAATCGTTGTGAGGGTTTGGTTCCTACCTTTAAAGGGATCTTGAGTTTTAGTGGGTGTGACTCGCTGTGGGGCTCGGAGGACTGGATTAGCCAAGAGTAGTTTGGTAAACCAGTATAAATTACTGGTATGCTACAATCTTTATTTTATTATTGTTGTTTTGTGTGAACTTAGTTGATTTGATAATTCCGCTGTGATATAAAAAAAATAATTAATTTAGGATTAAAATTAATCATTTGATTTATTGAAGTATTTTCTCTCTAATATTTTTAATTACATAATTCACCCCCCCTCTTGGGTATTCCACTAGGCCAACAGTAACGATAACGAGAGCATTATCGTGGGGGACATTAGCAGCGCGTAGATATGCCGCCACTTTCACCGAAAGTGTAGGCTCAAGTTTTAGTATAGAGTTGGAAGAGTAAGGGTTGTCGTATCCACAGGGATTGGTTGAGATTATCGTTGAGTACTGTAATTATCATAACCTAATTTTATCTAGGCGACATAAATTGTAGCTTTTATAATAAATAATAAACTAAACTAATTAACTAATTAAACTAATTATACTATAATATTATATTGTGACGTTTAGGGGAATACATTATCTAGGGATTAACTTCGTTTACAAAAATGTGTTTGGTTTCGTTTAGTTATCAATAACGGTATTCGACCTATCTCTGTAGCATAAACTCATTCACTTCCTCTCCCGAGTATCAAGTGAATGAATATGTGACTTCGCATTAACGCTGAAGTCCCCCTCTAGCATTTTTTTAGAACACATAGTCACATGAATCTTGCCCTAACGTCATGGATTGCACATTTTCTAACTCCCTCCCGGGTTATTAGATCGTCGCATTGTGTTTAACCCTAGTTCGAATTCGGGGTTACCTTTCCTGAGTGTCAAACCCCGATTTCTCAATATATATAAACAAGTATATAAACATGACAAAACGGTAAACACAATCAAATTAGTGAAGAACAACCGTTAAAGAAACACAACTCAAACAAAACGACATTTTCATAAACTATATTAATCCCATAGATAATCCATGTTTAGCTCATGGTCATAACCGTTTATACAATAAGAATCGAGCTAAACATGCTCAAACAATAAACCAATGTTAAGAAATGAAGAGAGAAGCGCAAGAAACTAGCTGTTGTCCGAATATTTGATGCTAAAACCGCTTCGAGATCGCTTCTCCTTCTTCGCTTTGTGTTCTTCTCCTTTGGATTTGGATTAGCTCTCCCCAAAAACGTCTAAAATATATTCTAATCTTATATGAGCTCTCATGGCCGAAATTGAGAGAAGGAAGGAATATAAAGGGAACAAAATATCTAAAAATCAACTTTACAGATACAAAGGTCACTGCTGCAGCGGTGGGTGATCGTTGCGGCAGTAGAATAGTAGGCAAACTCTATGCATTTTGACCGTTGCAACGGTGGACTATTCAGCTGGCTCTCTACATTTTGACCATTGCAGCGGTGGAATCACCATTGTGGTGGTGGATGCAGGCTTCTGAACCTTCCCTTTTAGCTTGTTTTCCCACCGTTCTTCCACTAACTTGCTCCGATTAACTTGATTTTCAATTATTTTAGCTGATTTTCACCCCAAACACCTGTTTTGTACAAAAACAAATAAAATCTAATTAAAACCTAATAAAACACAATAAAAATACTCAAAAACTATCAAAATCGGATTGGGAATAAATAGTTAAATTACTCCTATCAGACATACACACTGATAGGTTGAATTTACCTATATAGTTCCAAGCCGAATTTGGTAGTTTTCAAGTGTTTTTGTAATGCTTTAAATCATTTATATTCATTTCTATATAAATCAGGTGTTGGGACGAAAACAGTTAAAAATCGAGCAAATCGGTAGGAAGTCGGTGGAGAAACGTTGAAAAAGATCCACCAATAGAACCTACAGCGGTGAAGGGTCAGTTGACCTTCTGCCCAACCACTGCTGCAACGATGGCCCTCATCACTGCAGTGATGAAAGGGCAGAAGCCCTATTGCCTAACCATCATTGCAGCGATGCTTCCCATTGCTGTAACGATCAATCAACAGGTGACAAAGATCTTTTTAGATATTTTTAAGATATTTTCAAACTCAATTGATATCCACCCATTCCTACCTTGTATTGGGGACATTTTTACACTTGTTAGAATTCCTAGATCAGACCCTTGAAGAGGAGAGCTCATTTGAAGAGAAACGATTTCAGAGCGATTTTTGCGGAAGTAGAACCATCCACTTCATAGATTTGTTATTCCTTATTTGTTTCTATTTTTGTTTCTCAACTTTGTGTTTTGAATGATGATGTTATTATTATGTTTTAATGAGTATTTGGTTATGATAATGTGTGGCTAAGTAAATATTATCTAGGTATTGATTAGTTCATGAACATGCATGTTTGAATGAATCCATGTTTCATTAACGGTTATTTATCTTTATCCAATTGTGTTTACCGTTTCATTATACCCATGGTATGCTTTGTATGGTATTATGGTTGGTTTGAGAATACGGGGTTTGACACTTGATAGGTGTAAAATACCTATCTACTTCTAAACCAGATTTGGTAGTTTTCAAGTTTCTTATTAATATTTAATTGCGTTTTAGTTTGTTTTTAGGTAATTCAGGTGTAGGGACGCAAAAAAGTGACAAACGAGCGAAAATGGTGGAAAAATGGTGAAGAAATAATGAAGAAACTAGATTTTAAGATCACAAAAGCCACCACCGCGGCAAGAAAGCCACTGCCGTGGCGGTGAAAGATCAAAGAGTTCGGATGCTGTTCTACTGCCACAAAGCAAGGCCACCACTATGACGATAAAATATCTATAAGCTAACCGACTTACCCACCACCACGACCGTGATCCCACCGCCGCGGTCGTGGGCTCTGCACAGCAAAATAGATATTTTCAGATATTTTGAAGCCTTGCACCTATAAATACCTATTCTCTCACTTCCCTTAAAAAGCTTGGATGCTTAGACATCCCTAAACTTAGGAGCTTGATCCTTGGCAATCTTGAAGAGCTCAAAGAGGAGAATCATCATCCGGAGAAGAGGAAACATTGGCGGATCGATCTTCGGCGAAAGTGGAAACCACTCCACTTTAAGATTTGATCTTTCTCTCTTTGTAACTTAATATTTTATTGTAAATGATGATGAATTCCTCTTGGTTTGTAGTTCTAATGGCCAAGATCATGTTAGATTAGATAAATATTAGCTAGGGATAGATGTAGTTGTGTAAATACTAGTTTGATGAAATATATGTTTCTTTAACGGTTGTTTGTTTTTAATTCTGATTGTGTTTATCATTTTATGACAAATTTAATATTCTTGTTAAGGTATTAGGGTTGGATTTGAGAATACGGGGTTTGACACTCGGAAGAGGTAACCCAGGATTTGGATTAGGGTAAACACATCGTTACTATCTAACGACTTGGGATGGCATTAGTGAGTGTGCAATCGATGACGTTGGGGCAAGACTCACATGAGCTAGTGTTGTTAATATGTTGAGGGAGATTGACGCAAAGTTACATATTCACTCGTCTTACACTCGGGAGAGGTGGCGAGTGAGTTTACGAACCGCGATTGTTGGATACCTAAACACCGTTATTGTTAATTAAACGAAATCAAACATGTATTAAGTGAACGAAATCAATCTCTAGGTAATCAACTTAGTTAGGATTAACCCACTAATTGTAGTTTAGCTTAGTTTTAATATGTTTAATTTAAAATAATTCTTGAACCGTCTGGATAACAAGAGACTATGCAAATTGTGGTATTCAATTATTCAACTTGTCCCTGTGGGAATGATATCCAATCTTAAAGATCCACTATATTAAAATTGGATTTCGTGCACTTGCGAGTAGTCAATATGCAAGCGTGTAACAAACGCTCAGCGTACAACACTCGGGAGAGGTAACCCCGAGTTCGAGCTAAGGTTAAACACAACGCGACATTCTAATGTTTTAGAAGATTATTAGAACATGTGCAATCCATGGGGTTGGGTCAAGACTCATGTACTCATTTAGACGTTAGATAGGGATATCAGTGTTGACACGAGTGCATATTTGCTCACTTTACATTTGGGAGAGGTGGTGAGCAAGTTTATGATACCTAGATTGTCGGATAGGTTGAATACTGTTAATGTAAACTAAACGAAATCAAACATGTATTAGTGAACAAAATTAATCCCTAGGTAATCCATTTTCATAGAAGTAATTCCAAGTTTTTAGATTTAATTAGTTTTCAATTTGCAAACACAATTTAAGACTTGAAACGTCTAGATAATATTAAGCTATGTCAATTGTAGTACTTAACTAATCCAAGGGCAAATCTCAGTGGACAACACTCGATCTTCGGATCCACTTTATTAAAACTTGACCTTGTGCACTTGCGAGTAAAATCAAAGCGTTAAATCCGTTGTCGGGGATTTAGATTAGTTATTTAGTTGATATTACTATCAAGTAGTTTAATATTAATCTTGACATTCTTTTGTTTCATTTTGTTTTACTTTGTTTTTGTTTAAATCATTTTCATTTGTTGTTGTGACAAGTAGTATATGTGACGTAGCTGGAGTTTGAAATTCTTGACTCTTGATCCTCAGATTGAACATACATTGAGGAGATTAAGAAGAGAGAGAAGAAACCGAACTCAAATATGCCACGACAACCGCCGGTGCCAAAGGCACTACTACAATAGCTGCCGGAACCAAAAGTTCAGCAGCCGGTCCTGAGGGACTACTATCAACCTGTGATGTTTGGCAATTATTCTGGGATTCGGAGGCAACCGATCAAAGCAAACAACTTTGAGTTGAAACCCGTCTTAATCAACATGGTTTAGCAGAATCAATATGCCAGGAATCTTCACGAAAATCCAAATATCTACCTTGCTACATTCTTGGAGATTTGTGATATGGTGAAAATAAATGGAGTCGCAGAAGATGTGATCCAGCTGAGGTTATTCCCTTTTTCCTTTCGAGACAAAGCAAATGGTTGGTTTCAGTCAGTTCAACCGGGAAACATCTCTACTTGGGTTGAACTGGCTCAACGGTTCCTCACCAAGTTCTTTCCACCTTCGAAGACATCATAATTGAGAGATGAGATTGTTCAATTTTGCCAATGAGATTTTGATCCACTTTTTGAGGCGTGAGAAAGGTTTAAGGACTTATTGAGAAAGTGCCCCCACGAAAAAAATTCCTATTCAAAGTGAAACATTATATGTGGGATGACCTGATGTTATTCAAGAAATGCACTAACCAACTTATCCGACGATGTGTTCTAGAAGAGAAAATGGAAAGCATTCTATATCATTGCCATTCATCATCGTGTGGGGGGTATTTTGGAGCGACACGGACGGCCTCTAAAGTGCTTTAGTCATGTTTTTACTGGCCAATGCTTTTTTATGATTCATATACTTTTGTAAAAACCTATGATCGATGCTAGAGGGTTGGCAACATCTCAAGACGGCATGAGTTGCCACTGATGTCTATTCTCGAGTTAGAGCTTTTTGATGTTTGGGGGATTGATTTCATGGGACCGTTTTCTTCGTCCTTTGGTCAAGAGTATATCTTGCTGGCAGTGGATTACGTGTCAAAATGGGTTGAGGCTGTGGCCACGCGAACCAACAATGCTAAGGAGGTTCTGAAATTCCTTCAAAAAAACATAATGACAAGGTTTAGGACTCCTCAAGCCATTATCAGTAATAAAGGGACCCACTTTTGCAATAAAATGTTCAATACTTTATTGACAAAGAATGGCATCTAGCATAATCTCCCCTTGTCTTGTAGCCTTTTAGATCCTTGAGGAAGCTCAAACTTTCCTCTGCCTTGCCTTTTTTCTTTAGTCCCCTCTCTTGATCTTTCTTGGCTATTTCTCTAAGGTCGGTATTGTGGAATTGTATGCCCCTCTCAAGTGTAGCATCGAGATTTAGCATAGGATTGGAGCAAAGGTCGTAAGATAGCCTCTGGTGTTCGAGCCCATCAATGAAAGCATTCATATGACGACATTGGAGACCTCGTCACAACTAATAACCTCATTGTTGAACTGTTCCACATAATCCCCTAATGACTCGCCGGGTAGTTGCTGGATGGCGAGAATGTGTGCCATGGTTTTTGGTTGGCATCGTGAGTGCTTGAATCGAGAGACAAAGAGTTGTTCCAGCTCTCAGAAACTAGAGATAGACACAAGGGCCAAGGTCCTAAACCATGCCTCCCTAGGCCCCTTGAGCGTGAGGGGAAAAACTTTGTATTTCATGGCCATCGAAGCAGCGTGCAGATCCATGTAGGATTTGAAGATGGACAAGTGATTTGCTGGGTCGGCGGTCCTGTCATATGGGATCATTTGGGGGTGAGTGAAACGTGTCGATAAAGGTTCTTCCAGAATCTCATCAATGAATGGAGATCTTACCTTAGAGGGGAGCCCAACTAGTCCCCTTATCCCTCGAATCTGATGCAGGGCAACTTTCATGTCGGCTAGGTGCCTCTCCACCATTACCTTACCCTTGTGGATGACTTGGACCCGGCTCGCAGCGGCCGGTAAAACAAGTTGTCTAGGTGGAGAGTGCGAATCCACCTCCCGAACTTGTTGAGGCCTGCCCTCGGATTAGGTTGCATGACTTTGAGCTCGGCTCAGTGGTGATTTTGTCCGATTGTCTCTCATTCGCCTCAACGGAGGTGGAGACGGGGATCCTGATGCTTCAGGAGGTGTTAAATTAACCTTCTTCTATCCGTTGTAGTGTGGCCGAGGATGGGCCCTTGGGGCTTGCCTGTTGGAGTAGACCACACGATCTTTAGCCTCACGTGAGCGCTCTTCCCCTCCTATAGGTTGAAGAGCCGGTACCTCTCCTGGTCGGGCCGACGATAGTCCAGTATAGGGGACTTGAAAGAAAGTTTGGAACTGGACGAGTTGGTATTCCAAGTGGTCAATGCGGGAGGCTTTGGGTGCTCCCGCGGTCTGCTACACAAACGGTCCAGAGCGAAAGGCGGATGGGCCCATTTGGCCGGTTGGGGGACCCATCGGTTTAGTGGATGGTAGATGGTTCTCCATAGTTGGGACCTAAGAGTCTGGCCTAGGAGCCTTAGATATGTCGTTGACGGATTGAGGGGTCGAGTCGCTATTTATGGCGGGCGTTTGATCTTCTTCTCCAATGTCCTGACAGGAACTTGTGATCATCAAGTCTTAGCTTCTTGGGGAAATGACGATCAGGGAAGGCTTCTCCCGCTTTCGCACAGACGGTGCCAAACTGTTGGTGTCAAAAAATGATGAGCACCCAAAGTATGTTCTGGGTAGGTGACACGTGAGAATTTGTTGGTGACGTGGAGGTGATGAACAGGTAAACCCGAGATAACTGAACTTTTGACGCTTTGGAATTCCTTGCAAACCATCCTAAGCTCCTTGCTATACTTCGAGATCCTGTTCAGACTTAGAGATAAATCCCACTTTGGACTTTGTTTCGATCTCTGAGCTGAGCTCCAAATTGCATTCCGAGCACCTGCATAAAGGCCTACCGAGGTTGTGCGCGGTGAGACCCCTCCGACATAAGAATAAGTATTGGGGGAGAGAAGGCTATAAGTGCTCTAGAGTGAATTAGAAGCATTTACCTCTGGGCAATGGATGCCAATGAGTATTTATTGGACGCTGGGTGATAGGTGTTATTTATCTATTTATTGCCAAGCCGATTTTGTTAGTTTTCGAGTATTTTTAGAGTGTTTTATTATATTTTAATACGTTTTTATTTATTTTGTCTTAAATTAGGTATTTGAGGTGAAAAGAAACTAAAATGATCCATAAACGATCAAAGCGGTAGAAGAACGATGGAGAAAAAGAGCAAAACGGCTAAATCCAAAACCTGCATCTACCACTGTAGCGGTGAAAATACAGAGAGTTTGCTGAAGCTCTACTGCTGTAGCAGTCAGGACACCGCTGCAGCTATCAAAATACAGAGAGATCCAACGCTGCTGCGGTCACCCACCAGAATCCTACCGATTTATCCACCGCTACAGCGGTCAGGTGACAAATATTTAAGATATTTTAGATATTTTGAGATATTTTGAATCCTATAAATATCATCCCTCTTTTCCCCAAGCGAAAGGTGGACATTTTCGGGAGTCTTGACAGCTCCAAGGCGATTCGACCAATGGAAGATCACAACGCGAAGAAGGAGAAAGCATTCTTGGAGCAATTTTAGCGACGGATATTTGGATAACGGCTAGTCTCCTTGTTTTTCTCTTAGATTTGGTTGAATGTTTGTATATGTTTAACTCATTTGTAGTTATATATAGGGCTACCACCATGTGTAGTTAAACATATATTGTCTAGGGTTTTATGTAATTCATGAAAACGTTGTTTATATAAAATCTATATTTCATTAATGGTTGTTCATGTTTATCTGATTGTGTTTACCATTATTTTATGTTTATATGCTTGTTTAGATATATTAAGAATAATTGGTTTGACATTCAGGAGAGGTAACCCCGGATTCGGACTAGGGTTTAAACACAACACTACGATCTAATAACCTGGAAGGGAGTTAAAAGTATGCAATCAATGACATTGGGGTAAGACTCGTGTGACCAAGTGTCGTACAGACGCTTGAGGGGGACTTCGACATTGACGCAAAGTCACATATTCATTCATTTTACACTCGGGAGAGGTAGTGAATGAGATTTCGATACCGAGATTATCGGATAGACTGAACACTGTTAATGTAAACTAGATTGGAACAAACACCTTTAAGTGAACTAAGTTAATCACTAGGCAATAATTTCCCTTAAACTCCATACCACTATATTAGTATAATTAGTTTAATTAAATTAGTATTAGTATATTTTATTATAAAAAAACTATATTTTTATCGCCTAGATAAAGTTTGGTTATGATAATCATGGTACTCAACGACCGTTTAATCCAATCTCTGTGTATACGACAATCCTAACTCTTCCAATCTATACTAAAACTTGACCCGTACACTTGCGGTGAAAGTAGCAATGTATCTACGCGCTACCAAGTTTTTGGTACCATTGTCGGGGATTGGTTTTTAGATTGTTGTTGATATTGTGAGTAAATAACTTGATTTTAATTTAAGTATTTCTTTTGTTTATAATTTTTGTTTGTAGTTTGTTTTTTATTTTTCCGGTAGGGTGCTTGAAGATGTTAGATCAACAGGTACTTTTGTGTTACTTTCAACGGTATTCCGAGCTGTTTTACTATGCTTGGGATTGATACAAGGTATTTCTATTCAAGTTTCTTAATCATCATTTCCCGAGGGAGTGTCAAATACTGAACTTCCTCAACGGGTTATTAGCTGCAACCAGAACATGGCTAGAAAGAGAAAACGGTACCACCTCTTTTGACCAACAAACTGCGGATGAAGACTATTGGTTGTTGGAAGACATGACTGAGTTTGATTTTCAGTATTGGAATTATTCACCAAGTCACTAAAACTTGGGGGATAGTTTCACCACTTTTGAGCCATGGATTGACACCCCGGACCAACATATGGAGTCTTTCCCCGTATTGGAAACCATGTTCACTGAATTTATGGGGGAGACTTAGGCATTTTGGAGGGAAACGAATAACAGGATCAATGAGCACGAGGATCGTCTTGATAATATCAAGAAAGTCTGCACCGAAATCGATACGACCGTAATGTCTCTTTAGATGCAAATCGGTTAGCTTATCTGCTTAATTGATGCCGAGTTAGACACGGTGGAACTAAGAGACGAACAAGCCATATTTAATTGCGAAAGCCACCGGAAGGAACCGAAAACGAGAGGAAGGAGCTTGGGAGAGTTCAACTTTGATGGGAACCCAAGCATGGATCGACGATTGTGATTCTTCACCATTAGAGATCCACATTGTGATGCCACCACCAATCCAAGACGATCACATTTATGAAGATCCGATGTGGCTCACTTGTCTTTCGCCGCCATTAGCAACGTTCTTTCATGTCCACCAAGTACATGAGCCAGTGGAGAATCTTGTTGAAAGCTCGAGCTGATCAAAACCAAATTTCACCTATCTTGAGGGCGTACTGAATCAAGACGCATATGTGGTATTGTACGACACATACTACGAGCAGAAGTCGCTCTTTGACGAGCACTTCTCCATGTCGGGCCAAGGACAATAAACCACGTGCTTCTTAAGTGGCAACCCAAGTTAAAAATAAATTTGATCCATCATTGCAGACTTGATTCGGATGCAAGGTTTTCTTGCCTCCTAGGTACGTGTTCTAAACCCCCGTTTTCATTATAATGCTTTATGCTTTCATTGGGATCGCTGATGGGTCGTTGTGGACATTGCCTATTTTAAGTTCGGGGGTGACGTTTAGTATGTTAGTATGTTTAAATGTTGTTTAGTTTATTGTGTACATGTTTGTTTAGTGTAGTATGTGTTTGTGTTTGTTGTTGTTGCATGTTGAGTTTTGCGTTCATCTAGGCCATTACCCGATAATATTACCCCCTGGTTGTTTTTCGAGGTCAAGCGTAATACCCATTTATGTGTGTTCTGTGTGCTTGACAATGCATTTTGGTAAAAGTTATTGTGGATCCTAAATTGCACGAGCACGTAGACTCAATGTATAGCTATTCAATTGATTTGAGACCAATTATCCATTAGCCAAATTCATGATAATTTTAAGGATTCTAGAACCTGATTGGGGGAAATTTGAGTCGAATTCCTAGGTGAGGTAGTTTGGAAGACGTGATTTAGGCATTCATTTGATCGCTAGAGCCTTTGAAGCTTACCATGTTATATGTTTATCGCTCGTTACCCTGTCGAAACCAATTTGTCGTTTCAATTCTGAACACATAACAAATACCCTGGCAAATTGATCTTTTTCCAAACATATATCGCTGAACCAAAGGCAAAATTTGAGTGAATCAAGTTAGCATTTGTTATGCTACTTGAAGTGAGTGATTGAGTTTAGGGCGAACTTTTGATTGGTTCGGTATTTGAGTACTCACTTGTCATTTTTTTCTTTCATTTTAACCACACCCGTGAATATGTAATAGTCAAATAAGTTTAGGGGTGTGGTACGTTAAAAAAAAATGTAAAAATTGTTAAATTTTTGTTTCTTTTGACAAGTGAGTACGTCGATCTTCAATGATTGTTCAAGGTTGTTTCCAATTTATCTATGGGGGTTCGAGTGTGAGTGTGCCAAGCGTTGTGCCTTGGGTATCGTTGATTTAATGAAGTTAACCTGTTTTATATTCCCGATATACCCTAGGCCATGTCCTAAACCGAACCAAATCCTATTTATCTTTATGAACTTCGAAGGCTATATTAGTGGAGAGTGGAAAACCCAGTCAGGCGTATGGAAATCCTAATCCTTATCGGTTTACAGTCATGAGCTTCGTTGGTGGATAATCCAATCAGGTCATTGTATAGTTATATTATTGAGTTTCGCACACACACGTTGAAAGGATCTAGAATGGCATTTACCATTATTGAATGTCGAAATTCTAGAACATCAAATGGTGCGTTTTACTCCTGAACTCGATATGATTGGGGGTTATTGAGGGAAAAATGTTCTAGTCGATAGCTGAATTCAAAACTCGCAGATCATTATGTTTAGATAGTTTGTTTTTTTATTTGTTGTTTAGTTTTTGTGTTAGTTAATTAGTTGTGTTTTTTATTTTAGTGTGAGTGTCTTGCTGGAGGACTAGCAAAATTCGAAGTTTGGTAGTATTTGATAGGTGTTATTTATCTATTTATTCTCAAGTCGGTTTTGTTAGTTTTTGAGTAGTTTTATAGTGTTTTATTATGTTTTAATACGTTTTTATTTATTTTATCTTAAATTAGGTATTTGTGGTGAAAAATGACTAAAACGGTCTATAAACGATCAAAGTGGTGGAAGAACGGTGGAGAAAAATAGCAAAACGGACAATTCTAGAACCTGCATCCACCGCTACAGCGGTGAAAATACAAAGAGTTTGTTGAACCTCCATCGTTGTAGCGGTCAAAATACAAAGAGCTCCACCGCTGCAGCGGTCACCCGCTAGAATCCTACCAACCTATCCACCACTGCAGCGGTTAGGTGCCAAATATTTTAGGATATTTTAGATATTTTGAGATATTTTGAATCCTATAAATATCATCCCTCTTTTCCCCAAACGAAAGGAAGACGTGTTTGAGAGTCTTGAGAGCCCCAAGGCCATTCGACCAATAGAAGATCACAACGCGAAAAAAGAAGAAGCGTTCTCGGAGTAGTTTTAGCGACAGATCTTCAGATAGCGGCTAGTCTCCTTGTTTCTATCTTTCTCTCTTAGATTTGGTTGAATGTTTGTATATGTTTAGCTCGTTTCTAGTTGTATATAGGGCTACGGCCATGTGTAGCTAAACATATATTGTCTAGGGCTTGATGTAATTCACGAAAACGTTGTTTATATAAAATCTATGTTTCGTTAATGGTTGTTCGTATTTATTTGATTGTGTTTACCATTATTCCACATTTATATGTTTGTTTAGATATATTGAGAATACGGGGTTTGACTCTCGGGAGAGGTAACCCCGGATTCAGACTTGAGTTTAAACACAACGCGACGATCTAATAACCCGGGATGGAGTTAGAAAGTGTGCAATCATTGATATTGGGGTGAGACTCGTGTGACGAAGTGTCGTATAGACACTTGAAGGGGACTTCGGCATTGACGTGAAGTCACATATTCATTCACTTTACACTCGGGAGAGGTAGTGAATGAGATTTCGATACCGAGATTGTCGGATAAGATGAACATCGTTAATGTAAACTAGATTGAAACGAACACGTTTAAGTGAACGAAGTGAATCCCTAGGCAAACATTTTTCTTAAATGTTGTACCACTATATTAGTATAATTAATTTAATTAACTTAGTATTAGTATATTTTATTATAAAAAGCTATATTTTTATCGTCTAGATAAAGTTAGGTTATGATAATCGGGGTACTTAACGACCGTCTAATCCAATCTCTGTGGATACGACAACCCTAACTCTTCTAATCTATACTAAAACTTGACCCGTACACTTGCGGTAAAAGTAGCAACGTATCTACGCGCTACTACTGGACTCAATTAGCGCCGCAAAATTAGGGACCTCAGCCTGATTTAACTAGCTTAATTCTCCTGGTAGCCAATGATCTTGCAGATTAAGGCCTTAATCACATGGACTGGGCTTTTAGGCCTATTTTATAGAAGTCCATGGGGTGACCCACTTGAAATGGAAGGTAATGGCCCATTTTTAGCCCCCCTTGATGAAGATGAGGTGGAGAGGGCATCAAAATAGTGTCGGGAGCTTCAAAACGGCCTTAAGAGGCCCTAAATTTGGAGAATCCAGGCTGAGAGTGCTCAAACTCATCATCTCGGTATGGTGATCTTTTGGGCAGATTGGAATGTTCCATATTCAGATAATCCGAGTTGGGAGTGCTCAGGCTAGTGATAGGTGTGATCTACTTACGTTTTTCCAAACTAAATTAAGTTAGTTTTCGAGCGTTTATATAGTATTTTATTACGTTTTAATTAGTTTTATTACTTTTGGATTAAATCAGGCGTGTGGGGAAAAACGATAGGAAACTGGAGCGAAAACAATGAGATCGAACCAAAAGCAGTCGAAGTTACAATGGATAACCAAGCTCGGAGGCAAAATTGTGAAATGGGCCCACCGCCTAGGCATCCAGACTATTGCCTAGGCGGTGAAGAAGCTGAGAATGACCGAAAGCTATTGACAGCCCACTGCCTAGGTAGTGAATTCCTCCGCCAAGGCGAAAATCCAGCATAAAGATTTGCAAGTCCACCTCCTACTTCTTCGCCTAGGCGATCAGCCAAATCGACCTACCTCCGCCTAGGCGGAGGATCCCTCCGCCTATGCGGAGAGCCTATGCACAACCTAGATATTTATTAAATATTTTTGTAGATCTTTTGCCTATAAATACCATTTTCTCTCCCCTCCTTTTGAGCCCCCTGGCCATTTGGGCACCTTAAGCTATATTTAGGCTAGGGTTTAGGAGTTTTAGAGGTGGAGCTCACATCCCGAAGTGGAAAAGACAGCGAATCGATCGTTGAGCGTTCTTAGCGGTTTATCTTCGGACGAGGCTAAGTTCTTCGGTTGTTTTTCCTTATTTCTTTATATTAGGATTATGTGAGCATGTTTATCTTGTTATTTCATTGTAAATACGGCTATGGCCTTAGCTAAACATGGATTGTAGTAAGGATTAACGAATAAATTTATGAATATGTGTTTGGATAATTTCGGTGTTTCGTTTGTGATTGTTCTTCGTAGTTCGATTGTATTTATCGTATTGTTTGTTTATCTTGATTAGTTAAATAAATGGAGAATACGGGGTTTTGACAAACCCCGGATTTGGATTTGGGTAAACAAACGTCACGATTCTATAACCTGGTCGGGGTTTGAATTGTAGACAATCGATGATGTTGGGGCAAGACTCACGTGGCCTAGGGTCGTTAAGACGTTGAGGGAGACTTATTTGTTGACACGAAGTTACGTTATATCCCTCGTCTTACACTCGGGAGAGGTGGCGATGGAGTTTTAGAATGGAGATTATCGATAGGATAAATACAACGCACGATCCAATGACCCGACTGAGAGTTGGATTGCGTGCAATCAATGACGCTGGGCAAGACTCATGTGACCTAGGGTCGTTAAGATGTTGAGGGGGACTTCTTCGGTGACTCAAAGTCATGTATTCTCCTGTCTTAAACTCGGCAGAAGTGGCGGTGGAGTTTACGTACCGAGGTTGTCAAATAGGTCGAACACTGTAAATGTGAGTAAATCAAGATCGAACACGTATTTGTAAACATGTTAATCCCTAGGAAATTCTTTCACCCTAAAACATAATAGTATATTAGTGTAGTTAATTTAGAATATATTAGTATTAGTTTAATGAATTAAATACATTTATTTTTCACCTAGATAAAGTTTGGTCATGACAAACGCGGTATTCGATAGTAATGACACCAATCCTTGTCGATACGATAACCCGATCTTAACGATCACACTATACTAAAACTTAGACCTTGTATACTTGTGAGTGTAAGTAGCGACCTATTTCATACCCTACCAAGTTTTTGGCGTCGTTGCTGGGGGATTGGTTTGTTAGATTCAGTTTCCGTCAACGTCTACCATGTTTTTGGCGTCGTTGTAGGGGATTGTTTTGATGTTATTGCCAGAGAAATGCGGTAACAACAGGAGACTTAAGTTTTAGATAGGAGAAGAAGGTGTATCGTATTTGGGGATTAACGATGTCGTTATTGTCGATATTGTGTATAAAAGACTTAATTTTACTTTAGGCATTTCTTTTGTATATAATTTTTATTTGTAGTTTTGTGTTTGTTTCGAATGTAGGGTACTTGGCTATGTTAGATCGACGGGTATTGATGCATCCCTTTCGATGAGATTCCAAACCGTTTTATGGTGCGGGGCCATACACATAATCCGGTGAGGCGTTTCGTTGAAAGATTGAGCCATCCAAAGAAAAACCTCGCCAAGCTTGAGGGCATTCTGAAAATGCAGGCCGAGGACATTAAACCATGAGCTTCTTGGGAGGTAACCCAAGATCAAATAAGTTAAATCCGTTACATCCGACTTGAATCGGCGGCAAGATCCTCTCGCCTCCCAGTTAAGTATTCTAAACACCCTTCGTCAGCATGCTTTAAATTTCATATGTTGAGAATGATGATTGGGATTGTTGAGAACACTATCCGTTTTAAGTTCAGAAGTGATGTGTAGTATAGTATGTTAGTTTATGTGTTATTGTTTTCTTGTGTCCATGTGTGTTTAGGTTAGAATTTGTTTATGTTTTTGTGTTGTTGTTTGCATGTTGAGTTTTGCCTTCATCTGGGCCATTATCTGATGATGATAATTACCCCTAGTTGTTTTCGAGGTCAAGGGTAATACCCATGCATGTATGTTCTGTGTGCTTGACTATAAAATTATTGTAGATCCTAATTTGCACGAGCACATAGACTCAATGTATAATTATTCAATTGATTTGAGGACGATTATCAATTAGCCAAATTCATGACACATTAAGAATTCTAGAACTTAATTGAGGGGAAGTTTGAGGCAAAATCCTAGGCGAGGTAGTTCAAGAGACGTGATTTAGGCATTCTCTTTGTCGCTTGAGCCTTTGAAGCCTACGCTGTAACATGTTTATCCCTCGTTACCCTGTCGAAGCCGGAATGCCATTTCAATTTTGAACACATAAACTAATACCCTAGCCAATTGACCTTTTTCTCAAACCTAAATCGCTGAATTTAAAGGCACATTTGAGTGAATCAAGTTAGCAATTGTAAATGCTACTTGATGTGAGCGGTTGGGTTTAGGACGAACTTTTAATTTGTGCGGTATTCGTGTACTCAGTTATCGTTTTTCGTTTGTATTTCACACCCTCCTTCAATTATAACATTCAAATAAGTTTGGGGGTGTGTTCGTTGAAAAGAAGAGAAAAAAATAGAAAAGAAAATAAAAGAAAAATATCAAATGTAAATACGGTTTTTATTTACGTTTCTTTTTGACAAGTAAGTACGTCGGTCTTTTATTGATTGTTTCCAATCTAAGTATGGGGGTTCGAGAGTGAATGTGCCAAGCATTGAGCCTTAGGTAACGTTAAGTTAACAACGTTAATCCATATTCTATTCCAAATTACCCTCGGCCAAATATTCCATAACCGAACCAAGTCCTTTTGATCTTTATGAACTTTCAAGCCTACATTAGTGGAGAGTAGACCCCAATCAGGTATATGAAAATCCTAGTCCTTCACGGTCTAAGTCATGAATTTCGTTGGGGGATAATCCAATTCGGTCATTGTAATGTCATATTATTGAGTCACGCACTAACACGTTTACAGGATCTAGAATAATATTCACCATTTTTGCATGTCGAAATTCTAGAAAACCACATGATGGGTGTTACCGCTTGAACTCAATATAACTAGCGGTTGTTAAGGGACAAAAATAAATAGGCTGTTAGAAGAAGTTAAAACTCGCATGTCTTTATGTTTAGATTGTTTTTAGATTATTTATTATTTAATTCAATTTGTGTATTTTCATTTTCGTGTGTGTGTTTGGCTCGAGGACTAGCCAAATTCCAAGTTTGGGGGTATTTTATAGGTGTAATCTAACTACGTATTTCCAAACCGAATTAAGTTAGTTTTCAAGCGTTTATATAGTATTTTATTACGTTTTATTGCTTTTTGTATTAAATCAGGTGTGTGGGGGCAAAAAGATAGAAAACTGGAGCAAAAACGATGAGATCGAGCCAAAAGCGGTCGAAGTTACGGTGGATAACCAAGTTTGGAGGCAAAATTGTGAAACAGGCCCAATGCCTAGGCATCCAAACCACTGCCTAGGCGGTGAAGAAGCTAAGAATGACTAAAGGCTACTGACAGCCCACCGCCTAAGCAGTGAATTCCTCCGCCTAGGCGAAAATCCAGCAGAAAGATTTCCAAGTCCACCTCCTACTTCTTCGCCTAGGCGATCAGCCAAACCAACCTACCTCTGCCTAGGCGGAGAGCCTCTGTACAACCTAGATATTTAGATATTTTTGTAGATCTTTTGCTTAGAAATACCATTCATTCTCCTTTTGAGCCCCCTGGCCATTTGGGCACCTTAAGATATATTTAGGCTAGGGTTTTGGAGTTTTAGAGGTGGAGCTTATATCCCGAAGTAGAGAAGACGGTGAATCGATCGTTAAGTGTTCTTAGCGATTTATCTTCGGATGAGGCTAAGTTCTTCAGTTGTTTTTCCTTATTTATTTATCTTAGGATTATGTTAGCATGCTTATCTTGTTATTTCATTGTAAATGCGACTATAGCTTTAGCTAAACATAGATTGTAGTAGGGATTAACGAATAAATTTATGAATATGTGTTTGGATGATTTCGGCGTTTCGTTTTTTGTTGTTCTTCGTAGTTTGATTGTATTTATCGTATTATTTGTTTATCATGCTTAGTTAGATAAATGGAGAATATGGGGTTTTGATAAACCCCGAATTCGAATTTGGGTAAACAAATGCTACGATTCTATAACCTAGTCGGGGTTTGAATTGTGGACAATCGATAACGTTGGGGCAAGACCACCGCGACCTAGGGTCGTTAAGACGTTGAGGGGGACTTATTCATTGACACGAAATTGCGTTATATCCCTCGTCTTACACTCGGGAGAGATGACGAGGGAGTTTTAGAACGGAGATTGTTGATAGGGTCAATACAACACATGATCCAATGACCCGATCAAGAGTTGGATTGCGTGCAATCAATGATGCTGGGCGAGACTCACGTGACCTAGGGTCGTTAAGACATTGAGGGAGACTTTTTCGCTGACTCGAAGTCATGTATTTCCCCGTCTTACACTCGAGAGAGGTGGCGGTGGAGTTTATGTACCGAGGTTGTCAAATAGGTCGAACACCGTAAACGTGAATAAATCGAGATCGAACACATATTTGTAAACACGTTAATCCCTAGGCAATTCTTTCACCCTAAAACATATTAGTATATTAGTGTAGTTAATTTAGGATATATTAGTATTAGTTTAATTAATTAAATACATTTTGTTTTTCGCCTAGATAAAGTTAGGTTACGACAAATGCGGTATTCGATAGTAACGACACCAATCCCTGTAGATACGATAATCCGATTTTAACGATCACACTATACTAAAACTTAGACCTCGTAAATTTGTGAGTGTAAGCAGCAGCGTATTTCACATCCTACCAGCTAGTCAGCTCGGGTTTGTTGCTCCACAATGAATCATAAGGCTTTCCCTTTTGCATAAATCCGAGCTAAGAGTGCTCGGACACCTCAACTCGGCGAGTGTCTTTGATCTTCGTTTGAGGGTTTCCAATTTGATTGTACCCGAGCTGAGAGTGCTCGGACACCTCAGCTCGGCAAGGTGACTCCAATGCCCTTAGATGCTTCCCAATTTGTAGACAATCCGAGCTGAGGTTGCTCGGATACTGCAGTTCGGTAGACTAACTTCCTTTCTCATTTGAGGGACCCAATTGGGAGTCATTGGAGCTGAGGGTGTTCGGACAACCTAGCTCAGTAATAGCAGATTCCTTCTTCTTTTGAGACCTCCTTTTGCACAATGTCCGAGCTAAGGGTGTTTGGACACCTCAGCTCGGTAGCTTGGCATTTGGGCGACTCGGTAGAGGGGTTTGAGGCTCTCCCCTTTTTGGAGATGTCCGAGAATGGGGTGCTCGGACACTCCAGCTTGGACATTTGGCGTCAATATTCAATGGAGGGTTCCCATTTTCTTTGTGACCAAGCTAAGGATGCTTGGACACCCCAGTCCGACAACTTCTTCATTCTCAGAGCTTCTGGAGGGAAGAGGGATTTGATGCTTCCCCTTTTGGATATGTCTCAGCTAAGGGTGCTTGGACACCGTAGTTTAGACATCTCTTCAAATTTGGAGAATCTGGAGGAGGGAGGGATTCGTGGCTTTGTGGCTAATTATGCAGGTTGATTCGCTCAAGTTTATTATATTTTCTTTCCAACACATACGTAGATTTCCATTATCATCTTTCTGATGTATATATTTTTTATTTCTTGGATTCAGCGTCCGATTCTGAAAGAATATCCATCAAAGCTGCGTTTGACAACTCTACAATGTTGTTTTGGCTGCATAATGTCTACTTCATGGGTGCAGCTACAGAGAGAGACATTGAATTGTGGAAACTTGGTTGGAATATCAATATTCTATCAGTGGCCTACTGTGTAAGCCTATCGTTTGATTTTTACCGAAGTAATTACTTCAAATAAGAATCACTTACAAAATTGTTTAAAATTTTAAATGATATGTCACTCAGTTGACTTTTTAACACTTCTCACTTGATATCATAAAATATTTAATTATCATATTCGATAGTTTAAACTAATATCATAAAATCTTACAAAAAAAAAAATTATAGATAGGAAAAATACTAAATTGAGAACAAACAAATTACGAAAATTTTAGAGAAAATATTTTATAAAAATAAAATTGTAAAAATTGAATATTCACATAATAAATTAACACTTATAATTTCAACACTCAAAATTTAACCCAAGTCTTTTTACCCCATTCACAATCTAAAAAGCCTTAAAAAAAAAAAAAAAAAAAAAAATCAGTTTTGTACTATTGATAATTAAATGTTAATTAGTATTTTATATATTCTAAAATTGCAGGGCATAGTTGTCACTGGAGTTAGCTATTGGCTCCTAGTTTGGGTGGTAGAGAAAAAAGGTCATGTATTTACAGCCATATTTAGTACCTTAGCATTGATTTTGACGGCCATATTCTCTGCAATTATATTCCAAGACACTCTCTACGTCGGAAGGTATAATACATTACAAAATTCTAAATTATTTTTATATAATACTTTACGAGTAATTTAAGTTCTTATATTATTAATTAAACTTATTATTAGATGTGAAAGGAATTAGTGGTCAAATTATAAGTGTGAGAGAAAGTCTCACCACTTGAGTTTGCTTTTGGGGTTGAGAGAACCCCAAGACCACCCCTACACATACTGGTATTCGAGCCGAAGTTATAATAACTCTGGTCCAATAGTCACAAAGAGAGAAATTGGTTGAGAATTGACCGACTAAAGGCCTGATGTCTGAGATGGAGATTGCTGAGTTTATCCAACATCGGATGTTGAAGAAGTTGATGATCAAATTATAAATGTGAGAGAAAACCTCATCTTTTTTAGTTGGCTTTTGGGTTGAGAGAAGCCCAAGATCATGATTGGCTTTTGAGGTTGAGAGAAGTCCAAAATCATCCGAACACCTATGACATAGTAATTAATTTTTGATACCAACTTTCGTTCATTTGTGCAGTGTTGTAGGGGCAGTCTTGTTAGTGGGAGGCCTCTATAACTTTCTATGGGTAAAAAAAAAGGAAGTCAAAATCGAAAAGGAAAAAAAAAAAAAAAAAAGGCTCAGATGAAGGTTCTCAAGAAGTGACTCTGGAATGCATAATATGTACGTCGATGCCTAAAAATTAGAAGATTGAGAAAAAAGGAGAACAAACCAACAGTAAATTCACTAAACAGAAATCAATAAAACAAATTGTGCCACTATAATGTATCGTATCGACAGGTACCACAGAAGAACCAAACGAAATCGAGATGGATGAGAAATTTTTGGATCAAAGCGAAGAAGAACTGGTATAGGAATACATCGATACAATAGCCCAAGAAGAGATGAAAAAGTAGTAGATAGATCATTCACAATATTTTTTTTAATTAAGAGAACAAATTCATTCTATATGAAAAAATGCTAAAATATAATTTTCCTTTTTTCCTATATCCTTTTTAGTATTAGAGCCAAGTTTTTTTTCCACCCAAACTCTAAGCCTAACAGCCGCCACCAGCCGGTGCCACCTTTAGCCCAGTCTCGCGAAACCCTAACCAAGCCTCGCCCTTACAAGCATACCCGCGAACCATCGCCTACATAGCCACGAACCCCATTACCACTCGCTAACCCTAGCTTTGTGACAACCATAACCAATTGCCACAACCTCTAGCAAACCTCGTGAACCCTACCTTTCCACAGTCAAGAACCACCCACTGCCCAGCTATGAACCCTACTTTCATGAACCTGTCGCTACTCGTGAACCTTAGTTTCATGACAACTGCTAGTCGCCGCAACCTCCAGCCAAGCCTTTGTAAAACCCTAACCCAGCGTTTGCATAGCCGTGAACCATAGTTTCACTAGCTAACACCCTCACGACTAGAAGATTCGAGAACCATAATCTTGCGAAACCCTAACCCCACCATCCATCCTCGTGAACCAGTACTAGCTTTGCAAACCATCTCGCGTGAACTAGTCATCAATCATGCATCATTGCACTCTTTTTTTTGCTAGTAGCTGTGGCTATCCGTTTGACACTGCTGCAAGTAGTCATCTAGTTCTTGTCCATTGCCACAAGTTGCAGATTGTTGATCATTCACCAATCTCTACTACTCGTTGTTGTTGTTATCCATCCATAGGTGTTTCAGGTGTCTTAAATACATGGTAGATTCTTCTCTTTATTGTATGGTTGGGTAACTACATCTCTGATTACCCTCCCTACATTCTATCATCTTTTTTTTGGAGCTCGGTTAGTCTTCCGTAGAATTTATCCTATTGTTTCAATGCTACAATCTCTTCCTATCTATTTCCATGGCATCCAAAAACAGAGATGATTGCCAATCTCAAACCGTTCATGCTCTATAACTACCCTACCACTAAGATCCTATTCATGAAAATGATGCTGCAATCCAACGTGTCATAACCTTATTTCTCAGTGGACAAAATTTCTATGCCTGGTCTTGCTCCCTCTGTTTCTACCTTGGTGCAAAACGTAAGACCGGATGACTTGATGGCACTGAGCTAAGGCTAGACATCAACGATCCCAAATTTTCTTAGTGGGATGCAGATAATTGTATCATCCACCAGTGGATCTTTAATTCTATGGAAGAAAAGATTTCCCATATATGCCCACTCTTGCAACGAATTACGATTCTTCGAGCTTTATCGTTAGATCTCTTATGCTTACTAGGTATTGCTGGGACAATCAGTTCTAAGTTACTTAGGGTATATTCAAACTTAGTGGGATGAACTTGCGCAGTATGAACCTCTAAGCGAATTCCCTGAGAATGCCGTTGAGATTGAGTCAAACCACCAGGATCTTCGTTACACATACCATTTCTCAGTGGGTTTAAATTCGAATAACGGTACTCATATTTTAAATGCGTAATCGATGCCTAATTTATATAGAGCATTCTCTATTGTCAACAACAATTCAAAATGTTGACTTCTTTTCCCATCTAAAGTCACTCATTCCATCCTTGAGCAGATGCACTTTGCGGCTTCTTTTGGTCCTCGTCCATCAAGATCGCGACCTCTTTGTTAGAACTATCAAAAATATGGTCACCACATTGACCGCTATTATAATTTTCCCACAGCTGCTATTTCCTCAAGTACTCCTACTATGCTTCATGGTGAGTCGAGTCGTCCTACTTAGGTTCAGGACTCCGAGGCTACTAATTACAAGACTGGTAAGCTATCTACATTTATCTCTCTAGTTTTTCCTGTCAATCAACCTGTATGCATTATATATGGTACCTCTATCCCTATTCGTTGCTAGGGAGATGTTTGTTTGTCCCTTGATATCAACATTCCCTCTGTTTTCTATGTTCCTAAATTTGCCTATAATTTCATATTTGTTAGTTGCCTTGCTAAGAATTTTAGATGTGTCATTATTTTCTTACCCAACTATTGTTTTTTGCAAGACCTAACTTTGAGAAAGATATTTGGCAGGGGATACGAACACGATGGTCTCTATCACGTAGAAAATCCTCCACCTCTAGTCACACCACCTTCTAGTATGCAAGCTTATGTGCTACCTCTTTTTATTCTTCTATTTGTTCATTTGAAAATTGAAACTTGTGGTATACCTATTTGCGTCATGCAAATTTTCAGTATTTAAGTTGGTTAGTTCATTCTATTCACAAATCTTGGATGAATTTTAATTTTCAATATGTGATTTGTGATTTATCTACACACACACGCACCCCTTACATTCCTTGCATGCACCATACCTCCTAGGCCTTTGATCTTATATACTCTGATATTTAGGGACTCTCCCCTATCACAACTATTTTTAAACACAGCAACCATGTCACCTTCATAGATGATTATAATTGGTGTACTTGAGTTTATTTGATTAAGCACATATCAGAGGTCTACACTCAGTTTACTTAGGCCCCGTTTGCTAATCATTTCTATCACAAAAATTCTCATCCCATTCCTAGATTTTTGGGATTTTTGTTTGGGAATAGCATTTAGTAATTTTTATTCCAATTCCCATTTGAGAATTGTGCCCACTTTTTTCTTAAGAAAGGAGAAACAAAAAAAAGTTGTTTCCCATTATTCCCATCCCATTCCCAAAATCACTACAACTGTTCATCTGCCGACCGACCAACACTGCCGCCCACTCGCTGGTCACCATCTGGCAGCCGCCGTTGCAGCCAAAAAAAAAAAAAAAAAAAAAAAATGCTTTTAGAATAAAATCGTTACCAAACGCAATTCTGTTCCAAAAAAAAAAAAAAAAAAAAAATTATTGTTACCAAACGTGATTCTACTCCCAAGAAGGAAACAAAATTCTTTTTTGTTTTTAATTTTTTTTCTAATATTTGACTTTCGATTTTTTTTTTTATAAACACCATATACAAAAAATAATGAATAAAAATAAAATAAAAATGTTGAATAAAATAAAAATAAAAAATAGAAAAATAAAAGTAGAAAACAAGAGAGAAAGAGAGAGTAGAAAGTAAAAAATAAAAACAAAAATTATAAAAGAAAAGAATATGAATGGGGGTTTTTGTTAACAAAATGTGATAAAGGGTGTTTGAGATATTATGAAAATGTTAAAAGATGACTTCAATATTAGTTGAAATGACAGGGGTATCTCTGACAAAACCTCATAAGTTTAATGGAAACGGCTTTTGTATTATATGAATTTATTGCATGACTAGCATAAATTACGTGGCCAAACAATAGGTTACTTTGAATGTCTTTAGAAGGTTGCGAGTGTGAGCAACTTTTTATGTTTTCGGATATATTAATTTTTCTATTAGTATAATTCAATAACTGTATTTGTGCATTTTTCTAAGAGCGTCTCCAACAGTTGTTGGAGGTATTGTGTGATTCTCCATTTTAGCATTTTTCAAGTAATAATAGAATCTATTAGATGTTGGATAATCTGTGCTAAAATGGCACAAGTGCTCTACTTTAGCCATATTTGGCACAGGCTGTACCCTTAGTCAAAAAATGGCAGGGCTTGTTTTTAAAAAAATTATGGGATTTAGTTTATTAATTTTATTTTATTTGGGTTGGCTTGGATTAATTTGTTGATTTCTAATTAAAGTATTCAATCAAATATATTGATTAGATTTAAATTCAAACTAGATAAAAAATAATAATACTAAAAATTTTAAAATAAAAATTGATATAGAGGAATCTTGTCAAGTACACCGCGTGGTCAATATCCACCCAAGTATAGAAGAACAGCCGAGCTGAGAGTTGAAGTCCTCTCAGTGCTGAGCTGGGACGCCCCCCCAACCGAGCTGAGGGCTGTCTCAGTGAAGAAATCCAGACCGGCAAACTGCGATCCGACCTGCCAAACTGACAAGTTGAGGCACCCTTTACTCGCCACCTCTACACTCGGGAGTTCACCAGGCTGTCGTGAGGTTCTAGGCCATGGGCTTCTGCATATGGGCTCAAAAGCTAGCCCAAACATTTGGAGGGCTAACCTGTTTGCTCATTGGCTGCCCAACGAATTAGGTTAATTAACTCAAGCTCGGCTCCCTAATTTCACGGCACTAATCAAGCACTACCGCCTATAAATACACCGGGGCACCTGGTAGGGCGTAAAATACGCCGCTACTTACACTCACAAATATACGAGGTCTAAGTTTTAATATAGTCTGATCATTAAGATCGGGTTATCGTATCCACAGGAATTGGTTTCATTACTATCGAATACCGCGTTTGTCGTGACCTAACCTTATCTAGGAGAAAACAAATGTATTTAATTAATTAAACTAATACTAATATAACCTAAATTAACTAAACTAATATGCTAATATTTTTTAGGGTCAAGAATTGCCTAGGGATTAACGTGTTTATAAATACGTGTTCGATCTCGATTTACTCACGTTTACGGTGTTCGACCTATTTAACAATCTCGATACGTAAACTCCACTGCCATCTCTCCCGAGTGTAAGACAGGAGAATACATGATTTTGAGTCAACGAAGAAGTCTCCCTCAATGTCTTAACGACCCTAGGTCATGTGAGTCTCGCCCAGCGTCATTAATTGCACACAATCCAACTCCATCTCGGGTTATTAAATCATCGCGTTGTATTTACCGTATCGACAATCTCCGTTCGTAAACTCCCTCACCACCTCTCCCGAGTGTAAGACGGGGGATATAACGTGACTTCGTGTCAATGGAGAAGTTCCTCTCAAGGTCTTAACGACCCTAGGTCATGTGTGTCTTGCCCCAACGTCATCGATTGTCCACGATTCAAACCTCGACCGGGTTATAGAATCGTGGCATTTGTTAACCTTAATCCGAATCTGGGGTTTTTCAAAACCCCATATTCTCCATTTATCAATCCAAGCATAATAAACAAACAATACGATAAACACAATCAAATTACAAAGAACAAACATAAACGCAACATCGAAATCATCCAAACGACGTATCTACTACAATCCATATTTAACTCGTGGCCATAAATGCATATATAATGAAATAATGAGCTAAACGTGCTCACATGATCCTAAGATAAATAAATAAGAAAAAACAATCGAAGAACTTAGCCTCGTCCGAAGATAAACTGCTAAGAACGCTCAACGATTGATTCTCCATCTTCTCCACTTTGGTATGTGAGCTCCACCTCTAAAACTCCTAAACCTAGGCTTAAATATAGCCTAAGGTGCTAAAAAAACCAAGAGAGGCCGAAGAAGGGGGAGGAGAGGGGTATTTATAGGCAAAATATCACAAAAGATCTAATAAATATCAAGGCTGTGCTGCCAAATTTTTGCCTAGGCAAACTTAGGTCGGTTAACTTTTTGCCAGAACTTCGCCTCGACAAAGTTACTGCAGGTTTGTAATGTTGTTTTGACTGTAACTTCTTCATCCAAACTCTGATTGAGGTGATTCAAAAACTTATGGAAATCTAAGAAATAGATCTACAACTTCCATGTTTTGAGTGTTTCCAAAATCGGATTGAATCATAATCCAAAATAGCCTTGAAGTTACAACACCTATACCTGCTTTGCAGGTTTGGTGATCGCCTAGGCGAAGAAGTAGGCGGTGGACTTCAAAATGTTTCTACTGGGGTTTCTACCTAGGTGGAGGAATTTCCTGCCTAGGCGGTGGGCTATCAGTAGCCTTTTGTCATTCTCAACATATTCACTGCCTAGGCGGAGGTCTGCACGCCTACGTGGTGGGTTTCCTTCATATTTTTGCCTCCTTGCTTGTTTGTCCACCGTAACTTCGACTCGCCTTCGGTTTGATCTCATCGTTTTCGCTCCAGTTTCCAATCTTTTCGCTCCACACACCTGATTTATACAAAAAGTTTGAAAACTAATTAAAACATAATAAAATACTATATAAACGCTCGAAAACCAACTTAATTCGGTTTGGAAATACGTAGGTATATCACACCTATCAAATACCCCCAAACTTGAAATTTGGCTAGTCCTCGAGCCAAGCACATACACTAAAAGGAAAAACAAAACAAAACAACAAACTCAATTAAATAACAAATAACATAAAAACAATCTTAACATAACAACATGCGAGTTTTGACTTCTTCTAACGGCCTATTTATTTTTCCCTCAACAACCGCCAATTATTTCAAGTTCAAGCAGTAACACACAGCATGTAATGTTCTACAATTTCAACATGCAGTAATGGTGAACACTGTTCTAGATCCTATAAATGTGTTCGTGCGAGACTCAATAGTATGGCTATACAACGATCGAATTGGATTATCCCTCAATGAAATTTATGAGTTAAGGATTACCATAAGCTGGATTGGGGTCCACTCTCCACTAATGTAGGTTTAGTAGTACATGAAGATCATTAGGACTTGGTTCGGTATTGATATATTTTGTCAAGGGTAATTTGGAATAGAAAACGGGTTAACGTTGTTAACTTAACGTTACCTAAGGCTCAACGCTTGGCACAGTCACTCTCGAATTCCCATAGAAATATTGGAAACAATCTTGAACATGCAATTAAAACCGACGTACTCACTTGTTAAAAGAAACGGAAACAAAAACCGTATTTATATTTAACTCCTTTTTTGTTTTTCCATCCAACGAACACACCCCAAACTTATTTGAATGTTATAATTGAAGGGATGTGTGAAATACAAATGAAAAACAACAAGTGAGTACTCAAATACCGAACCAATTAGAAGTTCGCCCTAAACTCAACCGCTCACGTCAAGTAGCATACATGAATGCTAACTTGATTCACTCAAATGTGCCTTTAAATTCAACGATTTAGGTTTGGAAAAAGATCCACCAGACATGGTATTAGTTTATGTGTTCAAAATTGAAATGGCATTTAGGCTTCCATAGGGTAACGAGGGATAAACATATTACAAGGTAGGCTTAAAAAGGCTTAAGCGACAAAACGAATGCCTAAACCACGTCTCCTGAACTACCTCGCCTAGGATTTCGCCTCAAGCTTCCCTTCAATCAAGTTCTAGAATCCTTAAATGTGTCATGAATTTGGCTAATCGATAATCGTCCTCAAATCAATTGAATAACTATACATTGAGTCTATGTGCTTGTGCAAATTAGGATCTACAATAATTTTTACCAAAAAGCATAGTCAAGCACACAAAATCACACATGCATGGGTATTACCCTTGACCTCGAAAACAATCAAGTGTAATTTTCATCATCGGGTGACGGCCTAGATGAACACAAAACTCAACATGAAAACAACAACACAAAAACATAAACACATTCTAACCTAAACACACATGCAATACCGAAAAACAATAACACATAAACTAACAATACTATATACTACACATCACTTCTAAACTCAAAGAGGACAGTATCCTCAGCGAACCCAATCATCCTTCTTCAACATATGGAATTAAAGCATGCTGATGAAGGGTGTTTAGAACACTTACTTGGGAGGCGAGAGGATCTCGCCTCGAATTCAAGTTAGGTGTGACGGATTTAACTTATTTGACCTTGGGTTGCCTCCTAAGAAGCGCGTGGTTTAATGTCCTCGGTCCGACATTTTCAGAACGCCCTCAAGATTGGCGAGGTTTTCCTTTGTTCGGCTCGATATTCTTAACCAAACGCCTCACCGGCTTATGTACTTGGCCAAGCACCATAAAACGATTTGGAATCCCGTCGAAAGGGATGCATCAATACCCGACGATCTAACATCGGCAAGTACCCTGCATAAGAAATAAAAATAAAACTACAAACAAAAATTATATACAAAGAAATGTCTAAATTAAAATTAAGTGATTTACACACAATATCAATACTAACGAAATCGCCAATCCCTGGCGACGGTGCCAAAAATTGGGTAGGGCATAAAATACGCCGCTACTTACACTCACAACTATACGAGGTCTAAGTTTTAGTATAGTGTGATCGTTAAGATGGGGTTATCGTATCCACAGGGATTGGTGTCGTTACTATCGAATACCGCGTTTGTCGTGACCTAACTTTATCTAGGAAAAAACAAATGTATATAATTAATTAAACTAATACTAATATAACCTAAATTAACTACACAAATATGCTAATATGTTTTAGGGTCAATAATTGCTTAGGGATTAACGTGTTTACCAAAACGTGTTCGATCTCGATTTACTCACGTTTACGGTGTTCGACCTATTTGACAATCTCGGTACGTAAACTCCACCGCTACCTCTCCCAAGTGTAAGACGGGGGAATACATGATTTTGAGTCAATGAAGAAGTCCCCCTCAATGTCTTAACGTCCCAAGGTCATGTAAGTCTCACCCAGCGTCATTGATTTCACATAATCCAACTCCCTCTCGGGTTATTGGATCGTCATGTTATATTTACCCTATCGACAATATCCATTCGTAAACTCTCTCACCACCTCTTCCGAGTGTAAGACAGGGGATATAATGTGACTTCGTGTCAACGAAGAAGTCCTCCTCAATGTCTTTATGACCCTAGGTCATGTGAGTCTTGCCCTAACGTCATCGATTGTCCACGATTCAAACCCCGACCGGGTTATAGAATCGTGGCGTTTATTTACCTTAATCCGAATCTGGGGTTTTTCAAAACCCCATATTCTCCATTTATCAATCCAAGCATAATAAACAAATAATACTATAAACACAATCAAACTACGAAGAACAAACATAAACACAACCCCGAAATCATCCAAACAACGTATTGATAAATTATATGTTAATCCCTACTACAATCCATATTTAACTCGTGGCCATAGCCGCATATACAATGAAATAACAAGCTAAACATGCTCACATGATCCTAAGATAAAGAAATAAGGAAAAAAAATCAAAGAACTTAGCCTTGTCAGAAGATAAACCGCTAAGAACGCTCAACGATCGATTCGCCATCTTCTCCACTCCTAAAACTAGGCTTAAATATAGCCTAAGGTGCTCAAAAAACCAAGAGAGGCTGGAGAAGGGGGATGAGAGGGGTATTTATAAGCAAAAGATATCAAAATATGTAATAAATATCAAGGTTGTTCTGCCGGAGTTTTGCAGAGGTGAAGTAAACTTCGCCTAGGCGAAGTTAGGTCGGTTAACTTTCTGCCAGAACTTTGCCTCGGCGAAGTTACTGCAGGTTTCCAATTTTGTTTTGACTATAACTTCTTTATCCGAACTCCGATTGAGGTGATTCAAAAACCTATGGAAATCTAAGAAAAATATATACAAGTTCCTTGTTTTGAGTGTTGCAAAAATCGGATTTCATCATATTCAAAAATAGCCTTAAAGTTAGAGCACCTGAACCGGCTTTGCAGGTTTGGTGACCGCCTAGGCGAAGAAGTAGGCGTTAGACTTGGAAATGTTTCTACTGGGGTTTCCATCTAGGCGGAGGAATTTCCTTCCTAGGCGACGGGCTATTAGTAGTCTTTTGTCATTCTCAGCATCTTCACTGCCTAGGCGGAGGTCTGGACGCCTAGGCTGTGGGCTTCCTTCATATCCACCGTAACTTCGACTCGCCTTCGATTTAATCTCATCGTTTTCGCTCCAATTTTCTATATTTTTTCTCCACACACCTGATTTGTACAAAAAGTATGAAAACTAATTAAAACATAATAAAATACTACATAAGCGCTCGAAAACCAACTTAATTCGATTTGAAAATACGTAGGTAGATCACACCTATCAAATACCCCCAAACTTGAAATTTGGCTAGTCCTCAAGCCAAACACACACACTAAAAGAAAAAAAAACAATAAACTGAATTAAATAACAAACAACCCAAAAACAATATAAACATAACAACAAGCGAGTTTTGACTTCTTCTAACGGCTTATTTATTTTTTCCTCAACAACCGCCAATTATTTCGAGTTCAGGCAGTAACACACAGCATGTAATGTTCTAGAATTTTGACATGCAATAATGGTGAACACTATTTTAGATCTTGTAAACGTGTTCGTGCGAGACTCAATTGTATGGCTATACAACGATCGGATTGGATTATCCCTCAATGAAATTTATGAGTTAAGGATTACCATAAGCTGGATTGGGGTCCACTCTCCACTAATGTAGGTTTAATAGTACATGAAGATCATTAGGACTTGGTTCGGTATTGGTATATTTTGTCATGGGTAATTTGGAATAGAAAACGGGTTAACGTTGTTAACTTAACGTTACCCAAGGCTCAATGCTTGGCACATTCACTCTCGAATCCCCATAGAAATATTGGAAACAATCTTGAACATGTAATTAAAACCGATGTACTCACTTTTCAAAAGAAACGGAAATAAAAACCGTATTTACATTTGACTTTTTTTTTTCCATCCAACGAACACACCCCAAACTTATTTGAATGTTACAATTGAAGGGGTGTGTGAAATACAAATGAAAAACGACAAGTGAGTACTCAAATACTAAACCAATTAGAAGTTCACCCTAAACCCAACCACTCACATCAAGTAGCATACATGAATGCTAACTTGATTCACTCAAATGTGCCTTTAAATTCAACGAATTAGGTTTGGAAAAAAATCCACCGGACATGGTATTAGTTTATGCGTTCAAAATTGAAATGGCATTTAGGCTTCGACAGGGTAACGACGGACAAATATATTACAAGGTAGGCTTAAATAGGCTCAAGCGACAAAACGAATGCCTAAATCACGTCTCCTGAACTACCTCGCCTAGGATTTTGCCACAAGTTTCCTCTCAATCAAGTTCTAGAATCCTTAAATGTGTCATGAATTTGGCTAATCGATAATCGTCCTTAAATCAATTGAATAACTATACATTGAGTCTATGTGCTTGTGCAAATTAGGATCTACAATAATTTTTACAAAAAGCAAAGTAAAGCACACAGAATCACACATGCATGGGTATTACCCTTGACCTCGAAAACAACCAGGTGTAATTTTCATCATCGGGTGACGGCCCAGATGAACACAAAACTCAACATGAAAACAACAACAACACAAAAATTATATACAAAGAAATGCCTAAAGTAAAATTAAGTCATCTACACACAATATCAACACTAACGAAATCACCAATCCCCGGCGACGGCGCCAAAAACTGGGTCGGGCGTAAAATAGGCCACTACTTATACTTGCAAGTATACGAGGTCTAAGTTTTAGTATAGTGTGATCGATAATATCAGGTTATCATATCCACAGGGATTGGTGTCGTTACTATCGAATACTGTGTTTATCGTGACCTAACTTTATCTAGGCGAAAACAAATGTATTTAATAAATTAAACTAATACTAATATAACCTAAATTAGCTACAGTAATATGATAATATGTTTTAGGGTCAAGAATTTCCTAGGGATTAACGTGTTTACAAATACGTATTCGATGTCGATTTTCTCACGTTTATGGTGTTCGACCTATTTGACAATCTCGGTACGTAAACTCTACCGCCACCCCTCCCGAGTGTAAGATGGGAGAATATATGACTTCGAGTTAACAAATAAGTCCTTCTCAATATCTTAACGACCCTAGGTTATGTGAGTTTTTCCCAGCGTCAGTGATTGCACACAATCCAACTCCCTCTCGAGTTATTAGATCATCGCGTTGTATTTACCCTATCGGCAATCTCCGTTCGTAAACTCCCTCGCCACCTCTCCCATGTGTAAGACAGGGGATATAATGTGACTTCGTGTCAACAAAGAAATCTCTCTCAACGTCTTAATGACCCTAGGTCACGTGAGTGTTGCCCCAATGTCATAGATTGTCCACGATTCAAACCCCGACTGGGTTATAGAATCGTGGTGTTTGTTAACCTTAATCCGAATCCGGGGTTTTTCAAAACTCCATATTCTCCATTTATCAATCCAAGCATAATAAACAAACAATACGATAAACACAATCAAACTACGAAGAACAAACATAAACGCAACACCAAAATCATCCAAACAATGTATTTATAAATTATATGTTAATCCCTACTACAATCCATATTTAACTCATGGCCATAGCTGCATATACAATGAAATAATGAGCTAAACATGCTCACATGATCCTAAGATAAATAAATAAGGAAAAACAATCGAATAATTTAGTCTCGTCCGAAGATAAACTGCTAAGAACACTCAACGATCGATTCACCATCTTCTCCACTTCGGGATGTGAGCTCCACCTCTAAAACTCCTAAACCTAGGCATAAATATAGCTTAAGGTGCTCAAAAAACCAAGAGAAGCCAGAGAAGAGGGAGGAGAAGGGTATTTATAGGCAAAAGATCTCAAAATATCTAATAAATATCAAGGCTGTGCTGCCGGAGTTTCGCCTAGGCGAAGTTAGGTCAGTTAACTTTCTGCCGGAACTTCGCCTCAGCGAAGTTACTGCAGGTTTTCAATTTTGTTATAACTGTAACTTCTTCATTCGAACTCCGATGGAGGTGATTCAAAAAGCTATGGAAATATAAGAAAAAGATATACAACTTCCATGTTTTGAGTGTTTCCAAAATAGGATTGAATAATAGTCCAAAATAGCCTTGAAGTTACAGCACCTGTACCGGCTTGGCAGGTTTGGTGACCGCCTAGGCGAAGAAGTAGGCGGTGGACTTGGAAATGTTTCTACTAGAGTTTCCACCTAAGCGGAGGAATTTCCTACCTAGGCGATGGGCTGTCTGTAGCCTTTTGTCATTCTCAGCATCTTCACTGCCTAGGCGGAGGTCTGAACGCCTAGGCGGTGGGCTTCCTTCATATTTTTGCCTCCTTGCTTGTTTGTCCACCGTAACTTCGACTCGCCTTCTGTTCGATCTCATCGTTTTCGCTCCAATTTCCAATCTTTTTGCTCCACACACCTGATTTATACAGAAAGTATGAAAACTTATTAAAACATAATAAAATACTATATAAACGCTAAAAAACCAACTTAATTCGGTTTGGAAATAGGTAGATAGATCACACCTATCAACACCCATTGTCCAGAGGTACGTGACCACTACTGAACTCACTATACTTTCAGCCCTTCTTCCCCGAATACTTACTCTCTCGCCGGAAAGACTTGACCGGGCACAACCCTGGCGGGTTTTTGTGCAGGTGCTCGGAGTATAAGAGCGGAGCTCATCTTGGAGATTGCCACCACCCTTGACTTCAATGAATTACTGTACTGTTAGTTGTCTTGTGTCCCCGATATCATCTCGGACCATTTTGTTGACCTGTTACCACTTTTTGACATCAACAGTTTGGCACTGTCTGTGGGAACGCACTAAAAGGCTCCCTTGATCGTCAGCTCCCTATGAGGTTAAGACTTGATGATCACAAGGTCTGGGAAGGAAGTCTGCCAGGCTGACCAAGCGCTTTCCACCAGTAGAAACCACCCCTATATCCGTGCAGAGTATGTCAAAGTTTCCCAGGTCGGATCCCTAAGCACCTCCTACGGAGAGTCACCACCTACCCACCATCCAGCCGTTCGGGCAGGGAAGACTGACCAATCTGCATGCTGCTCAGGTGTGTCCAGTCCTACCCCTAGGACAGTTTATTGGGTAGACTTCCTGAGCACCTGAGGTAGCTTGCGTCGATCTCTTGGAATGGCAACTCAGCGAGTTCCAAACCTTCTTCCAGATCGACCTGGCCCGCTTGCCGCCGGCCCCTTCAATAGATCTTTCGACAGTCCAAGTTGTAGGTCAGGAGGAACGGGCGATCAAAAATGAAAAACGTATCATCCATTTTGATGGGCATATCCCAAGGCCCCGGACCCACAACGTCGGTCGGAAGAAGGTTGAGTTAGCATCCCTGGAGGTCTCGGGATCCTCATCACTGCCTCCACCAAGGCGAATGAGAGGCGATCGAGTTGAGTCTCTCCCCATACATAGGAATACTGTGTGGTTTGATCATCACCCCTGTCGCTTTCGAAAGGTCGATTCACATTCCCCACCACGACAGCCACCGTCTCGTACCACTTTCAGTCAGGCCCGAGTCCATCCAGGGGCCGAGGTGGTGGTGGAGAGGCACCTAGCTAACATAGAGGCAGCCTTACAATAGATCCAGGGGACCAAGGCCCTGGTCGGGCTTTCTTCAAAGGTAAGATCTCCTTTCATTGATGAAATTCTGGAAGAACCCCTGACTGCACGATACACCCATCCCCAAATGATCCTCTATGACGGGGTCACTAATCCGGCAGACCACTTGTCCATCTTTAGGTCCTATATGGACCGACGTACCACCTCAATAACAATGAGATGCAAGGCATTTCCTCCAACCCTTACGGGGGCCGTCGGGGCTTGGTTCCAAACTTTGGCACCAACTTCCATCTCCAATTTTTATGAGTTAGAGCTGCTCTTCCTCTCACGATTTAGAAGATCGCGGCGTAGGCCAAAAATTATGGCCCACATTCTCGCACTCCAGCAGTTTCCCGATGAATCATTGGGGGATTAAGTAGAGAGGTTTTATAAAGAGATCATCGGTTGGGATGAGCTCAACGACGTGGTCATAATGAGAGCATTCATCGACAGCCTAAAGCATCGACGTCTCATGTATGACCTTTGCTCTAACCTAGCTCTTACTCTGGATGCTGCCTTGGAAAGAGGCACGAGGTTCCATAATGCTGATGAAAGGGAAGTAGCCCAAAATAATCGAGGAGGAGGTCAAAAGAAGAAAGGGAAGGTTAAGGAAGGGCCAAACAAACATCATATGTCCAAAAGCCTACAGGCAGAAGGAAGGCTAGGATAATTTCCTGGGGATCGGAGACTATTCCCACCTTAGGGGAACCATCAGCAGAACTTCACGCCGCTCACGGTCTCAGTGGCCACCGTCTTCGCTAAGAATGCAGGGAGGGATTTCTTTCCTCCTCCTTTACCCACCAGCGGAAAACCAATGGGGAGGTCAATGGACAAATACTATGAATCCCATAAAGACCAGGGACACTCCACCGAGAATTGTTTCTGGTTCCGGGAAGAAATTGAGGCCCTCATTAGCAGAGGATACCTTGGTCTCTATGTTAGAAAGGACAACTAGGGTCCCAGAACAGAAGACCACGACCCCTGCGACGAGCATAGGGTCCGTAGAAGAAGGAGGAATGAAAGTCACCCTCCTCCCAGGTCAAAAGGGAGCAGGGGCGATGACGAGCAAAGGGTTGATGGCAAGACTAACATCATCCATGGAGGGTTAGGCCTTGGGGGGAGACTCTCTCCTCCAAGAAGAGATACGAGCATAAATAAAAAAGAAAAGTGAGTGAAGACGTCTTCGAGGTCAGTACGGTTGATGTTGCGGAGCACAACGTTATTTCATATAGCGAGGCAGACCTCAAGGATATACACGTCCCTCACGATAACGCCCTTGTTATCGTGGCTGTCATCCATCACTACAAAATAGGACGGATCCCAGTGGATGGTGGTTGTTCCACTGATATTATCTTCAAATGGGCGTTTGAGAAAATGAATGTGGACCCCAGCATGGTAAAATCGTCGATAGCGCCTCTAGTCGGTTTTGGAGGGGATATTGTGAACGCTGCCAGGTGGGTATCACTTCCTTTAACCGTCGGAGCCCATCCATGGACCTCCACTATTTGGACCAAATTTCTGATCGTAGAAAGGCCTTCACCCTATAACGCAATCATAGGTCAACCCACGGTGGCTACCCTTAAGGTCGTTTGCTCACCATACCACCAATCGATGAAATTCCCCACTAAGGGAGGTGTGGGAGTTGTGAGAGGTGACCAAGAGTCCTCCCGGGCTTATGCTCAAAAGGCATTGGAGAAAAAGAAATAATAATCAAAGGTAGAGCCAAGGCTTGAAGATTTCGAACTCATGGCTCTGAGGCAGGGACCAGTGTTTGTGCCCATCAATGATCCAAGAGATAAGGAGGTCGGTCCCCGTCCTCACGAGGAACTAGAGGAGATTTCCATACATCCAACCATCAAAGAAGAAACCATCAGGATCAGTGCTAGTCTCACGTCCAAACAGAGGACTGAACTCATCCAACTGCTCCAACGAAATTACGACGTCTTTGCGTGGTCCCATGACGAGCTGTCGGGTGTTGATCAGAGCGTGCTAATGCACCACCTTTACGCTAATCCACACCATCCTCCCGTGCAGCAAAAATGACAAAAAAATCATCCGTAGTGCCAAAAGATAATTGAAGTAGAGATGGATAAATTGATCAAGTATGGCGTCGTCGAAGAAGTCAAATTCCCTGATTGGTTGGCGAATGTGATCCTGGCTCCCAAGGCTGGCAATAAATCCCACCTCTGCATTGATTTTAATGACCTAAATAAAGCCTGCCCGAAAGACTTCTTCCCCCTGCCCAAGATTGACATCGTCATAGACACCACAATAGAGTACGAGCGCTTAAGTTTCCTCGACGCTTATGCCGGGTACAACCAAATCCCAATGTTCCCCCCCAATAAGAACAAAACATCTTTCATCATTGATAAGGGTACATATTGCTATAAGGAAATGCCGTTGGGCCTTCTCAACGCCGGAGCCACTTATCAATGACTGGTGAAAAAAATGTTCAAGGAGGAGATCGGATGGACGATGGAATTTTACATTGATGACATGTTGGTCAAGAGCTCGAGGGCCCTTGACCACACCCAACATCTCCACAACTACTTCGAAAAACTCCAGGCTCACCGCATGAAGCTCAACCTGAACAAATGTATTTTTGGGGTTTCTGCGGGAAAGTTCCTGGGGTACATGGTCTCCCAGTGTGGCATCGATGCTAACCCTGATCAAATACATGCGATCCTTGGGATGGCCTCTCCTCAGAATAAAAAGGAGGTCTAGATGCTGACAAGGAGACTCGCTTCCCTCAATCGCTTCATATATAGAGCGCCGGAGAAGTGTCTGCCGTTGTTCAAAGTGCTAAGAGGCAACAACAACTTTGGGTGTACTGACGAATACGAGTCGGCTTTCCTAGCGCTCAAGAATTATCTATTCTCTACTATTTTTCTCAGTACCCCGAAGGATGGGGAAACTTTATATTTGTATATTGCCACGTCTACAACGGTGGTGAGTGCTGCTCTTGTAAGGGATGGCACCGGTGTCCAATACCCAGTCTTTTACTCTAGCAGGATCTTGTCAGATGTTGAGACAAGATACACTAAGTTTGAGAAGTTGGCTTATACCCTACTGATGGCTTCCCAGAAGTTGAAACAGTATTTCCAAGCCCACGAGATCGCCATCCTCACGGACCAGCCAATAAGACAAATTTTACATTTGCCAGACATGTCGGGGACATCAATGAAGTATAGCCTTGAGATGGGTCAGTTTCACATTGAGTACCACCCTAGGATAGCCATCAAGGGCCAGGTCCTAGCAGATTTCATCACCGAGCTCACATTTCCTAAGGACCATGAGCCACCCACCACTCACCCGGAAGCTGAAACCGTGGGAGAAGGGGAAGTGCTAAGGGACTCAAGCCCAGATACCGATCCAACAACCTAGAGACTGTTTACCGATGGATCGTCCAACATCAGTGGTTGTGGAGTGGGAATGGTACTCGTTGCTCCAGACAACGAAGAGATAAAATACGCCCTGAGGCTGGGGTTCAAAGCAACTAACAATGAGGTTTAATACGAGGCTCTATTGGTAGGGCTCCGCTTGGCCAAGGAGTTCAATGTGATGGCGTTGTCCGTCTTTTGCAACTCTCAGCTGGTCGTCAACCAGGTCAATGGGGAATATTTGAAAAAAGATCCTAGTATGACAACATATCTTGAAAGGGTCAAAACCCTGATGGAAAAATTCAAAAAAATCGGTGTGTCCCAAATACCGCAGGAGGAGAACCGGCACGCTGATGCCTTGGCGGACCTGGCCTCAGCAATAGCATTAACCCTAAAGTGAAGTGTGCTCATTGAGTATGTGGATGTTCCAAGCATGGAGATTTCTGACCAGGTGGCTCCGATTTGTAAGCTCAATGACCATCCCACTTGGATAGACCCTATTCGGAGATATTTGGAAGAGGAAACGCTACCCAATGACCATAACAAAGCAAGGAGAATGCGATATAGGTCTTCCAAATATTTCATTCTGGACGGGGTCCTTTATCGACATTCTTTCTCTAGACCATACTCTCGGTGCCTACGGCAGGAAGAGGCCGACTACATCATGAGAGAAATCCATGAGGGAATTCGTGGCAACCACTCGGGGGGCAGGGCCCTGGCTGGCAAACTCTTCCACCAAGGGTATTTTTGGCTAAAAATAATGGAAGACGCGAGTGAGTTTGTAAACAAATACAACAAATGCCACCGTTTCGATCCCTACCTTCATTTATCGCCAACGACCATGTTGCCCATGGTGAGCCCATGGCCCTTTGCTTAGTGGGCAATAAACTTGTTGGGCCCTTTTCCTCAGGCCATCGGTCAAAGGAAATTCCTTATTGTCTCTATCGATTACTTCACCAAGTGGGTGGAGGCCGAACCCTTGGCTTGCATCACCAAAGAGAAAATCTAGGACTTTGCTGGAAATCAATGGTGTGCCGATTAGGAATCCCAAGAAAAATCGTCTCTAACAACGACACTCAGTTCGACAACGATTTGTTTACTTTTTTTTGCTCCGGCCTAGGTATCCGTACATACTTTGCGTCCCCTGGTCGTCCGTAAGCTAATGGACAGGTCGAGGTCATGAATCGAACAATTTTGCACGGTTTAAAGACTAGGCTTGACAAAGCCAAGGGGATGTGGGTGGAGGATCTTTACTCAGTCCTCTGGGCATACCACACCACTTCTCGAACCCCAACTAGAGAGACACCGTTCGCAATGACTTTTGGATCTGAATTTGTAATTCCTGCAAAAATTGGATTGCCAACCTTCTGAATGTCACTCAAGGGGCAGGATCAATAGACGAATGATACAATGCTGGCCCTTAACCTGGACCTTTTGGAAGAATGACGAAAGAGTGCTCGAGTACACCAAGCAGCGTACCAGCAGTGGGCAGTACGATACTATGATAGAAGGGTGTGACCGGGACATTTTGACATCAGAGACCTAGTCCTCAAAAAGTTTACCCTAGCTACCAAGGAGCCAAATACAGGAAAGTTGGCTCCCAGCTGGAAGGGACCTTCTTGCGTGATAAGAGTTGCAAGACCGGGCACCTATGAGCTCGACACTGAGGAAGGCATTCCGCTGCGACACCCGTGGAACGTCGACCATCTCAAGCAATACCATTGTAGGACTGAGGTCATTTTGTAATCATTTCATTTGTATCCCAAGTATGAATTATTTTGATATTAATATAGTGTCTTTTCCAAAAATGCAATTTATTACTTAACTGATCTTCTAGCACACTAAGATACCTAGTAAATTGACCCAATAAGTCACGTCAACCAGTAGCATGAGTAGTGAAACTACTTCCACTACAGTCTGGGGGGGTAGGGTGATCATAACCGTAACAATTATTCACCAAAAAGATTCCACGATAAATTTGAAGTGGTAAGTATTGAACTAAGGTTTGTGAGGATGTGGCACACGTACAAGATCGTGGGATCGTGAAATTGTAAAGGTCTGCAACCCTGTTCCGAGCACAGGAGTTGGATTCACAACCACTTGTCCGAGTTAGGGCAAAAGGTCGAAACAAATCGCTGACTACATCCTAAAAAAAAGAAGGCAGAAGTGAGAAGGAATTGAGAACAAGCATTAAAAAATATACTGTGTTATTTTCAACAAAAAAGGAGGGCTTACATTGGTGGGGTTCTTGCCCGTATACACAGTCAAAATATATATATATATATATATATATATAAAAGTACAAAAAGAGTTCAAAAAAATCCAAAAAAAATTCTAAGTCTTCCAAAAAGGCTGGGCTGGGGACCTATTCTTCTCCAAAAACGCCCTCGACGTCTATAACGTCGATATTGGTGTCTTCATCGCACTCGGCCTCCTCATCGTCAGCTTCTTCAGCACTGGCCTCATGAGTTTGCCCCACGGAAGCCCCCTCAATAGCCCACTCCACCGCCAGCTCGCCTTGCTTGGAAAACTCCATCCCAACACTTGAGCAGTCAAACTCTGGATGATGGCTCTGAAGGAAACAGATCGTGGTCTTGTGTCCATTGATAGGTGTAAAATACTTATATTTTCCAAATCCGTTTAATTTGTTTTCGAGTACGTTTATAGTTATTTTTATGTGTTTTAATTAGTTTTCATACTTTTTGTATAAATCAAGTGTGTGGGGCATAAAGATAGGAAATGGAGTGAAAACAATGAGATCGAACCAAAGCGAGTCAAAGTTAGGGTAGATAAACAAGCTCAGAGGCTAAAATATGAAACAGGCCTACCGCCTAGGCGTCCAGACCACCGCCTAGGCAGTGAAGAAGCTGAGAAAAGAGCAAATTGTTACTAACGGACCACCACCTAGGTAAAGATTCCTTCGTCTAGGCGAAAATCCAGCAGAAAACGAAGATGGGCTACTGACAGCCGATCGCCTAGGCGGAGAAATCCATCGCCTAGGAAACAATCAAACAAAATATTATTCCACATCCACCACCTACTTCACCGCCTAGGCGATCATCCGAACCGACCTAAGAGGCCTAGGCGAAAATCTCTTGCACAGTCTTGAGATATTTTTAGGATATTTTGGCTATAAATACCCCATCTCCTCCTCTTTCTCCGGTCTCTCTTGGTTTATTGAGCCCCTTAGGCTATATCTAAGGGTATATTTAGGAGTTTTAGAGGTGCATCTAACATCCCAAAGTGGAGAAGACAGCGAATCGATCGTTGAGCGTTCTTAGCGGTTTATCTTCGAACAAGGCTAAGTTCTTCGATTGTTTTTTCCTTATTTCTTTATATTAGGATCATGTGAGCATGTTTAGCTCGATTTATATGTTTATACGGCTATGTCCACGAGTTAAATATGGATTGTAGTAGGGATTAACGGTATATTTATATATATGTTTGTTTGGATGATTTCGGTGTTGCGTTTATGTTTGTTCTTCGAAGTTTGATTGTGTTTATCGTATTGTTTGTTTATTATGCTTAGAATGGTAAATGGAGAATACGGGGCTTTGACAAACCCTAAATTTGGATTAGGGTAAACAAACGCCACGATTCTATAACCCAGTCGGGGTTTGAATCTTGGACAATCGATGACCTTGGGGCAAGACTCACGCGACCTAGGGTCGTTAATACATTGAGGGGGACTTCTTCATTGGCTCAAAGTTGCGTTATATCCCTCGTCTTACACTCAGGAGAGGTGGAGAGGAAGTTTTAGAATGAAGATTGTCGATAGGGTAAGTACAACGCGACGATCCGATAACCCAGGAGGGAGTTGGATTGTGTGCAATCAAAGACGTTGGGCGAGAATCATGTGACCTAGGGTCATTAAGACATTGAAAAGGACTTCTTTGTTGACTCTAAATCATGTATTCCCCCGTCTTACACTCGGGAAAGGTGGCGGTGGAGTTTACATACCGAGATTGTCAAATAGTTCGAACACCGTAAATGTGAGTAAATCAAGATCGAACACGTATTTGTAAACACATTAATCCCTAGGCAATTCTTGACCCTAAAACATATTAGCATATTAGTGTAGTTAATTTAGGTTATATTAGTATTAGTTTAATTAATTAAATGCATTTGTTTTCGCCTAGATAAAGTTAGGTCACAACAAACGCGGTATTTGATAGTAAAGACACCAATCCCTGTGGATATGATAACCCGATCTTAACAATCACATTATACTAAAACTTAGACCTCGTATACTTGCAAGTATAAGCAGTGGTGTATTTTACGCCCTACCAAGTTTTTGGCACCATTTCCGGGGATTATTTTGATGTTATAGTCTGAGAAACGCGGTAATGGCCGAAGACTTAAGTTTTAGATAAGAGAAGTAAGTGTATCATATTCTAGTCCCATCAACGTACTAATATTTTGGCGCCGTTTCCGGGGATTGGCGATTTCGTTAGTATTGATATTATGTGTAAATGACTTAATTTTACTTTAGGCATTTCTTTGTATATAATTTTTGTTTGTAGTTTTGTTTTTGTTTCTTATGCAGGGTACTTGTCGATGTTAGATCGTTGGGTATTGATGCATCCCTTTCGACGGGATTCCAAGCCGTTTTATGTTGCTTGGCCAAGCACATAAGCCAGTGAGGTATTTCGTTGAAAGATTGAGCCGATCAAAGAAAAACCTTGCCAATCTTGAGGGCGTTCTAAAAATGTTCGGCCGAGGACATTAAACCACGCGCTTCTTGGGAGGCAACCCAGGGTCAAATAAGTTAAATCCATTACATCCGACTTGAATTGGAGGCGAGATCCTCTTGCCTCCCAGGTAAGTGTTCTAAACCCCCGTCTTCAATATCAAGTTATATTCTGTCTATTGGGATCACTGAAGGCTCGTTTTTGACATCACCTGTGTTGAGTTGGTGGTGATGTGTAGTATGTTTTAGTATATGTTTATGTTTTTAGTTAAATTTTATTGTTTTTATCATTTGTATGCTTGTTTAGGATTAGTTTCTTTAGTTTAGTTGTTGTTTTGTGCGGAGTTTTGACATCATCTGGGCCTCTACTCGATGATGACTCTGTCCCCTGATTGTTTTGAGGTCGAGCGTAACACTCATTCATGTGTGTTCTGTGTGCTTAATGTATCGTCTTAGTAAAAGTTATTGTAGACCCTAAATACACGAGCATGTAAACTCAATATAGCACTATCTTATTGATTTAAAACCCATTATCCGTCAATCAATTTCATGACAATAGGGATTCTAGAACTTGATTTGGGAAAAATTCGAGGCGAAATCCTAAGCGAGGTTGTTTAGAAGATATGATTTAGGCATTCATTTGATCGCTTGAGCCTTTTAAGGTTACCCTGATAAATCATTACCTTTCGTTACCCTATCGAAGCCTAAAAACCATTTCAATTTCGAACACTTAACAAATACCCTAGCCGATTGAACTTTTTCCAAACCTTTATCGCTAAACTGAAGGCACAATTTGAGTGAAACAAGTTAGCATTTCGCTACTTGATATGAGCGGTTGGGTTTAGGACAAAATTCTAATTGGTTTAGTATTCGAATACTCACTTGTCCTTTGTCGTTCATATATTTTTGCACATTCCTAAAGTTGTAAGAATTCGAATACATTTTGGGGTGTGTTACTTAATCATTTTTGCACACTCTTAAAATTGTAGAAATTCGAATGAGTTTGGGGGTGTGTTAAAAAAAATAAAAAAAATAAAAAAAAAATAAAAAATCACTTCTTTTTGACATGACAAGTGAGTACGACGTTCTTAAACGTATGTTCGGGGTTGTTTAAATTATAACTATGGGGTTTCAAGTGTGAGTGTGCTAAGCGATGTGCCTCGGGTAACATTAAGTTAATGACGTTAACCTGTTTTCTATTCCAAAATACCCTTGGCCATTTTCCCAAAACCGAACCAAGCCCTACTGATCTTCATGAACCCCCGAGCCTACATTAATGGGGCATAGATCCCAGGTCAGGCATATAGATTCCCTATACCTTAAAGGTTTTAGTCATGATCTTTATTGAGGGATAATCTCATCTAATCAATGGATAGTAGTATATTTGAGTTTAATCACACACACACTTAAACAGGATCTAGATTAGCGCTTACTATTTTTTACGTTAAAATTCTAGAACATCACATGGTGTGATTTATGCTTGAACTTGATAGGATTGGGGGCCGATGAGGGAAAAATCTTTCGGCCGGTAGATGATAATCAAAACTTACATATTTTTGTTTTTAGTGTTTCTCGTTTGTAGTTTTTAATTTCGTAATTAGTTTTCATATTTTCTTGTATTGTATGGGTGTTTTGCTCGAGGACTAGCAAAATTTTGAGTTTGGGGGTATTTGATATGTGTAAAATACTTATGTATTTCCAAATCGATTTTGTTAGTTTTCGAGTACATTTATAGTTATTTTTATGTGTTTTAATTAGTTTTCATACTTTTTGTATAAATCAGGTGTGTGGGGCATAAAGATAGGAAATTGGAGCGAAAATGATGAGATCGAACCAAAGGGAGTCGAAGTTACGGTGGATAAACAAGCTCAGAGGCTAAAATATGAAACAGGCCCACCGCCTAGGCATCCAGACCACCGCCTAGGCGGTGAATAAGTTGAGAAAAAAGTAAAATGTTACTGATGGACCACCGCCTAGGCAAAGATTCCTTCGCCTAGGCGAAAATCCAGCAGAAGACGAAGATGGGCTACTGACAGTCGATCGCCTAGGTGGAGAAATGCACCGCCTAAGCGAAAATCCAACAGAATATTCTTCCACCTCCACTGCCTAGGTGATCAACCGAACCGACCTAACTCCGCCTAGGCGAAGAATCCACCGCCTAGGCAGAAATCCCCTGCATAGTCTTGAGATATTTTTAGGATATTTTGGCTATAAATACCCCCTCTCCGGTCTCTCTTGGTTTTTTGAGCCCCTTAGGCTATATCTAAGGGTATATTTATGAGTTTTAGAGGTGGATCTCACATCCCAAAGTGGAGAAGACGGCGAATCGATCGTTGAGCGTTCTTAGCGGTTTATCTTCGGACGAGGCTAAGTTCTTCGATTGTTTTTCCCTATTTATTTATCTTAGGATCATGTGAGCATGTTTAGCTCAATTTATATGCTTATGTGGCTATGGCCACGAGTTAAATATGGATTGTAGTAGGGATTAACGGTATATTTATAAATATATTTGTTTGGATGATTTCGGTGTTGCGTTTATGTGTGTTCTTCGTAGTTTGATTGTGTCTATCGTATTGTTTGTTTATTATGCTTAGAATGGTAAATGGAGAATATGGGGTTTTGACAAACCCCGGATTCGGATTAGGGTAAACAAACGCCACGATTCTATAACCCAGTCAGGGTTTGAATCGTGGACAATCGATGACGTTGGGGCAAGGCTCACGTGACCTAGGGTCATTAAGATATTAAGGGGGACTTCTTTGTTGGCTCGAAGTTGCATTATATCCCTCGTCTTACACTCGGGAGAGGTGGCGATGGAGTTTTAGAACGGAGATTGTCGATAGGGTAAATACAACGTGACGATCCAATAACCCGGGAGGGAGTTGGATTGTGTGCAATCAATGACGCTGGGTGACACTCATGTGACCTAGGGTCATTAAGACGTTGAGGGGGACTTCTTCATTGACTCGAAGTCATGTATGCCCCCGTCTTACACTCGAAAGAGGTGGCCGTGGAGTTTACGTACCGAGATTGTCAAATAGGTCGAACACCGTAAACGTGAGTAAATCGAGATCGTACACGTATTTTTAAACACGTTAATCCCTAGGAAATTCTTGAACCTAAAACATATTAGCATTTTAGTGTAGTTAATTTAGGTTATATTAGTATTAGTTTAATTAATTAAATACATTTGTTTTCTCCTAGATAAAGTTAGGTCACAACAAACGTGGTATTCGATAGTAACGACACTAATTCCTGTGGATACGATAACCCGATCTTAATGGTTACACTATACTAAAACTTAGACCTCGTATACTTGTGAGTGTAAGTAGCGGCGTATTTTACGCCCTACCAGCCATCATCCATAAATTTGGCAGCAAGCTCGTAGTATAGATTTTCAAATTCTTTGCTGGATTTGTAATCCTCAATGGCTTTTTGCTCTGCTCTCCGGATGGCCTTCCCTCTCTGCTGCTCTTCTCTCTTGAGCTTCTTCTCTTGCTCCTCCACCCTCTTCTCCAGGTCGACTTTTCGTCTTTCGAATTCATCCTGTTCTTTGGTAATGAGGACTTGCTTGGCTTGTAGGCTGTGGTGGGCCTGGGTGGCGAGCTGGAGGTCGTCGGTCAAGCAGTTCACCCTCGCATCGGTAACACTTTTCTCGGACCTCAGCATAGCCTCCTCCATTGTGCTCTCAGAGATCCAGTAAAAAATCACCGACATCTAAAGCATGCACTGCGTGAGGACGAAAAATTCATCACACTTAGAAAAATTTAGTGGAAGAAACGAAACGGAAAGTAAACTGTGGAAGAGTTTTACCGACATTTTATCACAGATGGCCTGGCGCATCAGGTTGCCGGTGCTCGCCCCCTCCATCAGTTCCTTGTCGTTGGGAGGCGTCATGTGATGAAGATAGCCCGACATCACCTCAGGGCTCTTCAGTAGGGCACGATCATCTGGCAGCCTAGTGTTCGGGACCCCAAAAAAGAATCCGTCAACGGTTAGCTCGGATGATGCCCCGGGCACAAACCTCGCCCTCTTTGAGGACTTATGCTTCTTCTGCTTCTCCTCGTAGGCCTTTCTAGGGGAGAAGAGTCACCACTTAAGGTGTACACAAATTACCGGGAACCCGACTTGGATTAGGGTGTGTCCCTGATAACGACGCTCAGCAGGGCGGGTAAGCGACTCCGGGTTGGCGTCCTGGGAATCCGTACAGTCTGGACAGTTTGTGATCCTTCGACGTGTTCGGAACCAGCCGTCTTCTCCGCCTCGACAGCCTCCTTGGCTTTCTTCTCGAGAAGTTTTTGGACTGCCATTGCCTTATCCATAACTGCATTATTCAACAAGATTTTTAGAAATTCTTCTGTCCAGGCCAGCAGTATCCAATTCTATACAAGAAAATCTGCGTGAATCGAGCATCACACGCGTAAAATTACCAAGTATGAAGAATTGACATAGTAGAAAATTCCTTTCCGTTGTCTGAGTCGAGGAGGAAATCGGGTATGGCTGAGATGTCCGGTGGTAAAAACCAGAAGGTTGTGAAAAGTTGAGAGGCGAGCAGGGTGTTCACGTCCTTGAAGGCGGTCCTCAAGACCTTGTCTCTCTACTCAGCAATTTCTCTGCTCGGCTCAGGTCTTTTCTTCTTGGGTGGCTCTTTAATTGCAGAAGATCATGAAGACAAGGGTGTTAGTGTGTAGGCAATGGTCAATCCAAAAAACAAAACACTCCCCCTAAGGGACCGCATCCTTACCTACTTTTCCTCATTCCATCTGGAGGGGGTACCTTTTTTCTTTTTCCAGGTCGGATTGCCAACTGCTCCTTCCGATATAGAAGAACTGGGGCTTCCATCGGTGAATGGAAGAGTCCAGGTCCTTCTTGAAAGTTGACCTAGATGAAATGTAAAACTACCCAGCCCTGGGGAAGTGGCTTGAGGAAGAACAGAGCCCTGAAGAGCTCAGTGCTCAGCTCGAGTCCCTCAGCCCAAAAAATGATATATGAAGCCACCATGGCCCTTATACCGTTCGGAGTAATTTGTGACGGACACAAATGGTACTCCTCACAAATGGCCCTGATCCACTAGTGGAGAGAAAAAAGAATACTCACCTCTAGTTGTTTCTTATAAACTGTCATGAAGCCAGCTGGTGGCATACAGGCCCAATTGTCAGGCTTGGGAACAATGGTTGTGACCTTCTCTGGGATGAAAAATTCTCTTCGGCAGTGAAGGACGGACTCTTCGATCATAGTTGTTTTGGTGTTCCATATCGAACTCGAGGGCAGGACTTTTATGACCAATTTTTTTGGCCCAGCGTTATGCACCTCATTTTCACAAAGTAACCTGGGGATGGAGACGCCGGTATGGATCTCCACCACTGTGACGGTTTCGAGAGGGACCCCGACCCTAGCTTCAAGTGATGTAGATGCCTCACCCCTCTCGTTGGCATGGCCCACCACGAATGCACGATCTTCCAAGCATAATTGGATAGCACCGCTCGTTTCATGGATCTTGGCCATAGTGCTCGATGAGGCGTCTCCCGGAGCAGGACACCACTCTACCCTAAATTGAAGGGAGCTGGAGGACGATCGTTTCAAAGAACCGGATCCTGAGCCGTCAGTAGAGCTAGAAGTGGAAAATGAAGAATGAGAAGAGGACCCTGATATTTAGTTTTGACAAAGGAGAAAAAAGGTACCAACGCCGTGGATGAAGAATGAGCTCTGGAAATTTCGTTAGTGCCAAATGAAATATAGGGGCTACCATTTATAAAAGAAGGGTATGCCCAGGCAAAGGGTCACCCAGGCCAATGGCTGGGGATGCCCTAATTAAAACGCCACTGCCACGTGGCATCCATCCAATGATGGTGGGATAGCCTATCACGCAAGTCATAATGGGGGGCTCTCAAACTTCCCACCCTTCAGTAAGCCTAAGGCATGGAAAATGGTCGAGCTCATGAGCCTATGTACTCTCAGCTCGGACAAAATCAAAGAGGAGAAGGCTCCAAAACTTCTCAATCTTCAAAAAGTCTAAGGCGTGAAAAAGGCCAAGCTCACAAGCCTACATACTCTCAACTCGAACAAAATCAAATGGAGGAAGGATCTCAAGCTACCCACTCTTTAAAAAGTCTAAGGCATAGAAAATGGTCGAGCTCAAGAGCCTACGTACTCTCAGCTCGGACAGAATCAATGGGGGGAAGGCTCTCAAACTTCCAACCCTTCAAAAAGTCTAACGCTTAAAAAATAGCCGAGCGCACGAGCCTATGTATTCTCAGCTCAAACAAAATCAAAGTGGAGAAGGATCTCAAACTTCCCACCTTTCAAAAAAACCAAAGGTATGGCAAATGGCCAAGCTCACGAGCCTATGTACTCACAGCTCAGACAAAATCAAAGGGGGGAAGGATCTCAAACTTACCACCCTTCAAAAAGTCTAAGGCGTCAAAATGGCCGAGCTCACGAACCGACGTACTCTTAGTTCGGACAGAATCAAAGGGGGCAAAGGTTTCAAACTTTCCACCCCTCAAAAAGTCTAAGGCATGGAAAATGGTTGAGCTCACAAGTGTACATACTCTCAGCTCGGACAAAATAGAAAGGGGGAAGGCTCTCAAATCCTACCCCTGAAAAATTTTAAGGCATTGGAAATGGACAACCTCACGACCTGTCGTAGTCTTAGCTCGGCCACTTTCAAAATGGGAGAGACTCTCAAACTTTCCATCCTTGAAAACTTCTAGGCACTGGAAATAGCCAACTTCATGACCTGACGGACTCTCAACTCAGCCACTTTCAAAAGGGGGGAGGCTCTCAAACTTTCTAACCTTGAAAAATTCTAAGGCGTTGGAAATGGCTGAACTTAAGACCTGACCGACTTTCAGCTCAACCACTTTCAAAAGGGGGAGGGCTCCCAAACTTTCCACCCTTGAAAAATTCTAAGGCATTAGAAATGGCTAACCTCAGGACCTGACGGACACTTAGCTCAGTCACTTTCAAAAGGGTAGAGGCTCTCAAACTTTCTACTCTTTAAAAATTCAACGGCATTGGAAATGGCCGACCTCACGTCCTGAAGGACTCTCAGCTCGGCCACTTTCAAAAGGTGGAGGCTCTCAAACATTCTACTCTTGAAAAATTCTAAGGCGTTGGAAATGGCCGACCATATGACCTGATGGACTCTCAACTCAGCCTTTTTCAAAATAGGGGAGGCTCTCAAAATTTTCACCCTCGAAAACATCTAAGGCATTGGAAATGGCCGAGTTCACGACCTGACGGACTCTCAGCTCGGCCACTTTCAAAAGGGGAGAGGCTCTCAAACTTTCCACCCTCGAAAAATTCAAAGGCAATGGAAATGGCCGACCTCACGAGTTGACGGACTCTCCCCTCAGGCACTTTCAAAAGGGGGGAGGCTCTCAAACTTTCCACCCTTGAAAAATTCTAGGGCATTGGAAATGGCCGACCACACGACCTGACGGACTCTTAGCTCAGCCACATTCAAAAAGTGAGAGGCTCTCATACTTTCCATCATTGAAAACTTCCAAGGCATTGGAAATAGCCAACCTCACGACCTGACAAACTCTCAGCTTGGCAATTTTCAAAAGGGGAGAGGCTCTCAAACTTTCCACCCTTGAAAAATTCAAAGGCAATGGAAATGGACGACCTTACGACCTGACAGACTCTCAGCTCGGCCGTTTTCAAAAGGAGGGAGGCTCTCAAACTTTCCACCCATGAAAAATTCTAAAGCATCGGAAATGGCCGACCTCACGACCTCATGGACTCTCAGCTTGGCCACTTTCAAAATGGGGGAGGCTCTCAAACTTTCCACCCATAAAAAATTCAAAGGCATTAGAAATAGCCGACCTCACGACCTGACGGACTCTCAACTCGGGTACTTTTAAAAGAGGGGAGGCTCTCAAATTTTCCACCCCTGATAAATTCTAAGGCATTCGAGATGGTCAAGCTCACAACTAGACAAACTCTTAGCTCGGCCACTTTCAAAAGGGGGGAGGCTCTGAAACTTTCTTCCCTTGAAAAATTCAAAGGCGTTAGAAATGGCCGACCATAAGACCTGACGGACTTTCAGCTCAGCCACTTTCAAAAGGGGGAAGTATCCCAAACGTTCCACCCCTGAAAAATTCTAAGCCATTGGAAATGGCCTACCTCACGACCTGACGGACACTCAGCTCGGCCACTTTCAAAATGGGGGAGGCTCTCAAACTTTTCACCCTTAAAAAATTCTAAGGCATTGGAAATAGCCGACCTCACGACCTGACGTACTTTCAACTCGGCCACTTTCAAAAGGGAGAGGCTCTCAAACTTTCCACCTATAAAAAATTCTAAGGCATTGGAAATGGCCGACCACAAGACTTGATGGACTCTCAACTCAGAACTTTCAAAATTGGGGAGGCTCTCAAACTTTCTACCCTTGAAAAATTCTAAGGCATTGGATATGGCCGACCTTACGGACTCTCAGCTCGGCCACTTTCAAAAGGGGAGAGGCTCTCAAACTTTCTACCCTTGAAAAATTCTAAGGCATTGGAAATGGCCGACCTCACGACCTGATGTACTTTCAACTCGGCCACTTTCAAAATGGAGAGGCTCTCAAACTTTCCACCTTTAAAAAATTCTAAGGCATTGGAAATGGCCGACCACAAGACTTGACGGACTCTCAACTCAGCCACTTTCAAAATAGGGGAGGATCTCAAACTTTTCACCCTTGAAAAATTCTAAGGCATTAGATATGGCCGACCTCACGACCTGAAGAACTCTCAGCTCGGCCACTTTCAAAAGGTGGAGGCTCTCAAACATTCTACTCTTGAAAAATTCTAAGACGTTGGAAATGGCCGACCTTATGACCTCACAGACTCTCAACTCTTCCTTTTTCAAAATGGGGGAGGCTCTCAAAATTTCCACCCTCGAAAACATCTAAGGCATTGGAAATGGCCGAGTTCACGACCTGACGGACTCTCAGCTCGGCCACTTTCAAAAGGGGAGAAGCTCTCAAACTTTCCACCCTTGAAAAATTCAAAGGCAATGGAAATGGCCGACCTCACGAGCTGACGGACCCTCTCTTCAGCCACTTTCAAAAAGGGGGAGGCACTCAAACTTTCCACCCTTGAAAAATTCTAGGGCATTGGAAATGGCCGACCATACGACCTGACGGACTCTAAACTCGGCCACATTCAAAAAGAGAGAGGCTCTCATATTTTCCATCATTGAAAACTTCTAAGGCATTGGAAATAGCCGACCTCACGACCTGACAAACTCTCAGCTTGGCAACTTTCAAAAGGGGAGAGGCTCTCAAACTTTCCACCCTTGAAATATTCTAAGGCTCTGGAAATGATCGAGCTTACGACCTGACAGACTCTCATCTCAGCCACTTTCAAAAGGGGGAGGCTCTCAAACTTTCCACCTATGAAAAATTCTAAAGCATTGGAAATGGCTGACCACAAGACTTGATGGACTCTCAACTCAGCCACTTTCAAAATAGGGGAGGCTCTCAAACTTTCTACCCTTGAAAAATACTAAGGCATTGGAAATAGCCGACCTCACGACCTGACGTACTTTCAACTCGGCCACTTTCAAAAGGGAGAGGCTCTCAAACTTTCCACCTAGAAAAAATTCTAAGGCATTGGAAATGGCCGAGCACAAGACCTGACGGACTCTCAACTCGGCCACATTCAAAAAGAGAGAGGCTCTCATACTTTCCATCATTGAAAACTTCTAAGGCATTGGAAATAGCCGACCTCACGACCTGACAAACTCTTAGCTTGGCAACTTTCAAAAGGAGAGAGGCTCTCAAACTTTCCACCCTTGAAATATTCTAAGGCTTTGGAAATGATAGACCTTACGACCTGACAGACTCTCAGCTCATCCACTTTCGAAAGGGGGGAGGCTCTCAAACTTTCCACACATGAAAAATTCTAAAGCATTAGAAATGGCCGACCTCACGACCTCAGAGACTCTCAGCTCGGCCACTTTCAAAATGGGGGAGGCTCTCAAACTTTCCACCCTGAAAAAATTCAAAGGCATTAGAAATAGCCGACCTCACGACTTGACGGACTCTCAACTCGACCCCTTTCAAAAGGTGGAGTCTCTCAAACATTCTACTCTTGAAAAATTCTAAGGCGTTGGAAATGGCCGACCACACGACCTGACGGACTCTAAACTCGGCCACATTCAAAAAGAGAGAGGCTCTCATATTTTCCATCATTGAAAACTTCTAAGGCATTGGAAATAGCCGACCTCACGACCTGACAAACTCTCAGCTTGACAACTTTCAAAAGAGGAGAGGCTCTCAAACTTTCCACCCTTGAAATATTCTAAGGCTTTGGAAATGATCGAGCTTACGACCTGACAGACTCTCAGCTCAGCCACTTTCAAAAGGGGGAGGCTCTCAAACTTTCCACCTATGAAAAATTGTAAAGCATTAGAAATGGCCGACCACAAGACTTGATGGACTCTCAACTCAGCCACTTTCAAAATAGGGGAGGCTCTCAAACTTTCTACCCTTGAAAAATACTATGGCATTGGAAATAGCCGACCTCACGACCTGACGTACTTTCAACTCGGCCACTTTCAAAAGGGAGAGGCTCTCAAACTTTCCACCTAGAAAAAATTCTAAGGCATTGGAAATGGCCGAGCACAAGACCTGACGGACTCTCAACTCGGCCACATTCAAAAAGAGAGAGGCTCTCATACTTTCCATCATTGAAAACTTCTAAGGCAATGGAAATAGCCGACCTCACGACCTGACAAACTCTTAGCTTGGCAACTTTCAAAAGAAGAGAGGCTCTCAAACTTTCCACCCTTGAAAAATTCTAAGGCTTTGGAAATGATCGACCTTACGACCTGATAGACTCTCAGCTCAGCCAGTTTCGAAAGGGGGGAGGCTCTCAAACTTTCCACACATGAAAAATTCTAAAGCATTGGAAATGACCGACCTCACGACCTCAGAGACTCTTAGCTCGGCCACTTTCAAAATGGGGGAGGCTCTCAAACTTTCCACCCTAAAAAAATTCAAAGGCATTAGAAATAGCCGACCTCACGACTTGACGGACTCTCAACTCGACCACTTTCAAAAGGTGGAGTCTCTCAAACATTCTACTCTTGAAAAATTCTAAGGCGTTGGAAATGGCCGACCTTATGACCTGACGGACTCGCAACTCAGCCTTTTTCAAAATGGGAGAGGCTCTCAAAATTTCCACCCTCGAAAACATCTAAGGCATTGGAAATGGCCGAGTTCACGACCTGACGGACTCTCAGCTCGGCCACTTTCAAAAGGGGAGAGGCTCTCAAACTTTCCACCCTTGAAAAATTCAAAGGCAATGGAAATGGCCGACCTCACGAGCTGACGGACTCTCCTCTCAGTCACTTTCAAAAAGGGAGAGGCTCTCAAACTTTTCACCCTTGAAAAATTCTAGGGCATTGGAAATGGCCCACCACACGACCTGAGGGACTCTCAACTCGGCCACATTCAAAAAGAGAGAGGCTCTCATACTTTCCATAATTGAAAACTTCTAAGGCATTGGAAATAGCCGACCTCACGACCTGACAAACTCCCAGCTTGGCAACTTTCAAAAGGGGAGAGGCTCTCAAACTTTCCACCCTTGAAAAATTCTAAGGCATTGGAAATGATCGACCTTACGACCTGACAGACTCTCAGCTCAGCCACTTTCAAAAGGGGGGAGGCTCTCAAATTTTCCACCCCTGATAAATTCTAACGCATTGGAGATGGTCGAGCGCACGACTAGACAGGCTCTTAGCTCGGCCAATTTCGAAAGGAGGGAGGCTGTCAAACTTGCTATCCTTGATAAATTCTAAGGCATTGTAGATAGTCGAGCTCACGACTGGACAAACTCTTAGCTCGGCCACTTTCAAAATGGGGAAGGCTCTCAAACTTGCTACCCTTGAAAAATTCTAAGGTGTTGGAAATGGCCGACCATAAGACCTGACGGACTTTCAGCTCAGCCACTTTCAAAAGGGGGAAGGCTCCCAAACTTTCCACCCCAGAAAAATTCTAAAACATTGGAAATGGCCTACCTCACGACCTGACGGACACTCAGCTCGGCCACTTTCAAAATGGGGGAGGCTCTCAAACTTTCCACCCTTAAAAAATTCTAAGGCATTGGAAATAGCCGACCTCACGACCTGACGTACTTTCAACTCGGCCACTTTCAAAAGGGAGAGGCTCTCAAACTTTCCACCTATAAAAAATTCTAAGGCATTGGAAATGGCCGACCACAAGACTTAATGGACTCTCAACTCAGTAACTTTCAAAATTGGGGAGGCTCTTAAACTTTCTACCCTTGAAAAATTCTAAGGCATTGGATATGGCCGACCTTACGGACTCTCAGCTCGGCCACTTTCAAAAGGGGGGAGGCTCTCAAACTTTCTACCCTTAAAAAATTCTAAGGCATTGTAAATGGCCGACGTCACGACCTGATGTACTTTCAACTCGGCCACTTTCAAAATGGAGAGGCTCTCAAACTTTCCACCTTTAAAAAATTCTATGGCATTGGAAATGGCCGACCACAAGACTTGACGGACTCTCAACTCAGCCACTTTCAAAATAGGGGAGGCTCTCAAACTTTCCACCCTTGAAAAATTCTAAGGCATTAGATATGGCCGACCTCACGACCTGAAGAACTCTCAGCTCGGCCACTTTCAAAAGCTGGAGGCTCTCAAACATTCTACTCTTGAAAAATTCTAAGGCGTTGGAAATGGCCGACCATATGACCTGATGGACTCTCAACTCAGCCTTTTTCGAAATGGGGGAGGCTCTCAAAATTTCCACCCTCGAAAACATCTAAGGCATTGGAAATGGCCGAGTTCACGACCTGACGGACTCTCAGCTCGGCTACTTTCAAAAGGGGAGAGGCTCTCAGACTTTCCACCCTCGAAAAATTCAAAGGCAATGGAAATGGCCGACCTCACGAGTTGACGGACTCTCCCCTCAGGCACTTTCAAAAGGAGGGAGGCTCTCAAACTTTCCACCCTTGAAAAATTCTAGGGCATTGGAAATGGCCGACCACACGACCTCACGGACTCTTAGCTCGGCCACATTCAAAAAGAGAGAGGCTCTCATACTTTCCATCATTGAAAACTTCCAAGGCATTGGAAATAGCCAACCTCACGACCTGACAAACTCTCAGCTTAGCAACTTTCAAAAGGGGAGAGGCTCTCAAACTTTCCACCCTTGAGAAATTCTAAGGCTTTAGAAGTGATCGAGCTTACGACCTGGCAGACTCTCAGCTCAGCCACTTTCGAAAGGGGGGAGGCTCTCAAACTTTTCACACATGATAAATTCTAAAGCATTGGAAATGGCCGACCTCACGAGCTCACAGACTCTCAGCTCGGCCACTTTCAAAATGGGGGAGGCTCTCAAGCTTTCCACCCTTAAAAAATTCAAAGGCATTAGAAATAGCCGACCTCACGACTTTACGGACTCTCAACTTGGCCACTTTCAAAAGGGGGGAGGCTCTCAAATTTTTCACCCCTGATAAATTCTAAGGCATTGGAGATGGTCGAGCTCACGACTGGACATGCTCTTAGCTCGGCCAATTTCAAAAGGAAGGAGGCTATTAAACTTGCTACCCTTGATAAATTCTAAGGCATTGGAGATGGTCGAGCTCACGACTGGACAAACTCTTAGCTCGGCCACTTTCAAAAGGGGGCAGGCTTTCAAACTTGCTACCCTTGAAAAATTCTAAAGCGTTAGAAATGGCCGACCATAAAACCTGACGGACTTTCAGCTCAGCCACTTTCAAAAGGGGGAAGGCTCCCAAACTTTCCACCCCTGAAAAATTCTAAGCCATTGGAAATGGCCTACCTCACGACTTGACGGACACTCAGCTCGGCCACTTTCAAAATGGTGGAGTCTCTCTAACTTTCTAAACTTGAAAAGTTCTAAGGAGTTCAAAATGGCCGAGTTCACGACCTGATGGACTCTCAGCTCGGCCACTTTCAAAAGGGGAGAGGCTCTCAAACTTTCCACCCTTGAAAAATTCAAAGGCAATGGAAATGGCCGACCTTACGACCTGACAGACTCTCAGCTCGGCCGTTTTCAAAAGGAGGGAGGCTCTCAAACGTTCCACCCATGAAAAATTCTAAAGCATCTGAAATGGCCGACCTCACGGACTCTCAGCTCGGCCATTTTCAAAATGGGGGAGGCTCTCAAACTTTCCACCCATAACAAATTCAAAGGCATTAGAAATAGCCGACCTCACGACCTGACGGACTCTCAACTCGGGTACTTTTAAAAGGGGGGAGGCTCTCAAATTTTCCACCCCTGATAAATTCTAAGGCATTGTAGATGGTCGAGCTCACGACTGGACAAACTCTTAGCTCGGCCACTTCCAAAATGGGGGAGGCTCTGAAACTTGCTACCCTTGAAAAATTCTAAGGTGTTGGAAATGGCCGACCATAAGACCTGACGGACTTTCAGCTTAGCCACTTTCAAAAGGAGGAAGGCTCCCAAACTTTCCACCCCTGAAAAATTCTAAGCCATTGGAAATGGCCTACCTCACGACCTGACGGACACTCAGCTCGGCCACTTTCAAAATGGGGGAGGCTCTCAAACTTTCCACCCTTAAAAAATTCTAAGGCATTGGAAATAGCCGACCTCACGACCTGACGTACTTTCAACTCGGCCACTTTCAAAAGGGAGAGGCTCTCAAACTTTCCACGTATAAAAAATTCTAAGGCATTGGAAATGGCCGACCACAAGACTTGATGGACTCTCAACTCAGCAACTTTCAAAATTGGGGAGGCTCTTAAACTTTCTACCCTTGAAAAATTCTAAGGTATTGGATATGGCCGACCTCACGACCTTACGGACTCTCAGCTCGGCCACTTTCAAAAGGAGGGAGCCTCTCAAACTTTCTACCCTTGAAAAATTCTAAGGCATTGGAAATGGCCGACGTCACGACCTGATGTACTTTCAACTCGGACACTTTCAAAATGGAGAGGCTCTCAAACTTTCCACCTTTAAAAAATTCTAAGGCATTGGAAATGGCCGACCACAAGACTTGACGGACTCTCAACTCAGCCACTTTCAAAATAGGGGAGGCTCTGAAACTTTCCACCCTTGAAAAATTCTAAGGCATTAGATATGGCCGACCTCACGACCTGAAGAACTCTCAGCTCGGCCACTTTCAAAAGGTGGAGGCTCTCAAACATTCCACTCTTGAAAAATTCTAAGGCGTTGGAAATGGCCGACCTTATGACCTGACGGACACTCAAATCTGCCTTTTTCAAAATGGGGGTGGCTCTCAAAATTTCCACCCTCGAAAACATCTAAGGCATTGGAAATGGCCGAGTTCACGACCTGACGGACTCTCAGCTCGGCCACTTTCAAAAGGGTAGAGGCTCTCAAACTTTCCACCCTTGAAAAATTCATAGGCAATGGAAATGGCCGACCTCATGAGCTGACGGACCCTCCCCTCAGCCACTTTCAAAAAGGGGGAGGCACTCAAACTTTCCACCCTTGAAAAATTCTAGGGCATTGGAAATGGCCGACCACACGACCTGACGGACTCTAAACTCGGCCACATTCAAAAAGAGAGAGGCTCTCAAACTTTCCACCTAGAAAAAATTCTGAGGCATTGGAAATGGCCGAGCACAAGACCTGACGGACTCTCAACTCGGCCATATTCAAAAAGAGAGAGGCTCTCATACTTTCCATCATTGAAAACTTCTAAGGCAATGGAAATAGCCGACCTCACGACCTGACAAACTCTCAGCTTGACAACTTTCAAAAGAGGAGAGGCTCTCAAACTTTCCACCCTTGAAATATTCTAAGGCTTTGGAAATGATCGAGCTTACGACCTGACAGACTCTCAGCTCAGCCACTTTCAAAAGGGAGAGGCTCTCAAACTTTCCACCTATGAAAAATTCTAAAGCATTAGAAATGGCCGACCACAAGACTTGATGGACTCTCAACTCAGCCACTTTCAAAATAGGGGAGGCTCTCAAACTTTCTACCCTTGAAAAATACTATGGCATTGGAAATAGCCGACCTCACGACCTGACGTACTTTCAACTCGGCCACTTTCAAAAGGGAGAGGCTCTCAAACTTTCCACCTAGAAAAAAATCTAAGGCATTGGAAATGGCCGAGCACAAGACCTGACGGACTCTCAACTCGGCCACATTCAAAAAGAGAGAGGCTCCCATACTTTCCATCATTGAAAACTTCTAAGGCAATGGAAATAGCCGACCTCACGACCTGACAAACTCTTAGCTTGGCAACTTTCAAAAGGAAAGAGGCTCTCAAACTTTCCACCCTTGAAAAATTCTAAGGCTTTGGAAATGATCGACCTTACGACCTGATAGACTCTCAGCTCAGCCACTTTCGAAAGGGGGGAGGCTCTCAAACTTTCCACACATGAAAAATTCTAAAGCATTGGAAATGACCGACCTCACGACCTCAGAGACTCTCAGCTTGGCCACTTTCAAAATAGGAGAGGCTCTCAAACTTTCCACCCTAAAAAAATTCAAAGGCATTAGAAATAGCCGACCTCACGACTTGACGGACTCTCAACTCGACCACTTTCAAAAGGTGGAGTCTCTCAAACATTCTACTCTTGAAAAATTCTAAGGCGTTGGAAATGGCCAACCTTATGACCTGACGGACTCGCAACTCAGCCTTTTTCAAAATGGGGGAGGCTCTCAAAATTTCCACCCTCGAAAACATCTAAGGCATTGGAAATGGCCGAGTTCACGACCTGACGGACTCTCAGCTCGGCCACTTTCAAAAGGGGAGAGGCTCTCAAACTTTCCACCCTTGAAAAATTCAAAGGCAATGGAAATGGCCGACCTCACGAGCTGACGGACTCTCCCCTCAGCCACTTTCAAAAGGGGGAGGCTCTCAAACTTTCCACCCTTGAAAAATTCTAGGGCATTGGAAATGGCCGACCACACGACCTGAGGGACTCTCAACTCGGCCACATTCAAAAAGAGAGTGGCTCTCATACTTTCCATCATTGAAAACTTCTAAGGCATTGGAAATAGCCGACCTCACGACCTGACAAACTCTTAGCTTGGCAACTTTCAAAAGGGGAGAGGCTCTCAAACTTTCCACACTTAAAAAATTCAAAGGCATTAGAAATAGCCGACCTCACGACTTGACGGACTCTCAACTCGGCCACTTTCAAAATGGGGGAGGCTCTCAAATTTTCCACCCCTGATAAATTCTAAGGCATTGGAGATGGTCGAGCTCACACCTAGACAGGCTCTTAGCTTCGCCACGTTCAAAATGGGGGAGGCTCTCAAACTTGCTACCCTTGAAAAATTCTAAGGCGTTGGAAATGGCCGACCATAAGACCTGACGGACTTTCAGCTCAGCCACTTTCAAAAGGGGACAGGCTCCCAAACTTTCCACCCCTGAAAAATTCTAAGCCTTTGGAAATGGCCTACCTCACGACCTGACGGACACTCAGCTCGGCCACTTTCAAAATGAGGGAGGCTCTCAAACTTTCCACCCTTAAAAAATTCTAAGGCATTGGAAATAGCCGACCTCACGACCTGAGATACTTTTAACTCGGCCACTTTCAAAAGGGAGAGGCTCTCAAACTTTCCACCTATAAAAAATTCTAAGGCATTGGAAATGGCCGAGCACAAGACTTGATGGACTCTCAACTCAGCCACTTTCAAAATAGGGGAGGCTCTCAAACTTTTAACCCTAGAAAAATTCTAAGGCATTGGATATGGCCGACCTCACGACCTTACGGACTCTCAGCTCGGCCACTTTCAAAAGGGGGGAGGGTCTCAAACTTTCTACCCTTGAAAAATTCTAAGGCGTTGGAAATGGCTGACCTTAAGACCTGACGAACTTTCAGCTCAACCACTTTCAAAAGGGGGAGGGCTCCCAAACTTCCACCCCTGAAAAATTCTAACCCATAGGAAATGGCCTACCTCACGACCTGATGGACACTCAGCTCGGCCACTTTCAAAATAGGGGAGGCTCTCAAACTTTCCACCCTTAAAAAATTCTAAGGCATTAGAAATAGCCGACCTCACGACCTGAGATACTTTTAACTCGGCCACTTTCAAAAGGGAGAGGCTCTCAAACTTTCCACCTATAAAAAATTCTAAGGCACTGGAAATGGCCGAGCACAAGACTTGATGGACTCTCAACTCAGCCACTTTCAAAATAGGGGAGGCTCTCAAACTTTCAACCCTTGAAAAATTCTAAGGCATTGGATACGGCCGACCTCACGACCTTACGGACTCTCAGCTCGGCCACTTTCAAAAGGGGGGAGGCTCTCAAACTTTCTACCCTTGAAAAATTCTAAGGCGTTGCAAATGGCTGACCTTAAGACCTGACGGACTTTCAGCTCAGCCACTTTCAAAAGGGGGAGGGCTCCCAAACTTTGCACCCTTGAAAAATTCTAAGGCATTAGAAATGGCTAACCTCAGGACCTGACGTACACTTAGCTCGGTCACTTTCAAAAGGGTGGAGGCTCTCAAACTATCAACCCTTCAAAAATTCAACGGCATTGGAAATGGCCGACCTCACGTCCTGAAGGACTCTCAGCTCGGCCACTTTCAAAAGGTGGAGGCTCTCAAACATTCTACTCTTGAAAAATTCTAAGGCGTTGGAAATGGCCGACCTTATGACCTGACGGATTCTCAACTTAGCCTTTTTCAAAATGGGAGAGGCTCTCAAAATTTCCACCCTCGAAAACATCTAAGGCATTGGAAATGGCCGAGTTCACGACCTGACGGACTCTCAGCTCGGCCAATTTCAAAAGGGGAGAGGCTCTCAAACTTTCCACCCTTGAAAAATTCAAAGGCAATGGAAATGGCCGACCTCACGAGCTAACGGACTCTCCCCTCAGCCACTTTCAAAAGGGGGATGCTCTCAAACTTTCCACCCTTAAAAGATTCTAAGGCATTGGAAATAGCCGACCTCACGACCTGAGATACTTTTAACTCGGCCACTTTCAAAAGGGAGAGGCTCTCAAACATTCCACTTATAAAAAATTCTAAGGCATTGGAAATGGCCGACCACAAGACTTAACGAACTCTCAACTCAGCCAATTTCAAAATAGGGGAGGCTCTCAAACTTTCTACCCTTGAAAAATTCTAAGGCATTGGATATGGCCAACCTCACGACCTTACGGACTCTCAGCTCGGCCACTTTCAAAAGAGGGGAGGCTCTCAAACTTTCTACCCTTGAAATATTTTAAGGCGTTGGAAATGGCTGACCTTAAGACCTGACGGACTTTCAGCTCAACCACTTTCAAAAGGGGGAGGGCTCCAAAACTTTCCACCCTTGAAAAATTCTAAGGCATTAGAAATGGCTAACCTCAGGACCTGACGGACACTTAGCTCGGTCACTTACGATAGGGTGGAGGCTCTCAAACTTTCTACCCTTCAAAAATTCAACAGCATTGCAAATGGCTAACCTCACGACCTGAAGGACTCTCAGCTCAGCCACTTTCAAAAGGTGGAGGCTCTCAAACATTCCACTCTTGAAAAATTCTAAGGTGTTAGAAATGGCCGACCTTATGACCTGACGGACTCTCAACTCTGCCTTTTTCAAAATGGGGGAGGCTCTCAAAATTTTCACCCTCGAAAACATCTACGGCATTGGAAATGGCCGAGTTCACGACCTGACGGACTCTCAGCTCGGCCACTTTCAAAAGGGGAGAGGCTCTCAAACTTTCCACCCTTGAAAAATTCAAAGGCAATGGAAATGGCCGACCTCACGAGCTGACGGGCTCTCCCCTCAGCCACTTTCAAAAGGGGGGAGGCCCTCAAACTTTCCACCCTTGAAAAATTCTAGGGCATTGGAAATGGCCGACCACACGACCTGACGGACTCTCAACTAGGCCACATTCAAAAAGAGAGAGGCTCTCATACTTTCCATCATTGAAAACTTCTAAGGCATTGGAAATAGCCGACCTCACGACCTGACAAACTCTTAGCTTGGCAACTTTCAAAAGGAAAGAGGCTCTCAAACTTTCCACCCTTGAAAAATTCTAAGGCTTTGGAAATGATCGAGCTTACGACTTGACAGACTCTCAGCTCAGCCACTTTCGAAAGGGGGGAGGCTCTCAAACTTTCCACACATGAAAAATTCTAAAGCATTAGAAATGGCCGACCTCACGACCTCACAGACTCTCAGCTCGGCCACTTTGAAAATAGGGGAGGCTCTCAAACTTTCCACCCTTAAAAAATTCAAAGGCATTAGAAATAGCCGACCTCACGACTTGACGGACTCTCAACTCGGCCACTTTCAACAGGGGGGAGGCTCACAAATTTTCCACCCCTGATAAATTCTAAGGCATTGGAGATGGTCGTGCTCACGACTAGATAGGCTCTTAGCTTGGCCAATCTCAAAAGGAGGGAGGCTGTCAAACTTGCCACCCTTGATAAATTCTAAGGCATTGGAGATGGTCGAGCTCACGACTGGACAAACTCGTAGCTCGGCCACTTTCAAAAGGGGGGAGGCTCTCAAACTTGCTACCCTTGAAAAATTCTAAGGCGTTGGAAATGGCCGACCATAAGACCTGACGGACTTTCAGCTCAGCCTTCAAAAGGAGGAAGGCTCCCAAACTTTCCACCCCTGAAAAATTCTAAGCCATTGGAAATGGCCTACCTCACGACCTGACGGACACTCAGCTCGGCCACTTTCAAAATGGGGGAGGCTCTCAAACTTTCCACCCTTAAAAAATTCTAAGGCATTGGAAATAGCCGACCTCACGACCTGACGTACTTTCAACTCGGCCACTTTCGAAAGGGAGAGGCTCTCAAACTTTCCACCTATAAAAAATTCTAAGGCATTGGAAATGGCCGACCACAAGACTTGACGAACTCTCAACTCAGCCACTTTCAAAATAGGGGAGGCTCTCAAACTTTCTACCCTTGAAAAATTCTAAGGCATTGGATATGGCCGACCTCACGACCTTACGGACTCTCAGCTCGGCCACTTTCAAAAGGGGGGAGGCTCTCAAACTTTCTACCCTTGAAAAATTCTAAGGCGTTGGAAATGGCTGACCTTAAGACCTGACGGACTTTCAGCTCAGCCACCTTCAAAAGGGGGAGGGCTCCCAAACTTTCCACCCTTGAAAAATTCTAAGGCATTAGAAATGGCTAACCTCAGGACCTGACGGACACTTAGCTCGGTCACTTACGATAGGGTGGAGGCTCTCAAACTTTCTACCCTTCAAAATTTCAACAGCATTGCAAATGGCTAACCTCACGACCTGAAGGACTCTCAGCTCAGCCACTTTCAAAAGGTGGAGGCTCTCAAACATTCCACTCTTGAAAAATTCTAAGGCGTTGGAAATGGCCGACCTTATGACCTGACGGACTCTCAACTCTGCCTTTTTCAAAATGGGGGAGGCTCTCAAAATTTTCACCCTCGAAAACATCTACGGCATTGGAAATGGCCGAGTTCACGACCTGACGGACTCTCAGCTCGGCCACTTTCAAAAGGGGAGAGGCTCTCAAACTTTCCACCCTTGAAAAATTCAAAGGCAATGGAAATGGCCGACCTCACGAGCTGACGGGCTCTCCCCTCAGCCACTTTCAAAAGGGGGGAGGCCCTCAAACTTTCCACCCTTGAAGAATTCTAGGGCATTGGAAATGGCCGACCACACGACCTGACAGACTCTAAACTCGGCCCCCTTCAAAAAGAGAGAGGCTCTCATACTTCCCATCATTGAAAACTTCTAAGGCATTGGAAATAGCCAACCTCACGACCTGACAAACTCTCAGCTTGGCAAGTTTCAAAAGGGGAGAGGCTCTCAAACTTTCCACCCTTGAAAAATTCTAAGGCTTTGGAGATGATCGAGCTTACGACCTGACCGACTCTCTGCTCAGCCACTTTCGAAAGGGGGGAGGCTCTCAAACTTTTCACACATGAAAAATTCTAAAGCATTGGAAATGGCCGACCTCACAGACTCTCAGCTCGGCCACTTTCAAAATGGGGAAGGCTCTCAAACTTTCCATCCTTAAAAAATTCAAAGGCATTAGAAATAGCCGACCTTAGGACTTGACGGACTCCAACTCGGCCACATTCAAAAGGGGGGAGGCTCTCAAATTTTCTACCCCTGATAAATTCTAAGGCATTGGAGATGGTCGAGCTCATGACTAGACAGGCTCTTAGCTCGGCTAATTTCAAAAGGAGGGAGGCTGTCAAACTTGCCACCCTTGATAAATTCTAAGGCATTGGAGATGGTCGAGCTCACGACTGGACAAACTCTTAGCTCGGCCACTTTCAAAAGGGGGGAGGCTCTCAAACTTGCTACCCTTGAAAAATTCTAAGGCGTTGGAAATGGTCGACCATAAGACCTGACGGACTTTCAGCTCAGCCTTCAAAAGGGGGAAGGCTCCCAAACTTTCCACCCCTGAAAAATTCTAAGCCATTGGAAATGGCCTACCTCACGACCTGACGGACACTCAGCTCGGCCACTTTCAAAAGGGGGGAGGCTCTCAAACTTTCCACCCTTAAAAAATTCTAAGGCATTGGAAATAGCCGACCTCACGACCTGACGTACTTTCAACTCGGCCACATTCGAAAGGTAGAGGCTCTCAAACTTTCCACCTATAAAAAATTCAAAGGCATTGGAAATGGCCGACCACAAGACTTGATGGACTCTCAACTCAACAACTTTCAAAATTGGGGAAGCTCTTAAACTTTCTACCCTTGAAAAATTCTAAGGCATTGGATATGGCCGACCTCACGACCTTACGGACTCTCAGCTCGGCCACTTTCAAAAGGGGGGAGGCTCTCAAACTTTCTACCCTTGAAAAATTCTAAGGCGTTGCAAATGGCTGACCTTAAGACCTGACGGACTTTCAGCTCAGCCACTTTCAAAAGGGGGAGGGCTCCCAAACTTTCCACCCTTGAAAAATTCTAAGGCATTAGAAATGGCTAACGTCAGGACCTGACGGACACTTAGCTCGGTCACTTTCAAAAGGGTGGAGGCTCTCAAACTTTCTACCTTTCAAAAATTCAACGGCATTGGAAATGGCCGACCTCACGTCCTGAAGGACTCTTAGCTCGGCCACTTTCAAAAGGTGGAGGCTCTCAAACATTCTATTCTCGAAAAATTCTAAGGCGTTGGAAATGGCCGACCTTATAACTTGACGGACTCTCAACTCAGCCTTTTTCAAAATGGGGGAGACTCTCAAAATTTCTACCCTCGAAAACAACTAAGGCATTGGAAATGGCCGAGTTCACGACCTGACGGACTCACAGCTCGGCCACTTTCAAAAGGGGAGAGGCTCTCAAACTTTTCACCATTGAAAAATTCAAAGGCAATGGAAATGGCCGACCTCCCGAGCTGACGGGCTCTCCCCTCAGCCACTTTCAAAAGGGGGGTGGCTCTCAAACTTTCCACCCTTGAAAACTTCTAGGGCATTGGAAATGGCCGACCACACGACCTGACGGACTCTCAACCCGGCCATATTCAAAAAGAGAGAGGCTCTCATACTTTCCATCATTGAAAACTTCTAAGGCATTGGAAATAGCCGACCTCACGACCTGACAAACTCTCAACTTGGTAACTTTCAAAAGGGGAGAGGCTCTCAAACTTTCCACCCTTGAAAAATTCTAAGGCTTTAGAAATGATCGACCTTACGACCTGACAGACTCTCAGCTCAGCCACTTTCGAAAGGGGGGAGGCTCCCAAACTTTCCACACATAAAAAATTCTAAAGCATTGGAAATGGCCGACCTCACAGACTCTCAGCGCGGCTACTTTCAAAATTGGGGAGGCTCTCAAAATTTCCACCCTTAAAAAATTCAAAGGCATTAGAAATAGCCGACCTCACGACTTGACGGACTCTCAACTCGGCCACTTTCAAAAGGGGGGAGGCTCTCTAATTTTCTACCCTTGATAAATTCTAAGGCATTGGAGATTGTCGAGCTCACGACTGGACAAACTCTTAGCTCGGCCACTTTCACAAGGGGGGAGGCTCTCAAACTTGCTACCCTTGAAAAATTCTAAGGCATTGGAAATGGCCGACCATAAGACCTGACGGACTTTCAGCTCAGCCTTCAAAAGGGGGAAGGCTCCCAAACTTTCCACCCCTGAAAAATTCTAAGCTATTGGAAATGGTCTACCTCACAACCTGACGGACACTCAGCTCGGCCACTTTCAAAATGGGGGAGGCTCACAAACTTTCCACCCTTAAAAAATTCTAAGGCATTGGAAATAGCAGACCTCACGACCTGACGTACTTTCAACTCGGCCACTTTCGAAAGGGAGAGGCTCTCAAACTTTCCACCTATAGAAAATTCTAAGGCATTGGAAATGGCCGACCACAAGACTTGACGGACTCTCAACTCAGCCACTTTCAAAATAGAGGAGGCTCTCAAACTTTCTACCCTTAAAAAATTCTAAGGCATTGGATATGGCCGACCTCACGACCTTACGGACTCTCAGCTCGGCCACTTTCAAAAGGGGGAGGCTCTAAAACTTTCTACCCTTGAAAAATTCTAAGGCGTTGGAAATGGCTGACCTTAAGACCTGACGGACTTTCAGCTCAGCCACTTTCAAAAGGGGGAGAGCTCCCAAACTTTCCACCCTTGAAAAATTCTAAGGCATTAGAAATGGCTAACCTCAGGACCTGACGAACACTTAGCTCGGTCACTTTCAAAAGGGTGGAGGCTCTCAAACTTTCTACCTTTCAAAAATTCAACGGCATTGGAAATGGCCGACCTCACGTCCTGAAGGACTCTCAGCTCGGCCACTTTCAAAAGGTGGAGGCTCTCAAACATTCTACTCTTGAAAAATTCTAAGGCGTTGGAAATGGCCGACCTTATGACTTGACGGACTCTCAACACAGCCCTTTTCAAAATGGGGGAGGCTCTCAAAATTTCTACCCTCAAAAACATCTAAGGCGTTGGAAATGGCCGAGTTCACGACCTGACGGACTCTCAGCTCGGCCACTTTCAAAAGGGGAGAGGCTCTCAAACTTTCCACCCTTGAAAAATTCAAGGGCAATGGAAATGGCCAACCTCACGAGCTGACGGGCTCTCCCCTCAGCCACTTTCAAAAGGGGGGAGGCTACCAACCTTTCCACCCTTGAAAAATTCTAGGGCATTGGAAATGGCCGACCACACGACCTGACGGACTCTCAACTGGGCCATATTCAAAAAGAGAGAGGCTCTCATACTTTCCATCATTGAAAACTTCTAAGGCATTGGAAATAGCCGACCTCACGACCTGACAAACTCTCAGCTTGGCAACTTTCAAAAAGGGGGAGGCTCTCAAACTTTCAACCCTTGAAAAATTCGAAGGCTTTGGATATGGCCGACCTCACGACCTTACGGACTCTCAGCTCGGCCACTTTCAAAAGGGGGGAGGCTCTCAAACTTTCTACCCTTGAAAAATTCTAAGGCGTTGCAAATGGCTGACCTTAAGACCTGACGGACTTTCAGCTCAGCCACTTTCAAAAGGGGGAGGGCTCCCAAACTTTCCACCCTTAAAAAATTCTAAGGCATTGGAAATAGCCGACCTCACGACCTGACGTACTTTCAACTCGGCCACATTTGAAAGGTAGAGGCTCTCAAACTTTCCACCTATAAAAAATTCAAAGGCATTGGAAATGGCCGACCACAAGACTTGATGGACTCTCAACTCAACAACTTTCAAAATTGGGGAAGCTCTTAAACTTTCTACCCTTGAAAAATTCTAAGGCATTGGATATGGCCGACCTCACGACCTTACGGACTCTCAGCTCGGCCACTTTCAAAAGGGGAGAGGCTCTCAAACTTTCTACCCTTGAAAAATTCTAAGGCGTTGCAAATGGCTGACCTTAAGACCTGACGGACTTTCAGCTCAGCCACTTTCAAAAGGGGGAGGGCTCCCAAACTTTCCACCCTTGAAAAATTCTAAGGCATTAGAAATGGCTAACGTCAGGACCTGACGGACACTTAGCTCGGTCACTTTCAAAAGGGTGGAGGCTCTCAAACTTTCTACCTTTCAAAAATTCAACGGCATTGGAAATGGCCGACCTCACGTCCTGAAGGACTCTTAGCTCGGCCACTTTCAAAAGGTGGAGGCTCTCAAACATTCTATTCTCGAAAAATTCTAAGGCGTTGGAAATGGCCGACCTTATAACTTGACGGACTCTCAACTCAGTCTTTTTCAAAATGGGGGAGGCTCTCAAAATTTCTACCCTCGAAAACATCTAAGGCATTGGAAATGGCCGAGTTCACGACCTGACGGACTCACAGCTCGGCCACTTTCAAAAGGAGAGAGGCTCTCAAACTTTTCACCATTGAAAAATTCAAAGGCAATGGAAATGGCCGACCTCCCGAGCTGACGGGCTCTCCCCTCAGCCACTTTCAAAAGGGGGGTGGCTCTCAAACTTTCCACCCTTGAAAACTTCTAGGGCATTGGAAATGGCCGACCACACGACCTGACGGACTCTCAACCCGACCATATTCAAAAAGAGAGAGGCTCTCATACTTTCCATCATTGAAAACTTCTAAGGCATTGGAAATAGCCGACCTCACGACCTGACAAACTCTCAACTTGGTAACTTTCAAAAGGGGAGAGGCTCTCAAACTTTCCACCCTTGAAAAATTCTAAGGCTTTAGAAATGATATACCTTACGACCTGACAGACTCTCAGCTCAGCCACTTTCGAAAGGGGGGAGGCTCCCAAACTTTCCACACATGAAAAATTCTAAAGCATTGGAAATGGCCGACCTCACGACCTCACAGACTCTCAGCGCGGCTACTTTCAAAATTGGGGAGGCTCTCAAAATTTCCACCCTTAAAAAATTCAAAGGCATTAGAAATAGCCGACCTCACGACTTGACGGACTCTCAACTCGGCCACTTTCAAAAGGGGGGAGGCTCTCAAATTTTCTACCCTTGATAAATTCTAAGGCATTGGAGATTGTCGAGCTCACGACTGGACAAACTCTTAGCTCGGCCACTTTCACAAGGGGGGAGGCTCTCAAACTTGCTACCCTTGAAAAATTCTAAGGCGTTGGAAATGGCAGACCATAAGACCTGACGGACTTTCAGCTCAGCCTTCAAAAGGGGGAAGGCTCCCAAACTTTCCACCCCCGAAAAATTCTAAGCTATTGGAAATGGTCTACCTCACAACCTGACGGACACTCAGCTCGGCCACTTTCAAAATGGGGGAGGCTCACAAACTTTCCACCCTTAAAAAATTCTAAGGCATTGGAAATAGCAGACCTCACGACCTGACGTACTTTCAACTCGGCCACATTCGAAAGGGAGAGGCTCTCAAACTTTCCACCTATAGAAAATTCTAAGGCATTGGAAATGGCCGACCACAAGACTTGACGGACTCTCAACTCAGCCACTTTCAAAATAGGGGAGGCTCTCAAACTTTCTACCCTTAAAAAATTCTAAGGCATTGGATATGGCCGACCTCACGACCTTACGGACTCTCAGCTCGGCCACTTTCAAAAGGGGGAGGCTCTAAAACTTTCTACCCTTGAAAAATTCTAAGGCGTTGGAAATGGCTGACCTTAAGACCTGACGGACTTTCAGCTCAGCCACTTTCAAAAGGGGGAGAGCTCCCAAACTTTCCACCCTTGAAAAATTCTAAGGCATTAGAAATGGCTAACCTCAGGACCTGACAAACACTTAGCTCGGTCACTTTCAAAAGGGTGGAGGCTCTCATACTTTCTACCTTTCAAAAATTCAACGGCATTGGAAATGGCCGACCTCACGTCCTGAAGGACTCTCAGCTCGGCCACTTTCAAAAGGTGGAGGCTCTCAAACATTCTACTCTTGAAAAATTCTACGGCGTTGGAAATGGCCGACCTTATGACTTGACGGACTCTCAACACAGCCCTTTTCAAAATGGGGGAGGCTCTCAAAATTTCTATCCTCGAAAACATCTAAGGCGTTGGAAATGGCCGAGTTCACGACCTGACGGACTCTCAGCTCGGCCACTTTCAAAAGGGGAGAGGCTCTCAAACTTTCCACCCTTGAAAAATTCAAGGGCAATGGAAATGGCCAACCTCACGAGCTGACGGGCTCTCCCCTCAGCCACTTTCAAAAGGGGGGAGGCTACCAACCTTTCCACCCTTGAAAAATTCTAGGGCATTGGAAATGGCCGACCACACGACCTGACGGACTCTCAACTGGGCCATATTCAAAAAGAGAGAGGCTCTCATACTTTCCATCATTGAAAACTTCTAAGGCATTGGAAATAGCCGACCTCACGACCTGACAAACTCTCAGCTTGGCAACTTTCAAAAAGGGGGAGGCTCTCAAACTTTCAACCCTTGAAAAATTCGAAGGCTTTGGATATGGCCGACCTCACGACCTTACGGACTCTCAACTCGGCCACTTTCAAAAGGGGGGAGGCTCTCAAACTTTCTACCCTTGAAAAATTCTAAGGCGTTGCAAATGGCTGACCTTAAGACCTGACGGACTTTCAGCTCAGCCACTTTCAAAAGGGGGAGGACTCCCAAACTTTCCACCCTTGAAATATTCTTCGGCATTAGAAATGGCTAACCTCAGGATCTGACGGACACTTAGCTCGGTCACTTTCAAAAGGGTAGAGGCTCTCAAACTTTCAACCCTTCAAAAATTCAACGGCATTGGAAATGGCCGACATCACGTCCTGAAGGACTCTCAGCTCGGCCACTTTCAAAAGGTAGAGGCTCTCCAACGTTCTACTCTTGAAAAATTCTAAGGCGTTGGCAATGGCCGACCTTATGACCTGACGGACTCTCAACTCAGCCTTTTTCAAAATGGGGGAGGTACTCAAAATTTTCACCCTCGAAAACATCTAAGGCATTGGAAATGGCCGAGTTCACGACCTGACGGACTCTCAGCTCGGCCACTTTCAAAATGGGAGAGGCTCTCAAAACTTTCAACCCTTGAAAAATTCAAAGGCAATGGAAATGGCCGACCTCACGAGCTGACGGACTCTCCCCTCAGCCACTTTCAAAAGGAGGAGCCTCTCAAACTTTCCACCGTTGAAAAATTCTAGGGAATTGGAAATGGCCGACCACACGACCTGACAAACTCTCAGCTTGGCAACTTTCAAAAAGATAGAGGCTCTTAAACATTCCACCCTTGAAAAATTCTAAGGCTTTGGAAATGATCGACCTTACGACCTGACAGACTCTCAGCTCAGCCACTTTCAAAAGGGGAGAGGCTCTCAAACTTTCCCCAAATGAAAAATTCTAAAGCATTGGAAATGGCCGACCTTACGACCTCACAGACTCTCAGCTCGGCCACTTTCAAAATGGGGGAGGCTCTCAAACTTTCCACCCTTAAAAAATTCAAAGGCATTAGAAATAGCCGACCTCACAACTTGACGGACTCTCAACTTGGCCACTTTCAAAAGGGGGGAGGCTCTCAAATTTTCCAACCCTGATAAATTCTAAGGCATTGGAGATGGTCGAGCTCACGACTGGACAGGCTCTTAGCTCGGCCAATTTCAAAAGGAGGGAGGCTGTCAGACTCGCCACCCTTGATAATTCTAAGGCATTGGAGATGGTCGAGCTCACGACTGGACAAACTATTAGCTCGGCCACTTTCAAAAGGGGGGAGGCTCTCAAACTTGCTACCCTTGAAAAATTCTAAGGCGTTGGAAATGGCCGACCATAAGACCTGACGGACTTTCAGCTCAGCCTTCAAAAGGGGGAAGGCTCCCAAACTTTCCACCCCTGAAAAATTCTAAGCCATTGGAAATGGCCTACCTCACGACCTGACGGACACTCAGCTCGGCCACTTTCAAAATGGGGGAGGCTCACAAACTTTCCACCCTTAAAAACTTCTAAGGCATTGGAAACAGCAGACCTCACGACCTGACGTACTTTCAACTCGGCCACATTCGAAAGGGAGAGGCTCTCAAACTTTCCACCTATAGAAAATTCTAAGGCATTGGAAATGGCCGACCACAAGACTTGACGGACTCTCAACTCAGCCACTTTCAAAATAGGGGAGGCTCTCAAACTTTCTACCCTTGAAAAATTCTAAGCCATTGGATATGGCCGACCTCACGACCTTACGGACTCTCAGCTCGGCCACTTTCAAAAGGGGGAGGCTCTCAAACTTTCTACCCTTGAAAAATTCTAAGGCGTTGGAAATGGCTGACCTTAAGACCTGACGGACTTTCAGCTCAGCCACTTTCAAAAGGGGGAGGGCTCCCAAACTTTCCACCCTTGAAAAATTCTAAGGCATTAGAAATGGCTAACCTCAGGACCTGACGGACACTTAGCTCGGTCACTTTCAAAAGGGTGGAGGCTCTCAAACTTTCTACCTTTCAAAAATTCAACGGCATTGGAAATGGCCGACCTCACGTCCTGAAGGACTCTCAGCTCGGCCACTTTCAAAAGGTGGAGGCTCTCAAACATTCTACTCTTGAAAAATTCTAAGGCGTTGGAAATGGCCGACCTTATGACCTGACGGACTCTCAACTCAGCCTTTTTCAAAATGGGGGAGGCACTCAAAATTTTCACCCTCGAAAACATCTAAGGCATTGGAAATGGCCGAGTTCACGACCTGACGGACTCTCAGCTCGGACACTTTCAAAAGGGGAGAGGCTCTCAAAACTTTCAACCCTTGAAAAATTCAAAGGCAATGGAAATGGCCGACCTCACGAGCTGATGGACTCTCCCCTCAGCCACTTTCAAAAGGAGGAGCCTCTCAAACTTTCCACCGTTGAAAAATTCTATGGAATTGGAAATGGCCGACCACACGACCTGACAAACTCTCAGCTTGGCAACTTTCAAAAAGATAGAGGCTCTTAAACTTTCCACCCTTGAAAAATTCTAAGGCTTTGGAAATGATCGACCTTACGACCTGACAGACTCTCAGCTCAGCCACTTTCAAAAGGGGAGAGGCTCTCAAACTTTCCCCAAATGAAAAATTCTAAAGCATTGGAAATGGCCGACCTCACGACCTCACAGACTCTCAGCTCGGCCACTTTCAAAATGGGGGAGGCTCTCAAACTTTCCACCCTTAAAAAATTCAAAGGCATTAGAAATAGCCGACCTCACAACTTGACGGACTCTCAACTCGGCCACTTTCAAAAGGGGGGAGGCTCTCAAATTTTCCAACCCTGATAAATTCTAAGGCATTGGAGATGGTCGAGCTCACGACTGGACAGGCTCTTAGCTCGGCCAATTTCAAAAGGATGGAGGCTCTCAAACTTTCAAACCTTCAAAAATTCAACGGCATTGGAAATGGCCGACCTCACGTCCTGAAGGACTCTCAGCTCGGCCACTTTCAAAAGGTAGAGGCTCTCCAACGTTCTACTCTTGAAAAATTCTAAGGCGTTGGAAATGGCCGACCTTATGACCTGACGGACTCTCAACTCAGCCTTTTTCAAAAAGAGGGAGGCTCTCAAAATTTTCACCCTCGAAAACATCTAAGGCATTGGAGATGGTCGAGCTCACGACTGGACAAACTATTAGCTCGGCCACTTTCAAAAGGGGGGAGGCTCTCAAACTTGCTACCCTTGAAAAATTCTAAGGCGTTGGAAATGGCCGACCATAAGACCTGACGGACTTTCAGCTCAGCCTTCAAAAGGGGGATGGCTCCCAAACTTTCCACCCCTGAAAAATTCTAAGCCATTGGAAATGGCCTACCTCACGACCTGACGGACACTCAGCTCGGACACTTTTAAAATGAGGGAGGCTCTCAAACTTTCCACCCTTAAAAAATTCCAAGGCATTGGAAATAGCCGACCTCACGACCTGACGTACTTTCAACTCGGCCACTTTCGAAAGGGAGACGCTCTCAAACTTTCCACCTATAAAAAATTCTAAGGCATTGGAAATGGCCGACCACAAGACTTGACGGACTCTCAACTCAGCCACTTTCAAAATCGAGGAGGCTCTCAAACTTTCAACCCTTGAAAAATTCTAAGGAATTGGATATGGCCGACCTCACGACTTTACGGACTCTCAGCTCGGCCACTTTCAAAAGGGGGGAGGCTCCAAAACTTTCCACCCTTGAAAAATTCTAAGGCATTAGAAATGGCTAACCTGAGGACCTGATGGACACTCAGCTCGGTCACTTTCGAAAGGGTGGAGGCTCTCAAACTTTCTATCCTTCAAAAATTCAACGGCATTGCAAATGGCTGACCTCACGACCTGAAGGACTCTCAGCTCAGTCATTTTCAAAAGGTGGAGGCTCTCAAACATTCTACTCTTGAAAAATTCTAAGGCGTTGGAAATGGCCGACCTTATGACCTGACGGACTCTCAACTCAGCCTTTTTCAAAATGGGGGAGGCTCTCAAAATTTCCACCCTCGAAAACATCTAAGGCATTGGAAATGGCCGAATTCACGACCTGACGGACTCTCAGCTCAGCCACTTTCAAAAGGGGAGAGGTTCTCAAACTTTCCGCCCTTGAAAAATTCAAAGGCAATGGAAATGTCCGACCTCACGAGCTGACGGGCTCTCCCCTCAGCCACTTTCAAAAAGGGGGAGGCCCTCAAACTTTCCACCCTTGAAAAATTCTAGGACATTGGAAATGGCCGACCACACGACCTGACGGACTCTCAACTCGGCCACATTCAAAAAGAGAGAGGCTCTCATACTTTCCATCATTGAAAACTTCTAAGGCATTGGAAATAGCCGACCTCACGACCTGACAAACTCTTAGCTTGGCAACTTTCAAAAGGAGAGAGGCTCTCAAACTTTCCACCCTTGAAAAATTCTAAGGCTTTGGAAATGATCGAGCTTACGACCTGACAGACTCTCAGCTCAGCCACTTTCGAAAGGGGGGAGGCTCTCAAACTTTCCACACATGAAAAATTCTAAAGCATTGGAAATGGCCGGCCACACGACCTCACAGACTCTCAGCTCGGCCACTTTCAAAATGGGGGAGGCTCTCAAACTTTCCACCCTGAAAAAATTCAAAGGCATTAGAAATAGCCGACCTCACGACTTGACGGACTCTCAACTCGGCCACTTTCAACAGGGGGGAGGCTCTAAAATTTTCCACCCCTAATAAATTCTAAGGCATTGGAGATGGTCGAGCTCACGACTAGACAGGCTCTTAGCTCGGCCAATTTCAAAAGGAGGGAGGCTGTCAAACTTGCCACCCTTGATAAATTCAAAGGCATTGGAGATGGTCGAGCTCACGACTGGACAAACTCTTAGCTCGGCCACTTTCAAATGGGGGGAGGCTCTCAAACTTGCTACACTTGAAAAATTCAAAGGCGTTGGAAATGGCCGACCATAAGACCTGACGGACTTTCAGCTCAGCCTTCAAAAGGGGGAAGGCTCCCAAACTTTCCACCCCTGAAAAATTCTAAGCCATTGGAAATGGCCTACCTCACGACCTGACAGACACTCAGCTCGGCCACTTTCAAAATGGGGGAGGCTCTCAAACTTTCCACCCTTAAAAAATTCTAAGGCATTGGAATTAGCCGACCTCACAACCTGACGTACTTTCAACTCGGCCACTTTCGAAAGGGAGAGGCTCTCAAACTTTTCACCTATAAAAAATTCTAAGGCATTGGAAATGGCCGACCACAAGACTTGACGGACTCTCAACTCAGCCACTTTCAAAATAGGGGAGGCTCTAAAACTTTCTACCCTTGAAAAATGCTAAGGCATTGGATATGGCCGACCTCACGACCTTACGGACTCTCAGCTCGACCACTTTCAAAATGGGGGAGGCTCTCAAACTTTCTACCCTTGAAAAATTCTAAGGCGTTGGAAATGGCTGACCTTAAGACCTGACGGACTTTCAGCTCAGCCACTTTCAAAGGGGGAGGGCTCCCAAACTTTCCGCCCTTGGAAAATTCTAAGGCATTAGAAATGGCTAACCTCAGGACCTGACAGACACTTAGTTCGGTCACTTTCAAAATGGTGGAGGCTCTCAAAATTTCTACCCTTCAAAAATTCAACGGCATTGGAAATGGCCGACCTCACGTCCTGAAGGACTCTCAGCTCGGCCACTTTCAAAAGGTGGAGGCTCTCAAACATTCTACTCTTGAAAAATTCTAAGGCGTTGGAAATGGCCGACCTTATGACTTGACGGACTCTCAACTCAGCCTTTTTCAAAATGGGGGAGGCTCTCAAAATTTCTACCCTCGAAAACATCTAAGGCATTGGAAATGGCCGAGTTCACGACCTGACGGACTCTCAACTCGGCCACTTTCAAAAGGGGAGAGGCTCTCAAACTTTCCACCCTTGAAAAATTCAAAGGCAATGGAAATGGCCGATCTCACGAGCTGACAGGCTCTCCCCTCAGCCACTTTCAAAAGGGGGGAGGCTCTCAAACTTTCTACCCTGAAACAATTCTAGGCCATTGGAAATGGCCGACCACACGACCTGACGGACGCTCAACTGTGCCACATTCAAAAAGAGAGAGGCTCTCATACTTTCCATCATTGAAAACTTCTAAGGCATTGGAAATAGCCGACCTCACGACCTGACAAACTCTCAGCTTGGCAACTTTCAAAAGGGGAGAGGCTCTCAAACTTTCCACCCTTGAAAAATTCTAAGGCTTTGGAAATGATCGAGCTTACGACCTGACAGACTCTCAGCCCAGCCACTTTCGAAAGGGGGGAGGCTCTCAAACTTTTCGCACATGAAAAATTCCAAAGCATTGGAAATAGCCGACCTCACAGACTCTCAGCTCGGCCACTTTCAAAATGGGGGAGGCCCTCAAACTTTCCACCCCTAAAAAATTCAAAGGCATTAGAAATAGCCGACCTCACGACTTGACGGACTCCCAACTCGGCCACTTTTAGCAGGGGGGAGGCTCTCAAATTTTTCACCCTTGATAAATTCTAAGGCATTGGAGATGGTCGAGCTCACGACTAGACAGGCTCTTAGCTCGGCTAATTTCAAAAGGAGGGAGGCTGTCAAACTTGCCACCCTTGATAAATTCTAAGGTATTGGAGATGGTCGAGCTCACGACTGGACAAACTGTTAGCTCGGCCACTTTCAAACGGGGGGAGGCTCTCAAACTTGCTACCCGTGAAAAATTCTAAGGCATTGGAAATTGCCAACCATAAGACCTGACGGACTTTCAGCTCAGCCTTCAAAAGGGGGAAGGCTCCCAAACTTTCCACCCCTGAAAAATTTTAAGCCATTGTAAATGGCCTACCTCACGACCTGACGGACACTCAGCTCGGCCACTTTCAAAATGGGAGAGGCTCTCAAACTTTCCACCCTTAAAAAATTCTAAGGCATTGGAAATAGCCGACCTCACGACCTGACGTACTTTCAAGTCGGCCACTTTCGAAGGGAGAGGCTCTCAAACTTTCCACCTATAAAAAGTTCTAAGGCATTGGAAATGGCCGACCACAAGACTTGACGGACTCTCTACTCAGCCACTTTCAAAATAGGAGAGGCTCTCAAACTTTCTACCCTTGAAAAATTCTAAGGCATTGGATATGGCCGACCTCACGACCTTACGGACTCTCAGCTCGGCCACTTTCAAAAGGGGGGAGGCTCTCAAACTTTCTACCCTTGAAAAATTCTAAGGCGTTGGAAATGGCTGACCTTAAGACCTGACGGACTTTCAGCTCAGCCACTTTCAAACGGGGGAGGGCTCCCAAACTTTCCACCCTTGAAAAATTCTAAGGCATTAGAAATGGCTAACGTCCGGACCTGACGGACACTTAGCTCGGTCACTTTCAAAAGGGTGGAGGCTCTCAAACTTTCTACCCTTCAAAAATTCAACTGCAATTGAAATGGCCCACCTCACGTCCTGAAGGACTCTCAGCTCGGCCACTTTCAAAAGGTGGAGGCTCTCAAACATTCTACTCTTGAAAAATTCTAAGGCGTTGGAAATGGCCGACCTTATGACTTGACGGACTCTCAACACAGCATTTTTCAAAATGGGGGAGGCTCTCAAAATTTCTACCCTCGAAAACATCTAAGGCATTGGAAAAGGCCGAGTTCACGACCTGACGGACTCTCAGCTCGGCCATTTTCGAAAGAGGAGAGGCTCTCAAACTTTTCACCATTGAAAAATTCAAAGACAATGGAAATCGCCGACCTCACGAGCTGACGGGCTTTCCCCTCAGCCACTTTCAAAAGGGGGGAGGCTCTCAAACTTTCCACCCTTGAAAACTTCTAGGGCATTGGAAATGGCCGACCACACGACCTGACGGACTCTCAACTCGGCCACATTCAAAAAGAGAGAGGCTCTCATACTTTCCATCATTGAAAACTTCTAAGGCATTGGAAATAGCCGACCTCACGACCTGACAAACTCTCAGCTTGGCAACTTTCGAAAGGGGAGAGGCTCTCAAACTTTCCACCCTTGAAAAATTCTAAGGCTTCGGAAATGATCGACCTTACGACCTGACAGACTCTCAGCTCAGCCACTTTCGAAAGGGGGGAGGCTCCAAAACTTTCCACACATGAAAAATTCTAAAGCATTGGAAATGGCCGACCTCACGACCTCACAGACTCTCAGCTCGGCCACTTTCAAAATGGGGAAGGCTCTCAAAATTTCCACCCATAAAAAATTCAAAGGCATTAGAAATAGCCGACCTCACGACTTGACGGACTCTCAACTCGGCCACTTTCAAAAGGGGGGAGGCTGTCAAATTTTCTACCCCTGATAAATTCTAAGGCATTGGAGATGGTCGAGCTCACGACTGGACAAACTCTTAGCTCGGCCACTTTCAAAAGGGGGGAGGCTCTCAAACTTGCTACCCTTGAAAAATTCTAAGGCGTTGGAAATGGCCGACCATAAGACCTGACGGACTTTCAGCTCAGCCTTCAAAAGGGGGAAGGCTCCCAAACTTTCCACCCCTGAAAAATTCTAAGGCATTGGAAATGGTCTACCTCACGACCTGACGGACACTCAGCTCGGCCACTTTCAAAATGGGAGAGGCTCTCAAACTTTCCACCCTTAAAAAATTCTAAGGAATTGGAAATAGCCGACCTCACGACCTGATGTACTTTCAACTCGGCCACATTCGAAAGGGAGAGGCTCTCAAACTTTCCACCTATAAAAAATTCTAAGGCATTGGAAATTGCCGACCACAAGACTTGACGGACTCTCAACTCAGCCACTTTGAAAATAGGGGAGGCTCTCAAACTTTCTACCCTTGAAAAATTCTAAGGCATTGGATATGGCCGACCTCACGACCTTACGGACTCTCAGCTCGGTCACTTTCAAAAGGGGGGAGGGTCTCAAACTTTCTACCCTTGAAAAATTCTAAGGCGTTGGAAACGGCTGACCTTAAGACCTGACGGACTTTCAGCTCAGCCTTCAAAAGGGGGAAGGCTCCCAAACTTTCCACCCCTGAAAAATTCTAAGCCATTGGGAATGGTCTACCTCACGACCTGATGGACACTCAGCTCGGCCACTTTCAAAATGGGGGAGGCTCTCAAACTTTCTACCCTTCAAAAATTCAATGGCATTGGAAATGGCCGACCTCACGTCCTGAAAGACTCTCAGCTCGGCCACTTTCAAAAGGTGGAGGCTCTCAAACATTCTACTCTTGAAAAATTCTAAGGCGTTGGAAATGGCCGACCTTATGACTTGACGGACTCTCAACACAGCCTTTTTCAAAATGGGGGAGGCTCTCAAAATTTCTACCCTCGAAAACATCTAAGGCATTGGAAATGGCCGAGTTCACGACCTGACGGACTCTCAGCTCGGCCACTTTCAAAAGGGGAGAGGCTCTCAAACTTTCCACCCTTGAAAAATTCAAAGGCAATGGAAATGGCCGACCTCACGAGCTAACGGGCTCTCCCCTCAGCCACTTTCAAAAGGGGGGAGGCTCTCAAACTTTCCACCCTTGAAAAATTCTAGGGCATTGGAAATGGCCAACCACACGACCTGACGGACTCTCAACTCGGCCACATTCAAAAAGAGAGAGGCTCTCATATTTTCTATCATTGAAAACTTCTAAGGCTTTGCAAATAGCCGACCTCACGACCTGACAAACTCTCAGCTTGGCAACTTTCAAAAGGCGAGAGGCTCTCAAACTTTCCACCCTTGAAAAATTCAAAGGCTTTGGAAATGATCGACCTTACGACCTGACAGACTCTCAGCTCAGCCACTTTCAAAAGGGGGGAGGCTCTCAAACTTTCCACACATGAAAAATTCTAAAGGATTAGAAATGTCCGACCTCATTACCTCACAGACACTCAGCTCGGCCACTTTCAAAATGGGGGAGGCTCTCAAACTTTCCACCCTTAAAAAATTCAAAGGCATTAGAAATAGCCGACCTCACGACTTGACGGACTCTCAACTCGGCCACTTTCAAAAGGGGGGAGGCTCTCAAATTTTCCACCCCTGATAAATTCTAAGGCATTGGAGATGGTCGAGCTCACGACTAGACAGGCTCTTAGCTCGGCCAATTTCAAAAGGAGGGAGGCTGTCAAACTTGCTACCCTTGATAAATTCTAAGGCATTGGAGATGGTCAAGCTCACGACTGGACAAACTCTTAGCTTGGCCACTTTCAAAAGGGGGAAGGCTCTCAAACTTGCTACCCTTGAAAAATTCTAAGGCGTTGGAAATGGCCGACCTTATGACTTGACGGACTCTCAACACAGCCTTTTTCAAAATGGGGGAGGCTCTCAAAATTTCTACCCTCGAAAACATCTAAGGCATTGGAAATGGCCGAGTTCACGACCTGACGGACTCTCAACTCGGCCACTTTCAAAAGGGGAGAGGCTCTCAAACTTTCCACCCTTGAAAAATTCAAAGGCAATGGAAATGGCCGACCTCACGAGCTGACGGGCTCTCCCCTCAGCCACTTTCAAAAGGGGGAAGGCTCTCAAACTTTCCACCCTTGAAAAATTCTAGGGCATTGGAAATGGCCGACCACACGACCTGACGGACTCTCAACTCGGTCACATTCAAAAAGAGAGAGGCTCTCATACTTTCTATCATTGAAAACTTCTAAGGCTTTGCAAATAGCCGACCTCACGACTTTACAAACTCTCAGCTTGGCAACTTTCAAAAGGCGAGAGGCTCTCAAACTTTCCACCCTTGAAAAATTCAAAGGCTTTGGAAATGATCGACCTTACGACCTGACAGACTCTCAGCTCAGCCACTTTCAAAAGAGGGAGGCTCTCAAACTTTCCACACATGAAAAATTCTAAAGGATTAGAAATGTCCGACCTCATTACCTCACAGACTCTCAACTCGGCCACTTTCAAAATGGGGGAGGCTCTCAAACTTTCCACCCTTAAAAAATTCAAAGGCATTAGAAATAGCCGACCTCACGACTTGACGGACTCTCAACTTGGCCACTTTCAAAAGGGGGGAGGCTCTCAAATTTTCCACCCCTGATAAATTCTAAGGCATTGGAGATGGTCGAGCTCACGACTAGACAGGCTCTTAGCTCGGCCAATTTCAAAAGGAGGGAGGCTGTCAAACTTGCTACCCTTGATAAATTCTAAGGCATTGGAGATGGTCAAGCTCACGACTGGACAAACTCTTAGCTCGACCACTTTCTAAAGGGGGAAGGCTCTCAAACTTGCTACCCTTGAAAAATTCTAAGGAGTTGGAAATGGCCGACCATACGACCTGACGGACTTTCAGCTCAGCCTTCAAAAGGGGGAAGGCTCCCAAACTTTCCACCCCTGAAAAATTCTAAGCCATTGGAAATGGCCTACCTCACGACCTGACGGACACTCAGCTCGGCCACTTTCAAAATGGGGGAGGCTCTCAAACTTTTTACCCTTAAAAAATTCTAAGGCATTAGAAATAGCCGACGTCACGACCTGACGTACTTTCAACTCGGCCACTTTCAAAAGGGAAAGGCTCTCAACCTTTCCACCTATAAAAAATTCTAAGGCATTGGAAATGGCCGACCACAAGACTGGACGGACTCTCAACTCAGCCACTTTCAAAATAGGGGAGGCTCTCAAACTTTCTACCTTTGAAAAATTCTAAGGCATTGGATATGGCCGACCTCACGACCTTACGGACTCTCAGCTCGGCCACTTTCAAAAGGGGGGAGGCTCTCAAACTTTCTACCCTTGAAAAATTCTAAGGCGTTGCAAATGGCTGACGTTAAGACCTGACGGACTTTCAGCTCGGCCACTTTCAAAAGGGGGAGGGCTCCCAAACATTCCACTCTTGGATAATTCTAAGGCATTAGAAATGGCTAACCTTAGGACCTGACGGATACTTAGCTCGGTCACTTTCAAAAGGATGGAGGCTCTCAAACTTTCAACCCTTCAAAAATTCAACGGCATTGGAAATGGCCGACCTCACGTCCTGAAGGACTCTCAACTCGGCCACTTTCAAAAGGGGAGGCTCTCAAACATTCTACTCTTGAAAAATTCTAAGGCGTTGGAAATGGCCGACCTTATGACCTGACGGACTCTCAACTCAGCCTTTTTCAAAATGGGGGAGGCTCTCAAAATTTCCACCCTCGAAAACATCTAAGGCATTGGAAATGGCCGAGTTCACGACCTGACGGACTCTCAGCTCGGCCACTTTGAAAAGGGGAGAGGCTCTCAAACTTTCCACCCTTGAAAAATTCAAAGGCAATGGAAATGGCCGACCTCACGAGCTGACGGACTCTCCCCTCAGCCACTTTCAAAACAGGGGAGGCTCTCAAACTTTCCACCCTTGAAAAAATTCTAGGGCATCGGAAATGGCCGACCACACGACCTGACGGACTCTCAACTCGACCACATTAAAAAAGAGAGGGGCTCTCATACTTTCCATCATTGAAAACTTCTAAGGCATTGGAAATAGCCAACCTCACTACCTGACAAACTCTCAGCTTGGCAACTTTCAAAAGGGGAGAGGCTCTAAAATTTTCCACCCTTGAAAAATTCAAAGGCTTTGGAAATGATCGACCTTACGACCTGACAGACTCTCAGCTCAGCCACTTTCAAAAGGGGGGAGGCTCTCAAACTTTCCACACATGAAAAATTCTAAAGCATTGGAAATGGCCAACCTCACGACCTCACAGACTCTCAGCTCGGCCACTTTCAAAATGGGGGAGGCTCTCAAACTTTCCACCCTTAAAAAATTCAAAGGCATTAGAAATAGCCGACCTCACGACTTTACGGACTCTCAACTCGGCCACTTTCAAAAGGGGGGAGGCTCTCAAACCTGCTACCCTTGATAAATTCTAGGGCATTGGAGATGGTCGAGCTCACGACTGGACAAACTCTTAGCTCGGCTACTTTCAAAAGGGGGGAGGCTCTCAAACTTGTTAACATCGAAAAATTCTAAGCCGTTGGAAATGGCCGACCATAAGACCTGACGGACTTTCAGCTCAGCCTCTTTCAAAAGGGGGAAGGCTCCCAAACTTTCCACCCCTGAAAAATTCTAAGCCATTGGAAATGGCCTACCTCACGACCTGACGGACACTCAGCTTGGCCACTTTCAAAATGGTGGAGTCTCTCTAACTTTCTAAACTTGAAAAGTTCTAAGTCATTCAAAATGGCCGAGTTCACGACCTGACGGACTCTCAGCTCGGCCACTTTCAAAAGGGAGAGGCTCTCAAACTTTCCACCCTTGAAAAATTCTAAGGCATTAGATATGGGTAACCTCACGACCTTACAGACTCTCAGCTCGGCCACTTTCAAAAGGGGGGAGGCTCTCAAACTTTCTACCCTTGAAAAATTCTAAGGCGTTGGAAATGGCTGACCTTAAGACCTGACGGACTTTCAGCTCAGCCACTTTCAAAAGGAGGAGGGCTCCCAAACTTTCCACCCTTGAAAAATTCTAAGGCATTAGAAATGGCTAACCTCAGGACCTGACGGACACTTAGCTCGGTCACTTTCAAAAGGGTGGAGGCTCTCAAACTTTCTACCCTTCAAAAATTCAACGGCATTGGAAATGGCAGACCTCACGTCCTGAAGGACTCTCAGCTCGACCACTTTCAAAAGGTGGAGGCTCTCAAACATTCTACTCTTGAAAAATTCTAAGGCGTTGGAAATGGCCGACCTTATGACCTGACGGACTCTCAACTCAGGCTTTTTCAAAATGGGGGAGGCTCTCAAACTTTCCACCCTTGAAAACATCTAAGGCATTGGAAATGGCCGACCTCACGACCTGACGGACTCTCAGCTCGGCCACTTTCAAAAGGTGGAGGCTCTCAAACATTCTACTCTTGAAAAATTCTAAGGCGTTGGAAATGGCCGACCTTGTGACCCGACGGACTCTCAACTCAGCCACTTTCAAAAAGGGGGAGGCTCTCAAACTTTCCACCCTCGAAAAATTCTAAGGCATTGGAAACGGTCGACCTTACGACCTGACGGACTCTCAGCTTACCCACTTTCACAAGGGGGAGGCACTCAAGCTTTCCACCCCTAAAACATACTAAGTAATTGGAAATGACCGTCCTTACGACCTAACGGACTATCAGCTCGAACACTTTCAAAATGATGGAGGCTCTCAAACTTTCCAACCTTTAAAAGTTCTAAGGCATTAGAAATGGCCGAGTTCACGACCTGACGGACTCTCAGCTCGGCCAATTTCAAAAGGAGAGAGGCTCTCAAACTTTCCACCCTTGAAAATTCAAAGGCAATGGAAATGGCCGACCTCACGAGATGACGGACTCTCCGCTCGGCCACTTTCAAAAGGGGGGAGGCTCTCAAATTTTCCACCCTTGAAAAATTCTAGGGCATTGCAAATGGCTGACCTCACGACCTGACGGACTCTCAACTCGGCCACATTCAAAATGGGAGAGGCACTCATACTTTCCACCATTGAAAACTTCTAAGGCATTGGAAATAGCCGACCTCACGACCTCACAAACTCTCAGCTCGGCCACTTTCAAAAGGGGAAAGGCTCTCAAACTTTCTACCCTTGAAAAATTCTAAGGCGTTGGAAATGGCTGACCTTAAGACCTGATGGACTTTCAGCTCAGCCACTTTCAAAAGGGGGAGGGCTCCCAAACATTCCACTCTTGGATAATTCTAAGGCATTAGAAATGGCTAACCTTAGGACCTGACGGATACTTAGCTCGGTCACTTTCAAAAGGGTGGAGGCTCTCAAACTTTCAACCCTTCAAAAATTCAACGGCATTAGAAATGGCCGACCTCACGTCCTGAAGGACTCTCAACTCGGCTACTTTCAAAAGGTGGAGGCTCTCAAACATTCTACTCTTGAAAAATTCTAAGGCGTTGGAAATGGCCGACCTTATGACCTGACGGACTCTCAACTCAGCCTTTTTCAAAATGGGGGAGGCTCTCAAAATTTCCACCCTCGAAAACATCTAAGGCATTGGAAATGGCCGAGTTCACGACCTGACGGACTCTCAGCTCGGCCACTTTGACAAGGGGAGAGGCTCTCAAACTTTCCACCCTTGAAAAATTCAAAGGCAATGGAAATGGCCGACCTCACGAGCTGACGGACTCTCCCCTCAGCCACTTTCAAAACGGGGGAGGCTCTCAAACTTTCCACCCTTGAAAAATTCTAGGGCATTGGAAATGGCCGACCGCACGACCTGACGGACTCTCAACTTGGCCACATTAAAAAGGAGAGAGGCTCTCATACTTTCCATCATTGAAAACTTCTAAGGCATTGGAAATAGCCAACCTCACTACCTGACAAACTCTCAGCTTGGCAACTTTCAAAAGGGGAGAGGCTCTCAAATTTTCCACCCTTGAAAAATTCAAAGGCTTTGGAAATGATCGACCTTACGACCAGACAGACTCTCAGCTCAGCCACTTTCAAAAGGGGGGAGGCTCTCAAACTTTCCACACATGAAAAATTCTAAAGCATTGGAAATGGCCGACCTCACAACCTCACAGACTCTCAGCTCGGCCACTTTCAAAATGGGGGAGGCTCTCAAACTTTCCACCCTTAAAAAATTCAAAGGCATTAGAAATAGCCGACCTCACGACTTTACGGACTCTCAACTCGGCCACTTTCAAAAGGGGGGAGGCTCTCAAATTTTCCACCCCTGATAAATTCTAAGGCATTGGAGATGGTCAAGCTCACGACTGGACAGGCTCTTAGCTCGGCCAATTTCAAAAGGAGGGAGGCTGTCAAACCTGCTACCCTTGATAAATTCTAAGGCATTGGAGATGGTCAAGCTCACGACTGGAAAAAACTCTTAGCTCGGCTACTTTCAAAAGGGGGGAGGCTCTCAAACTTGCTAACCTCGAAAAATTCTAGGGCGTTGGAAATAGCCGACCATAAGACTTGACGGACTTTCAGCTCAGCCTCTTTCAAAAGGGGGAAGGCTCCCAAACTTTCCACCCCTGAAAAATTCTAAGCCATTGGAAATGGCCTACCTCACGACCTGACGGACACTCAGCTTGGCCACTTTCAAAATGGTGGAGTCTCTCTAACTTTCTAAACTTGAAAAGTTCTAAGGCATTCAAAATGGCCGAGTTCACGACCTGACGGACTCTCAGCTTGGCCACTTTCAAAAGGGAGAGGCTCTCAAACTTTCCACCTATAAAAAATTCTAAGGCATTGGAAATGGCCGACCACAAGACCTGAGGGACTCTCAGCTCGGCCACTTTCAAAAAGGAGAGGCTCTCAAACTTTCCACCCTTGAAAAATTCTAAGGCATTGGATATGGGTAACCTCACGACCTTACAAACTCTCAGCTCGGCCACTTTCAAAAGGGGGGAGGCTCTCAAACTTTCTACCCTTGAAAAATTCTAAGGCGTTGGAAATGGCTGACCTTAAGACCTGACGGACTTTCAGCTCAACCACTTTCAAAAGGAGGAGGGCTCCCAAACTTTCCACCCTTGAAAAATTCTAAGGCATTAGAAATGGCTAACCTCAGGACCTGACGGACACTTAGCTCGGTCACTTTCAAAAGGGTGGAGGCTCTCAAACTTTCTACCCTTCAAAAATTCAACGGCATTGGAAATGGCAGACCTCACGTCCTGAAGGACTCTCAGCTCGACCACTTTCAAAAGGTGGAGGCTCTCAAACATTCTACTCTTGAAAAATTCTAAGGCGTTGGAAATGGCCGACCTTATGACCTGACGGACTCTCAACTCAGGCTTTTTCAAAATGGGGGAGGCTCTCAAACTTTCCACCCTTGAAAACATCTAAGGCATTGGAAATGGCCGACCTCACGACCTGACGGACTCTCAGCTCGGCCACTTTCAAAAGGTGGAGGCTCTCAAACATTCTACTCTTGAAAAATTCTAAGGCGTTGGAAATGGCCGACCTTGTGACCCGACGGACTCTCAACTCAGCCACTTTCAAAAAGGGGGAGGCTCTCAAACTTTCCACCCTCGAAAAATTCTAAGGTATTGGAAATGGCCGACCTCACGACCTGACGGACTCTCAGCTCGGCCACTTTCAAAAGGTGGAGGCTCTCAAACATTCTACTCTTGAAAACTTCTAAGGCATTGGAAATGGCCGACCTCACGACCTGACGGACTCTCAGCTCGGCCACTTTCAAAAGGTGGAGGCTCTCAAACATTCTACTCTTGAAAACTTCTAAGGCATTGGAAATAGCCGACCTCACGACCTCACAAACTCTCAGCTCGGCCACTTTCAAAAGGGGAAAGGCTCTCAAAATTTCCACCGTTGAAAAATTCTAAGGGATTGGAAATGGCTGACCTTACGACCTGACAGACTCTCAGCTCAGCCAATTTAAAAAGGAGGGAGGCTCTCAAACTTTCCACCCATGAAAAATTCTAAAGCATTGGAAATGGCCGACCTCACGACCTCACGGACTCTCAACTCAGCCACTTTCAAAATGGGGGAGGCTCTCAAACTTTCCACCCTTAAAAAATTCAAAGGCATTAGAAATAGCCGACCTCACGACTTGACGGACTCTCAACTCGGCCACTTTCAAAAGGGGGGAGGCTCTCAATTTTTCCACCCCTGATAAATTCTAAGGCATTGGAGATGGTCGAGCTCAAGACTAGACAGACTCTCAGCTCGGCCACTTTCAAAAGGGGGGAGGCTCTCAAACTTTCTACCCTTGAAAAATTCTAAGGAGTTGGAAATGGCCGACCTTAAGACTTGACGGACTCTCAGCTCAGCCACTTTCAAAAGGGGGAAGGCTCCCAAACTTTCCACCCCAGAAAAATTCTAAGCCATTAGAAACGGCCTACCTCACGACCTGACGGACACTCAGAACGGCCACTTTCAAATTGGGAGAGGCTCTCAAACTTTCCACCCATCACAAATTCTATGGCATTGGAAATGGCCGACCTCACGAGCTGACGGACTCTCCGCTCGGCCTCTTTCAAAAGGGGTGAGGCTTTAAAACTTTCCACCCTTGAAAAATTCTAAGGCATTGGAAATGGCCTACCTCAAGACTTGACGGACTCTTAACTCAGCCACCTTCAAAATAGGTGTGGCTCTCAAACTTTCCACCCTTAAAAAATTCTACGCCATTGGATATCGCCGACCTCATGACCTGACGGACTCTCAGCTCGGCCACTTTCAAACAGGGGGAGGTTCTGAAACTTTCCTCCCCTCAAATATTCAAAGGCATTGGAGATGGCTGACCTCACGACCAGAAGGACTCTCAGTTCAGCCACTTTCAAAAAGGGGGGAGGCTCTCAAACTTTCCACCCTTGAAACATTCTAAGGCATTAAAAATTACCAACCTTACGACCTGACGGACACTCAGCTCGGCCACTTTCAAAATGGGGGAGGTTGTCAAACTTCCAACCCTTGAAAAATTCTAAGGCATTAGAAATGGCCGACCTCACGACCTGACAAACTTTCAGCTTAGCCACTTTCAAAAGATGAGAGGCTATCAAATTTTCCACCTATAAAAAATTCTATGGCTTTGGAAATGGCCAACCTCAAGACTTGATGGACACTCAGCTCGTCTACTTTCAAAATGGGGAAGGCTGTCAAACGTTTCACCCTTGAAAAATTCTAAGGCGTTGGAATTGGCCAACCTCACGACCTGACGGACTCTAATGTTGGCCACTTTCAAACTAGGGGAGGTTTTCAAACTTTCCACCCTTGAAAAATTCTAAGGCATTGTAGATGGCTGACCTCACGACCTGACAGACTCTTAGCTCCCACTTCCAAAAGGGACGAGGCTCTAAAACTTTCTACCCTTAAAAAATTCTAAGACATTGGAAATGGCTGACCTGACAACCTGACAGACTCTCAGCTCAGCCACTTTTAAAAGGGGGGAGGCTCCCAAACTTTCCACCCTTGAAAAATTCTAAGCCATTGGAAATGGCCGACCTCACGACCTGACGGACTCTCAACTCGGCCACTTTCAAAATGGGGGAGGCTTTCAAAACATCCACCCTTGAAAAATTCTAAAGCATTGAAAATGGCCGACCTCATGACCTTACAGACTCTCTGCTCGGCCACTTTAAAATGGGGGAGGCTCTCAAACTTTCCACCCATAAAAAATTCAAAGGCAATATAAATGGCCGATCTCACGACCTAACGGACTCTTAGCTCGGCCATTTTCAAAAGGGGAGAGGCTCTCAAATTTTCCACCCTGAAAAATTCAAAGGCAATGGAAATGGCCGATCTCACGAGCTGACGGACTCTCCGCTCGGCCACTTTCAAAAGGGGGAGGCTCTCAAACTTTCCACCTTTGAAAAATTCTATGGCATTGGAAATGGCCGACCTCACGAGCTGACAGACTCTCCGCTCGGCCACTTTCAAAAGGGGTGAGGCTTTAAAACTTTCCACCCTTGAAAAATTCTAAGGCATTGGAAATGCCCGACCTCACGACCTGATGGACTCTCAACTCGGCTACATTCAAAATGGGAGAGGCTCTCATACATTCCATAATTGAAAACATCTAAGGCATTGGAAATAGCTAACCTCATGACCAGATGAACTCTCACCTTGGCCACTTTTAAAAGGGGAGAGGCTCTCAAACTCTCCAACCATAAAAAATTCTAAGGCATTAGAAATAGCTGAGTTCACGACCTGACGGACTCTCAGCTCGGCCACTTTCAAATGGGGAGAGGCTCTCAAACTTTCCACCCTTGAAAAATTCTAGGGAATCCGAAATGGCCGACCTCAAAAGCTGACGGACTCTCGGCTCAGCCATTTTCAAAAGAGGGGAGGCTCTCAAACTTTTCACCCTTGAAAAATTCTAAGGCATTGGAAATGGCCGACCACACGACCTGACGGACTCTCAACTCAGCCACATTTAAAATGGGAGAGCCTTTCATACTTTCCACCATTGAAAACTTCTAAGGCATTGGAAATAGCCAACCTCACAACCTGACGAATTTTCAGCTCGGCCACTTTCAAAAGGGGAGACGCTCTCAAACTTTCCACCCATGAAAAATTCTAAGGCGTTGGAAATGGCCGACCTGACGACCTGACAGACTCTCAGCTCAGCCACTTTCAAAAGGGCGGAGGCTCTCAAACTTTCCACCCCTGAAAAATTGTAAGGTATTGGAAATGGCTGACCTCACGACCTGACGGACTCTTAGCTCTGTCACTTTCAAAAGGGGGGAGGCTCTCAAACTTTCTACCTTTGAAAAATTCTAAGGCATTGGCAATGACCGACCTGATGACCTGACATACTCTCCGCGCAGCCACTTTCAAAAGGGGGACGCTCTCAAAATTTACACCATTGAAAAATTCTAAGGCATTAGAAATGGCCGACCTTACAACCTGACGGACTCTCAGCTTTGCCACTTTCAAAAGGAGGAAGGCTCCCAAACTTTCCACCCTTGAAAAATTCTAAGCCATTGGAAATAACCGACCTCACGACCTGACAGACTCTCAGCTCGGCCACTTTCAAAATGGGGGAGGCTCTCAAACTTTCCACCATTGAAAAATTCTAAGGCATTGGAAAGGGCCAACCTCACGACTTGACGGACTCTTAGCTCGGTCACTTTCAAAAGGGTGGAGGCTCTCAAACTTTCTAGCCTTTAAAAATTCTACACCATTGGAAATGACCCACCTCATGACCTGACAGACTCTCAGCTCGACCACTTTCAAAAGGTGGAGGCTCTTAGACTTTCCACTCTTGAAAAATTCTAAGGCGTTGGAAATGGCTGACCTCACGACCTGACGGACTCTCAACTCATCCACTTTCAAAATAGGGGAGGCTCTCAAACTTTCCACCGTTGAAAAATTCTAAGCCATTGTAAATGGCCGACCTCACGACCTGACAGACTCTTAGCTCGACCACTTTCCAAATGGGAGAGGCTTTCAAAATATCCACCCTTGAAAAATTCTAAAGCATTGGAAATGGCCGACCTCATGACCTTACAGACTCTCAGCTCGGCCACTTTCAAAATGGGGGAGGCTCTCAAACTTTCCACCCATAAAAAATTCAAAGGCAATATAAATGGCCGATCTCACGACTTGACGGACTCTTAGCTCGGCCATTTTCAAAAAGGGAGAGGCTCTCAAATTTTCCACCCTGAAAAATTCAAAGGCAATGGAAATGGCCGATCTCACGAGCTGACGGACTCTACGGTCGGCCACTTTCAAAAGGGGGGAGGCTCTCAAACTTTCCACCTTTGAAAAATTCTATGGCATTGGAAATGGCCGACCTCACAAGTTGACGGACTCTTCGTTCGACCACTTTCAAAAGGGGTGAGGCTTTAAAACTTTCCACCCTTGAAAAATTCTAAGGCATTGGAAATGCCCGACCTCACGACCTGATAGACTCTCAACTCGGCTACATTCAAAATGGGAGAGGCTCTCATACTTTCCATAATTGAAAACATCTAAGGCATTGGAAATAGCTGACCTCATGACCAGATGAACTCTCACCTTGGCCACTTTTAAAAGGGGAGAGGCTCTCAAACTCTCCAACCATGAAAAATTCTAAGACATTAGAAATGGCCGACCTCACGACCTGACAGACTCTGAGCTCGACCACTTTAAAAAAGTGGAGGCTCTCAAACTTTCACCCTTGGACAATTCTAAGGCGTTGGAAATGGCCGACCTCACGACCTGACGGACTCTCAACTCAGCCACTTTCAAAATTGAAGAGGTTCTCAAACTTTCCACCCTTGAAAAATTCTAAGGCATTGGAAATGGCCGACCTCACGACCTGACGGACACTCAACTCGGCCACTTTCAAACGGGGGGAGTTTCACAAACTTTCCTCCCCTGAAATATTCTAAGGCATTGTAGATGGTCGACCTCACGACCAGACAGACTCTCAGCTCGGTCGCTTTCAAAAGGGGAGAGGCTATCAAACTTTCCACCCTTGAAAAATTCTAAGACATTAGAAATGGCCGACCTCACGACCTGACGGACTCTTAGCTCAGTCACTTTCAAAAGGGTGGAGGCTCTCAAACTTTCTACCCTTCAAAAATTCAACGGCATTGGAAATGGCCGACCTCACGACCTGAAGCACTCTCAGCTCGGCCACTTTCAAAAGGTGGAGGCACTCAAACATTCTATTCTTGGAAAATTCTAAGGCGTTGGAAATGGCCGACCTTATGACCTGACGGACTCTCAACTCAGCCACTTTCAAAATGGGGAGGCTCTCAAACTTTCCACCCTTGAAAACATCTAAGTCATTGGAAATGGCCGAGTTCACGACCTGACGGATTCTCAGCTCGGCCACTTTCAAAAGGGGAGAGACTCTAAAACTTTCCACCCTTGAAAAAGTCAAAGGCAATGGAAATGACAGACCTCACAAGCTGACGGACTCTCCGGTCGGCCACTTTCAAAAGGGGGAGGCTCTCAAACTTTCTACGCTTGAAAAATTGTAGGGCATTGGAAATGGCCAACCTCACGACCTGACGGACTCTCAACTCAGCCACATTTAAAATGGGAGAGGCTCTCATACTTTCAACCATTGAAAACTTCTAAGGCATTGGAAATAGCCGACCTCATGACCTGACAAACTCTCAGCTCGGCCACTTTCAAAAGGGGAGAGGCTCTCAAACTTTCCACCTTTGAAAAATTCTAAGGCATTAGAAATGGCCGACCTTACGACCTGACAGATTCAAAGCTCAGCCACTTTCAAAAGGGGGGAGGCTCTCAAACTTTCCACCCCTGAAAAATACTAAAGCATTGGAAATAGACGACCTCACGACCTGATGGACTCTCAGCTCGGCCATTTTCAAAATTGGGGAGGCTCTCAAACTTTCCACCCATAAAAAATTCAAAGGCATTAGAAATGGCTGACCTCACGACCTGACGGACTCTTAGCTCGGCCATTTTCAAAAGGGGAGACGCTCTCAAACTTTCCACCCTTGAAAAATTCAAAGGCAATGGAAATGGCCGATCTCATGAGCTGACGGACTCTCCGCTCGACCACTTTCAAAAGGGTGGAGGCTCTCAAACTTTCTATCATTGAAAAATTCTATGGCATTGGAAATGGCCGACCTCACGAGCTGACGGACTCTCCGCTCGGCCACTTTCAAAAGGGGTGAGTCTTTAAAACTTTCCACCCTTGAAAAATTCTAAGGCATTGGAAATGGTCGACCTCACGACTTGACGGGCTCTCAACTCGGCCACATTCAAAATGGGAGAGGCTCTCATACCTTCCACCATTGAAAACATCTAAGGCATTGGAAATAGCCGACCTCATGACCAGACGAACTCTCAGCTCGGCCACTTTTTAAAGGAGAGAGGCTCTCAAACCTTCCAACCATGAAAAATTCTAAGGCATTAGAAATGGCTGAGTTCACGACCTGACAGACTCTCAGCTCGGCCACTTTCAAATAGGGAGAGGCTCTCAAACTTTCCACCCTTGAAAAATTCGAGGGAATCGGAAATGGCCGACCTCACGAGCTGACGGACTCTCCGCTCGGCTATTTTCAAAACGGGAAAGGCTCTCAAACTTTCCACTCTTGAAAAATTCTAAGGCATTGAAAATGGCCGACCTCACGACCTGACGGACTCTCAACTCAACCACATTTAAAATGGGAGAGCCTTTCATACTTTCCACCATTGAAAACTTCTAAGGCATTAGAAATAGCCGACCTCACGACCTGATGAATTTTCAGCACGGCCACTTTCAAAAGGGGAGAGGCTCTCAAACTTTCCACCCATGAAAAATTCTACGGTGTTGGAAATGGCCGACCTGACAGACTCTAAGCTCAGCCACTTTCAAAAGGGGGGAGGCTCTCAAACTTTCCACCCTTGAAAAATTGGAAGGTATTGGAAATGGCTGACCTCACGACCTAACGGACTTTTCGCTCTGTCACTTTCAAAAGGGGGGAGGCTCTCAAACTTTCTACCCTTGAAAAATTCTAAGGCATTGGCAATAACCGACCTCATGACCTGACATACTCTCCGCACAGCCACTTTCAAAAGGAGAACGCTCTCAAAATTTACACCATTGAAAAATTCTAAGGCATTGGAAATGGCCGACCTTACGACCTGACGGACTCTTAGCTCTGCCACTTTCAAAATGAGGGAGGCTCCCAAACTTTCCACCCTTAAAAAATTCTAAGCCATTGGAAATAGCCATCCTCACGACCTGACAGACTCTCAGCTTGGCCACTTTCAAAATGGGGGAGGCTCTCAAACTTTCCACCGTTAAAAAATTCTAAGGCATTGTAAATGGCCAACCTGACGGACTCTCAACTCAGTCACTTTCAAAATAGGGGAGGCTCTCAAACTTTCCACCCTTGAAAACATCTACGGCATTGGAAATGGCCAACCTCAGGACATAACGAACTCCCAACTCGGCCAGTTTTAAAAGTGGAGAGGCTCTCCAACTTTCCACCCTCGAAAAATTCTAAGGCATTGGAAATGGCCGACCATACGACCTGACGGACTCTCAGCTTAGCCACTTTCATAAGAGGGGAGGCTCTCAAGCTTTCCACCCCTGAAAAATACTTAGGAATTGGAAATGGCCGACCTCACGACCTGACGGACTCTCAGCTTGGCCACTTTCAAAATAGGAGAGGCTCTCAAACTTTCCAACCTTGAAAAATTCTAAGGCATTGGAAATGGCTGAGTTCACGACCTGACTGACTCTCAGCTTGGCCACTTTCAAAAGGGCAGAGGCTCTCCAACTTTCCGCCCTTGAAAAATTCAAGGGCATTGGAAATGCTGACCTCACGAACTGACGGACTCTCCGCTCGGCCACTTTTAAAAGGGGGGAGGCTCTCAAACTTTCCACCCTTAAAAAATTCTAAGGCATTGAAAATGGCCGACCTCACGACCTGACGGACTCTCAACTCGGCCACATTCAAAATGGGTGAGACTCTCATACTTTCCACCATTGAAAACTTCTAAGGCATTGGAAATGGCCGACCTCACTACCTGACAAACTATCAGCTCGACCACTTTCAAAATGGGAGAGGCTCTCAAACTTTCCCCCCTTGAAAAATTCTAAGGCATTGGAAATGGCCGACCTGACAGACTCTCAGCTCAGCCACTTTTAAAAGGAGGGAGGCTCTCAAACTTTCCACCCCTAAAAAATTGTAAGGCATTGGAAATGGCCGACCTCACGACCTTACGGACTCTCAGCTCGGCCACTTTCAAATTGGGGGAGGCTCTCAAACTTTCCACCCTTGAAAAATTCTAAGGTATTAGAAATGGCTGACCTCACGACCTGACGGACTCTCAGCTCGTCCACTTTCAAAAGGGGGGAGGCTCTCAAATTTTCCACACCTGAAAAATTCTAAGGCATTGGAGATGGCTAACCTCACGACGTGACAGACTCTTAGCTCGGCCACTTTCAAAAGGAGGGAGGCTCTAAAACTTTCCACCCCCATACCCCCAATGAAATGGTTGCCAACTAACCAACACAATGATTAAAGTGTTAAGTCATAAATAAATTATAAAAATGAACACCCATTTTTCGTAAAATAACCAAAATGATGTCGTTTTAGTTGTCTTTTTCACTTTCCAAAAAATAGAGATATGAACAGTAATCAGCTAAAAATTCTCTACTTTCTCAATCTTCGAAAACTTTTTAAAATCAACCATAATTCCAAAATCTTCGAACCTTAGAATATTTATATTATTCAAGAAATATTAAAAATTTTGAAACAACTTTTTTTTGGCCATTAATGAAGAAATAAATTTTATTCCATGAAAAGTTATTGTTAATGCACTATAATGAAACAATTCGGCGAAACAAGTCTATAAGGAGTTGATACCAGTGTGAACTTATTTGGAAACATGAAACAAAAGCATAACTTTAGGATTTGGAAGACCTGTTCAACCCGTATTTGTTCGTTTTCTCTCCTCGGTAACAAAAGCTACTAGATTATTTTCTGGTAATCTCCACCACTCACTAACCAAGGCCACTCGATTTGTTTTTTGTTTTTAATTAAATGGAATTAGAAGGTTTAAAAGAATTAATACATATTTATAAAAAAAGATCATGAAAGGTTGTGCGCTTTCCAATTGATGTTTAGAGAATAGATATGATCTATAAGAGAAAGAGTGGAATTCATTCACATGGTGGTTTCTCATAGAATTTGGGATCCGTTAGAATAATTGAGGGACATAACATTGAGAGATAATATAAGGAATTCGTATTGATATGTCTGAAAAGTACAATTTATAAAGATATATATATAGGTGTCTATATATAGACATGGATTTGAGTTTAACCTAATGAGCCTAAGGTTTAATCTAGTGAGCCAAGGTCCATGAAGATATATTAATATACGCTTCGAATTCAAGATTGTAAATCATACATGAACGTGAGTTTGGAAACTAAAATGCTAAAGCGTCCAGGTAGATAGGTCTTGGAAAAAATATCTATTGTTTGGTAAAAAAGAAGCTGACATTGTGGAGATGAACAATACTCCAAAGAATGTAATGATATTGAAGTAGAAATTAGCCTCGATATGTTTGGTGTACTCATTGAAAACGTCATTGTGAGCGATCTGAATAGTACTTTGATTGTCATAATTTAGAACAGTAGCTATGGGGGAGGAGACTCCTATGTCCGAAAGGCGCAAGAAAAGCCAAAGTAGTTCTTGAGTTGTATTACCAATGGCACGATGTTTAGCTGTAGTACTAGAATAGGCATCTACTATTTGCTTCTTATTGTGCTAGAAAATAAGCGAGTCGTCCAAGAAAAAATAATAACTAGTGGTAGACCGTGCATCGGTTAGATCCTTGGGCCAGTCGACATCAAAATAAGCATGTAATGTAATAGCAGACTAGGCAGAGAAACGAAGTTCATCAAGTAATATGCCTTTGATATATCGAAGAATATGAAGAAGAACCAAATAATGCGTAGTTCGAGGAGCAATTAGAGCTTCTTAACTTGATGGACGATATAAGCAATGTTTACGTGAGTAACTGTAAGATATACCAAACTTCCAAATAGTTAATAGTAGAGAGTGATATCTGGATGACATGATCCATCTAGTGGAGTAAGTCTAACATTTGACTATCGAGAAGTGTTGGCAGTGGTGGAGTTAATAGTGTCAACCTTAGAAAGAAGAGCAGAAAAATATTGAGCCTAAGAGAGAAAGTATCCATCTAAACCAGATAAAACTTCGTGGTCGACAAAATAGGTGAGCACACCAAGATCTTTATTGTTGAATTGACCATCAAGATTGAATTTAGAAATTTCGTGTAGATCATATCCTATAATGATCATGTCGTCCACATATAGCAAAAGTAAGATAATTCATTATTAGTTTTGTGAATCATGAGTGTTGGACGTGAACCCTAACTGTAGATGGTGGTGTTAAATTGTGCAAACTAAGATCGATGAAGTTGTTTGCAACCATATAGGGGACAACTAAGGCAACAAACTTTGTGTTGAGAAATAGTTAGGCCAGGAAAGGTATACATATAAACTTCCTCAAAGAGATTGTCATTGAAGAAGTCATTATTGACATCCATCTGGAAAATGGTCCATTTGTTAATAACAGCAACGACAACGAGAGTACAGACAAATGTGAGTCTAGCTACATGAGAAAATAATTCTTCGTAGTCAATGCAATATTCCTGAGCGAATCCTTTTGCAACAAGTTGGGCTTTATAGTGTTCAACAGAGACATTAGAAAGTGCTTTGATTTTGAAACCCACTTGCATCTAGTAGGGGTTTTCCTAGGAGTAAGGTCAACAAGATCCCAAGTATGAGTTATGGTTAGAGCATGAAGTTCCCTGTCTATTACTTCTTCCAAAGATGGTTAGTATTGGACTCCTTATAGGATTGAGACTAATGAAAATTAAGTATGGTAGAAAAATAATGAAAATCACAAAGATATGAGGGAGCTTGTATTACCATACTAGAACAATGACGATTCTCTAAGATAGGCTTAGTTGGTGAAAATCTAAAGTTATTGAGACAACCTCGAGGGAGTTGTGCTTAAGATCCGTAAATAGAGTAGGAAAGCTAGTAGGGCAGCTAGATAATCTATTTAAGGCTTATTGATATTTGTGTTGGGATGATTAGGAAAGAAGTCAATGGATGCATTAGTGAAATATGGATGGTTGGTGATAAATGTTGAATGGAACTTGGATGTGGAGAAAAATATCCTTTGTTCCTAAAAAGTGACATGACAAAAAATACCAACAGGGTTGGAAATGCGATCTTAAAATCAATATCTTTTGTGTCCAATTCAATATTCAAGGAAATAAGAAACTAGAAGCTAAGGTTCAAGTTTGGTATGTTCACGAGGTTGTAAGAGAAAAAATAAAGCACACCTAAAGACTTTTAAGAGTCTGAGTCATTAGTGGAAAAAGGTAAGGCGTGTTGTTTAGATAGTTTACATAGAAGGTTAATCGAGATGCTCGGTAGAGAAAGTACTTAATTTCCAAGTAGAGGATAAAAAAGTAAATACGTCCGATGAGACAATTCCTATTTGATATAGCCATTTGCCTAATCAGGAATGCCAAAGTGTAAGAGAAGATGAATCATGTGGTAATAATGATGATAGTGGTGGTAGTAATGAGAATGATAGGTATGATGAAGAATCTATTTGAGGCTCAATGATATTTGTGCTTAGATGATTTGGAAAGAACTGAATGAATGTATTAGTAAAATATGGATGTTTGGTGATAGATGTCGAATGAAACTTGGATGTGGAGAAAAATATCTTGTGTTCCTAAAAAATTCCCAAAATTAGCATACTTTGTGTTCAACTCCTTATCCAAGGAAATGGCATACTCAAGTCTGAGGTTCAAGTTTGGTATATTCATGAGGTTATAAGAGAAAAAAACAAGTACACTCAAATACTTTTAAGAGGCTGTAATTTAGAGAAATTCCATGCAACTTATCATAAAGGCAAATATTACCAATGGTGGGTGAAGAAATCTAATTCATGGTATAGACAGTTGTAAGAGTAGCTTCTCCCTACAAGCATTTCAAATAAAATGATAACATGAGTAGTGATAAGAAATACGGAGGCGATTGGAAATGGGATCCTAAAATTGATCTGATTTTCGTTCAATTCCATATCCGAGAAAACAACATACTCGAGCCCAAGCTTCAAGTTTTGTATGTTCATGAGGTTGTAAGAGAAAAAGAAAAGTACACACAAAGACAAAAAGAGGTTGTAATTAGGAGAAACTCCATGCAACTCCTCATAAAATAAAAAGTTTATTGATGGTGGGTTAAGGGATCTAATTCATGGTATAGACAACTTTGAGAGAAACTTATCCCTAGAAGCGCTCCGGACAAAAATGATGAAATGAGTAGTAAACGGGCAGTATCTATGATATGTCAATGTTTACATTCAGCTCGACCATTTTGAACAGAAGTGTAAGGGCAATATCTATGAGAAAGTGCGCTATGTTTTAAAAGGGCGGTAATCAAATATTGGTCCTTGTATTCAATGGAAATGTCAGATCTAAAGATTTTGATACTGCGAAAAAATTGAGTTTGGACCATGACAGTAAATTATGAAAAGATTTGAGGTAATTCATAATGTTTATGCGTGAGGTAAATAAACTACTCATTAGAGCCAAGTGGTGAGTGTGACGTGGCCGAGGAAGATATATCGAATACCAGAATAGAGCGCGATAGTAGGGTATGGTCTTCAGGAGTGGGTTCTTCAATAGGTGGAGAATGTATAATACCTGAAAAACATAGGACAATTTCGAGGAACGTAACATCGAGAGAATGATATATATAACGAGTGACCAGATCGTAGCACCTATATCCTTTGGACATGGTGGCGAGAAAGACATACTAAATAGATTTATCATCTAACTTGGTTCGGGTAGGGCTCCGATTCTAGACAAAACACGTACAGCCAAAGACATGAGGTAAGATAGGAAACAAAGTGCGAGTGGGTTGTAGTATATGAAGAGGGGTTTTATCTGTAAGGACATGACTCAGGGTGCGATTAAAGAGATAGGCAGCAGTAAGAACTTCCATGTGCCAGAAATATTTGGGAACATTCATCCCCCGTAAAATACAATGAACGACAGACATGAGGTGACGGTTCTTACATTCCGCCAAACCTATTCAAGGTCTAGGGACAGGTATGTTTCTGATAGATACTTTGCTTATTAAGCTCAACTCAAAAGTCATCATATAAGTATTCATGTCCGTTATCAGACTGGATATTGCAGACAACTGTTTTGTACTAGGTTTTTATCATTTGAAGAAAGTGAATAAAGTGAATGTAGACCTTTGATTTGTGTTTCATCAAATAAACCCAAGTACACTGACTATAATCATCGATGAAAGTGACATAGTAACGGTGTTTGGAAATAGCAGTAACAGGAGAAAGCCCCTAAATATCAAAGTGGATAAGATTAAAGGCTTGGGTTGCATGGTGTATGCGAGAAATATAAGAAGTGCATGTGTGTTTAGACAGTTCACAGGCCACACATTGAAATTTAAAGTTATTGCAAACTTTCCTAAGAGAGGGAAATAATCAACATAAATACTGAAAATTCGCATGTCCTAGATGGGTATGTGATAGGTGGAATTTCTTTATATATTCTCAAGCCGATTTTGGTAGTTTTTGAGTATTTTTATAGTGTTTTAATTCAGTTTTATTTATTTTGTTATGAATCAGGTATTTGGGGTCAAAAAGAACGAAAACGGTCCATAAACAAATAAGTCGATGGAAGAATGGTGGAGAAAAAGAGCAAAATGAACAATATTCAGAACCTGCATCCACCGCTGCAGCAATCATCCGGCAGAAGGCTGTTGACTTCCCCAGCGCTACAGTAGTCCGACAATAGATCTTTTAGGATATTTTGAGATATTTCGAAACCTATATATCTCTTCCCTCTTCTCCCCAAACAAAAGGAACATTTTCGGGAGTGTCTTGAGAGCTCCATGTCCTATTAACCAAGAGAAGATCGCAATGCAAAGAAGAGAAAACGTTCTCAGAGCTGTTTTAGCGTCGATTCTTCGAATAACGGCTAGTCTCCTCGTTTCTCTCTTTTATTCTTAGTTTGGTTGATAGTTTTGTATATCTTTAACTTATTTCTAGTTGTATATTTGGTTATGGCCATGTATAGCTAAACATATATTGTCTAAGGAGCGATTCGTGTATGAAAACGTTGTTTGAATAAATCTATATTTCGTTAATGGTTGTTCATGTTTATTTGATTGTGTTTACCATTTTATTGCAATCTTAATATTCTTGTTATGGTATTAGGATTGAATTTGAGAATACGGGATTTGACAATCGAGAGAGGTAACCTCGGATTCAGACTAGGGTTTAAACACAACATGACGATCTAATGACTTGGGAGGACGTTAGAAACTATGTAATTTGTGAGGTTGGGGTAAAACGCATGTGACCAAGTGTCGTATAGACGCTTGAGGGGACTTCGGCGTTGACGCAAAGTCACATATTCATTCACTTTACACTTGGGAGAGGTAGTGAATGAGATTTCGATACCGAGATTGTTGGATAGGATTAATGTCGTTAATGTAAACTAGATTGAAACGAACACGTTTAAGTGGATGAAGTTAATCCCTAGGCAATTTACTCCCATTAACTTCAATATTAGTAATATTAGTATATTAGTTTAGTAATTAATTTAGTTTAGTAGATTATAATTATTATAAAAAAAACTACTATTTTTTTGGCCTAAATAAAGTTAGGTTATGAAAATTACAGTACTCAATGATAATTTAAACCAATCCATGTGGATACGACAACCCTTACTCTTCCCATTATACTAAAACTTCACCCGTACACTTGCGGTGAAAGTAACGACGTAATTTATGCACTACCAAGTTTTTGGGGCCGTTACTGGGGATTGGTTTTTAGATTATTGTTGATATTGTGAGTAAGTAACTTGATTGTAATTTAGACATTTATTTTGTTAATAATTTTTCTTTGTAGTTTTGTTTCTCTTGCAAGTTACTTGACGATGTTAGATCAATAAGTGCTTTTGCATTTCTTTCAGCGAGATTCAGAGCCATTTTATTGTGCTTACGATCGATACAAGGAGTTACTGTTCCGATTCCCAGACCATCGTTTCCCAAGGGATTGTTAACTACTGAATTTCCTCGATGGGTTACTAGCCGCAACAAGAAATTAGGTTGAAGGAAGAAACGGTACCACATCTTTCGACCAATTTACCGTGGATGAAGCCTATCAATTGTTAGAAGACATGGCGGAGTATGATTTTCACTGTTGGAATTAGGGGGATAGTTTCACCGTTTTGGCGCCATGGATTGACATCCCTAACTAACAGGAGGAGTCTTCCCCTACCTTGGAGAAAATGCTAGCTGAATTTATGGAGGAGACTCAGGTGATTTGGAGGGAAATGAATGATTGGCTAAGTGAGCATGAGGTTTGTCTTGACACTATTGAGACAACCTGTGCTAAAATTGATGAGACTGTCAAGTCTCTTGAGACTCAAATTGGTCATCTTCTATGCTTTATTGAGGCTGAGTCCAAAGCGGTGGTACTGAGAGACGAACAAGCCACGTTTATTTGTAAAAGCCACCGGGAGGAACCGGATACGAGCGGAAAGAGCTTGAGTGAGTTCAATGATGATTATTCGAATAAGACAGGAACCCAAGCATAGAATAACGTTTGTGATTCTTGACCATTGTAAATCCACATTATGATGCCACCACTGATCCAAGATTATCACATCTACGAGGATCCGATATGGCTCACTTGTCCTTCGCCGCCATTTGCAACATTCCTTCATGTCCACCAATCACACGAGACAGAAATGAGTCTTGTTGAAAGATTGAGCAAATCATAGCCAAATCTCACCAGTCTTGAGGGCGAAAGCTGCTCTTTGACGAGCACTTCTTCATGTCAAGCTGAGGACTATAAACCAAGCGCTTCATGGGAGGTTACCTAAGTTTCCATAAATTAGATCCATCACCATCGACTTCATTCGGAGGCAAGATTGTCTTGCTTCCCAAGTACGTGTTCTAAACTCCCTTTGTCAGCATGCTTTATTTCAAATGTTGAAATTGATGATTGGGTCATTGTGAACACTGACCATTTTAAGTTTAGGGGTAGTGTTTAGTATGTTTAATTTTTGTTACTTGTGTAGTTTTAGTTAAATTGTATGCATGTTTGTTTAGTGTAGTATGTGTTGTTGTTGTGTGCTGAGTTTTACGTTTATCTGGGCCATTACCCGATGATGATATTATCCCCTAGCTATTTTTTGAGGTCAAGGGTAATGCTCATTCATGTGTGTTCTGTGTGCTTGGAATGTCGTTTTAGTGAAAGTTATTGTGGATCCTAATTTGCACGAGCATGTAGACTCAATGTATAGCTATTCAATTTATTTGAGACCAATTATCCATTAGCCATATTCATGACAATTTAAAGGATTCTAGAACCTGATTGGGAGAAATTTGTGGAGAAATCCTAGTCGAGATAGTTCAGGAGACGTGATTTAGGCATTCATTTGATTCGCTGGAGCCTTTGAACCTTACCTTGATATATGTTTATCCCTTATTACCTCATCGAAGCCTATAATTCCGTTTCAATTCTGAACACGTAACAAATACCCTGGCCAATTGAACTTTTTCCAAACCTATATCGCCAAACTGAAGGCACAATTTGAGTGAATAAAGTTATCATTCGTGTATGCTACTTGAAGTAAGCAGTTGGGTTTAGGGAGAACTTTTCATTGGTTCGGTATTCGAGTACTCACTTTTCATTTTTCTTTCGTTTTAACCACACCCGTGAAATTGTAATAATTGAATAAGTTTGGGGGTGTGGTTCGTTAAAAAAAAACGTATGTAAATATAGTTCAATTTCCGTTTCTTTTGACAAGTGAGTACATCGGTATTAAATGTAGGTACAGAGTTGTTTCAAATTTATCTATGGGGGTTCGAGTGTGATTGTGTGCCAAGTATTGTGCCTTGGGTATCATTAAATTAACAACGTTAACCTGTTTTATATTTCCTAAATACCCTTGGCCAAATATCCCAAACCGAACCAAGTCCTTTTGATCTTTATGAACTGTTTAGCCTACATTGGTGGAGAGTAGAACCCAATTAGGCGTATGAAAATCCAAATCTTTATCGGTTTAAAGTCGTCAGCTTCATTGGTGCGATAATCTAATCCAGTTGTTGGATAGTTAAATAATTGAGTTTTCGCACACACACGTTAAAAGGATCTTGAATGACATTTACCATTACTGAATGTCAAAATTCTAGAATATCACATAGTGCATTTTACTCCTGAACTCGATATGATTGGGGGTTGTTGAGGAAAAAATGTTTTTGTCGATAGTTGAATTCAAAACTCCCATATCGTTATGTTTAGGTAGTTTGTCTTTTTATTCGTGTTTAGTTTTTGTGTTAATTAATTTAGTTGTGTTTTTTTTTTATTTCAGTCTGAGTGTTTTGGTCGAAAACTAGCAAAATTCTAAGTTTGGGGGTATTTGATATGTGAAATTTTTATTTATCTATATATTCTCAAGCCAGTTTTGGTAGTTTTTAAGAATTTTTATAGTGTTTTAATTTGTTTTAATTTATTTTGTTATAAATCAGGTATTTGCGGGGAAAAGGGATAAAAACGGTCCATAAACGAGTAAGTCAGTGGAAGAAGGGTGGATAAAAAGAGCAAAACGGACAATATTCAGAACCTGTATCCACCGCTGCAGCGATGAAACCACCATTGCAGCGGTTATCCGGCAGAAGGCAGTTGACTTCCCCACTGCTGTAGCGGTCCGACAGTAGATGTTTTAGGATATTTTGAATCCTATATATATATATATATATATATATATCTTCCTTCTTCTCTCCAAACAAAAGGAACGTTTTCAAGAGTATTTTTAGAGCTCCAAGGCCTATCAACCAAAAGAAGATCACAACGCGAAGAAGAGGAAACGTTCTTGGAGCGGTTTTAGCATCGATTCTTCAGATAATGGCTAGTCTACTCATTTCTCTATTTTATTCTTTGTTCGGTTGATAGTTTTGTATACATTTAGATTGTTTCTAGTTGTATATTTGGTTATGGCCATGTATAGCTAAACATATATTGTCTAGGGAGCGATTCATGTATGAAAACATTGTTTGAATAAATTTATGTTTCGTTAATGGTTATTCATGTTTATCTGATTGTGTTTACCATTTTATTACAATCTTAATATGTTTGTTATGGTATTAAGATTGATTTTTAGAATATAGGGTTTGACACTCGGGAGAGGTAACCCTGGGTTCGGACTAGGGTTTAAACATAATATGATGATCTAATGACCTGGGAGGGCGTTAGAAAGTATGCAATCCATGAGGTTGGGACAAGACTCATGTGACCAAGTGTCGTATAGACGCTCGAGGAGGACCTAGGCTAAGTTTCTCTTGTTCCTTCTTTTATTTATTAACTTAGGATTGTTGTTTGAGCATATTTAGCTTAGTTTTCATTGTATAACCGGCTATGGCCATGAGCTAAACGGGTTTTTGTCTAGGGATTAATATATTTCTGAAAATATTGTTTTGTTGAGTATGTGTTTCGTTTGTGGATGTTCTTCGTTATTTTGATTGTGTATGTCGTATTATTTGTTTATCTTGCTTAGAATGATGTTATGAGAATATGGGGTTTGACAAATCCCGGATTTAGACTAGAATAAACGAACGCCACGATCCAATAACCCATGAGTAAGTTGGATTGTGTACAATCGATGACGTTGGGGCAAAACTCACGTGACCTAGGGTTGTTAAGACATTGAGGGGGACTTTTTCGTTGACTCGAAGTCATGTATTCCCCCATCTTACACTTAGGAGAGGTGGCAGGGGAGTTTTAGAACTGAGATTGTCGATAGAGTAAACACAACGCGACGATCCAATAACTTGGTCGGGAGTTGGATTGTGCACAATCAATGATGTTGGGGCGAGACTCATGCGACTTAGGGTCATTAAGATGTTGAGGGAGACTTATTCATTAACACGAAGTCGTGTATTCTCCCGTCTTACACTCGAGAGAGGTGGTGTAGGAGTGTATGAACTAAGATTGTTTGATAAGTTGAATGCCGTTAACGTAAACTAAAACGAGACCAAACACGTTTTTGTAAACAAAAGTTAATCCCTGGGCAATACTTTCCCTAAACATCTCATAATAGTATTAGTATAGTTAATTTCATTAGATTAATTAACTTACTATTAGTATTATTAATTTTAAATACATTTATTTTCGCCTAGATAAAGTTAGGTCATGACAAACGTGGTACTCAATAATAGTCAAAACCAATAATTGTGGACACGATAACCCTAACTCTCCCGATTTATACTAAAACTTGACCTCGTATACTTGCGAGTGAAAGTAGTGGTGTATTTATGCGCTACCACCTAAATAAATTTAGGTTATGACAATTACAGTACTCAACGATAATCTAAACCAATCCCTGTGGATATGACAACCCTTACTCTTCCCATTATACTAAAACTTGACACGTACACTTGCGGTGAAAGTAGCGACATAATTTTTGGGCTACCAGCATGCCAAAAGTCTAAATGTTTTAACGAACAGATAAAAGGATAAAAAAATAGGTAATGTAAAGGCATGCATACTAGAAGGTGGTGTGGTTGGATATGGAGGATTCCCAAAGATATAGAGACCATCGTGTTCATATCCCCTGCCAAACATCTTCCTCGAAGTCAAGTGATAGGTTGAAAATACCTATCTACTTCTAAGCTTAATTTATCAGTTTTCAAGTGTTTTATTAATGTTTTAATTGCGTTTTAGTTGTTTTTATGTAAATCAGGTGAAGGAATATGAACGAGCAATAAATGAGCAAAATGGTGGGAAAAAGGCGAAGAAAAGTTAGAAAAATACAAGGGATCAAGACTGCAGTCCCATCGCCTCAGTGGTGAGAATGCAGACAGAGCTTAAATTGAACAAGTCCCACTGCCTAGGCAGTATAGCCACTGCTTAGGCGGTGAAAGTGCAGTGAGTTTGGAGACTGTTCCACCGCAGATACGGTAATTCCCACCGCCTAGGCGATGAATAGACAGAGAATTCCTAAATTCACCGCCTCGGCAAAGGTTTAATTGACTTACTCACCGCCTAGGAGGTAAATCCCACCGCCTAAGCAGTCAGCTCTGCATAGACATAAAGATATTTTTGAAACCTTGAGACTATAAATACTTCTCCCCCACTTGTGAAAAAGGTTGGAAAACGTTCCTAACCTTATCTTAGGGTTGTTTAGCCATTCTTGAGAGAGCAAGAAGAGGAGGTTCATCATTTGAGAAGACGAAGCATTTGTAGATCGATCCTTGGCGACTGTAGACCATTCCACTCTTAGATTTGATCGTTCTTTCTTTGTTTTTATCTTTGTAATTGTTTTTCCATATATAATGATGTTGAATCCCTCTTGTTTTGTATGTTTATATGGCTAAGATCATGTAGTTTAGATAAATATTATCTAGGTGTTGTTGTAAGTCATGTAAATACTAGTTTGATTGAATATACATTACTTTAATGGTTGTTTGCCTAAATCTGATTGTGTTTACCGTTATTCTTGATATTATGCTTGTTACGATAAACCAAGAATATAGGGTTTGACACTCGGGAGAGGTAACCCCAGATTCAAACTAGGGTCAAACACAATGTAACGATCCAATAATCTGAGAGGGAGTTGGAGAGTGTGCAATCCATGACGTTGGTTCACGACTCATGTGACTATGTGTTCGAAAAGACGTTCGAGGGAGACTTCGGCGTCAACGCGAAGTCATATATTCGTTCTCTTTACACTCGGAAGAGGGAGTGAGTGACTTATAGATATAGAGATTATCGGATAGGATAAACACCGTTATAGCTAACTAAACGAAGTCAAATATGTATTACGTGAAAGAAATCAATACCTAGGTAATCAATATAGTTAGAACTAACCCTATAGTTATCATTTATCTTAGTTGTTAATTAAAATACAAACAATTCTTGAAAAGTCGAGATAATATAAGACTATGAAAATCACGATATTCAACTAATTTACACTATCTCTAGTGGAACGATATCCGATCTCACAATCCATTATACTAAAACTTAACCTCATATACTTGCGAGTAGTCAATACGTGAGTGTGTAAAAACCTCTCCGTACAAGTCTTTGGCATCGTTGCCAGGGATGTGTCTTAATTTGATTGATATTATGACCAAGTGGTTGAATATTAATCACGATAATTCTTTTATTTTATTTTCATTCAATTCATTTGTTTATTTGATTTATTTGTTGTGATTGAGTAGTGCATGCGACGTAGAAAGAGATTGGAGTCTTTTAGTCTGGATCTCGAGATTGAGAAAACTTTGCGACAGATAAGGAGAAAGAAAAGAAACCAAGCAAAAACTATGACCAGTAGAGAAAATATTATGCAAAACGTGCCCTAACAACCGCCGGTGCCTCAGGCACTTCCTCAACAGCCCTCGGTACTTGAGAATCATCAACGAGCCCTCAAAGACTATTGTCGGTCGATGATGCAAGATAATTATTCTGGAATTCGAAGGCAGCCGATTCAGGCTAATAACTTCGAGTTGAAGCCTGCCCTAATCAACATGGTACAACAGAACTAATATGGCGGGAATCTTCATGAAGACCCCAACATTCATTTGGAAACCTTTCTAGAGATCTGCAATACTGTTAAAATCAATGGAGTTGCGGAGGACATAATTCGATTGAGACTATTTCCATTTTCTCTTCGTGATCAAGCAAGGGGTTGGTTTCAATCAATCCAACTGGGTAGTATCAATACATAGGAGGACCTTTCTCAAAGGTTCCTTACAAAAATTCTTCCCGTTGTCGAAGACCTCGCAGTTGAGAAGCGAGATTGCGCAATTTCGCTAACGAGATTTCAAGCCACTCTTTGAGGCGTGGGATAGGTTCAAGGACTTGTTGCGAAAGTGCCCCCAACACGGGTATCAAGATTGGCTTCAAACCCAACTCTTTTACAATGGGTTGGACGAATAGACTAGAACCACAGTTCATACTGCCTCAAGCCGATCATTGTTATTAAAGACTCCGGCTGAAGCAAACGCGTTATTGGAGGAGATGGCAACCAATAATTATCAATGGCGGAATGAGAGGAATATGGGACGAAGGGTCACTACAATTCAAGAGGCCAATCAAATCGCGATATTATCGGCCCAAGTCACCAAACTCTCGGAACAATTGGTCGCCTTGTCTACTAAGGGTGTTTCGTCACGTCATGGAGAGGAGAATTTTGTTGGCGGTTCTCAACCCGGTATGGATAGTAATTTTGAATAATGTCATTTCGTAAACAATCGGGCCTATAATTTCAGGCCCGCCATAAACATTCCAACTCACTACAATCCGGGTCTTCGCAATCATGAAAACTTTTCATATGCGAACAATCAGAACACGTTGAGGCCACTGACCGGATATAGAATTCAAGCTCAAGGATTTCCAATGCAAAAAAACCGCCAAATGCAACAACCTCCAATCCATAATCCAAAACCAAACTTGGATGAAGTGTTGGGTTCTTTCATGAAGGAGACTTAGATAATTTTGCGTGAGACGCATAGCTGACTTAACCAACATGAGGCGAGGCTTAACGTGATTGAAACCACGTGTACGAACACGAATGGAACCATGAAATCATTATAAACTTAAATCGGTCAAATTGCAAGTGTTGTCAAGGATTAATCCATGGGAAAGTTTCCAAGTAATACGAAAACTAACCCGAGGGAATGCAAGTCCAGCTAGGGAAGTTAAATCAAGCCAAAAAAAATTATATGTCTCCGACGGTATGCAACTTGCCCAATTTTTTGCTATTAATTATTTTTTGCAAGCCAGAATGATTTCGGAACGTGTTTAGAGGAGAATTAAGGAGTATGGATATTCAAGGTTGTGTTTTGAACTTAAAATAGTTGAAATGGCAAAGTGGAAGTAAGTGGTGTGAAGCAAGGTTTTGCAAACATGAGGAAATTAAGCTAAATGTACAGGAAATCCACCGCCTAGGCGGTGAAAATACAAGATTCACAGTTTTCAAGCTATTGTTCCACCGCCTAGGCGATGAAACAATAGAGAGAACAACTTCTGGAAAACCATTTCACCACCGAGGTGGTAAAACGACAGAAGGTTTGGGTTCTAAAACTCCAGCACCTAGGTGGTGAGCTATCTGTTTGATAAAAAAAAAACATCCCGCTTCTTCGAAAACTCCAAATCCTTTTCTTAAAACTCACAAATCTCTCTATTCTTATCCTTCCAAACCTTCAAAATCATCCTTCCATTTACAAAATTTTTTATTTCCACCAAGAATGTTCCTCCAAATATCAGATTTGTCATCCATTTTCACAAATCTAGGGTTTAAGGGCCGAACGGTGCGATTTCTCCATTGTCAAGTGTTTGGACCAAAATTTTTCAACAATTGTGTGTTTATGATCCTACATTGAATCTATTTGTTGAAATATTTGAGTACAATGCATGTTATTTCAAAACAAAATCCTTGGATTTGGAATGTACCCAAAACCCTTAAACCCCTATTTTCGCAATTTTCATTTTCTTTAGGATTTCAGGTTGATTTTTGGTGAGGATTTTCATTATTATGCTTAGATATATTATGGGAATGGTATATATTAGGATACATTGTGAAACTATTGTTGATTCGATTTTGGTTGGTATGCGGTTATTATAATGGCAATGTGTGTTTAGTGGGTATGATTTGATATGATTTATTCTGTTGTTCTGGCTTTGGTATGTGTTGTGATGTTGATTGATAGGAAAAAGCCAAAATGTGCTACATTGAAAAAAACCACGCAAGGAAGCATCATCCTCAGCCACGGATTACGAGTCCTCTCGCTTCGTATCCAAGACAGCAGAAGAACACTACAACAAATTTGAGTATAAGCGCACATGCATCCGGCAAAGGGGTTTTGGGCCTTTGGATGATGCCCTTCAGGAAGAATTCAGGGATGTCATAAGGAGCTGGGGTTGGGAACAATTCTGCAGTTCACCCCCTAAGGGCGAGGTGTCCGTGGTCCGAGAATTTTATGCTAATATCATCGAGACTACTGACTATCGGACGAGGGTCAGAAATTACCCCATCATATTCAGTCCGGAGCACTTCAACAAAATTTTGGGTTTGAAGGAGTCGGAACCCTCACACCATCTGTTTGGGAGTCACACGCTATCTATGGAGATTGTGATCCGAGCCCTAACCACGGGCAACGTTCAATGGACAAACATAGGGCTGGGTTAAGCGATATTTAAGGCGAGGTATCTGAAACCAGTTCCAAAAATCTGGCACCACTTTATGTGTGGGAACCTGCTTCCTACATCCTATTATTCCGACGTCTCCAAGGAAAGGGCTATCATTTTTCATGACCTCCAACTGGGGAATCCAATCAACGTCGGGTGGCATATCTATTCTTTGATACTTCTTGCGGTTCAATTGACGAAGACTAGCCTTCTATTTCTCTCATTTCTGACTGAACTATTCAGACGCACTGGAGTCGTGATCAAAGGGGATAGCCCTTGGCCCCCTATACATCCCCTCGATCAAACAATGATTAACCGATTATGGAAGGGAAGAGCCCAACACCCGGCTGAATTGGAAGAGGAGGAAGATAAGGGCCTGGAAGACAAAGAAGCAGGGACATCAGAGGACCCAATGCCCGAAGCCCCCGGCCCCCAGCCAAATCCGACTAATCGAGATATCCAGGATCTTTGGTCTGAAATCGACTATCTTAGCAATGATTTTACTTGCATGCGAATTTTCCTGGATCGGTACACGCGGTAGCAAGATCAGAACCAACGGATTTTATACGAGCGTCTTGGCGTCGACATGACTATCTATTCGCTAATGCCACAATTCGACCCGGACGAGCTGTAGCCACCATTTCCTTCCCATGAATGGTAGGAGGTGAGACTATTATGTCTTACCTCCTAGGTATATGTCGGAATCCAATTTTTCACTTTTATTTCTCTATTTTATTATTGGGTTCGCTACCTAGATAGTAAGGACACTGCCTCGTTCAAGTTTGGGGGTATTTATTGAGCATAAAGGAAGAAATTTTTGTGATGTGAATGATGAAAAATTTTGTAAGGAATTTTTTTTTTTTTTTTTTTTTTTTTTTTGTAATTGTATTAAACTAGAAATGTTTAGTTTTTGTTAATGTATTTTAATTTTTTTTTTATGCATGTGTAATGATTAGTTAGTGTATGTATGTTAGTGTTTAGTTTTAATGTAGATATGTTAATGAATGAAGTCGTATGTGCATGTTGAGTTGTAGAGTTCGTCTGGGCCATGTCCCGATGATGAAAATTATCCCCTAATTATATATCAAGGTCAGGGGGTGATGCCATTCATGTGTATTTTGTGTGCTTAGCATGTCAATTAGGTAAAAAAATATTTTGATCCTAAAATCGTACAATAGCATAAACTCATTGTATAATTATTTGAACTTGATGCTGATTATTTAGTAATAAGTTCATGACAGAAATGAGGAATCTAGAACTTGATTGGGGGAGGCTTGAGGCGAAATTTTAGGTGAGGTAATTCCGGAGGCATGATTTAAGCCTTCAATTTTATAGCTTGAACCTTTTTGAAACTAACTTGAAAAATTTATTCCCACGTTCCCCTGTTGAAGCCATAAACTTTTCAATTCTGAACACATATCTATACTTTAGCTAATTAAATATTTCTAAACCATTGCCGTTAAGCCTAAGATTCAAATTGAGTGAAATCAAGTAGCATAGACTAAAGCTAATTTGAAGTGAGCGATCGGGGTTTCGAACGAAAGTTTATTGGTTCAGTATTAAAGTATTCACTTGTCAGTCTCTTAGTTATTTTTGCATACCCCAAAAATTGTACAAATTCGAATAAGTTTGGGGGTGTAACTTAAAAATAAAATAAAATAAAAATAAAAAAATAAAATAAAAAAACTATGTGAATATAGTTTTTAATTCCGTTTCTTGTGACAAGTGAATACAAGGTTATTAAATTCTTGTTCAAGGTTGCATTTTCAATATTTGGGGTTACAAGAAGTGACATAGCGATAAGTGTTTGTGCCTCGAGTATCGTTGAATTACAATGATTTTTTGTTTTCTTTTACTATGATGCCCTTGGCTGTTCTCACTAACCAAGCCCTATTGATCTATGTGAGTTTCCAAACCTACATTAGTGGATAGTCGAGCCCAGTCAAGCATATAGTTTACCAAATCCCTTATGGTTTAAGTCATGAACTTAATTATTGAATAATCTAATCCGGTGTTTGAATGGTTATACATTTGAGTTCTCTCACACACATTTCAAATGGATCTAGAATGGTTTTAACTGATATTGATTGTTGAAATTCTAGAACACCACGTGGTGTGTGTTATTCTTTAACTTGATCTGATTACTGGTTATTGAGGAAAGAACTACATGGTTTCTTCGATTGAACTTCAAACTCACGTGTGTTTACTTCTTATTTGTTAATGTTTATTTATTTTTAGTTTAGAAATTAGCTAATCAGTGTAGTTAGTTTGATTTAGTATTAGGGTGTTTTGCTTGAGGATTAGCAAAATTCCAAGTTTAGAGGTATTTGATATGTTGAAAATACCCATCTACTTCTAAGCTGAATTTATCAATTTTTGAGTGTTTTATTAATGTTTTGATTGCATTTTAGTTGTTTTTATGTAAATCAGATGAAGGAATGTGAACGAGCAATAAACGAGAAAAACAGTGGAAAAATGGCGAAGAAAAGTTAAAAAATACAAGGGATCAAGACTGCAGTCCCACCGCCTAGGCGATGAAAGTGTAGAGAGTTTGGAGACTGTTCCACCACTGAGGTGGTGAAACAATAGAGAGTTCCTGAATTCACCGCCTCCTCCACCACCGTTGCGAAGGTTTAACCGGCTTACGCACCGCCTAGGCGATCAGCTCTGCACAGACATAAAGATCTTTTTAGATATTTTTGAAACCTTCATCCTATAAATACTTCTCCCCTACTTGTGAAAAATCTTGGAAAACATTCCTGACCTTAGCTTAGGGTTCTTTAGGCATTCTTGAGAGAGCAAGAAAAGGAGGTTCATCATTTGAGAAGACGAAGCATTTGCGGACCTATCCTTGGCGACTGTGGACCATTCCACTCTAAGATTTGATCGTTCTTCCTTTGCTTTTATCTGTAATTTCTTTTCCATATATAATGATGTTGAATCCCTCTTGTTTTGTATGTTTATATGGCTAAGATCATGTAGTTTAGATAAATATTATCTAGGTGTTGTTGTAAGTCATGTAAATACTAGTTTGATTGAAAATACATTACTTTAATGGTTGTTTTCCTAAATTCGATTGTATTTATCGTTATTCTTGATATTATGCTTATTACAATAAACCGAGAATACAGGGTTTGACACTCGGGAGAGATAACCCCGGATTTGGACTAGGGTTAAATACAACGCGACTATCTGATAACCTGGGAGGGAGTTGGAGAGTATGCAATCCATGACATTGGTTCACTACTCATGTGACTATGTGTTCGAAAAGATGTTCGAGAGGGATTTCGGTGTCAACGCAAAGTCATATTCGTTCTCTTTATGCTCGAAAGAGAGAGTAAGCGAGTTATAGATACAGAGATTGTCGGATAGGATAAATATCGTTATGGCTAACTAAACAAAGTTAAATATGTATTACATGAAAGAAATCAATACCGAGGTAATCAATATAGTTAGAACTAACCCTATAGTTGTCATTTATCTTGGTTGTTAATTAAAATACAAATAATTCTTGAAAAGTGGAGATAATATAAGACTATAAAAATCACGATATTTAACTAATTTACACTATCCCCAGTGGAAGAATATCTGAATACCCCCAAACTCAGAATTTTGCTAGTACTCGAGAAAAACACCCACACAATACGAGCAAATAAAAAAACTAATTACGAAATTAAAAACTAAATGCTAAAAACACTAAAAACAAAAATGTGTAAGTTTTGATTATCATCTACCAGCCGAAAGATTTTTCCCTCATCGGCCCCCAATCCTATCAAGTCCAAGCCTAAATCACACCATGTGGTATTCTAGAATTTCAACGTTCAAAAATAGTAAGTTCCATTCTAGATCCTGTTTAAGTATGTGTGATTAAACTCGAATGTACTACTATCCATTGATTAGATGAGATTATCCCTAAATATAATTCATGACTAAAACCTTTAAGGTATAGGCAATCCATACGCCTGACCCGGGACCTATTCTTCACTAATGTAGGCTTAGAGGTTCATGAAGATCATTAGGGCTTGGTTCGGTATTGGGAAAATGGCCAAGGGTAATTTGGAATTGGAAAACGGGTTAACGTCGTTAACTTAACGTTACCCGAGGCACATCGCTTAGCACTCTTACACTTGAAACCTCATAGTTTATTTAGAAACGACCCTGAACAAATGTTGAAGAACGTCCTACTCACTTGTCTTGTAAAAAAAATGATTTTTTTTTTACTTGCACAACACACCCCCAAACTTATTCGATTTATAATATTTAAGGGGTGTGTGAAAAATGAACAAAAATAACAAGTTAGTACTCGAATACCGAACTAATATAAAGTTTTTCCTAAACCCAACCGCTCACTTCAAGTAGCATTTGCAACTACTAACTTGATTATCTCAAATTGTGCCTTTAATTCGGCGATATAGGTTTGGACAAAAATCAATCGACTAGGGTATATGTTAAGTGCTCAGAATTGAAATGGCTTTTAGGCTTTAACAGGGTAACGAGGGATAATGATATTGCATGGTAGGCTTCAAAAGGCTCAAGCGACAAAATGACTGCCTAAATCATATCTCCTAAACAACCTCGCCTAGGATTTCGCTTCGAATTTCCCTCAAATCAAGTTCTAGAATCTCTATTGTCATGAAATTGATTAAAGGATAATCGGTTTCAAATCAATTAGATAGTGCTATATTGAGTTTACGTGGTTGTGCATTTAGGATTCACAATAACTTTTACTAAAACGATATGTTAAGCACATAGAACACACATGAATGAGCTTTACGCTCAACCTCAAAACAATCAGGGGATAGAGTTATCATCGGGTAAAGGCCTAGATGACGTCAAAACGTAGCACAAAATAACAACTAAACTAAACAATCTAATCATAAACAAGCATGCACACGTAAAAACAGTAAAACATGCTAACTAAAACACATATTAAAACATACTAATACATCACCACCAACTTAAGACAGGTGATGTCCAAAACAACCCGTCCGTGATCCCAATAGACAGAATATAGCATGATATTGAAGATGAGAGTTTAAAACACATACCTGCGATGCGAGAGAATCTCGCCTCTGACTCAAATCGAAAGAGATGTATCTAACTTATTTTTTACCCTGGGTTGCCTCCCAAGAAGAGCTTGGTTTAATGTCCTCGGCCCAACACATGCCTAGATTAAAATCAAGTTATTTACTCACAATATCAATAGTAACACTCCTTCCAATCCCCGGCAACGGTGCCAAAAACTTGGTAGACGTTGACGAAAACTGAATCTGATAAACCTATCCCCGGCAACGGCGCCAAAAACTTGGTGGCCGCTAATTAAGCGTTGCCACTTTCACCGCAAGTGTACGGATCAAGTTCTAGTATAGTGAACCTTTCGGTCGGGTATCGTATCCACAGAGATTGGTGTTGTTATTATCGAGTACCGCGATTTTCATAACCCGACTTTATCTAGCCAACAAAAATATAATTTAATTAACTAATACTAATACTAAAATACTACTTCAACTATACTAATTACTAATATGATATAGTTATGGCATGGATTATCTAGGGATTAACTTTATTTACTTAAACACGTTTGATATCGTTTAGTTTACAATAATAGTGTTCGACCTATTTGACAATCTCAATATCTAAAACTCCTCTGCCACGTCTCTTGAGTGTAAGAAGGTAGATGTAATGCAACTTCGTGTCAACAAAGAAGTCTCCCTCAATGTCTTAACAACCCTAGGTTGCGTGAGTCTTGACTCAACCTCATTGATCGCACACAAAACCTCAATTCGTAAACTCCCTCGCCACTTCTCTCGAGTGTAAGACAAGGGATATAATGTGACTTCGTATCAACGAAGAAGTCCCCCTCAATGTCTTAATGACTCTAGGTCCCGTGAGTCTCATCCCAACGTCATAGATTTCGTGCGTTGTATTTACCCTATCGACAATCTCAGTTCTAAAACTCCCTCGCCACCTTTCTCGAGTGTAAGACAAGGGAATACATGACTTTCAATCAACGAAGAAGTCCCTCTCAACGTCTTAACAACCCTAGATCGCGTGAGTCTTACCCCAACGTCATAGATTGTCCACAATCCTAACCCCAATCGGGTTATCAAATCGTGGCATTTGTTTATTCTAATCCGAATTTGGGATTTATCAAATCTTATATTCCCGATACATAAATCTAAGCACAATAAACAAACAATATAATAAACACACTCAAAACAGCGAAGAACAAGCATCAAGAAACACAACTTCAACCAAAACTACGTTTTTATAAATAATATTCATCTCATACATAATCTACGTTTAACCTAAGACCATAGTCGTTTATACAATTGAAATTAGGCTAAACATGCTCAAACATACATAGAAGATAAAAAATAAAAGGAAAAACGGGTGAACTTAGCCGATATCCGAAAATTAGCCGCTAAAATCGTCCACGGAACGATTTTCCTTCTCCACGTGTTGATCTTCTCCTTCGGATAAGTTTGAACACTCCCCATACTCTCTCTATATACTAACCTAAGCCTTAAGGGCTGTAATGGCCGGAGTGTATGAAGGAGGAAGGAGGAAAGGGGTATAAATAGACAAAATATCTAAAATAAATATCTAACAATGTGCAGAGGCCACCGCCACGGCCCTGGGATTCACCGTCGTGGCCATGGAGTATGTCGGTTAAAGGCTCGCCCAGGCGATGGACTAGGAAAACAATCTGCTGGATTTTCGCCTAGGCGGTGGAATTTTCGCCTAGGCCGAGGGCAATCAGTAGCAATTTGTTCTTCCCAGCATCTTCACCACCGTGGCAGTGGTCTGGACGCCGCGGCGATGAGCTTGTTTACAGAATCTTTTCGTTTTGCTCATTTTTCCACCATTCTTAAAATGATTCGCTAGTTTATGCTCCGATTTCATACATTTTCACCCCACGCACCTGTTTTAATACAAAAAGAATAAAAACATATCAAAACATATAAAAATAACTATAAAACTACTCTAAAACTAACAAATTCGGTTTGAAAATATAGGGGTAATTTACACCTATCAATATCTGATCTCACGATCTATTATACTAAAACTTGACCTTGTATAATTGCGAGTAGTCAATACGTGAGCATGTAAAAACCTCATTGTACATCAAGTCTTGCAAGAAGCAATGGTCGGGTAAGAAAACAACGGCACGGTCAAGATTCTTACCAAGACGACTAACAGATAGAAGATTATAAGAAAATTTAGGGACATAGTAAATAGAGTGAAGGGTAATATTGGGGGATAAACATACATCTTCTTGATAACGAATAGGGATAAAGGTATCATCTTCTATACACACAGATTGATTAACAAACGAGACAGGGGAAGTAAAGATAGAAAGCTCACCTATCATGTGTTTGTTAGTCCCAGAATCCAAATCCAAGTGGGATGACCAGACTTACCATGAAGCGTAGTAGGAGTACCTGAGGCAAGAGAAACCGTGGGGCCAAAAGACAATGCAAAATTGGTGAATAAAGCGTGAAGTAGGGCAATTTGGGCCTAACTTGGGAAAGATTCAGATGAGCAAATGGTGAATCTACCGAACCGAGAATGATATTTTCTTTTCTGGATGCCATGGGTACAAGATTGTAATAGTGACACAACAGACAGATGTTGCTGAAAAACTAATTTAGCTTCGGAAAAAAGTTCTACAACTCCGATTGTCGTCGACGTTCGAAGAAATTCTCTGATTAAATAAACTTATTGATTGGTCGACTAGCTTGCATATTAGAGAGACAGAGCTTGAAGAAACAAAGAGAGTCTTATGTTGACTTCATTGGTGGTCAACACATACCCATTTTCGAGCTATACCTTCGGAATGAAGGAGCCGAAGATGGAGAAAAATACTTCCATCGCTAAAGGAATGGATGAAAACCTGCATTGAAGGAATTCTATTGGTGCAGGAGCAAAATCATCCCTATATTATTCTTCTACAAATTCGAAGAACCTATTGCAAACTGCCAGGTGGCCGATTGAAGCCTGGGGAAAACAAAGTAGAGGATTTAAACAGAAAACTATCCAGCAAACTGGTGGTTCGATGGTGTAGGGTTGTCGTAAGTTCATGGTTCGCAATGGGACAACGGCGGCGGCTAGGGTTTTATAGGTATGGGTCGTTGGCAGCGGCAGCTAGGGTTCACGATCTTAGTTTGTGATCAGACAGTAGCAGTGGCTAGGATTTTACAGGGACGGTTCGATGACGGCGGCTAGGGTTAGGTTGAGGGTGCATGAAGACTGGTTCGCGGTGGCTATGCGAAGACTGATTCATGGTGGCAGCTTGGCTAGGGTTTCAAGGTTGGTGGTGGCAACGGCAACTTGGTGGTGGTGGCTGGTGGCAGTGTTTAGGGTCTGGGAGAAAAAATAATTTGGCTCTGGATACCAAAAAGAATATAGGAAAAAGAGGAAAAAAAATATAAATGATAATTTATGTATATACGAAATGAGTCTTATTCCCCTAATTATATAGCCACAGTAACAGGCTAAATTATGAAGAATATTATTGAGATAAGTAGGTTATTAAAGTCATAAAATGAAGATACCAAAGATAGAAATTAATGCATAAATATAATATTTCAATAGTGCTGGCTTGGCAAGCAATATCGTCATCGACTCTCTCTCTCTTATTCCTTGAAACTTCATGTTTTTGTATGGATGAATTTACTCGACACAGTTGGTAAAAGTAGCAGCATATTAGAATATTAGATTTAAAGTAATATTATTTCTACCAGATTATTCTATTCCCTCTTCTCTCTTTGTTATTAGTTAGTAGTTTGTTATAGATATTGTTATTTTGGTTGTTTGTAGTTTGTTACAGTAGCTCACCCTTATATAAGGGAGCTTCTTTTGTACTTGGATATTCAATGAGAATGATAAAGTTTATTCCATTCTTCTCTACTTTATTTTTGTAAAATGGTATCAGAGCAATTACATTATGCTTGACTTTCTCTCTAAAAGAAACCCGATTCAAGGGAGGCGGACGTGGCTATATCTCCATGGCGCCTCCCCTGCCATTTTCAAGTTTCATTTTTAGTTGTTCTCTCCTTTGATCATCATAGATATAAGATCTGTTCGATGATTTATTCGACAATGTGCTCAGCATCGATCAAGAGGATTTGTACCTTCAATCATCATCTTTGTCTTTCGATTGACAGTTGTTGTTTGACGATTGACGCTTCAGTTTCAAAGCTCATCAATCAATCGTCGGTGCTCATCATCATCGCTTGTTGTGATTCGGTGCAATCGAGTTGTTCATCGTTTTGTAATTTGCAATCTGTTCATCGATCGTTGACTCTACGACGTGAAGATTTGATTATTTTTCATTTTTAATTCGATTTTCCTCCTAAATCGATTTGCTAATTTGCGATTCCATTTTGCGATCTTGTTCTTCGAAGTCTTCTAGCAGCTTCAACGTCTTCGTCTTCAACTTCATCGAGTGACGAATCCAAAAGGATTGAAATCTGCAGATTATCGAAGTTGCCACTCGCAAGTACTGAAGTGGTCTATTATTTTCCAACTTGCAACAGTGCATTCCAGCTTGCATATTTTCATTAATTATTGCAACAATTACACTTTACACCATACAATTTGCAGTTTATTGAGTGTAGCCAGCCAAGTTTCCAGAAATTGCACTTTGTACCCTGCTTATTTTCTCTTGTGCCTTTGCACATTTCCTTGCCTCTGTGCAGCATTTTGATCTTACCCTTTCCCATTCTCCCATATTTCCCACCTCTGACTCGGTAGTTAAAAGGCCATGGATGGATGGTGTATTTTTTTTTACCCAATCCTCCCATATTTCCCGATCTCTCCATCTCTGAATTAGTGTTTTGATGATCGTGGATGGATGGCGCTTTTTATTTTCCTAATCCTCCCATACTTCCCGATCTTTCTACCTTTGCTCGGTGGTTAGACGGCAGTGGATGGATGGCATTTTTTCGACTGTGGCTATATCTCCACGCTGCCTCCCATGTTCTTCTTCTTCGAAATGCTTCTCTGTTCAGCAGCTTCTCTTCTTCTTGGACTAATTTGTTCAACAGATCCTTCTTCTCCATAGATTTCCCTCCGTGGATGTTTGGATTTATTTTCTCTTCTCCATAGATACCCCTTTGTGAGGTTGTTTAGATTTCTCTTCTCCATAGATTCCCCTTTGTGGATGTTTGGATTTCTTCTCTCTTCTCCACAGATTCTCCTTTATGGATGTTTGGATTTCTCTTTGTATTTTGTTTTGGTTTCTACTACTACAATGTATTGGATGTGTTTCTCTTTGAGGATGTTTGGATTTCTTCTCTCTTTCCCATAGATTCCCCATTGTGGATGTTTGGATTTCTTTTCTCTTCTCAATAGATACCCCTTGTAAGGTTGTTCGGATTTTTCTTCTCCATAGATTCTCCTTTGTGGATGTTTGGATTTCTTCTCTCTTCTCCACAGATTCCCTTGTGTAGATGTTTGGATTTCTCTTTGTGTTTTGCTTTTGCTTCTGCTACTGCAATGTATTGGATGTGTTCCTGTGTTCTGTTTTTTTTTTTTTTTTTTTTTCTTCCATCTTTTACCAAGATGGGAATTCGCATTCTCCATCATGAGAGAGAGTATTAGAATATTAGATTTAGAGGAATATTATTTCTACTAGATTCTTCTATTCTCTCATCTCTTTGTTATTAGTTAGTAGTTTGTTATAGATATTTTTATTTTGATTGTTTGTAGTTTGTTACAGTAGCTCACCCTTCAGCCTATATAAGGGAGCTTCTTTTGTACTTGGATATTCAATGAGAATGATAAAGTTTATTACATTCTTCTCTACTTCATTTTGTAATACAGCAGAGAAACATTTCATGTAATAATAAGAGAGAGAGAGAGAGAGAGAGAGAGTCTCCGGACCCTGTAAAAGTGATCTCCCATTTTTTGGAATAACACAAGTTGGGCCATAGTATTTTGTCATCGCTTTCACACTTACCAGGGAAATACAACTACCGTTCCACAAAAGATATTCACATTTTAACACACAAATCTATCACTTTTTTTTTATACCCACGAGTGTCCCCACACCCACAGAGGGTGTAAGACTAATATCATTCGCGATGCGTGGCTGCTCCTCCCAACAAATGCTTTTTCGAAAGCTCAAACCCCTGACCTTATAGAGGCCGCTCAACTACTTTAACCCCTGACCAATTGCTTTTCCAAATCTATCACTGCACTTTCACTCAAAAACTTACATTATGAGTCACTGTTTCAATATGAGTAGGTGGGTGGGGGTGGATTTTGCGTTGTGACGTTGGAATAGGGATAGAACAAATTGGTTAGCAGTGGCGGTGATTCGAAAATAAAATATTGTGGAATTTTAGTAAGAACATGGCCAATAAATATCGACTCTTGATACCATATTATAATAATTAAAAGACGGATTATTGAGAGAGAATACCAAATGATTATATCGATTTGTGCGAAAAATACAATTTACAGAGTTCTCCTGAGGTGTCCATATATACATAGAGATTAGGGTTTAAACTAGTAGACCTATGATTTAAACTAGCGGACCAAGATCCATGTACATATATTAACAAGGCCCATGTGGATGTTTTACGGATCAACCCGAGCCACTCCGTAATCCAACCATAACAAACTATTTGCTGAAATGCCAAGCTTATTTACGGATGTATAAATTACATTCTATTGAACAAACTTAATTATGTTAAGGTTCATAGGTTGTTGAACAGTGCTACCTTGACAAGCAATAACATTATCGACTCTCTCTCTCTCTTATTGCTTGAAACTTCCAGTTTTGGTATGGATGAATTTACTCGACACGGTTGGTATGGATGAAATTTCCAGTTTTGGTATGGATGAGAGAGAGAGAGAGAGACAGTCTCCGGACCCAGTGAAAGTGATCTCCCACTTTTTGGAATAACACAAGTCGCGCGCCATAATATTTTGTGATCGCTTTCACACTTACTAGGGAAACGCTACAGCCGTTCCACAAAAGATATTCACATTTGAAAAGTAATGTGAAATTTGCGGAAACACGAATCTCTCTCCATGCAATGAATCTGTAGGCCTTGGAATGTAAATATTACGAACTTATGCATGCACATGTTGACAATGCTGGGGTGGAAATGTAAAAAGCCAATCTTAGTTATTATTCATATAGTAATAAAACAGATTCTCCATCATATTAATTACGACATGAAAAATAAAAAGGCCTCGAAAATGTTCATTTGTACAAACTTGACCCCACCTCAAGTCCACGTTAAAGAAATTAAAAATGTTGACAGCACGTTCATAATATTATGACTAAATAAAATAAAATAGCCAAACGACCACTCTGCTTTAAACTACTACCATGCAAGAGGACTTCCAGTACTCGGCCTTTCCCTATAAATTCAAGAAAGAACCCCGCTTAACACGTAAATCTATAACTGCACTTTCATTCAGAAACCAAGTACACTTTTTTCTTAGTTTAGCTGAAAGAAAGTGCAAAGATATAAGCCTTCTCAAATTTATAAAAAAAAAAGGTGATGAACATGGAAAAACAGAAGCCATATATAGCTATGATTCTTATACAGTTGATATACACAGGCATGTCTTTGTTCTCCAAAGCTGCCATTTCAGGAGGCATGAGATCTTCCATTTTTGTAGCATATAGACAAAGCGTTGCCACTCTCGCCCTTGCTCCTTTCGCTTACTACTTCGAGAGGAACAAATCTACACCTCTCTCTTTCCGTTTGCTCTCCAAGATCTTCTTCGTCTCTCTTTGCGGGTATATATATGTGTCATATTGATAATTTTGTACTGTTAATTTTCAATTTAATTTTATTTTTTTTCGTGAAATTTCATACTAATAAATGTTTGTCATTAATTTACAGGGCTACTTTGAGTTTGAATTTGTTTCACTTTGGGATGAGGTTTGTCTCGGCAACATTTGCTACAGCTATTACCAACACCATCCCAGCCATGGTCTTCTTCATGGCTGTTTGTTTAAGGATGGAAAGTCTTTCCTTAAACAAAAAACATGGAATAGCCAAGGTTTTGGGTTCCATGATTGGTCTGTCTGGAGCTATGGTCTTCACTTTCTTTCGGGGACCTGCTTTGTTTTCAGCCGGCAGTGATGATGACTCTTCTTCTTCCAGACACTACACAGCGGCAGATTGGATCAAAGGTTCCATTCTGATTTTCGGATCTAACTTGACATGGGCTTTGTGGCTAATCATGCAGGTAAATTAACTTCATTCTATCATATTCCCGTTTTAAAAAAAAAAAAAAAAAAAAAAAAAGATTTCAATTATTGTCTTTCTAAACCTTTTTTATTTTTCAGCGTCCCATTCTCAAAGAATATCCATCAAAGTTGCGTCTCACAACTCTACAATGCTGCTTTAGTAGCATAATGTCGACACTCTGGGGCGCAGTAACTGAGAGGGACATCGCATCATGGAGACTCAGATGGAATATTAATCTATCGTCTGTGCTGTATTGTGTAAGTATGAATTTTAACCAAGCTAAAACAAATATTCACATATAATATCATTAAAAAAACACTTCAATAAAATGTTTAATATATGAAATTTACAGGGTGTAGTTGTCAGCGGAGTTAGCTATTGACTACAAGTGTGGGTGGTAGAGAAGAAGGGTCCAGCATTCACGTCCATATTCAGTCCGCTAGCTCTCATCTTAACAGCTATCTTCTTTGCAATTATATTCAAGGATACTCTCTACGTGGGAAGGTACACGCATACTATTATATATTTTTTCATAATCCATTATTTATGATAATTCCATATACACCTTTAATAATATTTTATTTTTTTCAGTGTTTTAGGGGGTGTCTTGTTGGTGGGTGGTCTCTATAGTTTTTTATGGGGAAAGAGCAAAGAAACCAAAATCAAAACGAAACAACAACCGGCTGATCATATAGGACACGTAATAGAACTGGAATGCGTAATGTGTATGGAAGGACACACATCTGAAAAAAGTTCTGATTTGAAGAAAAACGAAGTACAAGCATTTGAATCCGTGAGTATTGAACCAGCAATGGCAAACGAGGAAATTAAGGTAGTCAAGAAATAAAAAGATCCAAATCAAACAAATGACGTTGTGCCTGTTGACTGCGTTATTGAATCTGTTCCAGTGACCGAAGACGACGCACGAGAAGAGCTGGAAAAATTCTAGGGTCGCTAGATGTTTGACACGTTGTTTTAGGAAAATAAAAAAAGGAAGAGGAGGATTTTAGTTATTAAGGTTACGGCCTAAGTAAACTGAAAAAGGGCTGTGAACGGTTTTCTATTAAATATTTGTAAACTGATAGTGTATGTTGTTTTCTGGATCGACATAAGTTTGGGTAAATTGTCTTTCACTCCCTTATTACTTTGGGTTTTTTTTTTTTTTTCTTCACTTAACGAAATATGTTAAAATAGATAAAAATTAAATTTTTTTATCTAAATTTTACATTAAATAGACAAAAGCAATCCTTATTTTTATTTTTATTTTTATTTTATTATTTATTAATAAAAGAAAAGAGAAATGGAAATAGAGAGAGAGAGATCCTAGAGAAAGAAAATGGTAATTCTTTTGTATTATTTTTAAATATTAAATTAAAAATAAAAATAAAAAATTTGTGAGTTTCTACCGTCAGCCAAAAGTAAAAAGGGGCTACCAACACGAGTTGGCTCAAGTGGAAGGGACTTGAGTTCCCTTAAGCAACGTCCAGGGATAGAAACTTGGAGGTTGTGTATGGAGAGTGCTCTGTTGGGAAAGGTGCCCGCTTCGGTGCCCGACAATTCCTCGAGAAATTAGTCTCCGCCGATCGTGATGCGGGAGATACCCTGGGTTTACCCAAAAAAAAAAAAAAAAAAGGGTAAAAAGGGGCTATGAAAATTTGTAGACTTCTAAAGTATAGAAGTTAAAAATGAAAGAAGACCAAAATACAAGGGGTGAAATAAAAATAACCCCAAGTTTAACTACGAAAACAATAAAATATTAACAATAATATTGTGGAACCTTTTTCTTGATTGCATCGGCACCACGTCAGCGTTGACTTCTGCCATATCAGGTTTGACTGCCACGTCAGCGCCTCAACCCTTGCCATGTCACCAGTTTTATCTAGGAAACTTCCTTTGACCGATTCAGACCTTTTTAGATCGATTTTTGACAACATTGGACCGGTTCCTAGGGTTTTTCAACGTTCTGATTCTGTTTTCGGCCTCTGTTTTGTGATTTAAGGATCAGAGAATATACTTTCTATTATATCCGTGTGGTTACTACACCGGTTCACCCGTTTTTCACCTGGTCCTTGAAGATTCAGTATTGGTTCCTGGACAATCTTAGCATTCCGGATCTATTTATAATCTCCTTCAAATCAAATTCAAATCATACATTTCTCCAGGTTCAACAACGATGTCTGTGGGTTCGTCGCTCATTATCAATGTTAAATGGGGTTCAGATCCTACTTCCACCACTGTTACCATATCTATTGCAGATTTGGCTTCACTTTTCCGTCACGTTTCTCCCAAATTGGTACAAATCTTTTCCCTGCTCTCTCACTTACTGAAGGTAACTATTCTTGGTTCTTGATTCCGCTTGTTGTAATCATATGACATCTGATCCCAATATTTTTTCAACCAAACTCTCCTCTATGAATATCCCTGGTATTCATACCGCTAATGGTTCTCAAATGCGTGTTACTCATATTGGTCAGATTTCTACTTCCCATCTTTCTGTTTCTGACACGTATTTGATTCTGAAACTCACCTTAAATCTCTTATCCGTCGGACAACTTTGTGAATTGAGATTTGAAGTCATATTTTCGAATAGTGGTTGTCATGTGCAGGATCCTCGAACAGGAGAAACACTTGGGACTGGTCATAAGGTTGGATGCCTATTTGAACTTACCAATTTACACCTTCCATCTCCAACTCCATTATCACCACAACCAAATATCCCTTCATCAACCTATGCAACCTCACCACTACAGCTAGTATCCTCTTTCTCATTCTTATCTCCACAACCACCAGTGTTTCTCTCACCATCCCAACTTTGGCATGCTCGGATAGGCTACACTTCATCTAGCAGACTCAAATCGCTTCTCTCTAGTGGTCAGTTAGGTTCAGTTCAACATAAGTCTTTCAAATGTATCCATTGCCAACTTGCCAAACAACCAGCCCTACCTTTCAAAGAGAGTCAATTTATTTCTCTTGCACCATTTGATCTAATTCATTCTGATATTTGGGGGCATTCTCCTCATGCCTTGATGGGTGGCCTTCGTTACTTTGTTATTTTTGTATACGACTACTTTCAATATACATGGTTGTTTCTTATGAAACATCGATCTGAACTATTCCAAATATATTCTGAGTTTTCTTCTATGGTTCAAACCCAATTTTCTAGAAATATCAAAGTTTTTCGCTCAAATAATGCAATGGAATATAAGGATCGTGCTTTTCTTAACTTGCTTCGCAAAAATGGCACGCTCCCCCATCGCTCGTGTCCTAATACATCCCAACAAAATGGACGAGCTGAACGTAAACACAAACATATTCTTGATACAGTTCATGCTATTTTCATTTTTTCATCATGTCCTGAGCGTTTTTGGGGTGAAACTGCCTTCACAGCCGTCTACACAATAAACTGTGTCCCTTTTGCTACAATCCAAAATCAGTCTCCATTTAAACGCATTTTCGATAAAACTCCTAATTACTCTGAACTCAGAGTCTTTGGTTGCACTTGTTTTGTTCTTCTAAAACCATATGAACACAACACACAACAAACTGGAACCAAGGGCTCGTCTGTGTTGTTTTCTTGGATATGGCATCAAAACATAAAGGTTATTGGTATTGGGATCCCATTTCTAAAACCCTTCGTATCTCGCGACATGTCATCTTTTGGGAATATCAAATGTTTTCTTCCTTATGGTCATTTGACATGTCAACCCTCACCAACTTCAGATTCTTTACTGATCCATCCATTGAATTATTTCCAGAGGATACAATTCCAGTTATGTTGAGACCACTCTAGCACCTCCAATTGAGCCCACTCCTGTACCTTATGCTGCGTTCATCCCAGAACCATCAGCTGAACCCACTCTAGAACCACCAACTAATCTCACCTCTTCAACTCTAGCGACCATGCCTGAGACTTCTCCTATGGCTGATGATTCTGTACCGACTGCCTCTGAAACCCACGCTCCCGAGTACCTCCGCCGCTCTACCAGGGTAACTCATCGTCCACATTTCCTTACTAATTTTTATTGTTTTTCCACTATACTCCATCTGCATGAGCCTCAATCCTATAAGGAGGCTAGTACTAATCCTCTTTGGCAGAAAGCAATGGATGGAGAACTTCAGACCCTCGCTAAAACTCATACCTGGGATATTGTTGATCTGTCCCCTGGAAAAAACTCCTATTGGGTGCAAATGGGTATTTAAGATCAAAACTCTTTCTGACGGCTCTGTTGAACGATATAAAGCCCGACTTGTTGCCAAGGGATTTGCTCAGGAATATGGCATTGACTATGAAGAGACATTTGCTCCAGTGGCGAGACTCACATCTATCCACACAATTCTTGTTATCGCTGCCATTCAAAGATGGACTTTGTTTCAAATAGATGTCAAAAATGTATTTCTCAATGGCGATCTTCTTGAGGAAGTCTATATGCATACTCCTCCCGGCCTGGCTACCCGTCGAAAAAAAGTTTGTCGCCTTTGTCGTGCCCTATATGGTTTGAAACAAGCACCACGTACCTAGTTTGACAAATTCAGCACTACTATTCATCAGTTTGGATTCACACCGAGTTCTCATGATTCGAATCTATTTATTCTCCATACTAACAATGGTATTATCCTCTTTTTACTGTACGTGGATGATATGGTTATTACTGGAGATGATCTACGCGGTATTTCTGAACTCAAACAGTTTCTTAGTAGCCAATTCGAGATGAAAGATCTTGGCGTGCTCAATTATTTTCTTGGTCTCAAAGTCTCATCAGCTTTTGATGGATATTTTCTCTCTCAGGCCAAATATGTCTCGGATCTCATTTCCAAGGCTGGGATCATTAATTCAACCACTGTCACTACTCCTCTCGAGCCGAACGTCAAACTTACCCCACTTGATGGTTCACCTCTTCAGGATGCCACTCTATATCGTCAATTGGTTGGAAGTTTGGTATATCTTACTGTCACTCATCCTGACATTGCCTATGCCATTCACCAGGTCAACCAGTTCTTGTTTGCTCCTCGGACTACCCATTACTCGATTGTTCTTCGCATTTTTTGGTATGTTAAAAATACTTTATTTCATGGGCTTCATTTCTCAGCTCAGTCTGCCCCCGTCTTACATGCTTATTTTGATGCCAATTGGGCTGGCGACCCCACCGACAAATGTTCAACCACTGGCTACTATTTTTTTTTGGGCAATTCTCTCATTTCCTAGCATAATAAAAAACAAATTGTGGTTGCTCAGTCCAGTACTGAAGCTGAATATCGTGTCATAGCTGATACAACCCAAGAACTTCTCTGGCTTCGATGGCTACTCGCTGATATGGGCATCTCTTCTCCTGCAACCACCATCCCTCACTATGACAATAGAAGTGCTATTCAAATCACTCACAATGATGTCTTCCACGAGCGTACAAAACACATTGAGACTGATTGTCACTTGATCCGTCATCACATTCTTCAAAATACGATAATTTATCTATTAATCAAAAACCTAGAGAGAAAAACCAGCAGCTGCCACATGCAATCGTGAAACCCTAGCCACCGCCGGCTGGGGGGGTCACCACCGGTTTCTTCGCCGATACGAGAGCTGGGCTTAGGGGGATCACCACTCCTCCAAGGCAGAACCACTGTTGTTTGTTGTTTCTTTCTCTCTTTTCTCTAGGATTCTCCCGCTGCAGAACTGCAAGTACCACTGTTGTTTGCTGTTTGCTGTTTGCTGTTTTATTCCGGACATGGCAGCTCCATCAGTACAGCCTACAAGAAATATAGGTTTTGTGCGATCCTATGTAACTATTCTACAAAAAGAAGTTTATCTTCGACTTATAGAGGTGGAATCTCGATCTTACACAAAAGATAACATGTCAGTTGTCTCATTCTCTCCCTCCACACTGTCCCAATCAAAGGCCCTCTTTGATCAAACAACGATTTTGAAATTTCACAATGGCCGCCCCTCTTTGGAAGTCATCCAAATAGAAATAAAAACCTAGAATCTCACAGGGCAGTTCACAATGGGGTTGATTAACTCAAAAACACCTTCTTCTTCGATTCCTTAATGATAGAGATCTTCTCAAAGTCCTTTCCCGTGAAGTTAACGCAATAAAGGAATTTCATTACAAGGTATTCCGATGGAATAAAGCCTTTTAATTCAAAAAATTATGCCTTTATTCTTCCACTTTGGATTCAATTCCCAAAGCTTCCAATCAATTATTTTGTTCCCGATATCCTAAAAGCGATAGCTAGCACGATTGGCAAAGTTGTCGTTATTGATTCCACTACTTTAACCTTGACAAGATTGAACTCCGCTAGGGTGTGTGTAGAAGTGGATCTCTCTAAACCTTTACCACCCAAAATCTGGATCGGAAAGCAAGACGGGTTTTCTCAAGAGGTTATGTACAATCGGATTCCGTCATTTGGTTCCTATTGTAATATTTAGGGTCACTCTCTAGACATATGTCCAAGGAAAAACCCTCCGTTGAATGACAAGAAAAACACAGGGGAATAAGGCTCTGATATTCCAGAAAACACAGTGTCAAAAAGCTTCAAAAGAATACCTAATAAGGCATTGCGGAAGTCAAACCCAGAAGTTCTGATTCAAGGTGTTGGTGGGCCGCAATAAAGTGGTGCCGATCCGCATGAAATCGGTGCAAATTCTGGTTTACTGCAGGAGGCTATTTTGGGTACCGTTTTGACACAAAAAAAAAATGATGTTTTACCGCAAATTGCAGGTTCAGTTGCTGAGCTTCTGTAGGGGGCTATGTTGGGTACTGTTTGGACGCAGAAAAATGATGTTTTACCAAAAGTTGCAGGTTCGGTTGCTGAGCTACCACAGGGGGCTGTTTTGGGTAATGTTGTGCTGCAAAACACAGTTGTTTTACCACAAGTTGTTGGTCCAATTGATGAACTAACATAGGAGGTTGCTGATACAGTTTTAGATACACTACAAGGGACTGTTCCAATAGTTATTTTATCTCATGGGGCTGTTTTGCTGGACAGTTCTAATATTGTAGTTGAAACTGGAATGCAATCTAGTCCGGCAATGATAGTTCAGTCTGAAAACATTGTTACTATTGATTCAGGCTCTCCTCCGTTGCTTGTAGTGGTCAGTGATCACATTCAGACTTTTCAAGTTCCTTTTGTAGATGAAGAGGGAGAAAATTTTGTCGCCAAAGGAGACTCTCAATCGGAGTAAGGGGATTCTTTTTTTGATAATAAGGGAGCAACTGGTTATGCTATGGATATGACAAACAAGAAACCAGATGGCTTTCAAATCGTCTGAAGAAAGAAAGGAAAATTGTAGGTTCCGGAGTCGGGTGGAGGTCTCTCCAAGACTTCGGGAATGGTAACACGCCATCAAGTGAAGTTTAATGTCTGACTCCATTCTATTTTGGAACTGTAGGGGGATCGACAACCCGAGCACCCTTGCTAGACTAAAACGAATAGTAAAGTCTTCGAAAGTTTCCTTTACCAGAGTTATCGATCCGTGGATTGATGATTCGAACATGGGGAGAGTTAATAAAGCTATCAAGTTTCATAATGCAATCTCTAATCAAAGTGATTCGAACAAAATTTGGGTTTTATGGAGAAATAATCTAGAAGTTCAAATAGTTCATACGCATCGCTAATTTAATGCTTGTAAGTTATCTTGGTTAAATTTGAAATTTTTGATTATGGTGGTTTACGCTAGCTACTCTCAGATCGAACGCCAAATTCTTTGGGAGGATCTTGTCATTACAATTGACTCAGCCTCTATTCTGATAATTTGGGAGGGGGGGTTATTTTAATGTTGTTCGGAGTATGTCCAATAAGTTGGGTCATTTAACCCCTTCTTAAAGCGTTATGCAAGAGTTTAATGCATGTATTAATTCAGTCAGACTGGTGGATCCCCCGTTCGCTGGGTCTACCTTTACTTTCTATAATAATCGTCAAGGGTTATCTCGCCAATATTCTCGGTTAGATAGAATCCTAGTATCGCCAATGATTTATAATTCGTTTGAAGGCCGGGAGGAGCATTTGGCGCGTATTAATTTGGACCAGTGCCTGTTGATTCTGCATTCCTCCTCTTTCTCATATAATGGTCCGAAGCTTTTTCGGTTTCAGCGAATGTGAACCCTACATGAGGTATTTCTAGACGTGGTTAAACTTGCATGGAAGGCTTCTCATAAAAACCCCTTGGTTCGTTTAAGTCTTAACATCAAATTGACGAGGGCGGTCCTTAAAGTTTGGAATGCTCAAACTTTTGGGAACGTCTTTGTTGAGTTAAATTCTTGGAAGGATAGAGTAGAAGCTTATGATTCTATGCTTCAAACCAACTGGTCATAGAGTATTTCAGATTTCTTTGATCAGGCTACTACGGAATATAATAATCTTCTTAAGAGACAGGGAGTTTATTGGAAACAAAAGTCTCGAGAGCAATGGCTAGCAGAGGGGGATAGCAATTCTAAATTCTTTCACGCGTTCGTTAAAATACGTAATTCCCCTCTTTGTTTGTCTGCAATTCGCCATAAAGATGGGAGTAGCTTGGCGGATCCCAATAAGTTTCATGAAGATGCTATTGAGTTTTTTAAGGATTTATACTCTATTGCCCAGGTGTCCGTTTCTGACACTGTCTTTGATTCCATCCCTCGTATTGTTACGGATATGGATAATGATATGTTATTGGCTCCTTTCTCGTTGGAGGAAATCAAATATGTTCTTTAGTCCATTCCCATTGATGGTGCACTAGGTATGGATTCTCTATCTTCTAGTTTTTTCCAATTTTCCTAGGATATAGTGGGTACAGATATTTGGGAAGCCGCTAATTATTTTCTTAAAGGAAACCCCCTTCCTACTGCTCTCTAGTACCTTACTGGTCATTATTCCGAAGAAGTCTCAACCGTCTTCTCTAAAAGATTTTCGCCCGATCAGTTTATGTAATATTTGCTATAAAATCTTTTCAAAGGCTTTAGCTATCAAATTGGCATCTATTCTGCCCAAGTTGATTTATGTTCAACAACATGGTTTTGTTAAAGGCCGATCCATCATAGAAGCGATTGGGCTTGCCAAAGAGCTAGTCAAGGATTTGGGTAAGGATATTCGTGGGCGTAATATTATGCTCAAACTCGACATAGCCAAAGATTATAATCAAATCGAATGGAATTTCTTAATAGAAGTGCTTAATCGATTTGGGTTTAGCTCCGGATTTATTGCTGCTGCTTCTAGATGTTTTAACTTGACTTAATTCTCCATGGTGTTCCAAGGGGTATATAAGGGTTTCTTTCCTGCTTCTAGAGGACTTCGTCAAGGCGACCCTATTTCTCATTTACTGTTTATCTTAGCTCAATAGGTCCTCAGTCGAAATATCTATCGATCCATGATAGATGGCTGGGTTCAATATTTTGTTACTAAAAGATGTTGTCCTCTGATTTCTCATTTGATGTTTGCAGATGATACCCACATCTTTTATAACAGAAGCTATCGCAGCATTAGAAACTTAATAAAGGTGCTTAAAGAATATCAATTAGCCTCTGGTCAACTTGTGAGTGCTCCAAAAAGTAATTTATATATTCATCATAATTGTCCTAATGCTCGTCGCTTGGCTATCAGTCTTTCCACAGGTTTTAGTCAAGGTGTTTTTCCTTGTACTTACCTTGGAGTGCCCCTTACCTATGGTCATCTTAAAGAGAGACACTTTGTTGGTCTTATTGAGAAAGTATCCAAGACAATTGATGGGTGGAAAGTTAAGTTTCTATCGAGTGGAGGTAAACTTATTCTGCTAAAGCATGATTTATCCTCCTTCCCTCTGCATCTTTTGGCTTCCACTTGTGTTTATAATAGCATTCTGGCAGATATGGAATCCATGTTTGTGAATTTCTTTTGGGGGCACTCGAATTCAGGAAAGAAAGGGCATTAGGTGGCTTGGCAAAAAATCTGTCAAGATACCTCTTCAGGCGCTCTTGGTCTTCGTAATCTGAAAGATATGAAGCTGGCTTTCTCTCTCAAGAGGATTTGGGCTCTTCTAAAAGGGAATTCTCTCTGGTATGATTTTATGTGGTCCAAATACACTAATAATCTATGTTTATCTCTGTGAACAGATCAGATTGGGAGTTCCAAAATTTAGAAAGATATCTTGTCGGCTAAAAATACTTTTCTGCAGTTATCGAGATGGAAAGTTGGTAATGGTGAGCTTACTAGTTTTTGGCATGATGATTGGAGCCTTGGTATCCTTGCTAATGACCTACATTTTACCAACTCGTTGTCTTCTGTCAAAATTTGCCTTCAGGATAAGAAATCCCAGACTTGGAAGATAATGCTCAGGATTTCTTGGAAGGCTATCTCCCTTTATTGTCATCAGAATCCGATTCTCTTATTTAGCTTCCTAGCGATAATGGCATCTTCTCCATCAAATCAGCTTGGAGGGCTATTCGAGGCGAGGTAATCTCGATTAAGCATTATTCTAAGCTTTGGAGTCTTCGCTTTCCTTTGAAAATTAAGTTTTTCATGTGGCGACTGTTAAAAAATAAACTAGCAATTGATGCTTCCATCCAAAGAATGGGAGTGATTTTGGTTTCGAGTTGTCAATGATGCCTCTGTCGTTCCACTGAGAACATCCAACATCTTTTTCTGGAGAGTGAGGTTACTTTAAAAGTGTGGCGGGATTTTAGCTCCTTCTTTAATATTCATTTTATCCCTCAACCTTTAATACACAATATTAAGTTGTGGTGGAGTAGACTTAAAAGAAGTTCTTAGTTTCATAAATTAGGGGCGTTGATCCCATCGCTAATTTGTTGGGAGATATGGTTAAGTCGGAACTATGCTATCCATGATAATATCTCCATGTCTGATAAATATATTATTTCCAAAGTTAGGAACTGGGTTAATACACTGAGCCCTCTGATTATCTCTAAGTCGGTTTCTTCTTCTTTTAGGGTCCCTTCTCTGGCTCTATTGGGTTGCCCGATCAAGCAGGTTATTCGTTGTCGGCCGCTGGTTTGTTGTTGGTCCCGTCCGCCTGAGGGGTTTTTCAAGCTTAATGTGGATAGAGCTTTGAAACGGGAAACCATGACGCCTTCTTGTGGTAGGGTTGTTCGCAACAGTACTGGAACTGTTAGCTGGGCTTTCTTCTGCCCCCTAATGGTTAGTTTGAGTTTCCTAGCTGAGTTCCACAGGTTGTTCTTGGAGATTCAGGAAACTCTGCATTTGGGCCAACTCCCCTTGCTGGTGGAAAGCGATTCGTTAACTTTGGTTCATTCTATAAGGAAATATAGTCCAATCTGGTCGATTGCCCATTTTTGGAACACAGTTCGGTTTTGGATTCTATCATTTGACATTCAGATTGCTCATGTTCATCGAAAATATAACTTTGTTTCCGATAGTCTAGCTAATATTGTTTCGAATAACCCTTTATTGTTTCCTATAGATAGTCCATTACCTCACAACGTTCTTTCTTACGTTCGTGAGGATCAAAAAGGTTTTCCACGTCTTAGATTGTAACTTTTCTGCTATTTTAATATAGAGTAATGGGTATTTAAAAAAAAAAAAACTTTTTTTTCCCTTGGTGTTCCTATGCTGTTTTGGCTTCTACATTCTTTATTTTTATCTCCTTTCTCTTAACCTTTTTTATTTATTAAGCAAAATCTTTTTGCTTTATTCACAAATATTTTAAATTGTATATTTATCAACTTTAAATCCATTTTTATATTATTTAGGACTTTCATTGTTCAGGTCTATTTAATTCTATTTTTATATTATTTAGGACTTTTACCATTCAGGTTATGATTAGTTTTATGGTGTTAGAATGATTTATGCCTTAAGACTCCACGTATTCAAAGTCGATCGACTTATACTTTGACTTATTCAAAAGTCAAAAGCACTGCCAAACTTTATCATTTTCGTTCACTAGAGGAGGATACGTGCTTTGCACGTACCAATCGGGAAAAAAAAAATAGTTCAATTACAACAATAACAAAAATTGAGTTTAGAAACATACAAAAATATTTATATTTTGCAGAGAAAATATTTTATAATGCCTCAATCAACATGTAATCGAAAATAGTTCACGAAAATGACTAGCAAAAAATAACGATATTATGTTTCTTTAAGCCACTTTGATTTGGAAATCACAATTTCTTCAAATAGGATCTTTATATCATAGAAATCTTGAATTTTGCCCAACAAGATACATATCAGCAAAATGCAAAATGTAGAAGTGTAAAGACAACAAGAGTTTGAAAGTAAAATTAAGTAACCGCATTAATACAACCCACATAGTTTATTTATATTCACTGCTAAAGAGTTACAATATGTTGCTTGGAATAGTAAATTTGTAGGTTTTTTCATTAGGTATTTCATAAAGTTTTACAGAATCAGAAGAAATCCATAATAATAATAATAACTAAGTCTTTGTTCCACATAAGTAGAGTCGGCTACATGAATGCGTTTACATCATAGTGATCGATCAAGAGTCATCCCCTCAGCTAAGTTTAATGTCATCAAATCAATTCTAATAGTCTCGTCCAATGTTTTCTTAGATCTACCTCTCCCTCTAGTAGCTCACTGCACTTAAACTAAATCACATTTTCTTACTAGTGCTTCTATGAGTCTTCTATGTACATACCCAAACTATCGTAAACAATTTTCTCTAATTTTTTCTTCGATGGGTGTTATTCATAAATTCTCTCTAATAGTTTCATTCTTAATTTTATTCATTCTGATATTTCCACTCATCCACCAATTAAAATAATGACAGTTACCAAAAAGTCCTCATATGATGACAAAACTACCAAATACATTTTTTTTAAAAACATGTTACAAAATAGTTATTTTACCTTTTTGTGACAATTTTACCACTCGTGTTATATTCAATACGAGGGTCGTGTTATATTCAACACGATCTGAGATCGTGTTACATTCAATACAATCTCAAATCGTGTTACATTCAACACAATCTCGTGTTGGATATTGTACGAGGTCATGTTGCATTTTAATTTTATCATTCAAATTGATAATTCTTCTATCCTATATTCATGTTGATATGCAACAAAAATCTTGTGTTATATTCAACAAGATCTCGAATGTAACACGAGATCGTATGATATTCCACTTTCATCGCCATATTCAACACAAGATCGTGTTACATTCCAATTTTTTCATTCAAATTAATACAAATCAAATCAATTCAACCAAATGAACCCTAAATTCTATTCAAATCAACCAAATCAATCCAAACAAATCAAATAAATCACCACTCAAATTAGAGTTATCAAAAGCATTCTCATCCTCAAGCTTGAAGCATATAAATTGGGTGTTGATCATTTGGATGGCCTCTTCGTCACATAGTAACTCTGTAAAGACCTTTAAAAAGGCTGCCTCCGCCTCTTCGAGCTATTGAATCCATGGCACCATCTGTCCATCTCTTCTCTCTCTCTCTCTGAATAAAATCAACATTTTGTTCCATTATTTTTCATTTTACGTCCTCTTTCTCTCTCTCTCTCTCTCTCTCTCTCTCTCTCCTCACCTTCTGTGCGAAACCCTAAAAATCCTCACTCGAGAATTACAGAAACACCAGCTTGAGATTTGCTCATTAAACCCCTGGATTCTCTCCGAGAAAACTTCGATTATAAGCCAAAAAAGTCAATTTCTCCAGATTTTCACCAAAACCTCTCAGATCTGACCGCAATTCCTTCTTTCTGACTTTCTCTTTTTGTTCCCAAATATAGTTTGAATTGTAAAGTTTAGAAGCAGCAGAACGATTCCCCGATTATTTTTATGGTGGGGATGGGAAGGCTATACACAAAAACCTCTAGACCCTCGTCGGCGAAGGCAACGAGGAAGCTGCTCACACTCAAGCCGGAGTTGACCCTCTATTTCAGATCGAAAATTCATCGTTTGTCGACGAGGACTTTGCTCTCACTCAGGGCGAAGTCAACCCTCTGTTTCAGATCTGAAATTCATCGATTTGGGGAAAAGATAAATGGAGATGCGAAGGGTAAAATCGTCCAACTAAAAAGTCAGGTTGTAAAAAAGGACTATTTGTTAACAACTAGCATATTATATAGGACTGTTATGTGCAAAATAAAAGTTGAATGGTTATATTGTAGATTTGGTCTTTTAACTAAATTTTTTGGTATTTTTTCATTAAAATAAATCTATTTTTCTATAACAACCACTATTACTTAATATGTCAAAATAGAATAAATAAATAAATTTATGGCTGCAACATTAGAATAAAAAATAAGAAGAAGAAGAAAGTTTAAGAAAGCAATGCATTGAGTACCAACATTAGTTGGTCCAAACGGAAGGAGTTTGGACTCCTTAAGCAATACTTCCTAAGATCAAACCTTAGAAGGTTATATATGGAAAGAATCCCCCACTTGAATTTTTAAAAATAATTTTTTCATCGAGCAGTATAATTCAATATAAGATTGTGCATAAGAAAAGGTGTCTATCGACTTGAACTTTTACATAGTGAAGATGCTTTAGATTATACTAGAGTAACTCGTAATTTTGAACTCTATCTCTAACAACATCACACACACAACCCTATCAGGGTGTAGTCCAAAAGCCCGTGCTTTACAGCCATGCACGTGTATCCCAGTATAGTGAATGCTCTAGAGAATTTTGCCCAAAATTTCATAGAACGCGGCCACACTTCCACATTCACATAGGTGAATCTATCAAGGGTACTTCTGTAGCTAGGTACTCCACTCCAAAAAGAGTATAGATCTCATTAAAAGTTAATAAAAACTCAACCTTCTATCATTTCAAGATATCATGCTTCAAACAGCACATTTATGAAATAAAACTCAAAATTATTATTATAGCATGATTTTTCTCATATCACTTCATGAGTTGTTATTACCCTTTGAACCTATTTCTTGGGATCTCCAGTCTATAGGTTGGGTTTCCTTCACAAGTGACTCGTCAATCTATGGGCTTGAGTCCCATTCCTTTCGAGGTTTTGTAAACCTTTTCTCAAGCTAATCCTTTCATCAAAGGATCGGCTAAGTTATCATCAGACTGTACATGATCCACTCTCACAGCCCCTGTAGAGATATACTCCATAATAGTGCTGTGTTTGCGACGTATTTGTCGCTTTTTTTCGTTATAATAACGGTTCTGAATCTTTGCAATAGCCGCGGTACTATCACAATGGATCAAGACAGCTGGAATCGGTCTCTCCCATAAAGGGGTATCAGAAAGCAGACTCTTTAACCACCCTGCTTCCTCGCTAGCCGAAGCTAGTGCAATCATCTCAGACTCCATAGTAGATTGAACCAAAATAATCTGTTTCTTAGATTTTTAAGAAACAGCTCCACCAGCTATACTAAATATATAACCGCTAGTTGCCTTGGAGTCATCTGAAAGGGTGTTCCAATCAGCATCGCTATATCCTTCCAAAACAGCGGGAAACTTCTGATAATGTAATCCAAGGTTCATAGTTCTCTTTAGGTATCTCATAATCCTATCAATAGCATGCCAATGTTCAATACTACGTCTGCTTGTAAACCTGCATAGTAATCCCACAGCATACGCTATGTCGGGCCTTGTGCAATCAGTGGCATATCGAAGACTGCCTATGATGCTCGCATACTCAGATTGTCTAACACCATCACCGGTGTTCTTGAACAACTTCACACTAGGGTCATAAGGAGTACATGCTGGTTTACAATCAAAATAATTGTATTTCTTTAGAATCTTCTCTATATAATGAGATTGATCCAAAGAAATTCCATGTTTAGACCTAGTTATTTTAATACCAAGGATTACACTTGCTTCACCAAGATCTTTCATGTCAAAATTAGCACATAGCATGGATTTCACATTATTCACAACATGAATATTGGAACCAAAAATTAGCAAGTCATCCACATAAATACATATAATAGTACAAGTATCATTTTTAGATTTATAGTAAATGCATTTGTCACTTTCATTTACTTTAAAACCATGTGAAATGACTAGATTATAAAATTTCTCATGCCATTACTTAAGTGCTTGTTTCAAACCATAAAGAGATTTATCTAATTTGCATACTTTATTTTCTTGACCAGGAATAACAAATCGTTCAGGTTGGTCTATATAAATCTCTTCTTTTAATTCACCATTCAAAAAAGCAGTTTTAATATCCATTTGGTGCACAATAAGATCATGAATTGCAGCAAGAGATAAAAGTATACAAATAGATGTAATTCTAGAGACATATGAGAAAGTATCAAAGAAATCTACATTCTCTTTTTGTCTAAACCCTTTGGCTACAAGACGAGCTTTATATTTATCAATGCTTCCATCGGGATTCAATTTTTTTCTTAAGAATCCATTTACATCCTATTGTTTTACAACCAGGAGATAAATCTACCAAATGCCAAGTTCTATTTGACTCGAGAGAGTCCAACTCATCATCTATAGTCTCTTGCCATAAATTGACATCTACAGAGGACAATGCCTCTTGGAGGGTAAGTGGATCCTCCTCTAAGGTATATGTATAGAAATCCAAACAAAAGTCCTTAGCAATACGAGTTCGTTTACTCCTTCTAAGTTCAATATTTAATTCCTTATCAGATTCATTAATCCTAATGATAGGTTCATTAATAAAAGTCGAGCCCCCACTATTCTTCAATTTGAAAGGAAATTTATATTCATAAAAATCAGCATCATTTGATTCAATGATAACTCGATCTTTCAAATCATAAAATCTATAAGCTTTGCTATTTACCGTATAACCAATAAAAATACATTCATAAGCTCTACTGGTAAGTTTTCTTCTTTTTAGGTCAGGAATTCGAACATATGCCAAACAACCCCAAGTTTTAAAATAAGAAAAAATTGGTTTCTTATTTTTGAAAACTTCATAAGGTGAAATTTTACTTTTCGATTTGGGAACTCTATTAAGTACATAGCAATTCGTTAATAAAATTTCACCCCACCAGTGAGAAGCTGCACCGGAGTTAAGTAAAATAGTAACTACAGATTCAACAAAAGTTCTATTTTTCCTTTCAGCCTTACCATTCATTTCAGGAGAATACGGTGCAGTTTTTTCATGAATAATCCTATGAGAATTATAAAAATCAATAAAAATATCATAATCATATTTTGTTCCTCTATCACTACGTAATCTCTTAATTTTCTTATTGCATTGATTTTCAATCTCAGTTACAAATTTTTTAAACATATCAAAAGTTTCACTTTTATTTTTCATGAGATAAACATAAGTAAAATCAGAACAATCATCTATGAATGTAATAAAATAGCGTTTACCATTCCTAATCAAGACACCATCAAATTCACAAATATCATAATGTATCAAGTCAAGATATTCAGATTCTCTAATTACTGATTTATGAGGGGTTTTGGTAATTTTAGCTTGACTACAAAATTCACATTTTTCAAAATCATTCAAAGACAATTTAAGAATTAGTTCTAAGTTGCTTAAGTTTTTAATAATGCATTTGTTAACATGACAAAGTCTAGCATGCCAAATATTAAAAGAACACAACATGTAAGCAGAAGAAGAAATTTTATTAATTTCAACATTCAATTTGAACATTCCATCAGTTGTATAACCCTTCCCAACAAAAATATTATTTTTGGTTAAGGTGTACAAATCAGCCCCAATAGTTTGAGTGAACCCCGCCTTGTTAAGAAGATAACTCGAAACTAAATTCTTTCTCATCTCTGGAGTATGCAAAACATCTTTAAGGATGACTGTCTTTCCAGATGTAAATTTTAATTCCACTTCACCAGAACCGACAACAATAGCGGAGTGAAAATCACCCAGCAACACTTTCTTGTCTTCACTTTCAGAATAAGACTTGAACATGGTACGATCATAGCAGACATGACGTGAAGCACTAGTGTCTACCCACCACCCTTCGAATCCACCAACTATATTGATTTCAGAAATCATAGTTATAAGTTGGTCCTCGGTAAGATTCGCCTGTAGAACAGGATGACGTCTTTGCCAGCAGTTCCGATCCAAATGACCCGCCTTCCCACAGTTATAACAAGTAAACTGTTCAGAATTATTTCTTGAAGGGAGTTTATTTCTATTCTGATTTTGATGCACATTTCTGTTCTAGTTGTTGTGATTGCGATTCTGATTTTGATTTTTTATATTTTTTCCTTTAGGTTTCAGAATAGCGTAAGATGATTTTTTGTGAGCGTTGTTAGAAACAATAAGCACTTTATCTTTCTGATCTTGTTTTCGGGCCTCCTCCTCAATCCGAAGACGAGTGATCAAACTTTCTAAAGAAAACTCTTTAGTTTTATGCCTCAGAGTATTCCTAAAATCTTTCCAAGAAGGGGGTAATTTGTCAATTAAAACAGCAACTTGAAATTGTTCATCAAGGGACATACCTTCAGCAATTATTTCGTGAGCGATTTTCTGAAGTTCATGAGACTAAACTTCCACTGATTTGTTGTCGGTCATTTGGTATTTCAGATATCGACTAACAGCATATTTTTTACTTTCAGCCTCCTCAGTATCGTATTTCTTCGAAAGAGCATCCCAAACTTCTTTTGCAGTTTTATTAGAGCAGTAATAATCATACAGATCATCAGACATACTGTTGTAGCCGAAAATAAATAATGAACGAGTTTACCGAAATTTCTTGGGATGAGTCGCGGACTAGGTCGCTCTCTTTAAGACGTTTCGCGGCTCTGCCCAAGAACGTGCAAACAGTGTAACAGTTCCGTCGTCCCCAAGATAAAACAACCCAAAATCACCTCTGTCTAGGACCTTCTTTGCACAACAGAAGGCCTGAATACTAAACATCCACTCACTGTTTGAACAAACTGCTCGGTAATCGAAGTTAAAAACAAAATTGTTTCAGATGAGGAAGAAGACTGAAACTGTATATTGCTGTTTCAGATCAAGAAGAAGACTAAAAACTAATTCTATATTTTAAAAACTGTGGAAGAAGCCAGTATTTATAGGGGAAAAAATCTGAACGTTTGGAATTTATTCTTGAAACTGAAAAAAAAAAATTAATTCTTAAACGTTATTATTTCTTAAACGTTCAAATAATTTTTTAAACGTTTCGTTTTGTTAAAAACGGTTCAAGAATAAAAAAACGTTTTATTAAAACGTTTTTTTAATTAAACTAAAAAAAATTTAAATAATTTTTTTCTAAAAATAAAATAAATAAGTGCCACCTTATCACACGTGAGACTCGACACGACCCGGCCGGACGGGCGGCGGCGCGCGCGTGTGTGGTAAATCGGTAGGGATGTAGCTCCTCTCCCCTCTACAAAAGTGTCTCACATACCCCTAGATATCCTCATCAATTCCTCCTCTCCCAACCAATGTGAGATAGAAGGACTAGAGGAAATTGCACATTTGACACTTTCTATACTAAAAAATGATTTAAAATTCATTTGTTTCAACAAAAGTGTTATGTTGGGAGATGTCCCCGCTTTTGGCGCCTGACAGTATCTCGAGGAATTAGTCTCCACTGGCCGTGTTATGGGAATACCGTGGAAAACCGAAAAAAGAAAAGAAAAAAGAAAGCAATGCAGTGACTACAATGCTAAAAAGTAACCAAAAGCATTCCTACCCCCATTTAAGAGCAAACATCACACACAAACCAAAAAACTGGAGCGAAGTGTAAGCCGTAAATTCTTATTCATGTAACTCTTGTCTGTATTAAATTGATGTAGAAATTTACAAATAAGATAAATACACACGATTGCCACACCTCTCGTTTATGACTAAGTCATTAGAAAAAAAATCAATTTAAGTAAAGCTTCGAGAATACACCTAATCAAGGTGAAATCTTAGTCCTCCGAATATTTAAATTGCTGAAGGTCCATCATTAGTCCCAATTTAGGGAATGCAATCCAAACACCAACTCACTGCTTCATTCCCTTTTACCATCGATTCGAGGTCACAGATTCCTAAAATGGCACCCTGCATCTACAACCGAAATTCAACTTTCACTGTAGATTATAGAGTTTATATCAAGTGCCATTAATGATGCATGCTGTTAGACTATTAAGTACCCAAAAATAGAGTCACACACTTCCAAAAAAATATTAAATCAGGAAGTAATATTTTATTATAATACTTGAAAGTAAAAGATAAATATTTAGAATGAAATATGGTTAATCTTTTCCATCTCCTTACTCTTATTAAATTAATGATCAAAATCTTCTCTACCCATTATCAACAACATTAAATTAATAAAAAATTATTTTTAATTCAAATTAATAACATTAAAAATAAATAAATAAATTGCTTCTAATTTCAATTCTATATTTGCATAATAAAATAAATTATTTTTTCAATTAATAATTATTTTTATTTATTTATCTATTTTTTTATCAATTCAAAATTTCATTCTTTTTTTTAAATTAAACTCGTAATATTGATTTTTTTTTTTAAAAAATAATTTTAATTCCAATAAAATTATGTCTTAATTAATAATTCTATTTATTTATTTATTTATTTTTATTTCATTATTATTATCAATTTGAACTTTCATTCATTTTTTACCAAAAAAGAAATTCATAATATTGAAAAAAAAAATAATTAAATAAATTTTTATTTGAAGAAGGAATTATTCATGTGGACTAAAAATGATGGTCCCTCAAAGACATTTTTTCCCCCGATAATCTATCTTTGCATTAATCTTATCCTAAATTAATGTATTTTTTTTCCATAATTGAAAAACAAAATGGAACCTTGATGAACATTTCATAAATTAAAAATTATTTTTTTTTAATCCAAATTTTACGATTCACTATTTATCTAATTCACTTTTTGCAGTAATTTTTTAAGAAAAAACAATAATTATCTCAAAAGTTAAAAGTCATTATACACCACAAAAGTTATATAATATTTTGTACGAAAATTGCAGTTATCTTAAACTAGTATAATAATTTTGGATTTATAAAAATATTGTACCAACGTGAAATACATTGACTGAAATTTTAAGTTTGTATACTATTCAAAAAAAAAAAAAAATTATGTCCATACAGTCTACTAGCTCATAGTAATTTTATAAAATTTGAAAAACACAAAATATGTTGATATTTTTGTGATTTTTTGGCTCGAAGGTCAGAAACCAATTTTGTCATTCCATAATTTTGTGATTTTTATTTTGTTTATTTATATTTTATGGTTTCTGACTTCTATTATATTTTTTCGAAACAGGTCTTACTATAAAACACTTGAGTATTCGATCAATTCTATTAAGAGTCTCAAATGCAAATATCATAAGTAAGAAAATATAATTTCTATTGGTTTAGCATTCAAATAGTAAACAATTATTCGTCTAATTATAACAAACCTAATATGATTTTATTTTTATTTTTTTGTCTAAACCTGTGCATTCTTCGGGCTAAAACTAGTATAAATGAAATATGAAGAGTCATATACCTGATGAGTTTTCTTTCATTCTTGATCATCAGACCATATTGCTTGCCGTGAATTGTCCCAGTGAAAATGTGTTCAACAGTTTACCACCCAAAATTAAATAATCGAACAAGAAACAAACTCAACATGAATCAATTAAGTCTGCAGGAGCAGTTTCAAATGTGTAATCTTCAGATAGTTCCTTTAGCAAGTCTATATCGAGTGTCAAATCCCATGTTCCGCAACCTCGGATTGGAGGAACTCTGAATGTATATGTAATTTTGTAAGCCGTGAAAGAATTGACAAAACTGAAATTTATCTGGAGTTCTAGTCGTTAGTCTCTCTCATATACACATATACATACAAATATATGCATGTATGCCAGAATGATCTTTCTTGATGGATCTGAAGTGCATCGATGCTTGTTCTTGAGCTCCCCACGATGATTAATTTGTAAAAATTAATCATTGTTATTTTTATTTATTTATTTTTACCATTTAAAAACAAAATAAAATAAATAGACCCATGAAAAAAATCTGCATCTTTTGTGACCTGGATATGGTTCTTGTTGTAAGCCTTCACCAAGAGTTGGTGAAGAAATCGTTTTCGGATTTGATTTATTGTCCCTGATTTTTTGCCCATTCCACCTACTAATTCTTCCCTCCAAAGTTCTCATAGTCATTCACCAGGTTCAAGATTAGCTAAATTCCAAGATTTCTTGCTTTAGAGATCACAAAATCCAAGCTCTTTGAGAGAGAGAGAGAGAGAGAGAGAGAGAGAGAGAGAGAGAGAGAGAGAAATTATATATAAAAACCAACTAATCTTAATTAATTTTGAAGTTGAGATCTAAATAGAACTTAAAAATTTTAATATGGCAATACTAATCAATACGTAAATATAAAAAAGAAGGTATAACTAATTAACCTAATTTTCTAACGCAAACGCCTAAATGCTTACCTATAAATGGTGAGAAATAAAATTTGTGAATTAGAAATTGTTGAACCTAATGTTTTAATAGACAATTAAACATTGATGTTTTATGAAACTAATATTTTTATTGAGTGGTTTCAAATTAAAATTTCATAAGTTAAAATGAGAAAAAAAATTAGTTAAAAAAGATTAATCATTGAAGAATTCATGAGGTGATCAATCAAATTCAAGATAAGTGCAAAATGAAAGCAATTGAAGATTTTTAGAGTATTGAAGACATTGAAGACAAATAGGTGAAAACAGCACATTACCTTTATCTTCTTGATACAACCTGAATTTGGATCACGCACGACACTTAAAATGAATAACTCTTACAAGACTTAATCAGAAGTGATAAATTCAAGACTGAAAACGGTTTTTATAAAAGGTTAAAGCATAAAAATATTTTTGGTTAAAGGTCTAAATGAAAAATTGGTTTTACCACTTAAAATGATGTGTTTTCGGGTCAATTCAGTTATCCAACGAAAGGGGTCAGTCGACTAACCAAAACAGTAGCTTAAGGATGCTAAATGGGTGACCTACAAGCCAATTCGATCAACCAACAGTAGGGTCAGTCAAACCTTATTGCTCATAAATTATCAAGTATATAATATATGAAAATATAACAAAATTTTACTTCTCTCTATTTCTGTATTTCAATAATATCATACTCTTTTCTTTACTTCTCTATATCTCTCTATATTTCTCAATATATCTTTTATATCTCTATATTTCGATTTTTATATTTTTGTTCATCCTTACACACATATATATAATATATAGACTATATAACTCTTATTATAATATTAAATACTCATAATATTATAATTAATAAAATCAAATATTATTGTAACATATATATTTATAATGGAATTCATAAAATTATTTTAATAAATTTTATAATTTAATCACAATAATAATATCTCAATTAAAACACATAATTATAACCATTATAAATATATATTAATAATAATTTTATTAAATAAAATAATATAAGGAGCTTTTTATCATTTAACCTTTATTTAAGAGTTAATTTAGAATAAAATATTTTTAGACAATTATGTTATAAATTAGTTTTTTTAAGAAATATTGTTAATGTATAGTCCTTTAATCATTGACCAAATTAATTACGAGACATTTAAACCCTTGTCTATATAATGTAGAAACCTTAGGTGGCGTTTGGTTAGTGTTCTCACTTTTCCCATTCCACTTGGGATAGGATGGGATGGGTTGAGTTGAAAATTTTGTTTCTTTCTGGGAATAGAATTGTGTTTGGTAATGATGAAATTTTATTTCGTTCTGGGAACAGAATCGCGTTTGGTAACTATATATTATCCTAGAATTGTTTATTCACAATTGTTGTTTCTTTTTTATTTATTTATTTCTTTAAACTTACATTGAAAAATAAGATCACTAATTCTGAAAAATCATCGAGAAATCAAGAACAAACCCTAAACCAAAATCAAGATATTGTCTAGAAATCGAAGCTTAACTGAAATCAAAATTGAAATTGAAATTGAAATCGATATGGAAAATCGAATTTGAAATCGAAAATCAAAATTAAAAATAGCAATGAAATCGAAATTGAAATAGAAAATCGCAATGAAATCGAAATCAATTTCGTGATCGATTTCGGTAACAAATGCCAATCGAAATCCTAAACCCTAATTGAAAACAAAACCCTAATCGAAATCATTGTTGATCGCAGATGAAATCTCCTACCTTCTAGTCGATTTCGTGATTGATTTCAGTAACGAAATCGAAATCGAAACCCTCAAACTCTAATCGAAATTATTGTTGCTACGATATCTCCCACCTTCTGTTCGATTAGAGCCTCGATGGCGAGACGACGAAGGCAATGGTGAGATGACGACGACCAGACAATGAGAAGACGATTACACAGACGATGATTATAGCGATATGAGATCTTCGACGACGATGGTAGCGAAGAAGACAAGGGCTTCGAAGAACAAATGACGATGGCTTTGGAGGAACAAGGAAAAAAAATACATGTTTGAGCTTGACAAGAGTTGAAGAGATGCTCATTAATATTTATGAAAATTCCGAGCGTGTCCTTTTTTAGGATGGGAAGGGATGGGCACAAAAAAGAAAACAGTTTTTTTGTTGTTTCTTATTTTCTTAGGATTTTGAGAATCAATTCTCACTTTTTGGGTGGATTTTGGAACAGAATTGAGTTTTTCAAATGCGTTCTCAAACCTCAATCCTGATTTTTTTTGGATGAATTGGATTGAGTTAGGTTGGGAACACTAACCAAATCGGCCCTTAATTATCCATTTCACTTTTTCTCCCAGACGCAAGTCACAGCCCTGAGCCCTCTTCTATGTATCTCTTTTTTCTCTGTCTCTCCCTCTCCTTCACAACTTCCATTGCTGTTTGCCACCATCGCCATTCACTAACTAGCCGCCATCACAAGTCACAACCGTCGCTTCATCACCCGCACCCCACCACCGTAGCTGTTCACCACTGATTATTTTTATTCGACGGTGGATTGTGCCCTGGCAATAGCTGGTGGCGACTGGGAAATCCAGATCTGGTAATAAGCGGAGATCTGAGCGTCGGCTGTATGTGCCTAGAGGAATCCAATCAGCAATGCTGCAGTTGGTTTGACGTTGAGATAAATAGAGTAGCATTCCGATTATTTATTTTCCAGGATGCAATGTTATCGTCATTAGTTGTTGCTTGTTCGCTTATGCATTTGAGATTGGACGAGTACCTATAAATTCTCTCAAATGTTATGACTATCCAAAGTATAAGAGACCAGATCTGAGACAAAGTATAAGCATAAGCCAAAGCATATTTCTCTCAAAAGGTGGTGATTATCTGAGATTGGACCAGTACCTAAAAATATTTCTGTCGAATCATCAAATATTTATCTCTTCTCTCTCTGTATCTCACAGGTGATTATTGGTGATTTTAGTCGATTTGATTTTTGATTTTTTAAGATCTGTTTTCAGATCCGTTTTCGAAATCTGTTGGTCAATTTGATTATTGTAGATGGTTATTATTCATTGTTCTTGATTTGGTTTCGCCGATTTGTTGTTCTTGGAATTTTGTTTGTGTTTAGATCTAGAAAACACGAGAATGTTCGCATGAAATTTTGTTGATTTTAGTGGATTTTTTTGTGAATTTCATATACTAGAATGTGTTTTGGTGAATGTTCACACCAATTTATTTTCATTGATCTTTAAATTTTTCATGTTTTGATTGTTCTGAAAGATTGAGTAACATTTATACGAAAGTGTACATTTATAACGTCATTATCTCAATGTCTTTTGTTTTGATTTAAAATATTAAGTGAACATTCACACAAAAGTGTGAACTATTGCTTTGAAAATATTTGAGTGAACAATGAGTGAACTGAAAAATTATTCTAAAATATTGAGTGAATATTCACACAAAAAAAAGTAAATTATTATTGAGTAAAATATTGAATGAACATTGAGTGAAATATTGTTTTGAAATATTATGAGTGAAAATTGATCGAACATGGAATTAAATGAACTGAAATATTATTCTGAAATATTGAGTGAATATTCACATAATTAACACGTTTTGTAAATAATAATAAATAGAAATGGCATTTGTTGTAGACTTTTTCTATAGTTTCTTTGAGAACTACAAACTTAATTATTTAAGTTAAAGTCCTTTTTTACAATTTCATCAATTTTAAAAGACTAAACAATAAATATTTGTGTAATAATTTATATAATTAAAATATTTAATTTTAAATTAATTTTCTAACAAGATTTGCATTCCAGAATCCGGAAAAAAAAATATAATTAAGAAGATATTAACCATGATGGAACAAATAAATATGATTAAATAATTTAAAGGGCACTTAAGGGAACATAAACAGATCTGAACTTTTATTTTTTTGGATCACCTCAACAACGAGTTAGGCTTAATGTCCTTCTATAGTATCAGGACTTATCTCCATCACTTCAACAGCGGGTTTGGCTTGACAGCTACATTCTTCTTGTTAATGCAATATATGAACTTGGCCATTATATCAAAATTCTAACTCTAACTCTAGACTTGGTCTATTAAATCAAAACCTTAACTTTAAGGTTCCCTTAGTCCCCTATAAATATTCATATTATATATCTCTGTAATATACACTATTTTCCTAAATATCAATACAATCGTTTCATGTTCACTATTCCACTTCTCACTTATCCTAACATGATATTAAGAGTCAATGTTTCCTAGCATTATTCCTGTTAAAATCTCGAAACCCTAATCCTCTCAAAGTTTTCTGTCGCTGCTTTTTTTCTCCCGTGGTATTCGTAACTGCTATAGGCCTCACCACCGCTCTAGTATCAACAACCACCACACCACTGTCTTCGTTTTGCAAAGACGAACACAATGCCATCAAAATCACCTCCACTAGATCTCTCACGCGCGTCCACGCGCCACCAAAGGCTAGAAGTTTACCCCACCACTGCCATCACTAATTTTTTGCCCTACCGTCCTAACCGGTGCTCGAAATTCATCAATGACCATACCATCTAAACCGTCTCGACGAGACGATTTCAAATTCACCAACAGTACCCCGATCCGAGCTCGCACTCGCCCTCATGTATGAGTAACAGTTCCCAACTATTTCCCAATTCCTAGCCAATCTGTGTCATGTCAATGCAACGTCATCAGCCACGTCATCATTGACCTGTCACGTCATCGCCACATCAGCATTGACCATTTGCCACCCCAGCGCCACGTTAGTAATTAACTCTGCCATGCCAATAGTTGACCCTGCCATATCAGCGCCCAGTCAGCTCACTCTGCCATGTTAGTGGTTCTTAGAGGTGCACTTCTTTAGACTAGTTTAGGCCTTTTTAAACCAGTTTTCTATAAAGTTGGACCAATTGTTGGGGTGTTTAGACGTTCTGGTTCTGTTTTCAGCCTTTGTTTTGTAATTTGAGACTTGCAGAATATACTTTCCTTTATATTCGTGTAGTTTTTACGTCAGTTCACTTTTTTTTTTAGATCGGTTCTTGAAGATTCAATATCAGTTCCTGGATAATTTCAATATTCTGGATTTATCTGTGATCTTCGTTTAATGAAATTCGGATTATATAATATAGTTCTCTTTATATTGTTGATTCGGTTCATCACGGAGATTTGATCAGTTCAAGGTTTTCTCAATCGGTTCTTTACGTGTATAGACCAGTTCCTGGACAATTTCAGATTTCTGAATCCATCCAGGGCAAAAATTTCTCTAGATTCCTATCATATAGTATAATCTATTGTATATTGTTGATCCGATTCAACAACAATGTATGCAAGTTGCACTTCTTCGATCATTCTCAATGCCAAATAAGGTTTGGATCCTACCTCTACTACTGTTACCATTTCTATTACAGATATTCACTCTTCCTTCATTTTCTCCAAGAATGGTACAAACTTTTTTCCTGCCCTTTCACTTACTACAAGTAACTCTGCTTCGTTATTTTATTATGCATATTGTAATCATACGACATTTGATCTTAACATCTTCTCATCCAAATTATTTGCTATGTATACCCCTCGTATTCATACCGCTGATGGTTCTCAAATCTGTGTTACTCATACCGGTCAGGTTTCTACTTCACATCTTTCTATTCCTGACACATATTTGATTCTAAAACTCACCTTAAATCTCTTATTGTTGGGCAACTTTGTGAATTAGGAATTGAAGTCATATTTTATAATAGTGGTTATCATATACAGGATCCTCGGACAAGAAAAATTCTTGGAACTGGTCTTAAAGTTTGACGTCTATTTGAACTTAACAGTTTGCACCTTCCACCTCAAACCCCACCACCACCACAACCCCATGTCCCTTCATCAACCTATGCAACCTCACCACTACCACCACCATTATCCTACTCCTCATCATCTTTATCTCCACAGTCGCCATTGTTGCTATCACCATCCTATATTTAGTATTCTCGGTTAGGCCACACTTCATCCAGCCGACTCAAATCGCTTGTCTCTAGTAGTCAGTTAGGTTCAGTTTAGCATGAGCCCTTCAAATGTATCTATTGTCAACTTGTAAAACAATCGGCCCTACCTTTCAATGAGAGTCAGTTTATTTCTCTTGCATCATTTGATCTAATTCATTCTAATGTTTGAGGGCCTTCTCCTCATGCCTCAACGGTAATTGTTGTTACTTTGTTATTTTTGTGAATGACTACTCTCGATATACATGGTTGTTTCTTATGAAAAAATCGATTTGAACTATTCCAAATATATTCTGAATTTTTCTCTATGGTTCAAACTCAGTTTTCTAGAAATGTCAAAGTTTTTCGCTTAGATAATGCAATGGAATACAAGGATCGTGATTTTCTCAATCTACTTCGCAAAAATGGCACATTTTCCTACCGCTCATGTACTAGCACATCCCAACAAAATAGACGAGTCGAACGCAAACGTAGACACATTCTTCACACAATTAGTACTCTCCTCATTTCGTTATCCTTTCTTGAGCGTTTTTAGGGGATGCTGCCTTCATTACCGTATACACAATAAATCGTATCCCTTCCACTACAATCCCACATTAGTCTCCATTTGAGCGTCTTTTTGGTAAACCTTCCTTTTGGCCTAGTAATCTACCCAAAAAGGGGGTGAATTAGATAGTTTTAAAAATTAAAGCAAATTATTAACTTTCAACACTTGAAATATCAAATAATTGATTTAATTCTAAATTAATTATTATCTCTTTATATTTTTAACACTTAAAATAATCAATTAATCAATTTACTAAATTGATTATTATCTTTATAAGGTAGCGGATAAGTGAGAATTTCAAAATTTGATTTTAATGAAAGTGGGCAACACACAATTTAACACAATCAAATTTTCACAAGAAATCGTTTCAAAATATTTTTCAAGCAATTTAAAGTTCAAAAAAACGATTTCAAATATCAAAATTCCAAGTAACAAATAATAATATCAAATATCAATTAAGAGCAAAGACTTGGAATGATCTCATCAGCATACCACCGAAATAAATGTTAATGAATCGCAGTGAAACTCTAGATCAGTGACAGCAACAAAAAAAATTCCAAGAACAATTCTAAAAAAAAATCTCACAATACTCTTAGTATGAATTCAAAATAATCACTCTCAAAAAGCTCTGGAACTGAATAACTCTTGAAAATTGATTGATTGGGATCACTCATTAGTGAAAAACGCAGGTCTACTTATAAGGATTTAAAATAAATCTTCCAATGGCTAGTTTCCACTTGTCATGACACTTAATTACTCTTATAGATCCTTTATATCTATATGACTCAATCCTAATTCAATTAACTCAATTATAACTTTTAAAATATTCAATTTAATCCCTCAAATATTTTTCAATCTCAATTAGATAAGATAGAAATAATTAAATGCATATGTTTGAGAAATAATCAAATTATATGAACCATATCTATAGGAATATCAAAATATCGATCACATATTTCAAATAACATCAAATCTGTCGATCCAGTGAAATACCCAAGAGGAGGGTGAATTGGGTAGATAAAAAAATATCAGAGAAAAATATTTTAATAATTCAAATAATTTATTTTAATCAGAAATTAATTATTATCTTTATATCACAGCAGAAATATGAAATCAACTAGGTGTACATCAAACAACAAAAATAAATAAAATAAAGATAGTAGCACACCATAAATTTATACTGGTTCACCAAACTACTCTTGGTTAATCCAAGCCTCCGAGCCCCTTTGAGAGTCGCATCCACTAAACTCAAGATTCATTTAAAAGTAGGAACCAAAACCCTTACAAAGATCCTTTTATAGGCTCAGAATCAACTTTTACAAATTCATTTTCACAGACTTAGGAATAACCTCTACATTTCACAAGCTCAAGAATAACCTATGTTTTTTTTTTTTAAACAAATACTAAAGAATCAAAACCTCACAAACACTCCAAATATCCATTTATCCGGTAAGGATTGAACCGTTACAAAATTCTCACAAAATAATTCTATTCAGGAAGAATTACTATATCAATCTCTTTACAGAAAGAGACTGAAACCAACTACCCTTAGATTAAATACTCCCAATAGTATTCATTCCGTCACTCAACTCACCAATTAAAAATTAACAAGTGATTTTTCTCACTCGGAGCTTCTATCACTCCAGATAAATTAGAACTCCATTAGTATCCCAAAACTAGCGATAGAAAAGCGAGATATTCAAAATCTTATTTTAAACCAAAATGGGTAGTATATAATCAGATTGATTCAAGAAATTGTTTCAAAAATATTTTTCAATAAAAAATCAGAAAATAATTTGTAAAAATCAAATTACAAATATAATCAAGTAATACTAAATAGAAAGTAATTTAGAAAGATCTCACCCAGAATCCACCGAAAGAAAAATTATAGCAATTCACTTCAGATTCGGTAGCAACAATGATCCACAGTAAATAATTCTCAAGAATAACTCTTAGAAAAACTCTCACAATTCTCGATATGATTTCTCTTAGAAAATCTCAATATAATACTATTGATCTCTCTCTTTAATATGAAAAACGTAGGTCTATATAAATAGGAATAAAATAAGCTCTCTAACGATTAGTTCTCACTTGTTATGACACTTAATTGCTCTTATAGACCCCTCATATCATTAAAACTTTATCCTAGTTCAAATCACTTAATTATAGCTTTTAAATTTCTCAATTAATTTCCCCAAATATTTCTCAATCATAATTAAATAGGATAGAAAGAATTACATGTACCAAATTGAGAAATATTCAAACTTAATGAACCAAATCTAGAGGGATATCATAATACATGTTGCATATCTCAAATTACATTAAATCCCTAAAATCTCTCGTGAATCCTAACCAAAAATGGCTAATAACGACTACTTTTAGAATAAAATCCAGAATTCCATAATATCCAGAAACAATCCCATAAGTCGACTGACCAAGATCACCTGTCAACCAATCGATTCAGGATGCAGCCAAGCTAAATATTTGGTGCCCATCGATCGACCTATCTGTCGACCTAGAGATTTAGAGAGTTTCATTTCTTATCACAGGTCGACCACTCTATCGACTTATAGATATAAAAAGTTCATATTTAAGCACAGATCGACCTACTTGTCGACCGAGAGATAAAAAGACTTTTCCTTCTATACTCTGGTCGACTTACCTGTCGACTTATAGATGTTGGAACACTTCTCTCAATTCGTTTTTAATCCATTTTTATTGACGTTTTTGCCCATTTAACCGATTTCTTTTCTCGGTTAGCTCCACTAAATACTTAAATTCAATTTTAATCAATTATTAATATTTATTTTTCAATTACACATAGGAGCAAATAATTTGGCTAATTAGGATCCTATTAAAAACACACATATTTATAAAAATCATTTAAAAATCTTTTTGTGTCGTGTGTGATCCTAATTGGGATATTAAGAGTTAAAATTTAACTTGAGTTGTTTTCTCCAAGTTCTTCAAATTCTCCAACTTCTTAATCTTTCATCATCTTTGTCATCATATCTTCATCATTTGGAACTAGTAAACTTAAATACTTAATCAAACCGTTAGTTCCACCAAAAACATCAACCTATAATTGTCCATCAATATCTTAGAATCAACAATCTCCCCTATTTTAATAATGACAATTAACTTTGATGTTTTCTTCAAAACAATAATATAACCACACTCTCCCTGAATCCGAGGACGGTTTTTATAACTCATTTAAGCATAGTAATGAAGATATTAATAAAATGGTCAACAAAGCACAAATATAAAAATAAACTCTCCCTTAAGATATTCAATAAAACATCAATTAATTCTCCCCCTTTGTCATCTAAAAAAAAATAGGGAGAGGGGAATACAAAAGAACTCTACTCTAGGCGAATATCATTATGCCTAGCCATACCCAAACGGCAAATGATTTTCACAAACCAATCTTCTACTAATGGTTTGGTAAAAACATTAGTAAGCTGGTCAGAGGTATCATTATACTCAATAACAATGTCATTTTTCTGAATATGATCACAAATAAAGTAATGTCTAATCTTTATGTGCTTAGTTTGTGAGTGTTGTATAGGATTCTTACTTAGACAAGTAACACTTTTATTATCACAAAAAATTGGGACATCCTCCATGCAAATTACAAAGTCATTTAACTGTTACTTAATATATAAAATTTGAGCACAACAGTTACCAACTACCATATATTCAGCCTCAGTAGTGGATAAGGCTATCTAATTCTGTTTCTTGCTTGACCAAAAAAATCAAAGCATGTCCTAACAAATGACATGACCCACTTGTATTTTTTCACTCAACTTTGCAACTAGCAAAATCAACGTCAAAGTAACTTACTAATTTAAAATCACTCCCCCTAGGATACCATAATCCTAGGTCAGTCGTCCCCTTTAAGTATTGAAACATTCGCTTAACCACAGTCAAGTGCGATTTTTTAGGACAAGATTGAAATCTAGCACAAAGATAAACACTATACATAATGTTAGGTCTACTAGCAATTAAATACAACAGACTACAAATCATACCTCGATATATTTTTTCATTAACACTTTTGCCTATATCGTCTTTGTCTATCTTTGTAGACGTTGCCATGGAAGTTTTTTACTCTTTAGCGCCATCCAAACCATATTTCTTTAACAACTCCTTGGTGTATTTATCTTGATTTATAAATATCCCTTCTTTGGTTTGCTTAATTTTTAATCCAAGAAAGAAATTCAACTCTCCCATCATGCTCATTTCAAATTCAACCTGCATTATCTTAGCAAACTCTTGGCAAAGATACTCATTAGTAGATCCAAAAATAATATCATCAACATACACTTATACTAATAGGATATCAGAATTAGTTTACTTCACAAATAGTGTTATATCACAAATACCTCTTCGAAAATCGTTTTCGATCAAATATCGACTAAATCTCTCATACCAAGCTTTAGGAGCTTGTTTGAGCCCATATAAAGCCTTGTGAAGTCTAAATACGTGATCGGGAAATTTATCACTTTCAAATCCCGAGGGTTGTTCCACATAAATTTCTTCTACTAGAAAGTCATTTAGAAATGCACTATTTACATCCATTTGATATAACTTAAAATTACGTGAACATGTAAAAGTGAGTAGCATTCTAATTACTTCTAGTCTAGAAACAGGAGCATAGGTTTCATCATAATCAATTCATTTATCTTGATTATAGTCATGTGCTACTAATCTTGTTTTGTTTCTAATTACCATACCAGATTCATCTTTTTTTATTTCTAAAAACCCATTTAGTACCAATAACTGGATGAAAAATTGGTCTCAGAACAAGACACCATACTTTGTTCCGCTCAAATTGAACTAACTCATCTTGCATTGCGGATATTCAAGATTCATCAGTTAATGCCTCATCAATATTTTTAGGCTCAATTTGAGATAAGAAAACAAGATTAATTATATCCCTAAGAGAACAACGAGTACTTACACCTCTTTCGAAATTACTGATGATTTCTTTTATCGAATGTCCCGGTACTGTCTTTATAGCCCGTGGTAAAGTCGAGTCCTTTTCTTTAGGTTCCTCCTCTTGTTGGGACTCCTTAAGTAGATTATCTCCCTGGTTTTGGTTATTTGAAATACTTGCATCATCATCATCCAAAACCTTTCTAGACAAGAATGGATCAACCTCCTCAAAAATAACATGCATAGTTTCTTCTACTAATAACGTATGTTTATTATAAACTCTATAAGTTTTACTGTTAGTAGTATATCCAAGGAAAATCCCATAATCAGATTTAGCATCAAATTTACCAAGATTATCTTTGTCATTCAAAATAAAACACTTACATCCAAATACTTTGAAATAGGAAATATTAGGAGTTTTACCATTATAGATTTCATATGGGGTTTCGTTAAACCCTCTACCAATCGATACCTGATTCAATACGTGGCAAGTTGTACTTATTGCTTCAGCCCAGAAGTAGGTTGGTAAGCGATTTTCATTAAGCATCGTTTTGGCCATCTCTTGAAGCGTCCTGTTCTTCTTTTCCACTACACCATTTTGTTGTGGGGATTTTGGTACAGAAACGTTATGAGCCTAACTATGCTCATCACAGTAACATACCACATCATCATTCTTAAACTCTCTTCCTCTGTCACTTCGAATGTTAATAATGGAACATTGCTTCTCATTTTGAATACGTTTACAAAATTTAGCAAGAACAGAAGCAACCTCACTTTTCTTAGCAAGAAAAAATACCTAGATAAATCTAGAATAATCATCAACTATAACGAACGCATAAAACTTACCACCAAAACGAGCAACAGAGTTAGGCCCAAACAAATCAAGATGCAACAACTCAAGATATCTAGACGTGGATGTGTGTATGTTTTTCTTAAATGATGATCCAACTTGTTTGCCTAATTGACATGCATCATATACTTTATCTTTCACAAATTTTAAATCATGTAGGCCACGTACGAGACTCTTCTTAGATAAATTAGAGATTAACTCCATACTAGCATGCCCAAGTCTCCTAAGCCATAACCAACTATTTTCAAACAAAGCATTCAAACAAGATAAATTTTGAGAATTAAAATCATCAAATGAGCAAGTATAAACATTCTCAAAACGTGATGCAACTAACAAGATACTACTATCATGACTATTCTTAATAATTTACTTATCATGATCAAATATAACGTTATAGCCCTTATCACATAGTTGACTAATACTAAGCAAATTATGTTTAACTCCATCAACTAGTAACACGTCTTTAATAATAGTAGTACCATTACCGATATTACCTATACCAATAATTTTACCCTTTGCGTTGTCTCCAAAAGTCACATGACCTCCATCTTTAGGTGTCAAAGATATAAATTTTTCTTTGTCTCCCGTCATGTGTCAAGAACAATCACTATCTAGGAACCATTTTTTTTTACTTATTGCAGCTTTTAGAATAACCTGCAAGGAGCACCTCAAATAGTTCCTCAGTAGTACCCAGCCTAAGTGGGTCTAATCTTGTTAGTCGGGACAATTTTAGTTCCTTTTGGAATCCAAACTTGTCTATAGTTAGATATTTTAGCAAAACATCTACGAATAGTATGCCCCACAATATTACATTTAAAACATCTAACAAGATCTTTGGTTTCATAAAAGAATTTATAAAAACGTTTTTATTTAAGATTTTTCTGAAATCCAAAACTGACTTTATCAAAAATTCCACATGAACTTCCCAAAAGTATTTTTAAGTTATGTTCACCGCCGGTGGATTTGAGAACAATTGAATGCAAATCCGTCAACTTGGATTTCAATTCATTATTTTCAGATTTGAAGTTCATCACTTGCTTATTTAATGTATTAATTGTACTTTGAAGGGCATTTATTTTAGAACACTAATTTTTATAATTATGAGAAAGTTCTTGATAAATATCAAATAATTCATTAAAATCTAAAGAACAAGAACTTGAACATTTAGTTACCTCACCACTAGTGGCCATCAATGCAAACATGGATATATCTTCACTATCTGAATTTTCCGAGCTACTTGAATCAGTATCATCCCAAGTAACCTTCATGGATTTCTTCTTACTCTTCTTTCCTTTCTTCTTTTCTTTCTTCTTCTTTTCCTTTTCTTTATCCTTCTTCGGTTCGAGACAATCATTTTGAAAGTGACCGGTCTTATGACAGTTGTAACATTCCACTTTAGTCATGTTGAGGTTTCTTCTCCCGCGGAATGTGCGCCGAGTTATTCTTTTAAAATCCTTTGTGAGAAGTGTCACATCCTTCTCTTGCCCATTGTCAAGACTTTCATCATCACTGTCATCATCTTCTTCAATTTTCTGAGCTTTTAGCGCCAATGATTTCCTCTTGCTATTTCTGGTGTCGTCCTCATCTCCTTTAATCGCTGCTTCATTAGTCATTAAGTTTCCTATGAGATCATCAATTTCGTATTTCCCAAAATCCTTAGGTTTTTCAATTGCCATCACCTTTGACTCTCATATTTTTGTTAAAGATCTTAAGACCTTTCGAACTCTATCCTCTATGGAGTATGGCTTTCCAAGTTGACTCAAGTGATTACAAATGTTGTTGAAGCGAGTATACATCTCATAAATCGTTTCAGTTTCTTCCATTCTGAACAATTCAAATTTCCTCATAAGAGCGTTGATTTTCGATTGCTTCACTTGACTTGTCCCTTCGTGGGTAACTTGTAACTTATCCCACATCTCCTTTGCAGATTTATAACTTGAAACTCTAGAATATTCATTAGTATTTAAAGAGTAAAATAGAATGTTAATAGCCTAAGAGTTTATAGAGAGTTTCTGCTTATTAGAAGCAGTTAGTTGTTCCTTCTTCTTCTCGACTCCATTTTCCATTCGAACAAACAAACCATTCTCAATTGCTAGCCACACATCATAATTTGTAGCCTGAAGGAAGGCTATCATTCTGTCTTTCCAAAACAAATAGCTTCCACCTATAAACAACGGTGGTCGGTGTATAGATTGTCCCTGCGCCATGTGATCTTTGTTAGCAAAGTATGTCGAACTAAACCAGCTCTGATGCCAATTGTTGGCCAAGTGAACTACCCAAGAGGGGGTGAATTGGGTAAATAAAAAATTATCAGAGAAAAAATACTTTAATAATCTAAATAATTAATTTTAATCATAAATTAATTATTATCTTTATATCACAACAGAAATATGAAATCAACTAGGTGCACATCAAACAATAAAAATAAATAATGTAAAGATAGCAGCACATCAAAAATTTATACTGGTTCACCAAGCTACTCTTGGTTAATCTAATCCTTCGAGCCCCATGGAGAGTCGCACCCACCAAACTCAAGATTCCTTTAAATGTAGGAACCAAAACCCTCACAAAGATCCTTTTACAGGCTCATAATCAACCTTTACAAATTCATTTTCACAGGCTTTGGAATAACCTCTACTTTTTACAGATTCAAGAATAACCTAATTCTTTTTTAAACTAAGGCTAAATAATCAAAACCTCAAAAATACTCCAAATATTCTTTTACCCGATAAGGATTGAACCGTTACAAAATTCTCACAAAACAATTATATTTAGGAAGAATTACTACCTCAATCTCTTTACAGGAAGAGACTAAAACCATATACCCTTAGATTAAATACTCCCAATAGTATTCAATCCGTCACTCAACTCACCAATTAAAAATTGACAAGTGATTTTTCTCACTCGGAGATTCTATCACCCTACATAAATTAGAACTCAATTAATATACCAAAACTAGAGATAGAAAAATGAGATATTCAAAATCTGATTTTAAACAAAAGTGGGTAGCACTTAATCAGATTGATTCAAGAAATTGTTTCAAAAATATTTTTCAATAAAAAATCAGAAAACAATTTCTAAAAATGAAATTCCAAATATAATCAAGCAATACTAAATAGAAAGTAATTTGGAAAAATCTAACCCGCAATCCACCGAAAGAAAAATTATAGCAATGTCACTTCAGATTCGGTAGCAGTAATGATCCACAGTAAATAATTCTAAAAAATAACTCTTAGAAAAGCTCTCACAATTCTCAATATGATTTCTCTTATAAAAACTCAGTATAATACTCTTGATCTCTCTATCTCTAATATGAAAAACACAGGTCTATATAAATAGGGATAAAATAAGCTCTCTAACAGCTAGTTTCTACTTGTTATGACACCTAATTACTCTTATATACCCCTTATATCATTAAGACTTCATCCTAGTTCAAATCACTTAATTATAGCTTTTAAACTTCTCAATTAAGTCCCCTAAATATTTTCCAATCACAATTAAATAGGATAGAAAGAATTGCATATACCAAATTGAGAAATATTCAAACTTAATTAACCAAATCTAGAGGCATATCATAATACATGTTGCATATCTCAAATAATATTAAATCCCTAAAATCTCTCGTAAATCCTAACAAAAAAAAAAACGGCTAGTAATGGCTATTTTTAGAATAAAATCTAAAATTCCATAATATCCTGAAACAGTCCCACCAGTCGACTGACCAAGATCACCTGTCAACCGATCGATTCAGGATGTAGCTAAGACAAAAAATTTTGTGCCCATCGGTCGACCTATCTGTCGACCTAGAGATTCAGAAAGTTCTATTTATTATCACAGGTCGATCGCTCTGTCGACTTATAGATACAGAGAGTTCATATTTAAGCACAAGTCGACCTACCTGTCGACCGAGACATAAAGAGACTTTTCCTTCTATGCCGGTCGACTTACCTATCGACGTATAGATGCTGGAACACTTCTCTCAATTCGTTTTTAATCCATTTTTATTGACGTTTTCACCTCTTTAACCGATTTCTTTTCTTGGTTAGCTCCACTAAATACTTAAATTCAATTTTAATCAAATATTAATATTTCTTTTTCAATTACACATAGGAGCAAATAATTTAGCTAATTAGGATTCTATTAAAAACACACATATTTATAAAACTTATTTAAAAATCTTTTTGTGTCATATGTGATCCTAATTGAGATATTAAGAGTCGAAATTTAACTTGAGTTGTTTTCCCTAGATTCTTCAAATTCTTCAACCTCTTAATGTTTCCTCATCTTTGTCATCATATTTTTATCGTTTGGAACTAATAAACTGAGACGCTTAATCAAACCGTTAGTTCCACAAAAAATATCAACCTTTAATTGTCCATCAAAATCTTCGACTCAACAAAATCTCTAAGATATCTCTCAGATCTTAAACATAAAATGGCTAGTAATAACTACTTTTTGAAAAAATTCACAAAATTCTCTAAACCTGAAACAGTCTCATCGGTTGACCGACCAAAGTCCATAGGTCGACAAATCGATTCAGGTTGTAGCCCAAGCCAAAACTTCTCGCTAGTTGGTTGATAGGTGTGATCTACCTACGTATTTCCAAACCGAATTAAGTTAGTTTTCGTGTGTTTATATAGTATTTTATTATGTTTTAATTAGTTTTGTTACTTTTTGTATAAATCAGGTCAGTGGAGCAAAAAGATAAGACATTAGAGTGAAAACAATAAGATCGAACCAAAAGCGATCGAAGAATGGTAGAAAAACAAGCTCGGAGGCAAAATTGTGAAACAAGCCCACCGCCACGGCGTCCAGACCACCGCTACGGCGGTGAAGAAGCTGAGAAATACAAAAGGCTACTGACAGCCCACTGCTTAGGCAAAAATTCAGCAAAAACAATTCCTAAGCCACCATTGTCTTCATCGTCACAGCGATCAGCCAAACTGACCTACCACTGTCGCAGCGGTGAATCCCATAGCCGCAGCGGTGACCCTCTGTACATCCAAGATATTTTTAGGATATTTTTTGAGATATTTTGTTTACGAATACCATCCCTTATCCCCTACTTGTGAGCCCCCCGACCATTTGGGTACCTTAGGCCATATTTAGGCTAGGGTTTAGGAGTTTTAGAGGTGAAGCTCATGTTCCAAAGTGGAGAAGATGGCGAATTGATCGTTGAGCTTTCTTAGCAGTTTATCTTCGGACGAGGTTAAGTTCTTCAAATTTTTTTCCTTATTTCTTTAGCTTAGGATCATGTGAGCATGTTTAGATTGTTATTTCATTGTAAATGCGGCTATGACCTTAGCTAAACATAGATTGTAGTAGGGATTAACACTATATTTATAAATATGTTATTTGGATAATTTCCGTGTTTTGTTTGTGATTGTTCTTCGTAGTTTGATTGTATTTATCGTATTGTTTGTTTATCATGGTTAGTTAGATAAATGGAGAATACGGGGTTTTGAAAAACCCCAGATTCGAATTAGGGTAAACAAACGCCACAATTCTATAACCCGGTCGGGGTTTGAATTGTGGGCAATCGATGACGTTGGGGCAAGACTCACGCAACCTAGGGTCGTTAAGACATTGAGGGGGAGTTCTTCGTTGACATAAAGTTGTATTATATCCCTCGTCTTACACTCGGGAGAAGTGGTGATGGAGTTTTAGAACAGATATTGTCGATAGGGTAAATATAACGCATGATCCAATGACCTGATTGGGAGTTGAATTGTGTGCAATCAATGACGCTGGACGAGACTCACATGACCTAGGGTCATTAAGATGTTGAGGGGGACTTCTTCGTTGACTTTAAGTCATGTATTCCCCCGTCTTACAATCGGGAGAGGTGGAGGTAGGGTTTACGTACCGAGATTATCAAATAGGTCAAATACCGTAAACGTGAGTAAATCGAGATCGAACACGTATTTGTAAACATGTTAATCCCTAGGCAATTCTTCACCCTAAAACATATTAGTATATTAGTGTAGTTAATTTAGGATATATTAGTATTAGTTTAATTAATTAATTACATTTCTTTTTAGCCTAGATAAAGTTAGGTCACGACAAATGCGATATTCGATAGTAACGACACCAATTCCTGTGGATACGATAACCCGATCTTAATGATCACACTATACTAAAACTTAAACTTCGTATACTTGTGAGTGTAAGTAGAGGCGTATTTTACGCCCTACCATTGGTCGACTGCTACTCCATGGTCTGTCGATCGATCGATTCAAAATGCTCTCCAGGCTATTTTCTAAGCCAGGTTCGATTGACCGATCCCTCATGGTTAGTCGACCAATCGATACATAGAGTTCATTGGTTAACCATCGATTGACTAATCGATTCAGAGACTTCTCTAAATCCTAGCCCATTTCCATCGGTGAACTGAACCTCGTGTGTTCGATTGATCGATCACTGTTGGATCAATACTTCTCAATTATATTCCAACTCCAAACTTCAACATTTTGAATCTTTTAACCATTTTCTTTTCTTGGTTAACTAATATTGACACAATTAATCAATTTTAAACACTAATATTACTTAGGTCAATATTTCTTTTTCAATTTCACATTAGAGCACATAATTGAACTTAATTAAAACTCTAATTCAAACACACATAAATATAAATCCATTTTGTATCGTGTGTGATCCTAATCAGGATACATTAAGAGTAAAAATTAACCTGAGTTGTTTTCTCCTAAATTCTTCAAAATCTTTGGTCTCTTAATGCTTGTCTCTTTATCAGTCTCTTGCATCCTTAACCATCTTCAACAATTTCTTCATGATTAAATCGTCAATGGAACTTTTACATTGAAGCACTCAATAAAATCATTAGTTCTACCAAAAAAATCACCATTTAATTGCCTATCAAAATCTTAGGATCAACACTCCTGAGTACTCTGAACTCAGAGTCTTTGGATTGGAGTTCAGTATCTTCGACCATACAATGTTTCATATGGTGCTATTTCAATTATCGAATGGTAGATATTCTTATAAGCAAACTCCATCAGTGTTAAATGATCATCCTAGATACTAGAAAATTTTAAAACACAACCCCTCAACAAATCTTCTAGTGTCTGAATTGTACGTTCTGATTGGCAATCAATCTGGGGATGAAAAGTTGTACTGAATTTTAACTTGGTATCTAGAACAGCTTAAAGACTCAGCTAGAATCGTGATGTAAATTTCGAATCTCTATCCGTTACTAGGGAAACCGGTGCACCATGTAATTTAACAATTTCATCAATATACAATTTTGCATACTTGTCTATGGAATACGTGGTTTTTACAACCAGAAAATAAGCTGACTTTGTAAGTCTATCAACAATCACCCAAATAAAATTATGCTCTTTTTGAGTATGGGGTAATCTCGAAATAAAATCCATCGTAATAAGTTCTCACTTCCATTATGGGATGGGCAAAGGTTACATTAACCCTCTTAGACATTGGTGTTCGATCTTGACTTGCTGACAGACAAGATAGCAAGCAACAAATTCTGTAATTTCTCATTTTATTCCATTCCACCAATAGTGTTTTTGTAAGTTCCAATACATTTTGGTACTGCCTAGATGCATTGCAAATGCTGAGTTGTGCACTTCCTCCAAGATATCTTTCTTCAAATCGACATTATTAGGCACACACAGTCCATTCTTAAACATCAAGACTTCATCATTATCTCTAACGCGATAGTTGGTTCTCTAGCAATTTTTTACTTCATCTTTGGCCTTTCCCAATTGGGCATCTAACTTCTATGTTTCTATAATACGATCAATTAAGATCGGTCTCAAGGTCAAAGTTGCAAGCAATGATGCAGTCTGACCCACTTCCAACTGGGCTTGATCTTAGCTCGGCACATAGGTTAATATGAACAACTAGAAGGTGTGCAACCGAACTCGCCAATTTTTTACTTAATGCATCTGCTACAACATTACCCTTTTCCAGGATGATAATGGATAATACAATCATAATCCTTGATAAACTCCATCCAACGTCTCTGTCTCAAATTTAGTTCTTTCTAGGTAAACAAATATTTTAAACTCTGGTGATTAATGTATATCTCGCAAGTCTTACCATACAGATGATGTTTCTAGAGTTTCAAAGCAAGCACAATTGTCGTCAGCTGCAAATCATGCGTTGGGTAGTTATGCTCATGATTCTTTAATTACCGAGAGGCATATGCAATCACACGGCCATGTTGCATCAGCACACAACCTAGACCCTAGTGTGAAGTGTCACTGTATATCACAAAGCCACTACCTTCTGTTGGGAGAGAAAGTATTAGCGTTGATATCAGTATATTCTTCAGCTCCTGGAAGCTTTATTTACATTTGTCAATCTATTCAAATTTAGCTTTCTTGCAAGTCAGATGGGTCAATGGGGCAACTACAATAGAAAATCCTTGTACAAACCAACGATAATAACCCGTCAATACCAGGGAGCTTCGAACTTCTATCACACTTTTTGGCATTTTCCACTAAATAATTGCTTCGACGTTCTTTGGGTCGACTTGTATACCATCACTCGATATGATGTGCCCCAAAAATATTACTCTATCCAACCAAAACTCACATTTACTGAACTCTGCATACAATTACTTTTCTCTCAAAATTTGTAACACAATTTTGAGATGCTTTGCGTGCTCTTCTTTATTGTAAGAGTAAATCAGTATATCATCAATGAAACGATGATAAATCGATCTAAATAAGGATAGAAGATCCGATTAATCAAATCCATAAATGCAGCTGGAGCATTCGTCAACCCAAATGGCATAACTAGAAATTCATAATGTCCATACCTCATACGAAATGACGTCTTCGACACATTACTGTCTCTGACTTTTAATTGATGATATCTGATCGAAGATCTATTTTGGAAAATACCCTGACCTTCTGCAACTGATCGAACAAATCGTCAATTTTAGGAAACGAGTATTTATTAAGAATCATCACCTTGTTTAGTTGCCTGTAATCGATACACATCCTCAGAGTGCCATTCTTCTTCCTTACGATTAACACTGAAGCTCCCTACGGAGAAACACTATGTTTGATAAACCCACGGTTTAACAGATCATGAAACTGAATTTTCAATTCCTTCAGCTCGATAGATGTCATATAATAGGTGGAATTGATATAGGAGAAGTTCTCTAAAGTAATTTGATAGTGAATTTAATTTCCCTATCCATTGGTAACCTTGACAATTTTTCTGGAAATACACCGGGATAATCCTCGACCACTGGGACATCATCCTATTGTACTTCATTTTAACGGGTATCAATCACATGCGTGAGTGGTAGCGCATAAATACGCCGCTACTTACTCTCGCAAGTATACGAGGTCTAAGTTTTAGTATAGTGTGATCGTTAAGATTGGGTTATCGTATCCACAAGGATTGTTGTTGTTACTATCGAATACCCCTTTTGTCATGACCTAAGTTTATCTAGGCGAAAACCAAATGTATTTAATTAATTAAACTAATACTAATATAACATAAATTAACTACACTAATATGCTAATATGTTTTAGGGTGAAGAATTGCATAGGGATTAACGTGTTTACAAATACGTGTTCGATTCCGATTTACTCGCGTTTACGTTGTTCGACCTATTTGACAACCTCGGTACGTAAACTCCACCGCCACCTCTTCTGAGTGTAAAACGGGAGAATACATGACTTCGAGTCAACGAAGAAGTCCCCCTCAATGTCTTAACGACCCTAGGTCACGTGAGTCTCGCCCAGCATCATTGATTGCACACAATCCAACTCTCTCCCGGTTTATTGGATCGTCGCGTTGTATTTACCCTATTGACAATATCCGTTCTAAAACTCACTCGCCACCTCTCTCGAGTGTAAGATGAGGAATATAACGCAACTTCGAGCCAACGAAGAGGTCCCCCTCAATGTCTTGACGACCCTAGGTAGCGTGTGTGTAGCCCCACGTCATCAATTGTACCTAATCCAACTCCCTCCCGGGTTATTGAATCGTGGCGTTTATTTACCCTTATCCGAATCCGGGGTTTGTCAAAATCTCGCATTCTCTATTTATCAATCCAAGCATAATAAACAAACAATACGATAAATACAATCAAACTACGAAGAACAATCACAAACGAAACACCGAAATCATCCAAACAACATATTTATAAATTTATTGTTAATCCCTACTACAATCCATATTTAACTCATGGCCATAGACGCATATACAAGAAAATAATGAGCTAAATATGCTAACATGCTACTAAGATAAAGAAATAAGGAAAAACAATCGAAGAATTTAGCTTCGTCCGAAGATAAACCGCTAAGAACGCTCAACGATCGATTCGCTGTCTTCTCCACTTCGGGATGCGAGATCCACCACTAAAATTCCTAACCTTTGGCTTAACTATATCCTAAGGGGCTCAAAATTGGAAGAGAGGGAAGAGAGATACCGGCCAAGCAGGAGGAGAGGGGATATTTATAGCAAATATATCCTAAAAATATCTAAAAATATCTAAAGGTTGTGCAGGGAAAATCCGCTTAGGTTGTGGAAATTCCGCCTAGGCAGAGTTAGGTTGGTTAAGTCTGATCGCCTGGGCGGTGAAGTAGGCGGTGGACTTAGAGAACATTCTGTTGGATTTTCACCTAGGCGATAGAATTTTCGCCTAGGCGAGCGGTTGTCAGTAGCCCATCTATGTCCTCTGCTGGATTTCCGCCTAGGCGATAGAATATTCGCTTAGGTGGTCATCCGTTAGTAACATTTTGCTCTTCTCTGCATCTTCACCACTTCGGCGGTGGTCTGGACACCTAAGCGGTGGGCCTGTTTCATCTTTTAGCCTCCGAGTTTATTTATCCACCGTAACTTCGAACCGCTTTGGTTCGATCTCATCGTTTTAGCTCCAGTTTCCTATCTTTTTGCCTCACACACCTAATTTATACAAAAAGTATAAAAACTAATTAAAACATAATAAAATACTATATAAACATATTCGAAAACTAACAAATTCGGATTGGAAATAGATAGATTTTTCACACCTATCAATACCCCCAAACTCAAAATTTGGCTAGTCCTCGAGCCAAACACACACACTAAAATGAAAAAACTACAAAAACAACAAATTAAAATAAATAACAAACAACCTAAAAACAATCTAAACATAACAACATGCGAGTTTTAAATTATTCTAACGGCCAAGTTATTGTTCCCTTAACAACCGCCAGTTATATCGAGTTCAGGCGGTAACACACAGCATGTAATGTTCTAGAATTTCGACATGCAATAATGGTGAACGCTATTCTAGATCCTTTAAACGTGTTAGTGCGAGACTCAATAATATAACTATACAACGATCGGATTGGATTATTCACCAACGAAATTCATGAGTTAAGGATTACCATAAGCAGAATTGGGGTCCACTCTCCACTAATGTAGGTTTAGTAGTTCATGAAGATCATTAGGGCTTGGTTCGGTTAAGGTTAATTTGGCCAAGGGTAATTTGGAATAGAAAAAGGGTTAACATTGTTAACTTAACGTTACCTAAGGCTCAACGCTTGACACATTTACTCTCGAATCTCCATAGAAAGATTGGAAAACAATCCCAAACATGCATTTAAGACTGACGTACTCACTTGTAAAAAAAAACGGAAATAAAAACCGTATTTACATTTGGTTCTTTATTATTTTTTTTATTTTATTTTTTCAATGAACACACCCCCAAACTTATTTGATTATTACAATTGAAGGGGTGTATGAAATACAAATGAAAAATAACAAGTGAGAACTAAAATACCGAAACAATTTGAAGTTCGCCCTAATCCCAACCGCTCACATCAAGAAGCCTTTGCAACGGCTAACTTGATTAACTCAAATGTGCCTTTGGTTTAGCGATAAAGGACTGGAAGGAATTCAATTGGCCGTGGTATTGTTGGTTTATGTGTTCTGAATTGAATGTGCATTTAGGCTTCGATAGGATGATGAGGGATAAACATGTAACAAGGTAGGCTTAAAAAGGCTCAAGCGACAAAATGAATGCCTAAATCACGTCTCCTAAACTACCTCGCCTAGGATTTCACCTCAAGCTTCCCCTCAATCAAGTTCTAGAATCCTTAATGTGTCATGAATTTAGTTAATCGATAATCGTCCTCAAATCGATTGAATAACTATACATTGAGTCTATGTGCTCGTACAAATTAGGATCTACAATAATTTTTACCAAAAAGAATAGTCAAGCACACAGAATCACACATGCATGGGTATTACCCTTGACTTCGGAAACAACCAGAGGTAATTTTCATCATCGGGTGACGGCCCAGATGAATGAAAAACTCAACATATAAACAACAACACAAAAACATAAACACATTCTAACCTAAACACATATATAATACGGAAAACGATAACACATAAATTAACATACTACTACTACACATCACTTCCAAACTCAAAGTGGACAGTGTCCTCAGTGATCCCAATCATCATTCTCAACTTATGAAATTTAAAGCATGCTGACGAAGGGTGTTTAGAACACTTACCTAGGAGGCGAGAGGATCTCGCCTCTGAATCAAGTTGGATGGGATGGATCAAAAAGAATTTCTTGGGTTGCCTCCCAAGAAGCGTGTGGTTTAATGTCCTCGGCCTGACATTTTCAGAACGCTCTCAAGATTAGCGAGGTTTTGCTTTGGATGGCTCAAACTCTCAACGAAACGCCTCACCGGCTGATGTGCTTGGCCAAGCAACATAAAATGGCTTGGAATCCTGTCGAGAGAGATGCATCAATACCCGTCGATCTAACATCGCCAAGTACCCTGCATAAGAAACAAAAACAAAACTACAAACAAAAATTATATACAAAGAAATGCCTAAAATAAAATTAGGTTATTTACACACAATATCGACAATGAACGACATCACCAATCCCGAAAATACGAAACACTTGCTTCTCTTATCTAAAACTTAAGTCCTGAGCCGTTACCGCGTTTTTTCGACAATAACATCAAAACAATCCCCGGCAACGGCGCCAAAAACTTGGTAGCGCGTAAATACGCCGCTACTTACTCTCACAAGTATACGAGGTCTAAGTTTTAGTATAGTGTAATCGTTAAGATCGGGTTATCGTATCCATAGGGATTGTTGTCGTTACTATCGAATACCGCATTTGTCATGACCTAAGTTTATCTAGGTGAAAAACAAATGTATTTAATTAATTAAACTAATACTAATATAACCTAAATTAACTACACTAATATGCTAATATGTTTTAGGGTGAAGAATTGCATAGGGATTAACGTGTTTACAAATACGTGTTCGATTCCGATTTACTCGCATTTACGTTGTTCGACCTATTTGACAACCTCGGTACGTAAACTCCACCACCACCTCTTTCGAGTGTAAGACGGGAGAATACATGACTTCAAGTCAACGAAGAAGTCCCCCTCAATGTCTTAACGACCCTAGGTCACGTGAGTCTCGCCCAGCGTCATTGATTGCACACAATCCAACTCCATCTCGGGTTATTGGATCGTCACGTTGTATTTACCCTATCGACAATCTCTGTTCTAAAACTCTCTCGCCACCTCTTCTGAATGTAAGACGAGGAATATAACGCAATTTCGATCCAAAGAATAGGTCCCCCTCAACGTATTTACGACCCTAGGTAGCATGTGTCTAGCCCCACATCATCGGTTGTCCACAATCCAACTTCCTCCCGAGTTATTGAATCGTGGTGTTTGTTTACCCTTATCCGAATCCGGGGTTTGTCAAAATCCCGTATTCTCCATTTATCAATACAAGCATAATAAACAAACAATACGATAAATACAATCAAACTACGAAGAACAATCACAAACGAAACACCGAAATTATCCAAACAACGTATTTATAAATTTATTGTTAATCCCTACTACAATCCATATTTAACTCGTGGCCATAGCCGCATATACAAGAAAATAATGAACTAAATATGCTCACATACTCCTAAGATAAAGAAATAAGGAAAAACGATCGAAGAACTTAGCCTCGTCCGAAGATAAACCGCTAAGAACGCTCAACGATCGATTCGCCATCTTCTCCACTTCGGGATGCGAGCTCCACCACTAAAATTCCTAACCCTTGGCTTAACTATAGCTTAAGGGGCTAAAAAATGCAAGAGAGGGAAGAGAGATATCGTCCAATGGGGAGGAGAGGGGATATTTATAGCAAAAATATCCTAAAAATATCTGAAAATATCTAAAGGCTGTGTAGGGCAAATCCGCCTAGGCGGTGGAAATTCCGCATTGGCGGAGTTAGGTCGGTTAAGTCTAATCGCCTGGACGGTGAAGTAGGCGGTGGACTTGGAGAATATTTTGTTGGATTTTCTCCTAGGCGGTAGAATTTCCGCCTAGGCGAACAGCTATCAGTAGCCCATCTGTGTCCTCTGCTAGATTTTCGCCTAGGCGATAGAATATTCACTTAGGCGGTCGTCCGTAAGTAACATTTTGCTCTTCTCTGCATCTTCACCGCTTAGGTGGTAGTCTGGACGCCTAAGCGGTGGCCCTATTTCATCTTTTAGCCTCCGAGCTTATTTATCCACCGTAACTTCTAACCGCTTTGGTTCGATCTCATCGTTTTAGCTCCAGTTTCTTATCTTTTTGCCTCACACACCTGATTTATACAAAAAGTATGAAAACTAATTAAAACATAATAAAATACTATATAAACATATTCAAAAAACTAACAAATTCGGATTGAAAATAGATAGGTTTTTCACACCTATCAGTGAGATATCCCTAGCATCCCTTATTTAATAATTTCCTGACCTCTAGAACTAAAATCAAATTGGCAGGGGTAATAATTTTATCCCTCGAAAACACAAACTCTAACTCGCCTTGGACTCGAAAAGCAATTTTTTTTTTTAAATAATTGACTGTGGCATGAAAGCCAAATAATAAATCCATACCCAGTTTCACATCAAAATCGTGAATACTCAGGGGTAATAGATCAATTAACAATTCTCTATCACCAATGCGAAGCATACTATTTTTAAACACACTATCTATCAACAATAACTCGCCCATAGGGGTAGAGATAATAATACCATATGGTGGCGGAATATTAACTTAACGTTACCTAAGGCTCAACGCTTGGCACACTCACTCTCAAACCCCCATAAATAATTTCAAATAACCCTGAACATATATTTAAGACCGACATACTCATTTGTCAAAAGAAACGTAAATTAAACAATATTTACATTTTTTTTAACGAACCACATCCCCAAACTTATTTGATTATTACTATTTCATGGGTGTAGTTAAAATGAAAGAAAAATGACAAGTGAGTAGTCGAATACCAAACTAATTAAAAGTTCGCCCTAAACCCAACCGCTCACTTCAAGTAGCATATATGAATGATAACTTGATTTACTAAAATTGTGCCTTTGGTTTAGCAATATAGGTTTGGAAAAAGTTTAATTGGCCAGGGTATTTGTTACGTGTTCAAAATTGAAACGGCTTTATAGGCTTTGATAGGGTAACGAAGGATAAACATTTAGTATGGTAGGCTTCAAAGGCTCAAGCGACAAAATGAATGCCTAAATCATGTCTCCTGAACTACCTCAACTAGGATTTCACCTCAAGCTTCCCCTCAATCAAGTTCTAGAATCCTTAAATTGTCAAGAGTTTGGCTAATCGATAATTGTCCTCAAATCAATTGAATAACTATACATTGAGTTTATGTGCTCGTGAAAATTAGGATCCATAATAACTTTTACTAAAATGCATTGTCAAGCACACAGAACACACATGCATGGGTATTACCCTTGACCTTGAAAACAATCAAGGGGTAATATCATCATCGGGTAATGGCCCAGATGAACGTAAAACTCAGCATGCAACACAATAAAACATAAACACATTCTATTCTAAACAAACATGCACACAATTTAACTAACAACAATAAAATATACTAAAATACTACACATCACTGCCAAACTTAAAATGGACAGTGTCCTCGGTGACCCAATCATCAATCTTAACATATAGAAATAATGCATGTTGACGAATGGGGTTTAGAACACGTACCTGGGAGACGATAGAATCTCGCTTCCAAATCAAGTCGGCAGTGACAGGTCTAATTTTTTTTTTCCTTGGGTTTCCTCCTAAGAAGCATTTGGTTTATTATCCTCAACCCGACATAGAGAAGTGCTAGTCAAATAGTGATTTCTGCCCAGAGTAAGTGTCGTACAACACTATGTATGGGTCTTAATTTTGTACGCCCTCAAGCTTGGCGAGATTTGGCATTGTTTGGTCCGAACTTTCAACAGAACTCTCCATCGGCTCATATGCTTGGTAGGCATGAAAGAGCATTGATTTTGGCGACGAAGGGCAAGTGAGCCACAACAGATTCTCGTAAAGGTGATCGTTTTGGATCGGCGGTGGCATCACTATGTGGATCTCAAATGGTGATGAATCATAATCGTCGATCCATGCTTGGGTTCCCGGCTCATTCGAATAATCATCTGTGAATGCTCCCAAGCTCATTCCGCTCGTTTCCGGTTCCTCACAGTGGCTTTCACTGAATATGGCTTGTAAATCTCCCCATGCCACCATGTCTGACTCGGCCCCAATGAAGTAGATTAGCTAACCAATTTGTGTCTGAAGAGACATTACGGTCGTATCTATTGCAGCGCAGGTTGTCTCAATTATGTCAAGACGAACCTCGTGCACATTAAGTCGGTCATTTTTTACCCTCCAAAAAGTCTGAGTCTCCCACATAACTGTAGAAAATATCTCTTCCAAGGGGGAAAAGACTCCTCCTATTGGTTTGGGATGTCAATCCATGGCTCCATAGCGGTGAAATTATCCTCCAAGGTTTGATAACTTGGTAAATAATTCCAATACTGAAAATCAAACTCGACCATGTCTTCCAATAACTAATAGGCTTCGTTCACAGTTAATTGGCCAAAAAATATGGTACCGTTTCCTCTTTCAATCCAATTTCTGGTTGCGGCTAATAGCCCATCGAGCAAGTTCAGTAATTAACACTCCTTTGAGAATTGATGATTTGGAAACCGGAACAGTAATTATTTGTATCAATCCCAAGTACAATAAAACGGCTCGAAATCTTGTTGAAAGAAATGTAAAAGCACTTGTTGATCTAACATCGTCAAGTACCCTATAGGAAAACAAAAACAAAACTACAAAGAAAACAAATTATAAAGACTAAAAAATGCCTAAATTAAAATCAAGTCATTTACTCACAATATCAACAATAATCTAAAACACAATCCTCAGCAACAACACCAAAAATTTTGTGGCGGAATATTACGTCGCCACTTTCACCGCAAGTGTACGGGTCAAGTTTTAGTATAGATGGAAAGAGTAAGAGTTAGCGTGTCCACATATATTGGTTGAGATTATTGTCGAGTACCGTAATTGTCATAACCTAATTTTATCTAGGCGATAAAAAAAAAATTATAATTAATTAATACTAATACTAAGTTAATTAATCTAATTATACTATATTAGTAATATGAGATGTTTAGGAGAAAAGATTATCTAGGGATTAACTTCCTTGGCAATAACTTGTTTGGTCTAGTTTAGTTTACAATAATGGTGTTTCACCTATCCGACAATCTTTGTATCGTAAACTCACTCACCACCTTTCCCGAGTGTAAGATAAGTGAATATGCGACTTCGTGTCAACGAAGAAGTCTCCCTTAATGACTTAACGACACTAGGTCACATGAGTCTTGCCCCAACGTCATTGATTGCACACTTTCTAACTCTTTACCGGGTTATTAGATCGTCATGTTGTGTTTACCCTAGTCCGAATTCGGGGTTACCTCTCCCGAGTGTCAAACTCCAATTTCTCAATATATCTAAATAAGAATATAATGGAAATATAAGAATGGTAAACACAATCGAATAGCGAAAAACAATCATTAAATAAACACAACTCAAATAAACAACATTTTCATAAATATTATTAATCCCTAGACAAAATTCGTTTAGCTCATGGCCATAACCATTTATACAATAACAAATGAGCTAAACATGCTCAACAAACTACCAAAGTTAAGAAATTAAAGAGAGAAACGAAAGAAACTTAGTCGTAGTCCGAAGATTTGGCGCTAAAACCGTTCAACGATCTCTTCTCCTTCTTCGCAACGTGTTCTTCTCCTTTGGATTTGGTTGAGCACTCACCGAAACACTCTTAACCTATTCTATCTACCTAGGAGCTCTAATGGTCGAATGGATAGGAGATGAGAAGAAATAGGGAAAAAAATATCTAAAATCTGTGCAGAGTGACCGCTGTAGCAGTCGATTTTCAGAGACTTTAGCCTTTCTTTGCATCTTGACCGCCGCGGCGGTGGGCTGCAGGTTCTAAATTTTCGAGTCTTTGCTCTTTTTCCACCATTCTTCCACCACTCTTGATCCGATTTGATCGTTTATGATCCGTTTTTATCAATTTTCACTCTACACACCTAATTTATACAAAAAGAATAAAAATGTATTAAAACGTAACAAAATATAATAAAGATACTTAAGAACTAACAAGTTCGGTTTGAAAATAGATATGTAAATTACATCTATCACCATATGACAGAGAAGTAGGAAATTTCCTTACATGCATCATAAAAGTTGTCGAAATAAATGAATGAATAGAAACTAGATTGATAAATATATGTGCATCTCTATCATATAAAGACATAATACCTATAATCACATTTGGGATAGCCTGAGCATTCTGCTAAGTAGCAGCAAATACACGCCCCTCGTGTTGGAGGTCTACTGGCCGATCCTTTACCTCGCCCCTGAACATCGATAGGGCCAACACTAGCCACACTACTCACTTATAAGGCATCAAATTTGATTTCATATTGCAGAAATGACATCTTTCCTTGCTTCAGTAATATGAATTCCTCCTCCATTTTAAACTGATAGGTTTCAGGGAAATATTTTTCATTAAATACTACAACAAATTGATCCTAGGTGATCTCTTGGTTTAGAATTGAAATTAGCCTCTTCATTTTCTCCCACCAGTGTTCGACTTCTTCTTGAAGCTGGAAGGTGACGAGAGGAACTCGACTATCATCAGTAATACCCATTGCCTCGAATATATTCCCTATGTTCCTCAACCAATTTCCAGCATCAGCATGACCTGCAATTCCTGTAAAAGTTGGAGGGTCCAACTCCTTGAATCTTTTCAAGAGTACAACTTAAAGATTGGTTGTCTCGGTTTAAGCTCTCTGGCATTCCATCATCTTTACTTGTTGCTTAGTTAGTTGCACAACAATCTATAATATTCATTCGATGGCATCCAATCCTTTCTGCGCCCTACCTCTTTTTCTTTGAGGTCTAGAATTTCTACTATTTTCATTTTTACGATCCATATTCAAGATGTGAAATGAAATTTAATAAATAAAAAGGCCAACAAATATAAATAAAAAGGCCAAAAAATTTAATAAATAAAAAGGCCAAAAAATTAAAAATTAAAAAATATATAATTTTTCAAAGAAGAAGAGAGCATTTAGGTTTTTTATCTAAAAATATCAATCAATGGTGTTGACTGATATTTATAAAATTACAGGGAAAGTATCTAATTTAGTACAAAATGATAGAAAAGGTTAATGGTATAAACTCAAAAAAAAAAAAAAAAAAAAAAAAAACTTTTCTGGTGCTTTGCATTCGTTCAGCCACTGGTTCATTTCTACAAATTTGACCCCACCTCAAGTCAACATCAAAGAAATTAAAAAAGTTGACTGTACGTTCACAATATTATATGACCTCAAGTCAACATAAAACAAATTAAAATAGCCAAACGTCGACTCTGCTTGAAACAAGTGCCATACAAGAATAGGACACCCAGTCTTCTTCCCTATAAATTCAAGAACCCCCCATAAGACACAAATCTATCTCTGCACTTTCACTTTCATTCAAAAACTAAGTGCATATATTCTTAGTTTAGCTGAAAGAAGTGCAAAGATTTAAGCCTTTTCGAACGTATAAAAATGGTGATGAATATGGAAAAACAGAAGCCATATATAGCTGTGGTTCTAATACAGTTGATATACACAGGCATGTCTTTGTTCTCAAAGGCTGCCATTTCGGAAGGCATGAGTTCTTCCATTTTTGTAGCTTATAGGCAAGGCATTGCCACTCTCTCCCTTGCTCCTTTCGCTTACTACTTCGAGAGGAACAAATCTACTCATCTCTCTTTCCGTTTGCTCTCCAAGATCTTCTTCGCCTCTCTTTGCGGGTATATATGTGTGTGTGTGATCTTGATCATTTCGTATTGTTAATATTATATTTAATGAATTTTCAAAATCAGTTTGTGAAATTTTATACTAAATTTGTTACTAAATTTTAAAATTTGCAGGGCTACTTTGAGTTTGAATTTGTTTTATTTTGGGCTGAGGTTTGTCTCGGCAACATTTGCTATAGCCATGACCAATACTATCCCAGCCATGGTCTTCTTCATGGCTGTGTGTTTAAAGATGGAAAGTCTTTCATTAAACAAAAAACATGGAATAGCCAAGGTTTTGGGTTCGATGATTGGTCTGTCTGGAGCTATGGTCTTCACTTTCTTTCGGGGACCGGCTTTGTTTTCAGCCAGCGGTGATGATGACTCTTCTTCTTCCAGACACTACTCAACGGCAGATTGGATCAAAGGTTCCGTTCTCATGTTGGGATCTAATTTGACATGGGCTTTGTGGCTAATCATGCAGGTTAATTAACTTAATTTTATTATATTCTCCATTAAAATAAAAAATAAAAAATATTGTCAAGTTTTAATTATGGTTTTTCTAAACCTTGTTTTTAATTTTTGGGACCATCTACTATACATTCATGGTTTTCAATGTATCAATGCATTCAAAACAAGGACCATTGAATTGGTTGAGATTTAATAATATCAGTCATCCATTTTAAATTTCCAAAACCAACCTAAAAAAAAAAAAAAAAAAAAAAAAAGCCTTTCTCCCTAAATTCCTAATTTCTTTCTAATTTTTTTATTTTTCATTCCTTTTCATTCTAGCCTCATATTTCTATTTACTTATTTAATCATCCAATTGGAAGTTTTAATTTTCAAATTAATTATTGAATTTGGATATAAAAACATAATAAATTTAATAGCAATTGAAAATTTTATTTTTTTACAAATTAGTCCCTAATATTTCAATAATATTAGAGAATATTTATTCAATTTATAATCTATTTATTTAATCATTCAAATTTTTTACAAATTTTTAAATTAATTATTGAATTTTGATATAAAAATGTAATAAATTTAACAACGAACAAATTACTTAATTTATTACAAATTAACCCCTAATATTTCTGTAATAGAGAATATTTATTCAATTTATATTCTACTTATTTAATCGTCTAATTGGTCGCTTTGATTTTCAATTCACATATTTAATTTTGATATAAAAAATGTAATAAATATAATAACAATTGAATAAGTTAATTGTTATTTTTTAGTTAGCCCCTATTAGAGAATATTTATTTAATTTTTGTTCTACTCATCCAATCGTCCAATTGAACGCTTCAATTTTTGAATTTACATCTTGAATTTTAGTATCCGAAACCTAATAAATTTAATAACGATCAAATAACTTAATTATTTTTGCAAATTAGCCCCCGATATTTCTATAATAGAAAATATTTATTCTATTTATGTTCTACTTTTTCAATCGTCCAAATGAATGCTCCAATTTTCAAATTACATATTGAATTTTGATATAAGAAACACAAACTTAATTTAATAACAATTGAGTAACTTAATGTTCTTAAAAATTAGCCCCTAATATTTCTATAATAGACAATTTAATTCAATTTATGTTCTACTTATTTGATGGTCTAATCGAATGCTTCAATTTTCAAATTACATGTTGGATTTTGATATTGGAAACACAAATTTAATTTAATGACAATTGAATAACATTTTTTTTTTTTTTTACAAATTGGCCACTATTATTTATATAATAGAGAATATTTTCTCAATTTATGTCTAGTTATTTAATTGTGCGATTCCACGATTCAATTTTAAAATTACATCTTGAATTTTGATATCAGGAACGTAATAAATTTAATAACGACAGATTAACTTAATCTTTTACAAATTAGCCGTTAATATTTTCTATAATAGAAAATATTTATTCAATTTATGTTCCATTTATTTAATCATCCGATTGAATGCTTCAATTGCAAATTATATCTTGAATTTGAATATCAAAGAAATAATATATTTACATTAAATTTAGTAATAATACTCAAACATTAAATTTATAAAAATTAAATTAAAGAAATAACATAAATGAATAAATATAATATATACAAAAATTGTGGATATTAAATTTACGCGAATAATATTAAACAACATTAAATGTATTATATGAATTAAATTATAAAATAATATAAATAAAAATACAATAAAAAATATTGAATTTAGAAATAATACTAAAAATTATAGAAATAATATATGGACATTAGGGGTTAGGATTTTTGGGTTTTCACATAATGTTTGAAGAATTTCATATAATAAGAAATACTTATTCAAATTATGTTATACTTATTTAATCGTCTAATTGAACGCCTCAATTTACAAATTACATATTGAATTTTGATATATTAATGAAGGTAATAAACTTAATAACAATTGAATAGCTTAATTTTTTACAAATTGGCCTCTAATATTTCTATAATAGATAATATTTATTTAATTTATGTTCTACTTATATAATCGTCCAATTGGACACTTTCATTTTCAAATCGAATTTTGATATCAAGAACATAATAAATTTAATCTAATAACAATAATAACTTAATTTTTTACAAATTAACTACTAACATTTCGAAATATGTTATAATTAACCAAGATACCAACATTTTTTTTTTCTTGAAACTTCTTTAAAATGAACTTGCAAATTTATTAAACTAAGCTGCAATTTTTCAGTTAATTCTTGTAAAAATAACTTGTAACTTGTCGTTCAAACTTCCAACTTCTTTAGAATGAACTTGAAAAGTTGTTAAACTAACTTGCAATTTATCACATAATTCTTGTAAAGGTAACTTGTAACTTGCCATCAAAACTTACAAATTCTTAATAATGAACTTGAAAATTTGTTAAACTAATTTGCGATATTTTACATAATTGTTGTAAAAATAACTTGTAACTTGTCATCCAAACTTGTAACTTCTTTAGAATGAACTTGCAAATTTGTTAAATTAAGTTGCATTAATTTTTCACATAATTCTTGTAAAAGTAACTTGTAATTTGTTCATCCAAACTCATAACTTAGTCATCCAAACTTGTAAAAAAAAAAAATTTTAAAAAAAACTTGGAATTTCTTCTGATGATCTGCTACCTATCTTACCACAAAACCACCGAGGAATTTGAAAATTTACTTCCCACAAGTATATGGATGGAACATAGATGGTGTAGATGGTGCCATGTGACCTTTTGATTTGACATGAATGGCTATGATTGCTTGAATGTATTTGAATGTATATCAATACATTCAAACACACCCAAAACTACTTGAATGTATTGAAGTAAAATCCTTAATTTTTTGATTCAGCGTCCCATTCTCAAATAATATTCATCAAATATATGTCTCACGACTCTGCGATGCTTCTTTACCTGCATAATATCAACACTCGGGGGCACAGTGATTGAGAAGGACATCGCATCATGGAGACTCGGATGGAATATTAATCTCTTGTTTGTGGTTTATTGTGTAAGCATTAATTTTAATTAATCTAATTCAAATATTCACATACAATATAATTTTTAGAAATTAAACAAAAAAAAAGTTAGATAAAGTGCTAAATATATGAAATTCACAGGGTGTAGTTGTCAGCGGAGTTAGTTATTGGTTGCAAGTGTGGATGGTTGAGAAGAAGGGTCCAGTATATACATCAATATTCAGTCCATTGGCTCTCATCTTAACAGCTATCTTCTCTACAATTATATTCAAGGATACTCTCTACGTGGGAAGGTACACACATACTATTATATATTTTTTCATAATCCATTATCTATGATAATTCTATATACACCTTTAATAATTTATTTATTTTTCAGTGTTTTAGGGGGTGTCTTGTTGGTGGGTGGTCTCTACAGCTTTTTATGGGGAAAAAGCAAAGAAACGAAACAACCGACTGATCATACAGGATACGTAGTACAATTTGAATGCGTAATGTGTAGGGAAAGACGCACATCTGAAAAAGGTTTGGATTTGAAGTCGCCGTATGTAGTGCCAAACGAGGAAACTGAGGTAGTCACGAAATAACAAGGTCCAAGTCAACCGAACGGTGCTATGCCTATTAAATGCGTTACTGTGTCTGTTCTATTGACCGAAGATGAAGCACGAAACCCAGGGTGGCTTAGATGTTTGACACGTTGTTTTATGTAGTACTGTTTCGAGGTGTGGAAATTGAGATTCGATGTATTTAGTTAAAAAACAAATAAATAAATAAATAAAGAGGAGGATTTGAGTTATCAAGGTTACGGCCTAAGTAAACTGAAAAAGGGCTGCGAATGGTTTTTTATTAAAAATCTGTAAACAGAGTATATGTTCTTCTCATGATTGACATAAGTTTGTGTTAATTGTCTTTCACCCCTCGGTTTTATTTCATCTTTTTACCCTCCTCTATTTATAATAAGGATTTGTTTTTCACTTAACAAAGTTTATTAAAATAGATCAAATTAAATTTTCTATCTAAATTTTACATTAAATAGACAATTTTTTTTTTTAAATTAATAAAAGAAAACAATACCCTGGATTAGTCTTTGCCGATCGTGATGTAGGGGATACCCTGACTTTACCCAAAAAAATAGACAATTTTTTTTTAAATTAATAAAAGAAAATAGATTGAAATAGAGAGACAACGATATCATGAGAAAGTGTTTCTTTTTCTTTACTTTTAAATATTAAATTTAAATTAAAAAAAAATTATTTATATTTTTTAATAAAATGTGAGTTCCTCCATTTAGTCAAAAGTAGAAGGTCACGATATGTAGATTTTTAAAGTATATGAGTTAAAATGGAAGACGACCAAAATATAAGGGGTAAGAGCAACTCCAACGTATTTGCTATCCCATGTGTCATCCCTTATTTTGGCTATTTTGAAGTGAAAAAATACTCCAACAAATATGTTATCATTTGTGTTATTTTGGCACAAATGTGTTACCTGTGCCATATATTGGCACAGGCAGATTAACAGACAAAATAACAGTTAGAGTAGTCGTTACTCCAACGGTCATGAAATTAGATTTATCAGAAATAGATGGCACGCAACCATTTATAAAATTGAACAAACAATTGAAGAAATTTAACCAAAAAAAATAAATAACTAGATCACTCGCATATCACTCGCCGTATTGTCTAGGTCCATTTTGGCTTGCTGTATTGACCAAATACTTGTCGTGGTTGTCTTCCGTCACAATCGTCTAGACCGGCATCGTTGTCGCAGTCATCTTCTCCAGATCATCACCATCGTTTGGATCAACGTCGCCATCGTCTTCACTCGCAATCGCCCGAACCAACATCATTATCACAATCGTCTTCTCCAGATCCCTCAATGTCTTCGTCATCTTCTCCAAATCATTTGGCGATCAAATTAAAATCCAAAATTTCAATTTTGGTGATTTAATTTGAAACAAAAATTTAAAATTTGGTGGTCAAATTGAAATAAAAAAATTTAATTCGACGGTTATATTAAAATTTTCATTCAAGTTGTTTTCAATTTCTAATTTTAATATAAAAATAAAAAATTACACACCCATATTTGTGTACTCAATCTAAATAATGTATACCCTACTAATATTTGTGTATCATATTACCATATGACACACCAAAAAAAGCCCACAATCTTTGGGTTGTTCTAAAAGAAAACTAACCCCAAGATTAACTATGAAAACCATCAAATATTAAAAATAATATTGTGGAATCCTTTTTTCCCCCTTGGTGTACCTATGCTGTTTTGGCTTCTACATTCTTTATTTTTTAGGATTTTTTCCCATAAATATTCAAACAACTTTTTAAGTCTTCACAAAATAAAACATTGTTTATAAATTCTAATTTTATTTTACCAACAACTCCCCTTAAAAATTTCAATGACGAAAATGCCCTTAATATACAAAACCCTAATACTCAAATTCCAACTTTCAGTTCTCTCCCACCCTCTCTCTCCGACAACAAACAACATCGCTTCCCCTCACCGCTCGTCGCGCGTCATCTCCCTTGCCATTCATCGTTTGTCTCCATTGCAGCTGATCTCTATTACTAGCGCCTTTCGTTGCGTGATACTTTCCCGTCGTCGTTCACCGCGTGATTCTTCTTCTTTGTCGCCATTCTCCACGTGATTATTCTTCTTCTTCCTTCATCGTATCTTTGATTTTCACCGCCACTCTTCTTCCTCCATCGACGCATCTTTGATTTTTGCGCACACTGACTTCAATTTTTTATGACCCGATGATTAGTGTCCTTCGTTTTGTGCCTCTACTCCAATTCTCATTAATCCCTGTTGCCCATCGTCGCGTTCGTCCTCGTGCCCGCCTAGTTTCCCATTGCCTTTGTCGCCTCGCTACTCATTGTCGTTTCTTTCTACTTAGATCTGAGTAGATATGCCTTCTTCACTATCAATCATTCCCAATTCCAATTCAATTTAATCAGATAGAGAGAAGTCAATGAATTTTCTTCTTCGTAAATTTTTTGAATTTCTTGAGCGTATTTTTCATTCGGATTCTGAATTTTTTGATTATTGCTTTGTAACGTGTTCGAGATTCTAGATTTCTTGAATCTTGATGATTTACTTAAATCGTTGTTTGATTTTCGCATTTGAAGATGTTAATTCATCTCCATCCATCTATCTCTCCCTCCTTCTCTCTCCGACAACAAACATCATCGTTGCCCCTCACCACTTGTCGCGCGTCGTCTCCTTTGCCATTCGTCGCCGTCTCCATTGCCAGTAATCATCGTCTCTGTTTCCAGCACCTTTCGCCGTGTGATTCGTTTTCATCATCATTCATTGTGTGATTCTTCTTCTTTTTCGCAATTTTCCACGTGATTCTTCTTCTTCCTTCATCGTATCTTTGATTTTTGTCGCCACTCTTCTTCCTCCATCGACGCATCTTCAATTTTCGCGCACACTAACTTCAATTTTTTCTGCCCCGATGATTGGTCTCCTTCGTTCTGTGCCTCTACTCCAATTCTCATTCATCCCCGCTGCCTACCGTCGCGTTCGTCCTCGTGCCCACCTAGTTACCCATTGCCTTTGCCGCCTCGCTGCTTGTTGTCGCTTCTTCCTACTTATATCTGAGTTGATATGTCTTCTCTGCCTTAAGTAGATCTACTCAGATTTGCCTTTTCCGCTGTCGATCCTTTCCGATTCCAAATCAATTTAATCAGATTGAGATAAGTCAATGAATTTTGTTCTTCGTAATTTTTTTGAATTTCTTGACCTTATTTGTCGTTCGGATTCTTATTTTTCTGATTTCTACTTCGTAACGTGTTCGAGATTCTAGATTTCTTGAATCTTGATGATTTACCTAAATTATTGTTTGATTTTCACATTTGAAGATGTTAATTCATCTCCATCCATCTATCTCTCACTCCCTCTCTCTCCGACAACAAATAGCATCGCTGCCCCTTCACCACCCGTCGCGCGTCATCTCACTGGCCATTCGTTGCTATGTGCATTGCCGCTAATCATCGTCTCTGTTGCCAATACCTTTCATCGCATGATACTTTTTCGTCATCATTCACCGCGTGATTCTATTATTTTTTTTGTCACCATTATCCACGTGATTCTTCTTCTTCCTTCATCGTATCTTCGATTTTTGCTGCCACTCTTCTTCCTCTATCGACGTATCTTCAATTTTCACACACACTGACTTTAATATTTTCCACCCCGATGATTGGTCTTTTTCATTCCATGCCTCTACTTCAATTCTTATTCATCCCCACTGCCCATCGTTGCGTTCGTCCTCGTGCCTACCTAGTTGCCCATTGCCTTTGCCGCCTCGCTGCTTATTGTCGCTTCTTCCTACTTAGATCTAAGTAGATATGCCTTCTTCACCTTAAGTAGATCTACTCAGATCTGCCTTCTCCGTTGTCGATCCTTTCCGATTCCAAATCAATTTAATTAGATAGAGAAAAGTCAATGAATTTTTGGTGGCCTCAATTTATGCATTATCACTTTCACCGCAAGCGTACGGATCAAGTTTTAATATAATGGACCGTTCAGTCGGGCACCGTATTCACAGGAATTGGTTGAGATTGCTATCGAGTACTGCGATTATCATAGCCTAATTTTATCTAGGCAAAAATAAATAGAATATAATTTAATACTAATACTAAAATACTAATTTACTATACTAATTACTATGTTGAGATAGTTTTGAGAGAATAGATTGTCTAGGGATTAGTTTCATTTACGAATACGTGTTCAGTCTCGTTTTAGTTTATATTAATGGGGTTCGACTTATCCAACAATCTCGGTATCTAAAACTCATACGCCACCTTTCTCGAGTATAAGACGGGGGATATAATGCAACTTCGTGTCAACGAAGAAGTCCCCCTCAATGTCTTAACGACCCTAGGTTGCGTGAGTCTTACCCCAACCTCATTTATTGCACACAATCCAACTCCCAACCGGGTCATTGGATCGTGTGTTGCGTTTACCCTATCGACAATCTCAGTTCTAAAACTCCATCGCCATCTCTCCCGAGTGTAAGATGAGAGAATACGTAACTTCGAATCAACGAAGAAGTCCCCCTCAATGTCTTAAAGACCCTAGGTCGCGTGAGTCTTGCCCCAACGTCATAGATTGTACACAATTCAAACCCCGACCGGGTTATCGAATCGTGACGTTTGTTTATTCTAGTCCGAATCTGGGATTTATCAAACCACGTATTCTCGATATGTAAATCTAAGTATGATAAACAAACAATACGGCACATACAATAAACATAACGAAGAACAATCGCAAACAAAACACAAACTCAACTAAACAACGTTTTCATAAATTATATTAATAATCCCTATACAACCTATGTTTAGCTAATGGTCATAACCCTGTATACAATGTAAAATGGAGTAAACATACTCAACAACTACCAAAATATAGAAAACAAAGAAAAGAAACGAGCGACTTAGCCTATATTCGAAAAATTTGCGCTAGAACCGTTGAATGATCACTTCCTCCTTCGTCCTCCACCTTGGGTTGAGAGCTCTCCCTCAAAAATCCGTTATCCTAACTTTAAAATATAGCCTAAGGCCTTAGGGGCCGAAGATCCCTGAAGAGAGGAGGAGAGAAAGGTATAAATTGGACAAAAAATATCTCACAAAATATTTAACTGTGCAAAGGCCACCGCCTAGGTGGTGGGTATGTCGGTTAAGGTTCGCCGCGGCGGTAGAGAAGGCGGTGGCTTTTGAAAACCTTCTGCTAGATTTCCACCTAGACGGTGGGATTCACCGCCTAGGCGGTGGGCTGTCACCTTGAATTGGTTTTTTCTCTGCTTCTTCACTGCCTAGGCGGTGGTCTGGACACCTAGGCGATGGGCTTCCTTAAGATTTTTGCCTCCTTGCTCATTTTTCCACCGTTCTCCGACCGTTTTCGATACGAATTGATCGTTTATGCTCCGATTTCATACATTTTCACCCCACACACCTGTTTTAATACAAAAAGAATAAAAACATATTAAAACGTATTAAAAATGTAATCAACGTACTCGAAAACTAACAAATTCGATTTGAAAATATATAGGTAATTTACACCTATCAAATACCCCCAAACTCGGAATTTTGCTAGTCCTCGAGCAAAACACCCACACAATACAAGAAAATATACAAACTAATTACAAAATTGAAAACTAAAAATGAAAAAACACTAAAAACAAAAATGTGAAAGTTTTTATTATCATCTACCGGCCAAAAGATTTTTCCCTCATCAACCCCCAATCCTATCAAGTTCAAGCATAAATCACACCTTGTGGTGTTCTAGAATTTCAACATTCAAAAATAGTAAGCGCCATTCTAGATCCTGTTTAAGTGTGTGTGTGATTAAACTCAAATATACTATTATCCATTGATTAGATGGGATTATCCATAAATATAGTTCATGACTAAAACCTTTAAGGTATAGGGAATTCATACGTCTGACCTAGGTTCTATTCTCCACTAATGTAGGCTCAGAGGTTCATGATGATCATTAGGGCTTGGTTCGATGTTGGAATAATGGCGAAGAGTATATTGGAAATGCAAAACAGGTTAATCGACATTAACGTGACGATACCTGAGGCACATGCTTGGCTCTTTCTCACTCTCAAAACCCCATATTTTAATTAGAAACAACCTTGAACAATACAATTAAGAACGTAGTACTCACTTGTCAACAAGAAATGTAAAAAAAAAAAAAAAATCGAACATACCCCCAAACTTATTCGATTGTTACAATTTAAGGGGTGTGCGAAAAGGATTAAGTAACACACCCCCAAACTCATTCGAACTTCTACAATTTTATGAGTGTGCTAAAAATATGAATGCCATACGACAAGCGAGTACTCAAATACCGAACCAATTTAAAAGTTCGCCCTAAACCCAACCGCTCACACCAAGTAGCGAAATGCTAACTTGATTCACTCACATTGTGCCTTTAATTCGGCGATATAGGTTTGGACAAAAATCAATCGGCTAGGGTATTTGATAACTGTTCAGAATTGAAACGGCTTTTAGGCTTCGATAGGGTAACAAGGGATAATAATATTGCATGGTAGGCTTCAAAAGGCTCAAGCGATCAAATGAATGCCTAAATCATATCTTCTAAACAACCTCGCCTAGGATTTCACCTTGAATTTCTCCTAAATCAAGTTCTAGAATCCCTATTGTCATGAAATTAAGTGAAGGATAATCGGTTTCAAATCAATTAGATGGTGCTATATTAAGTTTACGTACTCGTGCATTTAGGGTCTATAATAACTTTTACTAAGAAGATACGTTAAATACACAAAACACACATGAATGAGCATTACGCTCAACCTCAATAAACAATCAGGGGACATAATCATCATCGGGTAAAGGCCTAGATGATGTCAAAACTCCGCACAAAACAACAACTAAACTAAACAAACTAATCCTAAACAAACAAGCAATACGATAAAAACAGTAAAACTTAACATAAACACATACTAAAACATACTACACATCACCACCAACTTAAAATAGGTGATGTCCAAAACAACCTGCCAGCGATCCCAATAGACAGAATATAGCATGATATTGAAGACGGGGGTTTAGAACACGTACCTGGGAGGGCGAAACTCAAATTAAGAGAGATGTATCTAACGTATTTGTGACCCTGGGTTGCCTCCCAAGAAGCATTTGGTTTAATGTCCTCGGCCCGACACATGCCCTCAAGATTGGCGAGATGTTTCAATGAATGAAACACAAGAGTACCTGTCAATCTAACATCTTCATGCATCCTGTAGGAAACCAAAAACAACTACAAAGAAAAATTAGATACACTAAAAATGCCTAAATTAAAATCAAGTTATTTACTCACAATATCAATAGTAATCCAAAACACAATCCTAGCAATCGTTACCAAAAATTTGGTCGCGATTGCCGAAAACTGTATTCGACAAACCAATCCCCGGCAACGATGCCAAAAACTTGGTGGGCGTAATTTATGCGCTTTCACTTTCACCAAAAATGTACAGATCAAGTTTTAGTATAATGGACCTTTCGGTCGGGTACCATATCCACAGGGATTGGTTGAGATTACTCTCGAGTACCGTGATTATCATAACCTAATTTTATCTAGGCGAAAATAAATGGAATATAATTTAATACTAACACTAAAATATTGATTTACTAGACTAATTAGTATATTGAGATAGTTTTTAGAGAATAGGTTGTTTAGGGATTAGTTTCGTTTATGAATATGTGTTCAGTCTCGTTTTAGTTTATATTAATGGCGTTTGACTTATCCGAGTATCTAAAACTCTTTCGCCTTCTCTCCCGAGTGTAAGACGGGGAATATAATGCAACTTCGTGTCAACGAAGAAGTCCCCCTTAATGTCTTAATGACCCTAGGTTGTGTGAGTCTTGCCCCAACCTCATTTGATTGCACACAATCCAACTCCTGACTGGGTCATTGGATCGTGCGTTGCGTTTACCCTATCGACAATCTCAGTTCTAAAACGCCATCCCCACCTCTCCCGAGTGTAAGACGAGAAAATACGTGACTTTGAATCAACGAAGAAGTCCCTCTCAACGTCTTAGCAACACTAGGTCGCGTGAGTCTTATCCCAACGTCATAGATTGTACACCATCCAAACCCCGACCGAGTTATAGAATCGTGGCGTTTGTTTATTTTAGTCCGAATCCGGGATTTGTCAAACCCCATATTCTCGATTTGTAAATCTAAGCATGATAAACAAATAATACGGCATACACAATCAACATAACAAAGAATAATCGCAAACAAAACACAGACTCAACTAAACAATGTTTTCATAAATTATATTAATAATCCCTATACAACCTATGTTTAACCAATGGCCATAATCATGTATACAATGTAAAATAGCGTAAACATGCTCAACAACTACCAAAATGTAGAAAACAAAGAAAAGAAACGAGTGACTTGGCCTATATTCGAAGAATATGTACTAGAACCGTCGAACGATCGCTTCCTCCTTCGTCCTCCATCTCGGGTTGAGAGCTCTCCCTCAAAAACCCCTTATCCTAACCCTAAAATATAGCCTAAGGCCTTAGGGGCCAAAGATCCTTGAAGGGAGAATGAGATAAGGGTATAAATAGGCCAAAAAATATCTCACAAAATATCTAACTGTGCAGATGCCACCGCCTAGGCGATGGGTATGTCGGTTAAGGATCGCCGCGGCGGTGGAGAAGGCAGCGGCGGAGGAAAACCTTTTGCTGGATTTTCGCTTAAGCAGTGGAGTTCACCGCCTAGGCGGTGAGCTGTCAGCTTGAATTGGTTTTTTCTCTGCTTCTTCACCGTCTAGGCGGTGGTCTAGACGCCTAGGCGGTGGGCTTTCTTTCTCATTTTTCCTCCTTGCTCATTTTTCTACTGTTCTCCAACCGTTCTCGATACAAATTGATTGTTTATGCTCCGATTTCATACCTTTTCACCCCACACACCTGTTTTAATACAAAAATAATAAAAACATATTAAAACGTATTAAAAACATAATAAACATACTTGAAAACTAACAAATTCGGTTTGAAAATATATAGGTAATTTACACCTATCAATTTTGTTCTTCATAAGTTTTTTGAATTTCTTGATTCTATTTGTCGTTCAGGTTCTAATTTTTCTGATTTCTGCTTCTTTACGTGTTCGAGATTCTAGATTTCTTGAATCTTGATTATTTACTTAAATCATTGTTTGATTTTGGCATTTGAAAATGTTAATTCTTCTCCATCCATCTATCTATCTTTAGTTTCTAAATTCTTCGGTTCAGAATCTATATTTTTTGGGGTTCTATACTTTTCGATGGATTTCCACTTAAGGATTTGTGTAATGTTTTCAGTGGAATGAAACAGAAAATTAATATTCACTAGAATTTTTTTATTTTCTGATTTTTCTATTTTTGAATTCAATATTGAATTTGGGTTCTCAATTTAATTTTCAGTAGATTTATTCATGATAATATGGTAAGACAATGACTTGTTTGAAGGTGGTTCAACTTTTTAATGCTTCGGTTCATAACATAATTTTTTGGTTCAGTGGAATTCTACTTGATTTTAGTCGCTTTCACTTGATTTGTCTAGTGGATTTCTAATTAATTATTAAGTGAATTTATGTAATTGATTTTTAGGGGTATTTATGGTATTTTTAAAAATTATATATATTTTTTGAATACAAAATAAAATTCAGTGAATATTACAAAAAAAAAAAAAACTAAGTGAAACGTACAAAAGAGTATTTACGACATTTTAAAAGAAAGTGTATATTTTTAATAAAAATTAAATTAATTAAATTTTTTATTAAAAAGGAAAAAAATTAGTGGAATTTTAAAAAATTAAGTGGAATTTTAAAAATTAAGTAGAATTTGTCTATGTAAATGAGGGGTACCTAATTTTGGAATAATAATTGTTTTGGTACTTTTGAACTAATTTTAATAATCCTTAAAAATATATTTTATTAATTTTAAGAAGAAGAAAAAGCCTTATTTTTATCCCCTTTCTCTTAACTTTTTATTTTTTCTCTTTTTTCTCTCGTTTGTTTTATAAGCAAAATCTGCTTGCTTGAACAAATATTTTTAATTATTTATCAACTGCTTAATCTATTTTTATATTATTCAGAACTTATATTATTCAAGTTTCAGCCTGGGGTGTATTGTTTTGTAAGCACTAAAATATGAGAAAGATTTTATTCGGATCTCAGAAGACTAGTTTTGACCATCCACTTTTTTGGAACATGATTGGTTTAATTGTTTCCCGATGGTATTAGAATGATTCACGCGGTTAAGGTTTTTGAACCATTTAGTGAAATGTTTATTTATTTATTTTTTCTAATGAAACCATATCCGTAGTAAATTTTATGTTTTCTTGTCAATTTTTTAACGGTTAATATCATAGACACTTCCTGATTTTTTTTTTAAATCTCACAGACACCTCTATACCTATGAAAATTATCACAGAAAAATCCTGTCGAAAAAATAAAGTAAAATGACTTTTTTGTCCTCAATTTTGTCTGAATTAAAAATTTTAAAAATTATTTTATGCAATTATGTTTATACCCTTCGAAATTTCTCTCTCTGTTTTTTTTTTTTTTTGTTTTTTTCCTACTTTATCTTCAAGAAGTGCTGCCATCCAGTCCGACCCCTTCACCTTCCACTGCCAACCGCCACCTAACTTCCGGCATACCCAACAGTCCCTGTCCATATGGCAAAAAAGACTTCTTTCTCATCTCCACTGCTGTCACTCTATTTGCCGTGTAAGGCAGCTGCATTGGTGCTCTTCTGCACGAGTAGTTCTAGAAGAGCAAAAGATCCTTCAGATTTGTACCAATTAATTGATCAACGAATTGGAAGTCGAGGATGACCGAAGATGAAGACGACGAGGAATTCGTCACAGTTAGTTGATTATTTTCGAATTCAAAGAGTATTTCAAAAACCCTAAGTAATGAGAATGATCGTGTTTCTTTGTGTCTAATGATCGAATACGATGAATTATAGACTTGAAGAGAAAATCCGCAGAGAAAATTTTACAAAAATTTGCAGATCTAAATCCCAGATCTATCCGATGGAGAAGTTGGTTGCTCTCTTTTATTTTCCGATTAGGCCAACCTCTATATATGGAGATGATGTTGTTTAGTGGTTTGGTGGAGATGGAGATGAGGTGCAGGGGAGAGTTTGAGAGAGATGGGTTTTGGTAGCGTCGGCGGATGGTTGTGATTTTGTTCGGCAATGGGCTTGGTTGGGTTTGCTCACCAGGGATTATGGTTATGTTCGGCGGTTAGGTTGGTTGGATTTTGTCACCGGAACTTGTAATTTTGTTCGGAGGTGGGGGCTTGGCAGGTTGACAATGGAATTCCGGTGATAGAGAACGTGAAAGAGGGATATAGATTTAATTACAGTACACACACTTAATATTTTCTTGCGTTTTAGTTTGACCTTTTATTTTAATATATAAGAATAATTTTATCTTCAGATAAAGAGGGCATGGCTAATATAGGTAAAAAAATATATATATATAAGTTCACTTTCCAAGAGCAAAATTAACAATTAAATTTTTATTTCCATTTGAAATGACATTAATAAAATTAAATATAATATTATAGAGGTGTCTCAGGAGATTTCAATATTATGGAGATTCTCGTGATTTCATTGAAATGTCAAGTAGACATAAGAGTTATTACACCATCTTTTAAGACAAAATATTTGAGATAACCAATCACGTTTTCGTTTATTTATTTATTATTTTTATTTTCATGAGATTTTGTGGAACACACAAACAGTCAAAGCGGCTAATTTAAACCGAGTGAATATCCTATGAAAAAAGTAAGGTCCGCTTTGTAACCGTTTCTATTTCAAAAAATTTCATCCCATTCTCAGATTTTTTAGAATTCTGTTTGAAAATAGCATTTGATAATTTTTGTTTCCGTTTCCATTTCATTTCCATTTGAGAATTGTGTCTACTTTTTTCTTAAGAAATGAGAAACAAAAAAAAATTGTTTCTTATTATTCCCATTCCATTTCCAAAACACATGGTCACTGTTCACCCGTTGGCCGACCACCGTCCGCCGCCGCCACCGGCAACCATCACCGATCACCGTCCGGCTGGAAATTTTCAGGCCACTGTCACCCACCCGCCACCACTGCCCGGCCGTCGCCGGCGCCGGCGCCATTGCCTTCTGGCCAGCGCCGGCGTCACCGCCTTCCTGCCATTTCCGGTGGGAGTCACTGCCGTCTGCTATCGACGTTGCCGGCGTCACTGCCGTCAGGCCAAAACAGAAGAAAAAAAAAATTAGGATAAAATCGTTACCAAATACAATTTTTTTTCCAAAATAATAAAAAAAAAAATTATCGTTACCAAACGCGATTTTACTCTAAAAAAAAAAAAAAAAAATTTATCTCATTCTTATACCACTGTTAAAAAATAGTTATCAAACGCCACCTAAATAGCCATATGCTTGCATGGGCCAGGGCATCGCCATACCTTGCCAGCTTGCTTTGTTCGGACAAAAGACTCATTTACTATTTTCTTATTATTATCAATGAGAGACTGACGTAAGACGAATGAATGACGCCACGTATTCAAAGTTAACTTTGTTGAAACTAATATCATAGAATATAAAAAGCGACAAAGACTTTGACTCTTAAATTCAAAAGCTCAGAGCAATGCCAAACTTAAGCATTTTCGTTCAAAGATACCAAAAAAGCAGGAAAGTGAAGATAGATTCACCATTCAGCAGATGTCGTTGTTTGGAAAATTAATTGCTCAATTTTAAGAATTAAAATTTATTGGCTAAGTAAACTAGCCAAGGGGAATGAATTAGATAATATTAAAAATTATCAAATAATAATACTTTAAAATTCAAATAATTAATTTTATACTAAAATTAATTATTATCTTTATTGCAACGGATATATGTTATCAATTAGATGTGTTGGCCCAGTGGAATAGCCGAGAGGGGGATGAATTAGGTAATTAAAAAATTATCAGAGAAATAATAACATTTCAAAAATAAAATAATTAATTTTATCCTAAAATTAATTATTATCTTTATAGCAGCGGATAAGTGCAATAAGCTCTAGGTGCATACCCAAAAAATACAAGATAAAATTAAGAAAATAAGCAATGCAGTACACATCAACATATTCTGATTCACCAAGCTACTCTTGGCTAATCTAGTCATCCGAGTCCCACGGAGATTCACACCCATTAAACTCAAATTTCCTTTACAACTGGGAACCAAACCCTCACAATGATTATTTTCGCAGGCTTAGAATCAATCTTTGCAAATTCATTTTTCCAGACTCAGGAATAACCTTTACTTTTTACAAGTTCAAGAATAACCTAATTCTATTACAGGGAGAATCACAATCTAATTCTTTTTATACCTTAGGCTCAAGAATTAAAACCTCACAAAAACACTCTAACTATCCTTTTCACAGGTAAGGATGGAACCTTTACAAAATTCACTCAAAATCAATTATATCTAGGAAGAATTACTACCTCAAACTCTTTTTAGGAAGAGACTGAAAATCGGCTACCATTTGATTAAATACCCCAACAGTATTTAATCTATCACACTACTCACCAATACAAATTGATAAGCAAATTATCTCACTCGAAGCTTCTACCACCTCAGATAAATTAAAACTCGATTAATATCCCAAATCTAGTAACAGAAAAGTGTGAGATTAAAAATCTGATTTTAAACAAAAGATGGGTAGCAAATAATTGAGTACATAATCAAATTTAAGAAATTGTTTATAAAATAATTTCTTAAATAAAAATCAGAAATAATTTATAATGATCAATTTCTAACAATTAAATAAGCAATGCACAAATAGAAAATAATTGAAAAGATCTCATCCGAAATTTACAGAAAAATAAATAGAGCGATGATACTTCAAATCCAGTAGCAACAAAGATTACTAGCAATGATTCTCGAGATCGTCTCTTAGAATAGCTCTCACAAAATCTTAGAAAGATAACTCTTAGAACAACACAATATGATCGTATCTCTTTAAGCTCACTTCTCTTTTTTCTATGTTTTACTACTTAATGATATATGAAAAACGCAGATCTATATATATGGGATATAAATCAGTTCTCTAACGGCTAGTTCCCATATGTCATGACACTTAAATGCTCTCTTAGACCCCGTATATCATTATGACTTCATTTTGGTTCAATTCACTTAATAAATGACTTTTAAATCTCTCAATTGAGTCCCCCAAAATATTTCTCAATCTCAATTAAATAGAATAGAAATAATTTTATGTACCAAATTGAGAAACATTAAAACTTAATGAACCAACTTAATAGGATTTAAATAATAGATGAAACATATCTTAGATATCATAAGATCCCTTAAATCTCCCACAAATCCCAACAAAAAATTGTTACTTTTAGATATGAATTCGGAATCCTCATTATTCTGAAACAGCGCCCTCAGTCGACCGGTCAGTCGATTGCTAGATTCATGATGTAGCCAAGCTAAAGCTGCTGCATTCATCGGTCGACCTATCTGTCGACTTGGAGATTCAAAGAGTTAGATTTACTTTCACCGGTCGACCTACTTGTTGACTTAAAGATACAGAGAGTTATATTTTTCTTGATCGGTTGACCTACCTGTCGACTTAGAGATACAAAGAGTTCAGGCTGCTTTGTCCGGTCGACTTACCAGTCGACTTATGCATGCTGGATCTCTTTTCTACACACGTTTTTATCAGATTAATAACTCTTAGAAAAGTTTAGGAACTGAATAGTTCTTGATATTGTGTGTATCTTATGTGAAATCCGCAGGTTTCTTTTAATAGCCCTTAAACTAGACCTCCAACGGCTAATTTTAAAATGTTATGTCAATAAATAACACATATGGATCTCATATATCATATAGATTTATAACGGTTATATTTAATCAACAATATAACTTCTAAAACTCTCAATTTAGTCCCCAAAATAATTTGATATTAATCAATGAAAGTATACAAAGAATTATATTTAAATATTTGAACTAAATCATAAGATCAAAATAAAATCCCTTAAATCTCTCCCATATTTTAGGCCCAAAATATTCTCTACCAAAATAGCAATATTTAAACTCAAAATTCGCAGGTTTAAATATAGGAATTTCAAATATATTTTATAACAACTACTTTTCAAATATTATGTCATTAAATGAACACCCCAAGACCTCATACATCATATATAATCAAAATAGATTTTTTTCATTTAAAAATATTATTAGAAAATCTCATTTTGGTCCATAAACATTTTTAAATCGAAATTCATCAAAATAGAAAATATTAAAGCACTTTAATTAGAAGAACATTTAATTAAATAGACCAAATTAATAAGGATTATAAAATATATAGACAATATCTCAATTAAGTATAGATCCCTACAATATCTCAATTAGTTAAGCCAAAAGCGATTGTTAACGACACTCATCAGTCGACCGACCAATACCCATAAGTCGATTGCCCGATTCAAGTTGTAGCCCCAGCCAAACGTTTCACCATCAGTCGACTTACCTGTCGACCGGATAATCCAGATACTTTCACAAGTCGACCTACCTGTCGACTGGAAGATCTAGAGAGTTCATCATCTAAGCACAAGTAGACTTACCTGTCGACCGGGTGATTCAGAGAGTTCCATAAGTCGACTTACTTGTCAACCGAATGATCCAGAGAGTTCGCCTTATAACCACAGGTTGACTTACCTGTCAACTGACCATTGCTGGAACACCTCTCCTTAATTCATTTTCATTCAACTTCTTCGACGTTTTCGCCCCTTTAACCGATTTCTTTTCTCGGTTAGCTCCACTGAATCCTTAAATTTAATTTTAATCAATTATCTTTCTTCAATTACACATAGAAGAAAATTTATTAATTAATTAGGATTCTATAAAAAAACATACATAATTGTAAAAATATTTTGTGTCATGTGTGATCCTAATCGGGATACATTAAAAGTAAAAATTTAACCTGAGTTGTTTTCTCTAGGTTCTTTAAATTCTTCAATCTCTTAACGTCCATCATCTTTGTCATTGTCTTTAACATTTAGCATCCATTTCAACTTCTTCATGATAATATCTTCATTGGAACTTATAAACTGAAACACTCAATAAAATCGTTGGTTCTACCAAAAACATCAACATTTAATTGTCCATCAAAATCTTAGGATTAACAAAATTGAAGTGTTGAATTTTAAGTTTAAAAATAAAGTTTATAAGAGAATAAGTTAAGATTGAGTCATCCGCGTTCCCTAGCTTAGGTTTTGACCCGTGCTTAGGGATGGTTACCAAATCCAATCATACAAGCAAAGAAGATCGGATATCTTATTTAATGGGTAAGATCCCTTCAATCCCGTGAATATTTTTGACATTGATGAAAATTGGCCACGATCTGAGGAAAGACTCGTCAAACAAATCTTCTCACGCCTATAAATACACCAAGGGGCTGCTGGGTTAAGGTACACACAATTTCAAGTAAAACTATGTCAAAATTTTACCTAACATAAGCACTATTGATTCTCACACCGGAAGTACAACACTGGTAAGTTCATTTTTAGTACATTGTTTTGAAAGAACAAGAGCCAAGGAAAATTGAATTCTGGATTGAAGGAGCGCCATATTTGACAATCCCAATTTGATTGGCGCTGTTTGTAGGAAAGATTTATCGTTTTTCACATTTAAAAAAAAACAAATTATGGTCACTCTTCAATCTAGAATCATGAACAGTGATCAAGAACCAAGAGAAAACAATTCACACTATGGATCTGGCTACTAGCCCGCCTGGTGTATCCCATTCATTGATACTCTAGTTGGTGAGAGAGATGCAAGATATCTCGTGAAGAAATATTCATAGCATCCAACAACTCACTAAGCAGACTCAATTTCCACCGCCCTCACTATTGTCGTAGGGCTATATGTTTTTTTACAATAAAGCATAGATGATTGCAGATGATACGAAAATATATTCATGAACACACAAAGAGCCCAACGGGAACAATTTTGGGAATAAGAGTTTAGGAGAGAGTGACAAGAGGAAGGCGCGAGCTGCAATGCCTTTGGAGAGGGAAAGAAGAACTCCAACGTGAGCATCCTGTGCCCCGAGACAAGCGAAGGGTCTCACAGCCTAAGCAAACAATAGTGTTCACTATGGGCTCGTTCTACGGGTGCAACCTGCTCGGTCTCAAGAAAGAACGAATCACGTACTAAAACAATATTGCAGTTACTGTAAATACCCCACCATGTAGCGTGGATTGAATTAGATATTAAAATCGCTAGATTTGTGCCGCACAATAAAAAATTAAATCACATTTAATATATATGTTCCTTAAGCTAGATCTATCTAGCTCTTTCTGTATCAACATAAAATAATTATAAATAGTAAAGATTAAATCATATTTAATCGATATCTCTCGTCCGGTACTTCAACCTCAATATAGGTAGTTCTCGAGGCGTGATTTGAGAAGGCTATTCCAACAACAGCTAGATCTAATTCTGATTCAACAATGATTCTCTTTGGAGTAATACAAATGTATTGTCCGTAATAATATCCACATGAGAAACTCTATAAGTACAATGTTCTTTAGATCTCTCAGAACATAATTATAATCTTCAAAATCTAAGGTCGATTTGTTTTTATTCTAGTAGGTAGTAAGAAACGAAATAGTAGAATAATGAGAGAGAGAATAATGGTGGCCAAATATTGCTTAACCGAATTTTACATAGGGGATGGACACTATGTGGTTCCCCTTATATAAGTATTGTCCAAGGTTCAAAACCCTAGACCCTTTCTATTGCACGTTGGCCCCAAAACTTTTAAATATTTTAACATTGCTACCAATTTCTTTTTAAGGATTTTACTATCTTACTTTTTCTATTGTGTGTGACCCATTAGGTTCATATCAAAAACTGGACGATAGATGTCACACTCCACCCTGGGCCCCATGCCAGAAGCAAGGTGTGACCTCGACTTAATATTATCCAACCATGCAAATATAACCTAAATATGAATATATATATATATATACTTGACTAACAATTAACATAAGCTACATTAGGGTGACACAATGGGTGACACAATGGTCATACTAAATATCACATTCGGCCAATTAAAACAAACAAACTATACATATACAACTCATCCACAACAAAACCACAAAAGGCTAAATCTATTATTACCGACAGTTGCCCTGATAACCTCAAAAGTCATACTACTCTACGATTATGTCTAATGCCAGTAATGGATCAACCTCTTCTTGGATCACCTGAGATAAAATATTTTATCAGTATATTGCTTTATATAATGAAAAAATATATGGATTAAGTACGTATATTTATTAGAATCCACTTTCCAAAATAGAATAAAACCATACACTAAACAATATAAAAGTCCAGCAGATATCATCAGAATGGAACAATTTAATTTCAATTAACTGATCATTCTTAGTTTTATAAAAATAAAATACCACACACATATTTCTATACTCGCCATAGGATTATTTACTTCACGATTGAGAGTTACAACAGTATTGTAACCTGTACATCTGTGTAATCTGAGGTTAATAGTGTCAAAATTATTCAATATTGTCAATGGTAGGAGCACATAGATGGTATCAACTACCATATCATATTGATAATCAATAACATATATCAACAACCTACAAGATTTATTCTCCTGTTAGATCACACACACACCCACAAGACTGTCCATTTATCGAGTCATACAACATCCTGCAGGACATGTCCTCCTGTCAAGATCAACAACATCCCATAGGACATGCTCTCCTGTTAGACACATGCTATGGCATAACAGAATAATAATAAAAATTAATTTTCACATTTTAAATTTTACCTAATCCATTTAACTTTGTAATACTGTCAATTTTAATAAATAATTTTTTTCCACAATTTAATATGAAAATATAATTTTACGTAAAAAAAAAATAGTACACTCATCTAGGTAATTATACAGCTAACACACTACAGCCCAAAGTCTGACGTGGACGACGTCACTTGAGAATCTAACACACGACATGACCTAAAACTAAGAATTTATCTAAATAAATTAAATATGAAATGAAATGTGTGAAATGTATAACAATTAAATAAATTCATTATTTCCTAGCGCTAAAATTTTCTAATTTATATAAAATTTATTAAAATTAAGCACTCTACTTTTTTTTAATCAAAATTAAATCTACAAACTAAAATACTATAACTGTAATTACAAAATTATCAATTAATAATTTAATTTATAAAAAAATATAAACTAACTATTAATAAATAAAAAAATAGTTAGTGAAATACTAAAAACAACATTTTAAAAAAAATTATAATTTATTTTTAACTTAAATTCACAGAAACTATATATATATATATATATATATATATATATATATATATTTCTCCCTCTCTCCCGTTCTCTCTCACATGCTTAAAATTTTCTCTCAATTCTCTCACTCTCTCTCTCACTTTGACTCTTAAGTATTTTTATGTTAAATTAATTTATTTTTATTTTTAAAAAAATACTTTCAAAAGACTTGCCAAATGTTTTGGGTTGAATGATCTGTCTATCAGGGGCTATTGTATTCATTTTCTTCACGGGACCCGCTTTGTTTTCCGACGGAGAAGAAGAAAATGATTCCACTATTCCACATCGGGTTGGATTAAAGGTTCCATTCACATGTGGAGCTGGGAAAGAGAGAGAAAATATTTCACTGATATCTTCGTTGGAGTGAGAGAGGGAGAGGAGTTGGTGAGGAAATGAGAATCATATCTATGCAATTTTTGGAATATCTACACAATATATATATAGGAAATGAGAATCATATCTATGCAATTTTTGGAATATCTACACAATATATATATATATATATATATATTACCGTTGGGTCAGTTACCGTATTTTTAAGTCAAGAAATAAATAATTTAAAAATAATTAAGAAACGACTTCTAATAAAACAAGTCAAGAAATCGTACTATGATATTACTACACTGAGAGCTAAGTTAAGGAATTCCAAGATGAGAGATCTCCGCCTGCGCTCTTTTTTTGACCCATAAAAATCAATTTCTCCTTTTGCCCTTTTTTCCTTCCTTAAAAAAAAAACAAAGAACATCATTTCAACTGTCTCTTGTAAAATTAAGCCAAAAGGTAGACTGGGAGAAATTTGTTTCCACTACTTAGATCCAAAATTTGTATTTATTATCACAACTTGTTAAATTCAACTAATTTTGGTAGCTAAGCAAACACAAATTTTAAGAGAGAGTATTATAAACGTACAAGGATATTAGCGATTAAGATATCTTTCACTGGGATGATATGAACATATTATCTCTACACAATAAAATACACTTTAGATTTTTCAAAAAAAAAATTGTCAAATTAATTTTTAAAATAATATTTAAGAAAAACATTAACAACAATGCCTAAAAAATGAATTAATATATATATATAAACAACCTATAAACATGAATTTTAATCTTTGAAATATGTTTTTTCCCCCTCTTTTTGTGTGTGTGTGTATAAAAATAAAGTTGTTTTTGTTGATCTCAATTTTTTCTAAACATTTATGTAGGCACTGTTGGAATATTTTTTATGGGCTAACATTAATTGAATTAATTATTTTATAAAAATGGGTTAATAGATATTTTACTATTTAAGCAACCCAAATAATCAATGATCATATTTTGATTTGGGCTATGCCGTCTTTTATGTAGAAGTCCAGTTAAGTGGCAAGTGTCAATTTAAGGTTTCATTGAAGCCCGTTATGGAAGGACCCAACGAGAAATCCTAGTATATATAACTAGCTCCCCTCCCTATTTTAGATTAAGGGATTTATTCTCACTGAGAGCTGCCACCACAATAATCTAAATCATAGAAAATAAGATCTAGTTAGTAATCCGTTGCGACAGATTCAATCTCCTGCGATGGCTCAAACATGTATGTATTCGATTACCATTTTTCATTGTTGTGTCCTAATATTCATGTATACTTTAGTTTATTATTGAATTCTGTTTTATTGTGATGATAAGAGTTAATTCAACAGGCAATTTTTCAGTTGATTGTTGAAATTTACTGGATTCAACAATTTTGAAATTCAGGGACTGAAATGAAAATAACTAAAACTTTCCATTGCAAAAAAATCCATGCACTCTTTAATAATATTAAGAGTGATTCCATCGATCAACACATTCAAATATGTAGTCTTTCCATTTATGTTGATTTTTTCCCCTAATTGTTTATTTAAATATAGGAACGTGTACAATGTATATTATTACGTTAGTCCAATGAAACAAATAATTTATAAATATTGATGAAAAATTAAAACTGGTTCATCCTACATGTTACTTTTATATCCAGAATACGGGAGATCTCCCAGCTCAAATTACTCTTTCAGCTCTGGTTCCTACAAAATAATACATCGTGTGTGGACCTGCCGGCATTGCACCTCCAATATGAGAAACAATCAAATATTCTAAGTGAAATTTGGTAGAGTATTAGGTAAATAAAAAAGCGTGTATACTTGTTTAGACCTTTGGTACCTGCAGACATAGGAAGACTTGTTTGGAAAATCTTCCCCTAATTTCGATCCATTATCATTATTGTGGCATAAATAGCAGAATACAGAATTAGTGGGCCGTTACTCAGTGAGTGGCAATGATTCTTTCCTAAATAAGTAGTGTGCACTATAACTGCCTCCTTGGTGGGAGTAGAGATGGTGTCGTGCCCCAAGGTTGTGACCTTGGCAAGGGTGAGGAGTTGAAGTCGAGGAGCCATCTTTCCCTGGTCAGACTTGTAACAACTCGGTTTTCCAAGGTCGCCACTTGATTTCTCATATTTAGAGAATTAAAACTAAAACCGAACGACTAATATTTCCTTCCATAGATCTGATAAATTTTACAATGCGACGGCGACAATTATAATTTGATGATTTATCGAATCAATTTTACAATGGTAAATAATAAATACAACTATTACAAGTTAAATAGAAATTCAAATAATACAATACGTGGTGAAAATTAATCCACCGGAAAATGGTGTTGTGAGCCAAATATCTTGTATAAACATGGCTCACAACAGTTACAACGATAAATAGTATTAGTAATACAATTAGTAATGCGCCACAGTTAAAGAAAAATAACATATGGTGTATTATAGGAAATTTAATCAATTATGTTGATTATTTGATACACCATAGTTGATTAACCTATGTTTATTACTAATACCAACCTTATGGTGTCTACACAAGATAATCATGGTGTATTGTTAGCAGATGGTCAAGGTTTATTTAAATTAGTACCATTTATTTTACAACAGTAAAAATATAAATACAATTATTACTATTATTAATTACAAATTCAATTAAAATTTCCTGCACAGTTACATTCCCACCGGCCCTACAATTAAATTGTGGAATTGTGAGTCAACACTTAATAGAATTTCAACCCCTCTAATACATGCATTTAGTTAATACAACAAATAAAACACATATGTATAATTTTCACATAATCCTAATTATTTCACAAAAATTAACAACTATAATTAAACAACAATAATAATATAAATCTCACAATAGAGAAATCAAACACATATATTAAAAAAAATTAGAAATTTTACCTGAAATCCAAATCGGGATCGCCATGGTATAATTTTATTTTTCTTCTTGATTTCTTGTTTTTTTTTCCTCACCCAAATACAAAAACACCTAATATGCCTGTGTATATCTATATACATATATAAATATATATATAAAGGCTTACGATCTATCCATAATCATAATTGTTTTACATTACACGTTGCAATTATACATCTCCTATATATGTTTGGGGTCCTAGTAAGTTTCCTTCTTTAAGAAGGAAACTCTTTCAACCTTTTATTAAGTAATTAATTTATTTATTTGTACAAATATCCCTTAAAATAAGAAAAATATTAATTATATCTCAAAACTCTTAAAAATATATTTTAAATAATACAATAGTCTAAAAACTTTAAAAGTCAATTTAAAATTAATATTTAATTCTAAAAAATTATCAAATATTATTCATACCATAAATTTATAAAACAAAACCAAAAATATTAAACTTATATAAAATAATATTTTCAAAAATATAAATTTTCGGGGTATTACAAGACTAGTGTTCCAGTTGGCTTGCATATAGCGAGGCGTTTCCCAGGATAGTGCTCATTCTAGGGCAGACACGTTGGTCACCCCATATCTTGCCATAACTTCTTGTGACTGGCATGTGCCTATGGACACGTGGCGACATTTTGGGACTCGCTTGATTTTTCCTCATCAGATGCCCCCCATTCTTGTACGCATGACATAATATGTTTAGGAATATCATGGAGAGAATAATGTCGGGGTTAGGTTTAGCTAAGGAAGTCGTTGGGACAGTCCATGTATCTGCATGCTTAGTAAGATTCGATCTAGTTCGTGCATTCTCAAGGACAATCTTTATTGGTCGTATTTGTGGTAGTCTTTGGGATTCTCCATTTATTAGTCTTGTTAATGCTTGACTTTTAAGGCTCTTGCTCCTCGATATTTTACCTTTCTTCAGTCTATTTAAATTACGTTGTCTATTTCGACTCATCCTCCCAAGAGCTCTTTATGTGATTCATGCTCCCTTCATTCTACAACTTGGACTCCATCTACTATGAAATAGAGGACCATTGCAAAAATCAATTCCACAATTCTAGGAGGATGGAAACCCTGATTCAAGTCACTTTAGGATGCAAAATATGAGAAATCTCGCAGCTCAACTACTCTTCCAACTCAGGTTCCTATAAAACAATGCACTACAGATTCCTCCAGTGTGAGGATTAGTTGAATATTTTGAGTGGAGTTGGGCAGAGTATTAGTTAAGGAAAAAGTGTACATAAATGTTTAGATCCCATGTTGGTAATTATAGATGTAGGAAGACTTGTTTGGAAAGTCTTCCATTAATCCTGATCCATTATCATTATTGTGGCATAAATAGAAGGATATAGAAATAATGATCCATTACTCAGTGAGTGGAAATGGCTCTTTCTTAGATAAGTAGTGCACGTTGTAACTACTTCCCAGGTAGAAGTGCTGATGGCGACATGCCCCAAGGTTGTACCCCTAGCGGGGGCAACAAGCTAAATTTGACGAGCCAACCTTCCCTGACCGGACTGGTGCTTTAGTCTGCTTGGGTATGACAAGCCGCTGCCCGAGATGGTGCTCATTCCAGGGTAGGTGCGTTAGTTTGCCCACATCCTATAGACACGTAATGACAATGGGTCTCACCTAATTTTTCCTCAAATATATACAATAGTAATCTTATTATAATATTAAAAGCAGAAGACATCGCCTAGAATGAACAAGAGAAAAATATTTGTGATTTCTCTAATCTTATACCCCTTTGAAATCAAATGTCAGGAGTAATTCCTTCTACTCTTACTATTCCAACCTATTGTTCAGCTACCTCTTCCCTAAACCTTCTCTATCTTTTTCTCCCTCTCTCACGATTGATATTCCTTTCTCACCACCATCCATCTCTTTGGTTTCACACATACCTACCAATGCTAATGTAGGCGACGTTGGCCAAAATCAAGTCGACATGTGCAACGCATATAATGTCGACTAGGAAAATTCATTTTTCTGGGAGCTCTTCTCTTCATTGTTCATGAATTTAGTTTTATAGTAAATTGACGAGGAAAATCTAAATTTCTACCATGTTCACTTCTACGGGTTGTCGAAAGAGGAGATTCAAAACGAGGGGAAGAGAGAGGTTTCGTGCGTGTGTCGTACACCAGTGTATCGTCGGCATCTCATCTGATTCACTAAATCCCAATCGATTTACAACACAATTTTTCCATTGATAAAGGTAAGTGATGGTTAATTTACACTAATTTTACCCAAGTAATTTTATTTTTATCTTCAACATTCACACTCAACCCCAATCGATCTACAATACAATTTTGACATTGGTAAAGGTGAGTGATGGTTAATTTACACTAATTTTACCCAAATAAATTTATTTTTATCTTCAACGGTTCAACCTTCACACTAAACCATTATCTATTTTTCCATGTTGTGTATCAATAATTTCTTCAATTCCAATTGGACCATTCTTACTTCTCATTCCTTTGTTTATTTTTTGATATTGGCAACATATATGTCATGGAATTAAGTTTATTGGTTCTTGGTAGATTGAATTTTTGAGCATTTAATATTTATAAATATCAATTACATATATAAATATAAGTTTTATTTAACGTTTCTGGTAAAAAGTCTAAATTAACTTCATTACCATCGATGCAATGGATTGATCCTGCAAAATACAAAAGTATCTTATCTTACAGGAGTAAGGAGTTAGTGGTTATTTAGGGGATGGGTGCCTACGCTTCTTATTATAGTTCTTAGGGTGCTTGCAAGTTGATTCGATGAGTTTTTTTTCCATAACTTTCTTTTTTTTTTCTTTGTTTCTAAAAACAAGGGAACAAAATTGAAAAGTTCTTTTTTTTCTCTCTGTTTCTGTATTTTTATTTCTATTCCCAATTTTATGAGAATCAAAGAGAAATTTAGGAATGAAACACTAAACAAATGCCAACTTATTTTATGCGTCTTGAATTTGTGCTCAGAATGTTGTCATTTATGGGTTTTGACATTATGTAGAAATTAGTGGCATTGTGTAATGAAGTGATTTTTCTTACTGAATGTTATTGTTATGTTACTACTAAAGTATTAATAAAGTAAATATTTTATGTTTCAATTAGTTTCTATTAAATGAGGACTCCAAATTTCGCTCCCTATGGTGTAATTTGTATTTCTGTTCTCATTTTTTTAAAACAAAAATAGAAATTTGAGAACATGCACATTAAATTCATAATAAGTTTTTACCCATTTATTTCCATCATTTTCCATCTCAAGCATTTAATCTCTGATACTATTTGTATTGAACTGAAATTACCATGTATTTCTTTGTTGTCGTGGCCTTTGGACTCAAACATTGTGGATATATCTGCTTCTATAGTATAGCCCAACGCCTGAAGAAAAATCATCCTCATAGAAAATAAAAAAAGGGTCTCTTTGGTTGAAGGTAACTTTTTTTTGGGGGTGTGTGTGTAAATCAACCAAGCCTTAAGAGGGTATACAAACCTTATTTGAATCCAAATAGCCTCTTAATTAGGTAAATCATCTGAAATTTGATTTTGCAAAGCGAATTCAATTTTTATTGTAATTCTGCTACTACTTCTTCTTGATTTATTGTACGTTCGTTGCAAATGGATGATTGGCTTCCGGAAAAATCATTTATAGGTGGATTTTTACCAAAATGTTTGTTTCCAAATGTGCCGATTACAAGAAATCCAGGCGAGTCACTGAATTCATCTCTTCCAATTTCTTCCACATTTATTGCCTATATACACACACACACACATACACATACATACATGTATTGAAATTATTTTGTGAATGATTTTGAGCATTTATCCATGAGTTGATGTTAATCTCACACAAAATGCGTAAAATGTCACGTAAAAAAGGGCATTTGAAAAAGGGTTAATGCATCGAAATTACATGGACATTTCTTCTATAACTTTGACAGTGGAAGAGAAACAAACAATTCTTGGTTCCTATATTTCTATTTCTATTCCAAAAAAAGATTTGAACAAAAGTCGACGTTACAAGCAACAAAACTTTTTTGTACTGATTTTTATATAAATTTTGAGGGAAAAAAACACAAAAAAAAAACTGGGGAAAACACACAAAAAAATGATTTCCTAATAACAATTGTTTTCTCTTCTTAATTTTTTTTTCTTTTCTATCATTCAACTTATCTAATTTCTTCTTGAATATATTTAATTTTTCCCTTTAATATTTTTTTTTGTGTTGTTCAGTGTTTTCTTCAAGTCTGCTCCTTAATTGTTTATGGGTTATTGTATGTCAAAGAGTTTGTTACACGCTCGCGTATTGATTACTCGCAAGTGCACGAGGTCTAGTTTTAATATAATAGATCGTTTAAGATCGGATATCGTTCCCACATGGACGGGTTGAATAATTGAATATCACAATTTGCATAATCTCCTATTATTCAGACGGTTAAAGAAATGATTTAAAATAAAACTAATTAAAACTAAGCTAAACTACAAGTAGTGAATTAATCCTAACTAAGTTGATTAACTAGGGACTGATTTCATTCACTTAATACACGTTTGATTTTGTTTTAGTTAACAACAACGGAGTTTATGGTATCCGACAATCTCGGTTCTAAAACTCCTCCGCCACCTCTTCAGAGTGTAAGACGGGGGAATACGCGAATTCGTGTCAATGCCGAGGTCCCCCTCAACGTCTTAAAGACTCTAGGCTGCGTGAGTCTTACCCCAACGTCATTGATTGCACACTAACTAATGCCCTCCCGGGTCGTTAGATCGTAACGATGTGTTTACCCTAGTTTAAATCCAGGGTTACCTCTTCCAATTTTCAAACCCTAGATTATCAAATCCAACCCTAATACCTTAACAAACATATTGAAGTTGTAATAAAATAATAAACACAATCGGATTTAAAAGAAAACAACCGTTAAAGAAACATATATTAACCCAAACGAGTATTTACACAACTACATCGATCCCTAGCCAATATTTATCTAATCTAACATGATCTTGGCCATTGAAACATTAAACCAATACATATTCATCATCATTTACAATAAAACATTAAATTACAAAGAGAGAAACAAAGAGAGAAAGATCAAATCTTAAAGTGGAGTGATCCATTGTCGCCAAAGATCGATCCGCCAATGTTTTCTCTTCTCCGGATGATAAATGTCTTCTTCAAGAATGGCCAAGGATCAATCTCCTAAGGTTATGGAAGTTTCATGCTCCAATAGTTCTTAAGGGAAGTGGGAGAATAGGTATTAATAGGCACAATGTTTCAAAATATCTCAAAATATCTATTTGCTGTGCAGAGGTCACCGCCGCGGCCGTGGGATAAGTCAGTTTGTTCTCAGATATTTTACCACTGCGGCCGTGGGCTTGCGCTGCGGCGGTGGAATAATATCCAACTCTCCGATCTTTTACTGCCACGACCGTGGGATTCTCGCTGCGACCGTGGGACTTTGTTCATTTAAGCACTTATCTGCATTCTTATCACCGCGGCCGTGGATTCTTCGCCGCAGCGGTGGCTCTTGTAATCTTGAAATCTTGTTTCTTCATCATTTCTTCACCGTTTTCCCACCGTTTACACTCGTTTGTCTTTTTTTTGCGTCCCTACACCTGAATTACATAAAAACAAACTAAAAAATAATTAAATATAACTAAAACACTCGAAAATTATCAAATCCGGTTTAGAAGTAGATATGTATTTTATACCTATCAGTTATGGACATCATATAAATTTGCCAACAAATGAAAAACAAATTGTTGTTTCCTTTTGTTCTTTGGTGCTTATGTTCCATCTCTTTCTGAATCTGTGTTTCTTTTTTGTTGCTTCTTTTTTTCTGTTAGTGTTATGCTCGTGCTCTTAGCACCACCTCCATCCGAAAAAATAGAATGGTCCTTACATGCCAAACTTGAGTTACACAAAGCTGTGTAGTACTGTTCATATGGGATAATGTAGATAATGATGACAGGCTCTGATCTGGATTCGTATTTTCTCACCCAAATCACAATGTGCTTGGAATAGTGATTTTTAGGCTAATTTTGTTATTACAATTATAAAATTTGATTTATGAGCGTATACAAACAAATGATTGTTTTTCCTTGATTTAAATTTATTTGTATTTGTTTGTAGCTCTCCTATCTTCGTAAAAAAGAAGAAGTTAAAATTAGAAAGGAAAAACAAAAGGGGGGAATTAAAAAAAAAAAAAAAAAAAAAAAAAAAAACCTTATAAATAAATTAAAATATTCATTTTTTATTTTTAAATTTTGTGGTTCGTTTTTATGTATTTTATCATGTGTTCTATTTTGTTGTTATATGAGTATAATTTTTATTTATCAATATTCTGTTATAAACCAAGTAGTTTTGGATGTATGAGTATTGATTAGTTAATGATATTTTTGTTTTTTATTTTTTTCGTTTTGAATGGTAAAGGATACCATAAAAATAAGGTTTAATGTGTTAGTTAAAGTAAGTTATATTTTTTGGGGGATTATTTTGTATATTATGAAAATTTAATGGTTCAATTGAATATTTATTTATTTCTAAAGAGAGAAAAATATATTTTTTTCTTATATAATTACATTTTGGTTTGTCTGGTTGTATAAAGGTTTAAGTAATTTTATTTTTCTTTTGAGGGCTCCCAAATTTAAAAAAAAAAAAAAAAATACATATTTTTAAGGATTACTAAAATACAACTCATGCCAAAAGTATAAAAAATTAATCATTTCAAAATTGTTCTTATTTTATAGTAATTTTAATAACAAGTTTCACTAAGATAGTGGAGCGAGAAACGAAGATAATGGCTGTAGTGAAAAATGAAGGTGGTGGCAACAAAAGAAGAGGAAAAAGTGGACCGTAACGAGGACAAGGTGGCAAGGGCGACGAGCATATGAATAATGTTTTATTTATTTATTTTCTATTTTTTTAAAGAGGAGTTTGTGCTATTTTTTTTTTATAAAAAAAAATTAGTACTTATGAACAATGTGTTATTTAGTTGGTTCTTAAAAAGTTGTTTGATTTTAAAAGTGGAGTTGTGGAGGAAAACTTATAATATTTTTGGTTGGAGTGGGTAAAGGTTGGTTAGTTATTTGGAGAGGTCTAGGAAATATAGAAAAGAAAGAAAAGATAACAAAAAAATGGCCTACGAAAACCAATAACCAAAACTTATTTTCTTTAAAAAAAATAGAAAAACAAATACATTAACATTATTTTAGTACAAATTAAATGCTCATATTTTTACTAAAACCATGTTTTTATTACGATACTACAAATACAAAAAAATATATTCTCAATCATAAGTCTCTTTAAATTTTAAATTATATTCAACTAAAATTTTATCATTCTATCAAATATTTAACAATACTCTCAATTTAAACACATAAAACCAACATGTTCATATGTTAATTGAAAATAAATATTAAAAAAAACTTTTAAATATTTTCAATAGTCTCTATTGATCCTGAGATTTTGATGGACAATTAAACGTTGATATTTTTTGTGGGACTAATGATTTGTTTAAGTGTTTCAGTTTATTAGTTCCATATGATGAAGATTTGATGATAAAAATAATGAATGATTAAGAAGTTGAAGAATTTGAAGAACCTAGGGAAAATAACTCAGGTTTAAATTTCAACTCTTAATATCCCAATTAGGATCACACACGGCACAAAAAGATTTTTAAATGCTTTTTATAAATATGTGTGTTTTTAATAGGATCCTAACTAGATGAAATATTTGCTCCTATGTATAAATTGAAAAAGAAATATTTATAATTGATTAAAATTGGAGTTAAGTATTTAGTGTAGCTAATTAAGAAAAGAAAATGGTTAAAGGGGCAAAAACATAAATGAGAATGTATTAAAAATGAGTTTAGAAAATAGATCCAGTATCCTTAAGTCTACTGATAAGTTGACCGAAGCATATAAGGCAAACTCTCTGTATCTCTAAGTCGACAAGTAGGTCGACCGGTGAAGATAAATGAAACTCTCTGAATCTCTAAGTCGACAGCTACGTCGACCGATGGGCACAAAATTCTTGACTTGGCTACATCCTGAATCAAGCGGTTGACTGGTCGGTCGACTGATGACGCAGTTTTAGGATATTGGAGATTCCGAATTCATATCTAAAAGTAGTCATTTTTGGTTGAGATTTGTGAGAGATTTTGGGGATTTTATGATATTTAAGATATGTTTCACCAATTATTTAATTCCTATTAATTTTGTTAATTAAGTTTTAATATTTCTTAATTTGGTACATATAATTGTTTCTATTCTATTTAATTGAGATTGAGAAATATTTAGGGGACTTAATTGAGAGATTGAAAACCTATAATTAAGTGAATTGAACCAAAATGAAGTCATAATGATATAAGGAGTCTAAGAGAGCAATTAAGTATCGTGACATATGGGGACTAGTTGTTAGAGAGCTGATTTATATCCCATATATATAGACTTGCGGTTTTTTTCATATTATAAAGAGAGATTAAGAGATCAAGAAATCATATTGAGTTTTTCAAAGAGATATCATACTGAGTTTTTTGTGAGAGCTATTCTAAGAAATAATTTTGATAATCATTGACTGTTAATCATTGCTGCTACCGGATCTAAAATAACTACACTCTAATTATTTTTTCGGTGGATTCTAGGTGAGATCTTTCCAATTACTTTCTATATTGTATTACTTGTTTAATTTTTGGAAATTGATCTTTAGAAATTGTTTTTTATTTTTATTGAAGAAATATTTTATAAACAATTTCTTAAATCTGATTATGTGTTAAATTACATGCTACCCATCTTTTGTTAAAAATCAGATTTTGACTATCTCACATTTTCTATCACTAGTTTTGGGATATTAATTGAGTTTTAATTCATCAGGGGTGGTAGAAGCTCCGAGTGAGAAAAATCACTTATCAATTTTTATGGGTAAGTTGAGTGACGGATTAAAAATTGTTGGGTGTATTTAATCAAAGGGTAACTGGTTTCAGTCTCTTCATGTAAAGAGATTGAGGTAGTAATTCTTCCTGGATATAATTTATTTGTGTGAATTTTGTAACGGTTCAATCCTTACCGGGTAAAAGGATATTTAGAGTGTTGGTGAGGTTTTGATTCATTTGCCTTTGTGTTAAAGAGAATTAGGTTATTCTTGAGCCTGTAAAAAATAGAAGTTCTTTCTTAACGTATGAAAAGGATTTTGTAAAGGTTGATTATGAGACTATAAAATAATAGTTGTAAGGATTTAGTTCCTACCTTTAAAGGGATATTGAGTATTAGTGGGTGTGACTCTCCATGGAGCTCGGAGGACCGAATTAGCCAAGAGTAACTTGGTGAACCAGTATAAATTTCTGGTGTTCTGCAATCTTTAATTTGTTTATTTTTGTTGTTTGGTGTGCACCTAGTTAATTTCATAATTCCGCTATGATATAAAGATAATAATTAATTTAGGATTAAAATTAATTATTTGATTTATTAAATTATTTTCTTTCTGATATTTTTAATTACCCAAGTCACCCCCCATCTTGGGTATTCCACTAGGCCAACAATTAGTATCAGAGTTGGTTTTAACTCGATATACTTCACAGTATAGCTAAACACGATCACACGGAGTATCTTGATTCTGAAGTTATGTGTACTACTGTTAATTCTGCTTCTTCTAATAGTCATTGTTTTGATCGTGAGATTGATATAATTTGCAATTATGAGAATGTAGATAAGGCTATTGAAACGATTATTGCTCTTACGTATGTTTTTTTGGAAAAGAGAATTTTATTTAGTAAAAGATTACAACTCTTGAAAATAAGAAGTTTAGTACTGTAAAATCTCTCAAGAAAAAGAATTTGGATAAATATTTTGAAACTGTTGAGTTTAAAAATGCTTTATCTAAAATCAGTAAGTTGTGTGATAAAATTGAGTCTCTTGAGGATGAGACTGAGGTTTTGAAAAATGATTTTTATGATCTTCAACAGAATAAATTTAAAAGAAAAAATATTGAAACCTTGAATGAGGCCTTGAGTATTGAAGTGGACAATACAAGGTGTGAGCTTGATAGAGCTCGTGTAAAAATCCATTCTGTTGAAAATGAGTGCCAAATTCTTAAGAATGGTCTTGAATTTATGCATAAAAAGAATTTTTGTCTATAGGTAAACGTTAGTACCAATGAACGGTTACTTGAGAAAACTCAAATGGAGATTAAAGAAGCAATGGATAAATTCAAGGCTGTTGAGAGTACTAAATCTATTGAAAAACCAATAGTTACAAAAGCTATTTCTCAAAATCGTAGAAAATATTATGCTCCCGTAAGAAACACTGACTTTTCGAAGAGGCGTGCTAATAGTATTAAGTGTTTTTATTGTGGTAAATTTGGTCATTATGAAAACTCTTGTTATCTATTACACTGTTACCCTGTCGGATCTAGAAATAACTGGATACCAAAAAGAGATAATTTTGGTGGTACACGTGCAAATCAGAGATTCAGACAAAGGTACAATAAATACTACGTTCCGACAAGGATATTTAAACAGACAAGAAGGTACAATGAATATGCCCTGCCAAAGAGGGAACCAAGGTTCAATGTACCTAATAAGAAGAATTAGCACGTGACAAATACAAGAGTACAGAAGCAACAGGCTCAATATGTGAGAGTTGACAAAGCTTATTCACAACAAGCAGCAAGATACTAGTACAAGAAAAGATTAATTTACAAAGTTGTGCCAAAGCAGCATGAAGTACTAAGCAAAGGCAAAGAAGTTCTTACTGAATCAATTCAAAGAATTGTTGTTCCTAAGAAGGAAAAAATTAAGATGAAAAATCAAGTACTAGTAGAGTCAAAGGATACCAAGTCAGAAATTAGTAATCCACCAAAGGTACATACACTACTTGCTCTCAAATATGATCTAGGTATGTTAATTTTTTTTAAGTTTAAGTTTATTAATTTTGTTACGGAGACTGAGCCTGTTCATTTTGAAACTTAGATGTTTGCAATACATGTGTGTGTGTGTGTGTTTAAATATGTGCGTAATTAAATTTTTATAAAATATATGTGGATCAAAATAAGAGATAAAAATTGAGTTAAGTTGATCAAATTAGGTTTAAATGCACAAAATCAAACAGCTCAGAATGAGCAGTTGACTTATGAGTCGACCGACAGTTTCAGGTTGGAATATCGAGAGTCATGTTGCATTCATCTATCGACTGCCTCTAAGATGGCTGTCAACTGATCATGTCGGGATATAAATCCCCTGACTTGTTTATTTCATTTCATCCAAAACTAAAACCCTTTTTTTTCTCTAAAACCCTTCATCTCCCAAGTTCGTTCAAGCATAAATCTCATGAAATCAGTTCATTTCAGCCTGGATTAGAAGAATTTTTGGTTGAATCAAAAGGTCTAAGGCTCGGATCTAAGTGTTGGAGGCTGATTACTCGTGAAAATCAAGGTTAGTCTTCTCTAAACTCTAGGGTTTTGGTTGGTACTTGGTTTAGACTAAATTTCTTGAGATATTTTGGTTGAGTTGTTATAGATTTGTGTGAAAAATGTCTAGAATCAAGAATCGTGCAAATAGGCCTACATTTGACAATGTATTTTTTCAAAAGGAAGAAGATGAGAAAAAATATAATGAGAAATTTTTCAACCGAGAGGTTTTAGGTTGCAAACCTATAGATTTTGTTGGTTTGAAAGAGAAAAATATTGATATTGAGAGATATTTTAGGAATTTAGGGTGGGTTGATTTTTTTACCCAAAAGAATGAGTGGATGCCGGTATGGGTGAAAATGTTCTACAACAATCTCACTTACAATAATATTACAATTTCATCTAATGTTAAAGGAAAAGAAATTTGGTTTGACAGGGGGTTATTATGTGATATTTTGGAAATACCTAGAGGAGACATAGTTCCGTACAATACCCCTTACTGGCTTTCGATAAATTTCAATAGAAGGGTAATTGCTGAGAAATTTGATATAGAGAGAGACAAAACAGGATCATTATCTATTGAGCATTGATTCCTTCATTTGGTGCTAACCTATTCGGTTGTGCCTAGAGGGGGAAGTCATGTTAATGTAAATGACTTTGATCTTTATTTTATGAATGAGATTGTTGAAGGGAGAAAATTGGATTTAGTTCATATCATGATGGACCACATGAAGTATCATGTTCAGAAACCCTCTGGAATACTACCCTATGCTGATGTACTCCAAAGCTTGTCTGATAATTTTGGAGTTGAAATTAATCCTGATGAGAAAATATTTATGACAATCATACCTGGATGGATCAATGTGGGGAATGTTTCGTTAATGGGATATGAGTACAGAGAAAATAGATGGGTAAAGAAAAGGAATCAAAAAAGGCAGAGAATGTAGGTTGTAAGCGAGGAAGAAGAAAATGAAGAAGAAATTAGCATAGATCAGAAGATGGATTTTCTCCATAATCAAATTGATGGTCTATGAATACATGCGGATTTAATGGATGATCGGATGACTGGGCTAGAAAATAAAATGGTTCAAATGAATATGAACATGGAAGCTGGATTTGGGAAAATCACAGGGAATCTGGAATAAATATTTCAGTTTATACAGTCATCTCATCACGGATACCAGTAGCAGTACAATGCTTAGCCACACTTTATAGGACATTCTATGTTTAGATCATAGCAGTCATTTGGAGGACCAACTACAGTAGGGCCATCTGGAGTAGGACCGTTAATGCCATTTCATCAGCAAATGACTCTAGGACCAATTGTTCAGCCAGGTGTTTCGTATCCTCAGCAGCCAGCTACTAGTATGATAAGACTTTATTATCACTTTTCTGGAAAGAGCCCTTACTAGACCTTTTTTTTTTTTTTTTTGTTATTCAGACAAGTTTTACATTTACTATTTCGGTCTATAATAGCTAATTTAGGATTGTGGTGAAACTTGATTTCTTGTGTATGAATTTTGATGGATTAACTAGACTTGATCTACTTAGTTAAGTTTTCTATATCTAATGATGATCCACATGGTATTTGTTGAAAATAATCTTAATACATAAAATTAATTTTATGAATTAATTTAATGTGTTTGCCTAAAATAAGAGTTATCGTGGTTCTCCCCTCCTCCTCCCTAAATTTTGTTTTTGAAGATGACAAAGGGGGAGAGTTAGTTGATGTTTTATTGAATATCTTAAGGGGGAGTTTTTTTTTTTTTTTTTAAATTGTGCTTTATTGATTATGTTTTCAAAATCTTCATTATGATGCTTAAATGAGTTATAAAACCCATCCTCAGATTTAGGGGGAGTGTGGTTTTATTATTATTTTGAAGAAAACATCAAAATTAATTGTCATCATAAAAAAAGGGAGAGATTGTTGATCTTGAGATTTTGATAGACAATTAAACGTTGATATTTTTTGTGGGACTAACAATTTATTTAAGTGTTTCAATTTATTAGTTCCATATAATGAAGATTTGATGAAAGATGATGAAGGATTAACAGGTCGAAGAATTTGAAAAACCTAGGGAAAATAACTCAAGTTTAAATTTCAACTCTTAATATCACAATTAGGATCACACATGACATAAAAAGATTTTTAAATGATTTTTATAAATATGTGTTTCTAATAGGATCCTAATTAGCTGAAATATTTGCTCCTATGTGTAAATTAAAAAAGAAATATTTATAATTGATTAAAATTTGAGTTAAGTATTTAGTAGAGCTAATTAAGAAAAGAAAATAGTTAAAGGGGCGAAAACGTAAATGAGAATGTATTAAAAACAAGTTTAGAAAAGAGATCCAGTATTCTTAAGTTGACTGAAGCATATAAGACAAACTCTCTGTATCTCTAAGTCAACAGGTAGGTCGACTGGTAAAGAGAAATGAAACTCTCTGAATCTCTAAGTCGACAGATAAGTCGATCAATGATCACATAATTCTTGGTTTGGCTACATCCTGAATCGAGCGATTAACTGGTCGGTCGACTGATGGCACAGTTTCGGGATATTAAGGATTCTGAATTCATATCTAAAAGTAGTTATTTTTTGTTGAGATTTGTGAGAGATTTTAGGGATTTTATGATATTTAAGATATGCTTCACCTATTATTTAATTCCTACTAATTTGGTTCATTAAGCTTTAACATTTCTCAATTTGGTACATATAATTATTTCTATTATATTTAATTGAGATTGAGAAATATTTGAGAGACTTAATTGAGAGATTTAAAAGCTATAATTAAGTGAATTGAACCAAAATGAAGTCATAATGATATAAGAGGTCTAAGAGAGTAATTAAGTGTCGTGACATATGAGAACTAGTCGTTAGAGAGCTGATTTATATCCCATATATGTAGACCTGCGTTTTTTTTTTTTTTTTCTTCATATTATAAAGAGAGATTAAAAGATTAAGAGATCATATTGAGCTTTTCTAAGATATATCATACTGAGTTTTTTGTGAGAGTTATTTTAAGAGATAATCTTGATAATCATTGACTATTAATCATTGCTTCTACTGGATCTGAAGTAACTATATTCTAATTATTTTTTTTGGTGGATTCTGGATGAGATCTTTCCAATTACTTTCTATATTGTATTACTTGTTTAATTTTTGGAAATTGATCTTTAGAAATTGTTTTTTATTTTTATTGAAGAAAATATTTTATAAATAATTTTTTGAATCTAATTACGTGCTAAATTACATGCTACCCATATTTTATTAAAAATTAGATTTTGACTATGTTACATTTTCTATAACTAGTTTTGGGATATTAATTGAGTTTTAATTTATCTGGGGTGGTAGAAGCTCCGAGTAAGAAAAATCACTTGTCAATTTTGTTGATCCTAAGATTTTGATGAACAATTAAGTGTTGATATTTTGGTGGAACTAATGGTTTAATTGAGTATTTCAGTTGTTTAAGTTCCAGTGATGAAGAAGATGCGATGACAAATGGATGTTAAATGATGATGAGAACGATGATGAAGAATTAAAAGTTTGAAAAAATTAGAGAAAACAATTCAAGTGAATTTCAACTCTTAATATCCTAATTAGGAACACACTGCCCAAAAAGTTTTTATTGTTTATGTGTGTTTTGATGAGGTGAAATTATTTACTCCTATGTGTTATTAAAAAGAAATATTTTTAAATGATTAAAATGGAATATAAAAAAGATTAGTGGAGCTTATTTAGAAGAGAAAATGGTTAAAGGGGCGAAAACGTAAAAGAGAATAAGTTAAAAATGAGTTTAGAACAGAGATCTAGAAGACACAAGTCGACTGGTAAGTCGGCTAGACCAATCAGCATGAAGTCTCTGTATCTATGAGTCGACAGATAGGTTAACCGACCAAGAAAAACTGAACTCTCTGAATCTACAAGTCGATAGGTAGGTCGACCGGTGAAGGAAAAACGAACTCTCTGAATCTACAAGTCTACCGATGAACGTCCTTGGTTACAACCTAAATCTATTAGTCGACTGGTCGGTTGACTAGACACGCTATTTCAGGAAACTATTTATTCTGATATTATATTCAAAAGTAGCCGTTTTTTGTTAGGATTTGAGAGATATTCGGGGATATTTTTATATTTAAGATATGCTTCAACTGAAATATAAATCCTATTGATTTGGTTAATTAATTTTTAATGTTTTTCAAATTAGTACGTAAAATTGTTTCTATTTTATCTAATTGAGTTTGAGAAATATTTAGGGGACTTAATTGAAATATTTGAAAGTTGTTATTAAGTGAATTGAACTAAAATGAAGTCATTATGATATAAGGGGTTTATAAGTGCTATTAATTGTCATGACACATGTGAACTAGCCGTTAGAAGGCTATTTTCATTCTCCCTTAAATAGACTTGCGAATTTCTTATATCATTAAGGAAGATAAATCATATCATATCATAAGAGTGCGCTTTTTCTAAGAGTTATTTTTCTAAGAGTTTGTGAGCTATTATAAGAGTGAAATTGAGAATCAATTGCAATTAATCTTTGCCGCTACTGGATTTGAAGTTACATTGATCTATTTATTCTTTCTGTGAATTCCAGGTGAGATCTTTCCAATTATATTCTATCATTGCATTACTTGTTTATATTTTGGAAATTGATCTTAGAAATTATTTATGTTTTTTATTGAAAAAAAATATTTTACAAACAATTTTTTGAATTTGATTACATGCTTAAATTTGTTACCCATATCTTTTTTAAAATAAGATTTTCAATCTCACATTTTTTCTATCACTAGACTTGAGATATTAATTGAATTATTATTTATCTGGGGTGGTAGAAGTTTCGAGTGAGATTTTCTGCTTCTCAATTTGTATTGGTGAGTAGTGTGACGGGTTAAATACTATTGGGGGTATTTAATCAAGAGTAGCTGATTTTCAGTCTCTTCCTGTAACGAGATTGAGGTAGTAATTCTTCCTGGATAGAATTGCGTTTTGAGTTATTATTGTAACGGTTTAATCCTTATCAGGTAAATGGATATTTGGAGTGATTGGTGAGGTTTTGATTCTTTGGCCTTAGTGTTAAAAAGAATTAGGTTGTTCTTTAGCCTGTAAAAAGTAGAGATTCTTCCTTAGCCTGCGAAAAAGATACTGTAAAGGTTGATTATAAGCCTGTAAAAGAATTGGTGTGTGGGTTTGGTTCCTACCTTTAAAGGGATCTTGAGAATTAGTGAGTGCGAATCTTTGTAGGGCTCGGAAGACTAGATTAACTAAGAGTAGCTTGGTGAACTCGGATATATCGGTGTGTACTGCATTGCTATTTTCTTTATTTTATCTTTTGTTGTTTGGGTATGCATCTAGAACTTATTACATTTATCCGCTGCTATAAAGATAATAATTAATTTTAGGATAAAATTAATTGTTTAATTTTTTAAGTGTTATTTTTTCTCTGATTTTTTTTAATTACCCAATTCACCCCCCTCTTGAGTATTTCATTGGGCCAACAAAATTTTATTACTAAGCTGAGTGACAGATTAAATACTGTTAAGTGTATTTAATCAAATGGTAGCTGGTTTTAGTCTCTTCTTGTAAAGAGATTGAGGTAGTAATTTTTTCTAGATAGAATTGATTTGTGTGAATTTTATAATGGTTCAATCCTTGTCGGGTAAGAGATATTTGGAGTGTTGGTGAGGTTTTGATTCTTTCGTCTTTGTGTTAAAAATAATTAGGTTATTGTTGAGCCTGGAAAAAGTAGAAGTTCTTCCTTAATCTGTGAAAATGATTTTGTAAAGGTTGATTCTAAGTTTGTAAAAGAATAGTTGTGAAGGTTTAGTTCCTACCTTTAAAGAGATCCTGAGTATTAGTGGGTGCGACTCTCCGTGGGGTTCGGAGAATTGAATTAGCCAAAAGTAACTTGGTGAACCAGTATAAATTTCTGGTATGTTATAATATTTAATTTGTTTATTTTTGTTGTTTGGTATGAACCTAGTTGATTTTATAATTCCACTGTGATATAAAGATAATAATTAATTTAGAATTAAAATTAATTATTTGATTTATTAAAGTATTTTCTCTCCGATATTTTTAATTATCCAATTCACCCCCTCTTGGGTATTCCACTGGGCCAAGAATTGGCATCAGAGCAAGTCCATATATTCCTTTACTAATTTAAGTTGATTTTTAATTTTTAATTTTTTAAATTTCTACAGTTTTCTCGGGGCTGTCTTGCAGGTTGGTGGTCTCTATAGCTTTTTATGGGGAAAGACTAAAGAAACACAAATCAAAACGAAACAACATCCGCCTGATCATGCAAGACACGTAGTACAACTGGAATGTGTAATGTGTATGGAAGGACGCACATCTGAAAAAAATTCGGATTTGAAGAAAAACGAAATACAAGCATCTGAATGCACCGTGTGTAGTGAACTAGCAATGACAAACCAGAAACCTAAGGTAGTCATGAAAGAACAAGGTCCGAGTCAAACAAATGACACAGTGCCTATTGAATGTGTTATTGTATCTATTCCAGTGAGCAAAGATGAAACACGAGAAGAGTCGGAAAATTCCCGTGGTCGCTAGATTTTTGGCACGGCCGGGAGTTTAGATAGTGTCTGGAGGTACGAAAATTGGAAGTTTTAGAATTGACTTAAAAAATGAGCATAGAGTGTTGAATTTCAATTTTGATTCTAGGTTTCAACTTTAGCCCACCAAACACTGCTTTAGATTTATCACAATTTTTTTGCCCTTTTTTTGGCAATTTTATGATGTACTGAAAAACAAAAAGGGTGTGTGAGAGAGAGAGAGAAATTATGTAAGAAGGATGTGACTGATATTATTCAATAATTGTGAACAGATATTGTATGTTGTTTTCTTAATTGACATAAGTTAACTACGATAAAATATCATATAATAAAAATATTAATAATACTTTGAATTCTATGATTTATTTATTTTGTTTTATTTTATTTTTTCTGTTTTGACTGATGCATTCTTTATTTTTATTTTCTCAAGTTTGTTTGATTTACTAATATTTTAATTTTTTTTTATTAATTCTAATTCCGTCATTAAATTCATTCTTCTAAAATTATTACCTAAGCGCGCGAAGAAAAAAAAAAAAAAAAAAAAGAAAAGAAGAAAGAAGAAGAAGAAAGGGGGAGGAGAAATTGTTTTCTAAAACCAAACAGGCTGTTAACATTTGTCCAAGCTAACATTGGATTCAAGAACAAGAAATGAGAAAGATCAAGTTTTGATAAATTATTTCTTCCACGGCTCGTTTCGTTTGGTTGGACGGAATAGAATGAGGGTGGAATGAAATGGAAGAAGTAATGGAAAAAAAGAAAAAATAAAATGGAATTGTTAACAGAATCACTATTCCATTTTCTTATTTGGTTGATATGGAATAAGGAAAAGAATGTAATAGTAAAATATAGTAAAATTCTCATTATTCTCTTATAAAATTATTATTCTATTATCTTGTTTGATTGGTATGAAATGAGTGAATAAATAAAATGAAATATAATAAAATTCTCATTATGCACTTATTACAAAATTTTATTATATTTCACTATTATATTGTTTCCCTCATTTTATTATATTTCAATATTCCATTCAATTTTAAATTTCTGTTTTCTAATTTCTGTTTCTATAATTTCTGTTTTTGTTCGCAATTTTCAGTTTCCGTTATTTAATTTTCAGTTTATGTTATTAATTTTTTGTTTCTGTTCTCAATTTTCTATTTTTGTTTTTAATTTTCAGTTTTTGTTCTCAATTTTCTATTTTCGTTCTCAATTTTTTATTCTCTAAATTTCTATTTTTGTTCTCAATTTTTAGTTTATGTTCTCAATTTTCTATTTTGTTCTTAATTTTTATTTTTTGTTCTCAATTTTCAGTTTCCGTTTTCAATTTTATGTTATTTAATTTTATGTTTTTGTTCTCAATTTTCAATTTATGTTCTCAATTTTTTGTTTCTGTTCTTAATTTTTTGTTCTCAATTTTCTTTTTCTCTTCCCAATTTTGTGTTCTCTAATTTCTATTTATGTTCTCTAATTTTTGTTTCTGTTCTTGATTTTTAATTTTTGTTCTTAATTTTCAAGGGCTTAAATACAAGGACTATTATGTAATTTACGGCATGTTTGGTTGGATGGAATCGAGGGGGGAATGGAATCGCATTCCGCCCTCGATTCCTATTCCATTGTTTGGTTCTCCAATGAAATCACTTTTGTGATTCTATTGGAATGAAATTGAATGGAATGAGATTTCATTTGAGATGGGATAGAATGGGATTCCAACCCAATAAAATAAATATTTTAAATTACATGATAACCCTTATAATTAAGTCCTTAAAAATTGAGAACAAAAACAAAAATTAGAGAACATAAATTAAAATTAGATAACAGAAAGTTGGGAATAAAAATAGAAAATTGAGAACAAAAAATCGAGAACAGAACTAGAAAATTGAGAACAGAAACTGAAAATTGAGAATAGAAACAGAAAATTGAGAACATAAACCGAAAATTGAGAACAAAAACAAAACATTAGAGAACAGGAAATTGAGAACATAAACTAAAAAATGAGAACAAAAACATAAAATTAGTGAACAGAAAATTGAAAATAAAAACTGAAAATTGAGAACAAAAATATAAAATTAGAGAACTAAAAATTGAGAACGAAAACTAAAAATTGAGAACAAAAATATAAAATTAGAGAATAGAAACAGAAAATTGAGAACAAAAACATAAAATTAGATAATGAAAAATTGAGAACGGAAACAAAAAATTGAGAATAAAAACAGAAAATTGAGAACAAAAACAAAAAATTAAAAACATAAACTGAAAATTGAGAACAAAAATAGAAATTAGAGAACTAAAACTTAAAATTGTGTTGAATAGTGAAATATAATAAAATGAGGAAATGAATAAAATAGTGAAATAAAATAAAATTTTATTATAATTAATCAAGAAAGGAATGGAATAATAATTTTATAAGGGCAAAATGAAAATTTTACTATATTTTACTATTCCATTTTTTCTTTCATTCCATATCAACCAAATAAGAGAATGGAATAGTGATTCCATTCACAATTTCATTCAATTCCTTCTCTCATTCAATTACTTCTTCCATTCCATTCCACCCTCATTCCATTCCGTTCAACCAAACATGCCGTCAAGATGTTGATTCTGTTGGGTTGGAATCTCATTTCAGCTCATCTCAAATAGAATCTCATTCCACCATATTTCATTCAAATGGAATCACAAAAGTGATTCTATTGGAGAACCAAACAACGGAATAAGAATCAAATGCGAAATGCGATTCCATTCTGGCCCCGATTTCGTTCAACCAAACATGTCGTTAATGTCTAGCGATTTGACATTTTGTACCCTTAATTTTCAATTGAATACTTTACAGCTCAAAATTTCGAAATTATGTTTGAATAGCCTTCACGGCACGATGCATACCTTTATGCAATCAAATTCGAAGCAACTTTTGTCTTTTCTTCTCAATTTTTTATTATCAAATATGTTAAATAGACAATAAATTATTAAAAATAAAAATAAAAATAAAAATCCATGAGCAGATTTTGTGGAACGCACAAACAGTCATTGTGTGAAATCCCAAAAATCTTATTAATTACTAAAAAATAATAAATAAATGAGTAACATGCATGGGTCGGGGTCCCTTCATGTATTGCGTTCTCCGGACAAAGATATATTACTAGATTTATTATTATCATCGACACGAGGCTGACGTAATAGAAAAGAAGGACTCCACGTATTCAAAGTTGACTTCGTTTAAATAAATTTTGCAACAAAGACTTGACTTCAATTCGAAAACAGTGCCATGCAAGATCCGATTCTGCAAATTGCATTTTACGTCATTATACATTTGTTTGGGGAGGTCTCGAGGTTACCTCTCATATTTTTTTTTTCCTCAAAAAAGGTGTCGTCCAAAAAAAATAAAAAATAAAATATCCAAGGATGAATTTTAGAGGGAGGGATGAAAATGGGATTATTAAAAAATATCAAAGTGATTTTTATACAATATTTCTATTTTTGAACTTTCAAAATTAATTTTATAAGACACATTACATGTAGTTTCCTCAAAAAAATGTCCTCTTAGACAATTTTTGTTTACTGTAGAGAAAAAGAGAGGACGAGGGAGGAAGAAGATGGCCTAGAATGGAGCGTGAAAAGAGTCAAGAATGACAACCCTTCTACCTCCGATGCTATGGATGTGGAAAGAATGCAACCAACTGAGAAAGAGAAAGGAATAATTAAAGATGAAATAGAGATACCTGTACCGATTGAGGAAGACCATCATAGAGATAGAAGAGAAAAGAAATAGTGGAACCATGCGATGTCTTTTAAAGGCGCTCTAAATAGAGATTATACTGGAAAAAAAAAATGTCGAAGATGAAGTTTTCTTCGATAATTTCGAAGACAACATGGATGAGGAGGAATCCAAGAAGATGGAGTATACCCAAACTCTGGATTCAAATATCCCAATTATAAATATACACCCATGAATTCTCAGCCAAATTAGAGAAAAATGGTAGGAATTGCAGATTATCAGACTATTGGGGAGGCCAACTGGGTATAAGATTTTGTGCGATAGTAGAAACTTCAAAGTGACTTTGAGATAATTAATCTCAATTACGGATTTTAACTTGTCAAATTTTATAGGACAACAGACGCCCATAGAGTTCTCATTGAAGGGCCATGGGTGATCATATATCAGTATCTCACCACGCGCAAATGAGAGGTAGATTTTTACCCTGATGAGGCTAAAGAAACAAGAACCTCTATGTGGATCAAGTTGCTAGATCTTCCCGTAGAATAATACTAGGGGCATGCACGGGTTGGGTGGGATAAATTTACGGGTAACCCGAAACCTGACCCGATGGTGATTGGGTGAGGAATAACTGGCCCGTTGCTGACCGAACAACTCACCAAATTTGAAATATTTTGGAGGGTTTGGGCTGGGCGGGTCGGGTTAGTTTCGGGTGATGGTTCAGGTGAAGTCATCTCGGATAAAATGGATTAAAACCAAGGCTGAATTTCTCCATAAAACACTTATTTTTCAACAAACCAATCAAAAAATTAATCAAAATTTCAACAATATCTTATTTCAACAAACCATTCGAAAAAAAAAAAAATCACATCCTAAAAAAAAAAACATTAAAACCAATACTACGGTAACTACCAAATTACCAATACAACCTAATTTAAAATAATAATAATCAGTCTTAACTCTTAAATGAAATAAAAATTATAAAATAAAAAATTACAAATTCAACACAAACAAAACCGATGAGGCGAAGAGTCTTCCATTTTTCTCTCATTTACATTGACTTCAAGAAATTACCTAAAAAATAAATTATAATTAAAATAATGTAAAAATAAGAGAAAACAATAAAAATAAACAATTAAATAAATAACATGAGTTGAAGATGGACCCTGCGAATGATTTGATATTGTATCCAAATCTAAATCCTCTACAAAAATCAAAGACCAAATCAATCTAACATTGCTCTTATAGTCTTATGAAATATTTAATTACAAAAATAATGAAAAAATAATATAATTTAGATTACCTAAATCTCCTTGGATATCCTCAACATCATCCATCTCCTTTCAAAGTGAAAATAGCTCAAAAGCTTGAAGTCAATTTTTACAACAAATAAGGGCTTCTACCATCATTGGAGATAAAAAGCTATAAAACAGATCAAGCACACGGCCCCCAATACTAAATGCCGATTCCGAAGCAATCATTGAAACCGATACGACCAACACATCCCTCGCCAATCCAAACAACACTTGGAACCTACTACTAATACTCTTCCACCAATTTAAGATGTCAAAATTCTCATCACTTGTACCTTCGGGATTTTCGACCAAATATTTCTCTACCTCATTTTTACCCTCCAACGATTGTCTCCCCTCTAAAAAATTTTGAAAACGAGAAGCGATTAATTTATTGGGATCATCCACATTAACTGACTTCTTTGAAATTCCACTAATACCACTAGTACTACCATCAGAAACATTCTGAATAGTTGGCGATTCAAAAGAAGCATAACAATCAAACAACCGATTCAAAGCATATTTTATTATTCCAATCAACGCATTTGCATATACTTAATCAGACATATTGTAGAAACAAAACTGAAGATAAGACATTTTTTTCTTGGATCCAAAACCACAACAACATATAGAAGAAGATTTATCTTATCTCCTTTCCCCCTCCCCCCAATATTTATCAAACTTTGCTTTTTATATTAAAAGCCATTTTTGATAGCAAATGATCTTCAATTTGAATTAACTCATTTATTTTTCCATGAATTATAACTATCTCATCAAAAAACATATTTTAAGTAATAAACAAAGTACCCAAAAATTGATTTGAAGTCAAATAAAATAGCCTAAAAAAATCGCAAAACAACAAACATTTTTCCTATCTAGACTATTTGGTGGGATTCCACCATTCTCACCAATATCTATATAAAAAAAGTGATCACAATATTTTCCATCCTCATCATCCAATCTAAAAAAAAACTTTTTCAAAATTTTCAATACTCTCTAGCAGCTTATATTTGAAATTCTAACGAGTTGGAACATCAAGACGCAAGAGACTTTTCGATTCAATTTTAAGAACTTCCACACACTTTTTAAAAGCCTAAAATCTATTCGGATAGAATTTCACATATCTAACTTCTTTTTGAACCTTAACTATTGACTCGTGAAGTTCTTTCAATCCATCACATACAATCAAATTTAAAATATGAGCACAACAACGCATTTGTAAGAATTAATGACCTAACATTGTACCCTTTTAATCTTTAGTTACTCATTGTAAGAATCTAATTATAGTGCTATTAGAACTAGCATTGTCAACCGTCAAGGTAAAATAGCTATTAATATTCCATTCATGTAAACACGATTCAATTTTTCTCCCAATCATTTCCCCCTTACGATCTTCATCAAGACAAAAACTTGGTATTTTTTTTTATGCAAAATCCAATCATCATCAATAAAATGACAATTAAGACACATTTAATTCAAATTTTGTATTAAAGTCCAAGTATCTGTGGTTAAGCATATTCTTCGACCCTACAAAACTTTCTTCAAATTCTCTCTCTTTTCATAATATATCTTCACAACATCTCTAGTAACCGTAGTACAACATAAAATATTTTTAAATTTAGGTTGCAAAACATTACAAAACCTTTTAAACCCATAATTTTCAACAAATTTAAATGACAATTCATCTAAAATAACCATTTCTGCAAGATCTTCTAGCTTTATCCACGGAAAAATTAGTCGTTACAAGCCTAACCCCATCTTGTCAATCCTTTTTAAGTTGAGTAATTGATTGGTTTGTCCCTTAGGCAACTCCCTATACGGATAATCAGGATAATTAATAAGGTGTACCTTTAAATTACTTATCCCATGAGCTTTTGGATCTGCATGATTTCTTTCACACAATATTTACAAGACGCCATTTGATTTTCCATCCTCATCAAAAAAAAATTACAAAAAGAACCCCAAACCTTACAAACTTTCCTACTGTTACGACGTTTGTTTTTACATTTTTAGACAATGGTAGTTTTTCAGTAGTAGGGGGAGCAGGGGCAAGAGTTGGAGGGTTACCTTCGAAGGGTGTAGAAGAACCCTTAACATTAGCGTGTTCCATAATAGAAAAAGCGATCGAGCACGTGGACGGAAGGAATTAGCAAGAAAAAACTCCTTGAAAAATTTGAGGAACAATTAAGCATTTATGAAGCACACAAGTGTCAATTTAAAAAGAAACAGAAACAATACACAGAAACAAAACAGAACAGTACATAAGTATGTACCACATAATAGTACACAAGTGTGTACATCAGAATTAATCACATAACTAGAATTTTTCATCTTCAATCCAATTATTTTTCCTAAACACATTAATCACAAAATCAAACACAAACTAATTTTTCAACTTCATTCAAGCTTCATTATTCAACTCTGCATTCTAACTTTAATAGAACTTTGTATTCTAACCAGAATTAATCACATAAAATAATAATCTTGTGAATAAAAGAAATGATAATAAGCCTACACAAATATTAAACCACAAAAAATACACATTTCTTGGAATGGTTCCCAAAATTGTTCCAAGATTTTTATAGAGGAAGTGTTTGAATCATGTTCCCAGAAGACTAAGAGCATAAAAATAAAACAATAAACAAACCCTAAACTATTTCAATCTGGGAACATAACACTAAACAAATGCCACCAAATGAACAAGAACAAAACAAATGGAATTTGTTCCCAGAAGTATTCCCAGAATACTATGAATAGAGCAATACAACAATAAACAAACCATAAACTAGCTTAATCTGGGAACGTAGAAACAAAATACTAAACAAAACACTAATTGAAACAAAAACCCTAATTAAAAAAACACAAACACTAATTGAAACAAAATTTTAAAAACCTAATCCATATGTAATCAAAATCAAAGAACAAACAAATCGAGGAAATTAAAATCAAAGAACAAATAGAAGAACTCATCGTTTTGGGACTGATTTCAACAGTCGATTCCGCATCTCATGAGTCTTACCATCACATAAAATTGAGTGTTTTGGTTTAGAATTGTCTTTGAATCAAACAAGAAGGCTACATGATGATCTTGGAATGAAAAATCTTGATTTATAGCCATTGTGAAATTGGAAAGAGAAAGAATTGAATAAGACAAGATGATGGAAGCTTGGAAGGGAGAGTTACGAAGCGACAAATACAAATCAACCAATGGAATTGAAGATTTCGGAATGGTGATATGCAAATCGAAGCATCGTTGATAGATTTTGAGGCTGGAGTTAATGAAAGGAAAAATTAATTGAAGAAGGAAGGCCCCACTTAGGTTTCAACCAATGGAGGATATTAGATTCGTGTAACCTTAAAGTATGCAAGCCCTACGTTATTGGTCGGGTGGGGTGGGGTGGGGGAAGGAGAACCCGCCAACCGATCCTATATATGAGAGGAAAATCGGGTTGTACCCTACCGACTGCTAACAACCACAAGACTAAACGTTTTCGGTTTTGGGTGGATCGAAAATCACGAGTGGGTCAGTTTGACAGGATCCATGCACACCCCTAAATACTACGAACCTCCAGTACTTTATATAGCATCGAGAAAGTGTGGGCAAACCAATAAAATCGAATGGTAATACGGCGATCTCGTGTAGGGAAAAGTTTGTCAGAATCTGCAACTACAACAAAAACTACATATTAGGACACTATTTTTAGAGACAATTTGTAAATAATGTCTTTTTAAATACTTATGGAAACACTTAATAATAATGTCCTTATAATATTTATTTAATAAGACACTTTTTATTTTAATGTGTCACAAAATTATATATGTTAGGACAAAATTATTTATTGTGACAAATTTTTATGGGACACTTTTTAATTATTTCAATCCCAAAATTATAAATGTTAGGACACATTTTAATTATTTCAATCTTAATGTGTCCCAAAATTATAAATGTTAGGACACATTTAGTGTCCTTAAAAGTGAATTTTGTTGTAGTGGCGTGGAGATAAATTTGAGCAATCCTACCAGCTAAGGGATACGATTTATAGAATTGAATACAAAAGCCTTTACGGTATATGTTATAATTGTGGGCGTGTAGACTACAAAACTAAATTTTGCCCATACAGGAAGAATACCAGTCAAATAAGAAGGCCGATGGAAAGAATAGAGATGACTAGAGATACAAACGGAGACCATTCCTGTAACTAGGTGACAGAGTGGGATATGAATGTTGAATAACAGTCTTTTAAGAAGACAGTCCAAGGACGAAAGGGCATTGTAGAATCAGACAAAACTGTTGACATGGGACTTGACTATGGCCTACAGTAGTTAGTAAAAAAAATAAAAAAAAATTGTTACAAAACCCAGAACTAACGACCCAGCAAGTAGTAATTTCATCAAAGGTTCGAAGACCAAATCTAAGAGATTTTCTCATCTAAATCAAGAGGAGCAATTGGATAGCCCAAGAAGGAAGAAAGCCTTAAGAAATGACCCGCATAGATCCACTTACCAGCAATATAAAGTCCAGGCCGCTAAATACAATAAAGCCCAATATACAGATAAGAGTCGAAATTTGAGGCACAAATAGGTCATCTTCAGCCTAAACCAGTACACAGGGGATAACTCCAAAAGGAACACTCCAGATACATTAGGACATAGATCCCAAGACTAGTCAATACTTCTCTAATCCAATAGCTAAGACAAACGATCAGAAACTAAGGAAGCAAAGCGAGCCAGGCTGTGGTCTGATCACGCATTAAGGCTTGCATCCCCTCTAATTCTCTCTCCAATTTACCTCCCAATTCTCTATGCCGTTCTAACTCATCCTCTAAACCTATCTATGTAAACCTAGACTTAGTCCTTCTTCTTGTGACACAACTAGTCAAACTGCCGAAAAATAATTTGAGCTTACGGTCAAATTATGGAAAGCATGACCAAACATCTGTTCCTAAAAGACCCGCTCCTTATCTTCCTGGAATAGGAGGAGGAGATGAACCTTTTGGTGGAGGTATTTTAGATAACAAAGAAGGTGCTAATGGCGGTTCGAAGCATAGATCAGAGTGTGAGTTAAAATCCGTTCATGAAAGTGTTCGTGGGACCATTGATATCCACAAATTGAAGTATCAAGGGGTGCAAGATGATACTTCGGCTTAAAGAAATGGAGTAACTTCAAAGTCCCCCCAATCACAGATTAATGAAATTCATCACTTGGAAATACAAAGGAGTAGGTAACTTAATTTTAAAATTGTTTCAAAGATTTGGCCCTGAATCAACGCCCTGATTTGGTGGCCCTTCTCGGGACAAAGTAGAGTTGAACTACGTGGGAATTTTTTTCAATAACCTCGGATTCACAACTTTCTATCATGTGGACCCTCAAGACTGGTTGGGGGTGTCAAGGTTCTATGAAACCTAGATAGGGTGATTGTTAGCCAGATCTATGTTAAAAAGCAAGCTAATCATGTGATTTGTTAATCTTAAGATTTTGATGAATAATTAAGTGTTAATGTTTTGGTGGAACTAATGTTTAATTAAGTGTTTCAATGATTTAAAATTCCAGTAATAAAGATGTCAAATTGAATGGATGCTAAATGAAGATATCAAGATGATGATGAAGTATTAAGAGTTTGAAGAAATTAAGAAAAACAACCCAGGTAAATCTTAACTCTTAATATCCTATTTAGAAACGCACACATGACATAAAATGAATTTTATCTTTTATGTGTGTTTTGGTTAAGTGTAATTATTTGCTCCTATGTAAATTGAAAAGAAATATTTTTAAATGACTAAAATGGAATATAAGAATATTAGTGGAGCTTATTTAAAGATAAACATGGATAAAGGCGCAAAATCGTAAAAGAAAGTGAGTAAAAAACGAGATCACTGAAAAGATCCAAAAAGGAGAAGTCGACTAAGGAGTCAACTGGATAATGGTGGTTGAACTCTTTGAATCGAAGAGTCGACTAACAGGTCGACCGGTGAAAGCATGACATACTCTCTGAATCGAAGAGTCGACCGAGCGGTTGACCGATGAACTGCATAGGCTACTCCCTGAATCATCCAGTCGACTGAGTGCTCTATTTCAGGATATTGTTTGATCCGAAATTATATCTAAAAGTAGCCATTTTTTGTTAGAATTTGAGAAAGATTTAAGAGATTTGGGGATATTTAAGATATGGTTCATCTATTGTTTAATTCCTATAGATTTGGTACTTGGAATTAATTTTTTTTTCAAATTGGTCATTTTAATACTTCATATCTTTTGGAATTAAGTTTGAAAATTCTTTTGAGGGACTATATTGAATATTTTGAAATCTATTATTAAGTGAATTATACCTTTAAATGGAAGGTATCAATATATGAGGTCTATTGGTAATTTTAAAAGACATATCTTGTGGAAACTAACTGTTATAGGACTTGTTTCATAAACCTATAAAAAGACCTGCGGATTTCATAATGAAGTAACACCATATCAAGAACTATTCAGTTCATAAACTTTTATAAGAGTCATCATTCTGATATTTATTTTGAGGGGTCATATTGTGATATCAATTATTGAGGTGTTCTTGAGTTAAAACGCTGATTGTGTAAGCGTCATCAATTTGAGCTGTCCAACGTTTCAATCTATTATTGTTCGGTGTTATCCGAGTGAGATCTTTCCATTTATATTCTTTCATTGCATTATTTGATTATTCTTTGGAAATTGATCTTAGAAATTGTTTCTGATTTTTAAAGAAAATATTTTTACAAACAATTTCTTGAATCTGATTACGTGCTCCAATTTGCTACCCATATTCTTGTTAAAATCAGATTTCTGTATCTCACGTATTTCTATCACTAGTTGGGATATTAATTGAGTTTTTATTTATCTAGGGTGGTAGAAGCTCTGAGTGAGATTTACTTCTTATCAATTTGTGTATTGGTGAGTTGTGACAATTAAATATCATTGGGGGTATTTAATTAAGAGTAGTTAGGTTTCAGTCTTTTCTTGTAAAGAGATTGAGGTATCAATTCTTCCTAAATATAATTAGTGTGAGTGATTTGTAAATGTTCCATCCTTACTTGAAAAAATGATAGTTGGAGTGTTTTATGAGGTTTTGATTATTGAGCCTAAGGTATAAAAAGAGTTAGGTTAATCTTTAGCCTGTAAAAAGAAAAAAGGTTATTCTTGAGCCTATAAAAAGTAGAGGTTTTTCCTGAGTCTCGGAAAAAGAAATTATAAAGGTTGATTCTGAGTCTGTAAAAAAATCGGTGTGTGGGTTTGGTTCCTACCTTTAAAGGGATCTTGAGAATTAGTGGGTGCAAATCTCCGTGGGGCTCGGAGGACTGGGCTAGCCAAGAGTAGTTTGGTGAACTAGGATATATCTTGGTGTGCTGCATTATTAATTTGTTTATTTTTGTTATTTGGGTGTGCACCTAGTTGATTGATTAATTCCGCTGTGGTATAAAGATAATAATTAATTTAGTTATAAAATTAATTATTTAATTTATTCAAGTTTTATTCTGATTATTTTTTAATTACCCAATTCACCCCCCCCTCTTGGGTATTCTACTAGGCCAACAATTGACATCAGAGCTGATTTTCGCTCGTTAGGCTTAACGTTCTAGCTAAACTAGTCACGTGCACACACTATGGATGATGTGTATTGTGTATCTTCTTTTGATAGTGGTAAATGCGTATATAATAATGTGGTTTATGATTCTTGTGATTTTAGTGGTAGTGATGGAGATGATGATAATGAAAATGTCCATATTGTTATGAAAAAATTACTTTATTTCACACTACTTTTTGATAAAGAGAGCTTGACTTTAAAAAGAAAAATTGTTTCTTTTGAAAATGGTGGAAAAAGTGTTCGAAAATCTAAAATGCATTTGGATGATTATTGTGGTTCAAAAGAGTTTTCGAAAGTTATTTTTGAAATTAATAATTTGCTCTCTAAAGTGGATTCTCTTGAAAATAAAAATAAAATTTAAAAAATAAATTTGATATGATTTCCAAGCAAATGTCAGATTTTGTTTCTAAAATCGATTTACTTAAGAAAAAATTTGAAAAATCAAAATCCGATCTTAAGTCTATTTCGAGAGATTCTGAAAAATGATTTTTCTAAATAAAGTGGATATACTTCATCGTCTCATCTTTCATCACAGGCTAGTGATAGTTATGTTTCTATTGTTAGAAATGATCTATGTTTTACATCTTGTGTTTCGATGATAAATCATATTTGAGATGTTATTATTGTAATAGGGTTGGACATTTTAAAGTATCATGTCCGTTTCAAAACCCTAAGGTTATGTCTAATAAAGACAGATCCAAAATGAAATGGATACCGAAGAAAATTGTTAAAATGTCTTGTGCAGAATTACAAAATGTCGGAAGTGGACCTGAAGGAACAGTTAAAGACTTTATATCAAAGCCAAAACAAGAAGTCACGAAAGATCCACAAGCAACATGTGCGAAGCGAAGAGATGCACCGAAGACAAGAGGTGGAGTTGTAAAGGAACCACAAGAAATATGTGCTAAGAGAAAAGCGTACCAAAGCCAAGATCGGATATCACCAGAAAACCACAAGCGATATGTGCAAAGGGATCAATGAATCAAATGGCAAAAATCAAAGGAATAGAGGATATGAACAATCCAAGAAAAATTGCTCACCTAAATCAATTATGGGCTCAAATAAGGTAAAAAGTAAAGTCACCCTGAAAGATATTCGGCATTTTAAATCTATTAAATTTGTTAAAGAGTGAGAGTCCGGACTTACCAAATAGGTAAGTTGGTAATTGTTTCTAAGATCTATATTAAATCATGTGTTTACTTGTTATCTTAGAAACATTCTATGGTGATTATGACAATCATATTTTGTTAGGGGATAATTACATGTTTTTTTATAATGTGCTTATATGCTTACATGTTATTGAGATTTAGAAATTGAATTGAGCTAAATTTTTTTATTAATCTTGATTTATTAAAATGCATGATATTTTAATTAAGGTGAATTAAATGATAAAAAATAATTTATTTGATTTGAATTGTTCATGATGATGATTGTATGTTTACATGGATATATTTATATGAATTGAGTATATGACTATATACATGGTAATAGGTCATTCTTATATGTCTCATATCCTCTGATTTTTAAATGATTATTATTGTGTAAGGGATTGAGCATGTTGAAAGAATAAGAATGAGGTTGATTCGAGGAGATAATCGATTAGAGTTGAATCTTCATTCAACTAAGCGGTAAAACAATTTTATTCTTGCATTATTATGAGAGAAATTTAAGTATCATGATTTGATTATATGACTATGCTATATGAGATTCTCTAAAAGTCTTGTTTAAAATATACGAAATATCTTGTATTAATCCATGACTTGTTTATCCTTGAGTTATTTGCATAATCTCTCTCTCTCTCTCTCTCTCTGTCTATATATATATATATATATAGTATGAGTTATTCGTTAATGATTACTGTTGAAAAATAGAGCTGAATTTGTTTTGAAATAAGTATGCGTTATATTGATAGTTTCATAAATTATCATTGAGAAATGCTTCCCATTTTAGTGTGTTAAAAATCACATGTTTTGTTTCTATAAAGGGAAGTCATTATTTGGTATCATGAGTAAGGCATGTGGACTTAACTGATAATTATATGATTGCATGCTACATTGTTGAAAGATTTTGATTATCTCAAATTTATTCTCCTAAGTATGAATTAACTTGTTTACAATTATATATAGGGAAAAGTGTTTCTAAGAGGGGTAATATTATGTCATGTTTATATTGAAAGACAAGTTTTGTTAAAAAATCAAAACAGTTAATATGCTTGTGAAAAAATTAATATCATGCTATATTGCTGAAATGTTATGATTATTCACCTGTACATGAATATTATTCATTTGCAATTTGATAACGGAAGATTGTATGCTTATAAATATGTTTTTGGTGTGGATCTTGTTGGATTGAGCAGACTTGATATTTATCTATAAAAATGATCTACATAGTGTTGATGTCTTGTGCTTAAAAGTAATTTATTCAAATGAGTTTTAATTTTTAAAGTTGATCCATTATGCTTCTATTATATGAATGCCTAGAGTGAATTATCTATGTGTTCCCCCTCCCTAAATTTGTTTTTGAAGATGACAAAAGGGGAGAAATTAGTGATGTTTTATTAAGGGAGAGTAATGTTTTGTTAAGGGGGAGTAATATTATGTCATGTTTATATTGAAAGACAAGTTTTGTTAAAAAATCAAAACAGTTAATATGCTTGTGAAAAAATTAATATCATGCTATATTGCTGAAATGTTATGATTATTCACCTGTACATGAATATTATTCATTTGCAATTTGATAACGGAAGATTGTATGCTTATAAATATGTTTTTGGTGTGGATCTTGTTGGATTGAGCAGACTTGATATTTATCTATAAAAATGATTTACATAGTGTTGATGTCTTGTGCTTAAAAGTAATTTATTCAAATGAGTTTTAATTTTTAAAGTTGATCCATTATGCTTCTATTATATGAATGCCTAGAGTGAATTATCTATGTGTTCCCCCCTCCCTAAATTTGTTTTTGAAGATGACAAAGGGGGAGAAATTAGTGATGTTTTATTAAGGGAGAGTAATGTTTTGTTAAGGGGGAGTAATATTATGTCATGTTTATATTGAAAGACAAGTTTTGTTAAAAAATCAAAACAGTTAATATGCTTGTGAAAAAATTAATATCATGCTATATTGCTGAAATGTTATGATTATTCACCTGTACATGAATATTATTCATTTGCAATTTGATAACGGAAGATTGTATGCTTATAAATATGTTTTTGGTGTGGATCTTGTTGGATTGAGCAGACTTGATATTTATCTATAAAAATGATCTACATAGTGTTGATGTCTTGTGCTTAAAAGTAATTTCTTCAAATGAGTTTTAATTTTTAAAGTTGATCCATTATGCTTCTATTATATGAATGCCTAGAGTGAATTATCTATGTGTTCCCCCCTCCCTAAATTTGTTTTTGAAGATGACAAAGGGGGAGAAATTAGTGATGTTTTATTAAGGGAGAGTAATGTTTTGTTAAGGGGGAGTAAGTAATGTTTTATTAAGAGGGAGTATTCTAAAACTGTGTTTTAATCAAAAGAGAGAAATTTAAAAAAAATGTGCTTTATTGAGTATTTTTAAATTATGCATTATTGAAATCTTCATTTTGATACTTTAACGAGTTAAAGAATCCGTCCTCGGATTTAAGAAGAGTGTGGTTATATTTTATTTTGAAGAAAATATCAAAGTTAATTGTCATCATAAAAAATGGGGAGATTGTTAATCCTAAGATTTTGATGAACAATTAAGTATTGATATTTTGGTGGAACTAATGTTTGATTAAGTGTTTCAGTGATTTAAAGTTCTAGTAATGAAGATGTCAAATTGAATGGATGCTAAATGAATATATCAAGATGATGAAAAAGTATTAAGAGTTTGAAAAAATTAGGAAAAATAACCCAGGTAAATCTTAACTCTTAATATCCTATTTAGGAACATGTGGCACAAAATGAATTTTATCTTTTATGTGTGTTTTGGTTAAGTGTAATTATTTGCTCCTATGTGAATTGAAACAAAATATTTTTGAATGACTAAAATGTAATATAAGAATATTAGTGGAGTTTATTTAAAGATAAAAATGGATAAATGGGCAAAATCATAAAAGAAAGTGAGTAAAAAACGAGATCAGAGAAAAGATCCAGAAGGGAGAAGTCGACTGAGGAGTCGACCGGCTAATGGTGGTTGAGCTCTCTGAATCGAAGAGTCGATCGAGCGTTCGACCGATGAACTGCATAGGCTACTCCCTGAATCGTCCAATCGACTGGGTAGTCGATTGAGTGCTCCATTTCAGGATATTGTTTGATCCGAAATCATATCTAAAAGTAGCCATTTTTTGTTATGACTTGAGAGAGATTTAAGGGATTTGGTGATATTTAAGATATGGTTCATCTATTGTTTAATTCCTATAGATTCGGTATTTGGAATTAAAGTGTTTTTCAAATTGGTCCTTTTAATACTTCCTATTTTTTGGAATTAAGTTTGAAATTTCTTTTGAGGGACTATATTGAATATTTTGAAAGCTATTATTAAGTGAATTATACCTTAAATGAAAGGTATCAATATATGGGGTCTATTGGTAATTTTAAAAGATATATCTTGTGAAAACTAGCAGTTATAGGACTTGTTTCATATACCTATAAAAAGACCTGCGGATTTCATAATCAAGTAACACCATATCAAAAACTATTCAGTTCATAAGCTTTTGTAAGAGTCATCATTCTGATATTTATTTTGAGGGATCATATTGTGATATCAATTATTGAGGTGTTCTTGAGTTAAAGCACTGATTATGTAAGCGTCATCGATTTGAGTTATCTAACGTTTTAATCTATTATTCTTCGATGTTATCCAGGTGAGATCTTTCTATTTCTATTCTTTCATTGTATTATTTGATTATTATTTGGAAATTGATCTTAGAAATTGTTTCTGATTTTTGAAAAAAATATTTTTACAAACAATTTCTTGAATCTGATTACGTGCTCCAATTTGCTATCCATATTCTTGTTAAAATCAGATTTCTGTATCTCACATATTTCTATCACTAGTTAGGATATTAATTGAGTTTTTATTTGTCTGTGGTGGTAAAAGCTCCGAGTGAGATTGACTTCTTATCAATTTGTGTATTGGTGAGTTGTGACGGATTAAATATCATTGGGGGTATTTAATCATAGGTAGCCAGGTTTTAGTCTCTTCTTGTAAAGAGATTGAGGTATTAATTCTTCCTGCATAGAATTAGTGTGAGTGATTTGTAAAGGTTCAATCCTTACCTAAAAAAATTATAGTTGGAGTGTTTTGTGAGGTTTTGATTCTTGAGCCTAATGTATAAAAAGAGTTAGGTTAATCTTTAGCCTGTAAAAAGATAGGTTATTCTTGAGCCTGTAAAAAGATAGGTTATTCTTGAGTCTGGGAAAAGCAAATTGTAAAGGTTGATTTTGAGCATGTAAAAGAATCAGTGTGTGGGTTTGGTTCCTACCTTTAAAGGGATATTGAGAATTAGTGGGTGCGAATCTCCGTGGGACTTAAGGATTGGACTAGCCAAGAGTAGCTTGGTGAACCAGGATATATCTTAGTATGCTGTATTATTAATTTGTTTATTTTTGTTGTTTGGGTGTGCACCTAGTTGATTGATTAATTCTGCTGTGGTATAAAGATAATAATTCAGTTAGGCATAAAATTAATTATTTGATTTATTCAAGTTTTATTCTGATTATTTTTTAATTACCCAATTCACCTCCCTCTTAGGTATTCTACTAGGCCAACACAATTGTTAGTAAGCCTAATTCTAAATATTAGGTCCCCTCTTCCGTTTTTGCAAGCCCTAACCCGAGAGAGAAGTATGACCTTCGGAAAGACCTAAAAGAGGTCTCCCACTGTTTTTCTCCCCCCTAGATCATGCCTGGATATCTTAATGATATCGGTCTCCAAAGCGAAAGAATGAGGTTTACCAGTGGGAATGATGTAGCCATAATCAATAAATTTAAGAAGAACGTCATTGATTGTGAGCTTAATGATATGGGTTCTATTGTATCTAAAATGACGTGGGTAGGTATGAATGAAAACAAGATTCAGATCAATAATAGATTGATATGACTCTTTCCCTAACATAACATTAGAGACTATACCTCGTACATACTATGATCACTCTACTTTAACTATTCATGTTCCTTATATTACTTTTCTTCATAAAACTAAAAGACCCTTTAGGTTTGAATCCATGTGGTTATTCCACTATGATAAAAAAATTCGTGGTCCTCTAATCAAAATGATCTCCTTAATAAAATTTACTTTTGTAAAGAGGATATTACCATCTAGAATAAGAAATTCATTGGGAACATCTTTTAAACTAAAAAGGAATAAGTGGCTAGGCTTACGAGTATCCAAAAAGGGCAAGATAAAAAGATTTTGTGAAAAACTAGAAAGACTACAAAGGAATTAAGCCTAAAATACCAAATTGTCCTTAGACACGAAAAACTACACTGGTACCAGAAATCTAGAGTTCTGTTGCTAGCACTAGGGAACAAAAATGGAAAATTCTTCCATATTTCTACTAACCAAAAAGGGAAAGAAACAAAATCTTTACCCTAAGAGATAATAACAATATTTGGGTTAATGGACTAAACTAAATCAATAACGTTGTTCAAGATTACTTTGTTAATCTGTTTAAGGAAGATGAATAACACTCTAAGTGTCGTAAACGGATAATAACTAACTAATCAATAATAACTCTTTGTGAGGGAGAGATTAAAGACACCCTTGACAATATGCAAGATCTTAAAGGCCCTGGGCCCACAGGTTTTAAAAGCCATATTTTTTAAAAAGAATTGGGACATTGTTAGGAAGGATCTATGTGATTTTTGTGATAAGATACTTCTAGTGGGAAAATAGGCCAATTAAAAACAACAAAATCTTAGTTGCACTTACCCCAAATTAGATGTTTCCTAAAATGATCAACAAATTTCATCTTAAAAGCCTATGCAACACATCCTATAAAATTGTTACCAAAATTATTGTTGTTACTCATAGGCCTCTTCTAAAAGAAATTTTTTAACCTTTCCAAAGTAGTTTTATTCGTGGAAAAATGACTATTGATAATATTATTATTACTCAAGAAATTATCCACAGTCTGAGAAAAACTAAAAGTAAGGAAAAAAGGGTCTAATTCTAAAATTGGACCTTAAAAAAGCCTATGATAGAATAAAATGGGATTTCTTGGACGAAACTCTTATTTTCTTTAATTTTACCAAAGCCTGGATCTCCCTTATTATGAGGTGTGTTCGTAATATCTCATTATCTATCCTTTGGAATTGGGAACTTCTTCAAGAGTTGTGCCCATTCAGAGGTCTTAGATAAGGGGACCTCTTTTATTCCTATATATTTTCCTTTGTATGGAGAGACTTTCCAATCTAATTATGGAAAATACTAAGCTAAAAAATTGGAATCGAATTAAAGCTACTAAAAAAGGGGCCCTTAATCTCTCACCTCTTCTTTGCTAATGACCATACCATTTTCCCTAAAGTGGAGGATAAATACTATGATAATATTTTCCAAACCCTAGAACCTTTACTAAATGTTCTGGTAAAAAAAAAAAACAAAAAAAAAACGTGGCCAAATAAAAAATCTTTGTCTCCTCAAACATACCTAAAATGTAATCTAGAAATATTAGTGAGAGAATGGGTATAACCCTCACTAATGACCTTGAGACTTATCTGGGCATTTCTTTAATCTATAATCACTATAACAGGAAGAGTTTCAACTATATGTCGTATAAGAGATCCACAAAAAAGGCTCTTTTTATTAACTGGGAAAACCACTCTTATAACATTTGCCTGTTTTGTAATCCTGAACTACTCCAAGCAGGTGAACCCTCTTCCCGTGGAACTTTGTGATGAAATTGATAAACTTAACTAAAATTTCCTTTGGGGACAAACAAAATTCCATAGAAAATTTCATCTCCTCCATTTGGAGTCTGTCTGTCAACCCAAAGATTGAGGAGATCTTGGAATTAAAAAAATTGGAATTTTTAATTCTGCCCTTCTCGTAAAACTCGGATAACATTATTATGAATAAGTATAATATTGAGGATTGTACTAATTCCAGTAAAAATAAAACTAGTAGTTCCCATATATAGAGAGGTATCCTAAAAATGAAAGATATTCTAATGAACGATGTTAAATGGAAAGTTGGTAATAGTGTATCCATTACCCTTTGAACTGACTTTTGGTATGGAGATGGACCTCTCGGAAAACAAACAATTCAGAATCTATATAACATGAAAGTCTCAGATATAATCAACAATTCTGGAAACTGGTACTAAACCCATTTTATGTCTTCTCTCAGATGCACAAATACAATCGATAGTAAAAATGGAATCTTCTCTTCTTATGCCTGAGGACATCACAATCTGGGCCCCTGAAAACTTCGGTGTCTTCTCTACTAGTACTGCCTATTGTCCGACAGAGCATAGTGAAAGACTGAAGAAGACTTCTTGATGGAATTAGATTTGAAAGCTAAAAAAATTTCAGAATATCTTCTTGTGGATAATCTACCATAGAAGACTCTTGACTAATAAACTGAGAGATGATAAGTCTGATGATGTAACACCTTACTTCCAAAGGTGTCATACCTATATTGAAAGTCTTGATCATTCACTGAGAAGTTGCCCAAAGCTGCAAGCATATGCACAAAATACATGGACACTTCTCAATTTAGAAAAGATCTTGGCATGGATATCTTGACTTGGATTAGGAAATATCTCATAGGGAGTACTTATATACCTTTAAATTCTTACTTATTCAATGCAATCATATGGAATGTCTAGAATGAAAGGAACAAAGAGGTGATTGAGGAAAACCCCCTAATGCCCCTACTATTGCTTTTTCTAATTTCTCAATTTCATAAGGACCTTCAGGACACTTTCCTCCTTAAGGCTTCCTATGATTGCAATGTAAAAAATTCCCGGACTAACTGGCATCGACCTATTGCAGGTTTTTACAAGCTTAACATTGACGGAAGTGCATGGGGAAATCCTGGTATGGGAGGAATTAGAGTGCTTGTTGGGCACTACCTTGGATCTTGGATCATGGGATACTTCACCAACATCCCGTCTTGTACCAGTCTTGAAGCATAACTATGAAACCTGTATCCTGACAACCAAATAGTGTCATCATGAGGAATTCCAAGGTGGTGGTGAAGACTAATTCCATGATGGCCATCAAGCTCATCACAGAAAAATGCCCCAGAAACACATCACCTTAAGCCCTAGACAAGTGACTGCAAGAGATTATTAGACAATAAAACCTACATCATCCAGCTCATGCCAAGAGAAGGCAACAAATTTGTGGAGTTCCTAGCAAATAAAAGAGCGAATGACATAGTGGAAATGAAGATGATAGAATCCCTGTTGAAAGATATAAAGATGTTTGTTCTTTCCAAAATGGAACAATAAGCTTTTAACAAAGGACCTTAGTATTCTATTATTTTTTTTCCCTTCTTGGACTAAAAAAAAAATAATTGAAGCAATATCATTCAAAAGTTTCCCAACGAGAAGGTAAATGCAGATGAGATTCATTAGCTCTCCATTTTTTGTATATTTATTTAAGTTTAAAAAATTATGAATTGACCATTTGTACTTCAATACAAGTGTTGTTTTTCAATAATAAACACATAGCTGGTAATACCTAACTAAAATTCATGTTTTATAATCACTTTATTTCATGTGTCTAGAAAAATATGTGCATAATTTAATTGATTATGACATGCCAAAAATTTCCTTATTTTATTAGGATAGTGTTATTAGCGTTCTTACAATCAACCAGTGTACTCTAACTACTCAATTCAAAGTGAATTACCAAAATATTTGTTAACTAATATTCATTATAAAAATGTTTAGCATGTTGATATATTTTTTAGTTCATTTTTACAGATTTAATTGTTTAAATATCAAAATTTAGATTTTTTTTTTAAAAATCAAAAAATTAGTTTTTGTCGAATAATTTTATTTTGTATTTAATTTTGTAGTTTAATTACTCAAATTTTAGTATTGTGAATTTTTTTTAATTTTTTTTTGATGTTATTTAATTAATTAATTGTCATTGATATTTAAAAATACTTTATTTTTAACTATGTATTATTATTTGATGATGTGATTATGGCATTATTTAACTCGATGGTTGAACCAATGAAATGTTTTGGTTACAAAACCTATTCATTAAAGAAATTATTTTTAAACTATGATAAAAATAAAATTGTTGATCCCTAGGTTTTTATGGATAATTAAGTGTTTATGTTTTTTGTGGAACTAATATGTTTGTTGAGTATTTCAGAAACAAAATATCATTTAGATGATTAAATTGAAGTCATCATGAAGAAAATGTAAAGGGTGCAAAAATGAACGCAAAGAAGAAATGAAATGTTGAAGACTATGATGAAATTAGGTGCAACCCGAATTAGGATCACACACGACATAATTAAATGAGTTATTTATGTGTATTTTGATATTGATATGATAGAATTTAAGATCCTAATTATTGATTTTATATGTGCTCCTAATGTGAATTGAAAATGATAATTGACCTAATTGGAAAACCACTTTTAAAGTATAAACAAATTGTATTTTAGGGTCAATTCAGTCAACCAAAAAAAATCAATTGGTTAACTGAAACAAACAGTGTGTTTTGGAGTAGAATTGGTGATGGAAATGATCATATTGAACTAATCGTTCAACTAATTAGGAAAAATCAGTCAATCATTTGAGTCAGTGTGTTTTTCGGAGCAAAATGGAACTACCCTATAACAGTTTGTCAATCGAATTGGAAAATTTGGTCAATCGATTGGGCTTGAAGTTTGGCAGGATGAGGCTCTGAACCATTTGATCAACCGAATAGGGATTTTCGGTAAACTAATTGGCATTCGGTTTTTCGCTCGGTTTCGGTGTTGTTCCATTCGGTCAACCGAATCCTAGGGGTTGGTCAACCGACTGTTTTGGTTATGATTTTGTGTGACTTGATCTCTTGGTAAAAAACTATCTATTATTTATGATTCTAATTGAGAGATTTGGGGGATTAAACCTACTAAAGATATGGTACATGTATTTGGTTATCCCTATTGATTTGGTCCATATAATTTAAGATTCTCTAAATTTAAGTTGATTAATACTTCTTATTTTTGTGATTATGAATTGAGAAATATTTCATGGATTTATTTGAGAGTCTTAAAAGTTATTTTAATGTGAAATATCTCTTAATTGAAAGATATTATTATATGGGGTGTAAGAGTGCCTTCTAGCGGCATATCTTTTGAAAAGTAGCCGTTGGAGGACTTGTTATTGGTCTATAAAAGTAAACCTGCGGGATTTAGAGTAACTACATCAAGAACAATTAGTTCTAAGCTTTTTCTAAGAGTGATTATTATGCTGAGATTTGTATGAGATATTTGTGCAAAGTTCTTGATCTAAAATGTTGTTGATTTGGCATCACCGGCTTGTATTATATTGTGATTCTATTTCAATCTTTCGTGTTTTCTTGGTGAGATATTTCCAAGTTATTATTCTTTATTTTGAACTCATAATATTATTATTTGCTTGATTGAAAGATTATTAGAAAATCATTTTCAAACTTAAAAACTCGAAAATCATTTAAAAAAAATGATTTTTGTTTGATTATCTGATTACGTGCTCTAAATTATGCTACCCACATTATTTATTAATCAAATATTATTTGCCTCACATTGTATCTATCATGTAGTAAATTTTGGGACATTAATTGAGCACATCTATATTGAGGTGGTAAAGCTCCTTGAGGGAAGAAACTTGTATCTGACCATAATTATCCTGCTCTATCTCCCAACATTCTAAAATCAATATCTGATCAATTTGATTTCAGGTGTTTTACATTTAACGATTAATTAAATCTTCAATTGATTAATTAGATATTCAATTGATTATTACCTACAACCATGTAAATTTGGTGGCTCATATTATGATATATATATATTGGTAGTGTGTAAATACGCCGCTACTTTCACTCACAAGTATACGAGGTTAAGTTTTAGTAAAGGTGGGAAGAGTAAGGGTATCGTGTCCACAGGGATTAGTTGTGATTATTATCGAATACCGCGATTATCATAATCTAATTTTATCTAGGCGAAAATAAATTGAATAAAATTAAGTACTAATACTAATTTAATTAAACTAACTAAATTAACTATACTAATATTATATTGAGATAGTTTTTAGGGAATAGATTGTCCAGGGATTAACTTCATTTACGAATATGTGTTCGATCTCGTTTTAGTTCATGTTAACGGCGTTCGACTTAGCCGACAATCTTAGTTCGTAAACTCTCCCGCCACCTCTCCCGAGTGTAAGACGGGAGAATACGCGACTTAGTGTCAATGAAGAAGCCCCCCCTCAACATCTTAACGACCCTAGGAAATGTGAGTCTTGCTCCAACGTCATTGATTGCACACAATCCAACTCCCTCCCGGGTTATTGGATCGTCGTGTTGTGTTTACCCTATCGACAATCTCAGTTCAAAAACTCCTCCACCACCTCTCCCAAGTCTAAGAAGGGGGAATACATGACTTCGTGTTAACGAAAAAGCCCTTATCAACGTCTTAAAGACCCTAGGTCACGTGAGTCTTGCCCCAACATCATCGATTACCCATAATCCAACTCCCTCATGGCTTATTGGATCGTCGCGTTGTTTACCTTAGTCTGAATCCCGGGATACTTCTCCCGAGTGTCAAACCCCAAATTCTCGATATATCCGTCAAAGCATAATAGACAAACAATACGATAAACACAATCAAAATAACAAAGAACAACTGCTAACGAGACATAAACTCAATCAAACAACATATTCATAAATATAGTGTTAATCCCTAAACAACCTATGTTTAGCCAATGGCCATAACCATATACACAATGTATAATGGACCAAATATGCTCAAACAACAATCCTAAGTTAAGAAATAAATAAAGGAACGAGAGAAACTTAGCCTAGTCCGAAGATTTGTTGCTAAAACCGTTTCGAGATCGCTCCCCCTTCTTTACAACGTGATCTTCTCCTTAGGATTTGAATGGGCACTCCCTAAACCTCTCTCTAAAATATCCTAAGTCTATATAAGCTCTCATGGCCAGAGGAGAGGAGAATAAGGGGTATAAATAGGGAAAATATCTAAAATCTGGTGTAGAGTGACCACCTAGGCGGTAGGATTACCACCTAGGCGATGAGTATGTCGGTTAGAATGATCGACTAGGCGGTGGAACAATGAACGAAGTCTCTACATTCTGACAGTCTAAGTGATGAAACTGCAGTGAGTTTAGGCTTGGTTCAGTACTTTGACTGCCCTGGCAGGGGTTTAGTCACCATGGCAGTAGCTGCAGGTTCTGAATTTCAGTTTTTTGCCATTTTCCCACTGTTCTTCCACCGTCGTTGATATGATGTGATTGTTTTTTTATCCATTTTCATCCATTTTCACCTAAAATACCTGATTTATACAAAAAGAATAAAAATACATTAAAATGAATTAAAACGTAATAAACATACTCGAAAACTAACAATGTTCGGTTTGGAAATAGATAGGTAATTTACATTTATCAAATACCCCTAAACTCAGAATTTTGCTAGTCCTCAAGCAAAACACCCATGCAATAAAAGAAAATATAACAACTAAAAACTAAAAATAAAAAACACGAAAAATAAATATGTGCAAGTTTTGAGTATCATCTATCGGCCAAACGAATTATCCCTCATCGGCTTCCAATCCAATCGAGTTCAGGCATAAAAATACACCATGTAGTGTTCTAGAATTTTAACATTTATAATAGTAAGCGCCGTTATAGATCCTACTAAAGTGTGTTTGTGTTTAAAACTCAAACATACAACTGTCTGTTAATCGGATTGGATTATCCACCATATAAGTGCATGACAGAAAAAAAACACGAAGGTATAGGGAATTCATAGGCTTGACCCTGGATCTATTCTCCACTAATGTAGGCTCAAAAGTTCAAAAAGATCAATAGGTCTTGGTTCGGTTTAGCACAAATGGCCAAGGGTAATTTTGAAAGAGAAAATGGGTTAATGTCGTTAACTTGACGTTACCCAAGGCACTTCGCTTGACACTTTCACACTTGAAACCCCATAGTTAAATTGGAAACAACCTTGAACATACGTTAAGAACAACGAACTCACTTGTAAAAAACAAACGGAAATAAACTATATATATATATATATATATATATATATATATATATATATATATATATATATTTATTTATTTATTATTATTTTTTTCAAACAAATACACCCCAAAACTTATTTGATTTATACAATTTAAGGGGTGTGTGAAATATGAACGAAAAACAACAAGTGAGTACTTGAATACTGAACCAATTAATACCTCGCCCACAACCCAACCGCTCACATCAAGAAGCATTTGCAACTGCTAGCTTGATTCACTCACATTGTGCCTTTGGTTAAGCGATGTAGGGTTGGACAAGGTTCAATCGGCTATGGTATTGGTTAAGTGTTTAGAATTGAAATGACATTTAGGCTTCAACAGGGTAATGAGGGGTACTGATATATCAGGGTAAGCTTAAAAGGCTCAAGCGAGAAAATGAATGCCTAAATCATGTCTTCCGAACTACCTCGCCTAGGATTTCACCTTGAATTTCCCCATAATCAAGTTCTAGAAATCCTAATGTCATGAATTTAGGTGACAGATAATCGTTTTCAAATCAATTAGACGGTTATAGAATGAGTTTTTGTACTCGTGCAAGTAGGATCTATAATAACTATTACTAAAACATAACGTTGAGCACACAGAACACACATACATGAGTTTTACGCTCGACCTCAATAAACAACCAGGGGACAGACTCATCATCGGGTATTGGCCCAGATGACGTCAAAACTCAACACTTTCACAACAACTAAACTAAACAAACTAATCCTAAACAAACATGCATATACATAGAAAACAATAAAACATAACTAACATATCACCCCCAACTTAAAATAGGTGATGTTCAAAACAACCCATCAGCATTCCCAATAGACAGAATATAGTATAAAAATAAAGACGGGGGTTTAAAACACGTACCTGGGAAGTGAGAGAATCTTGCCTCTGACTCAAATTGGCGGAGATGGATGTAACTTATTTTTCCTTGGGTTGCCTCCCAAGAAGCGCTTGGTTTAAGGTCATCAGCCTGACACTCCGAAGTGCTCTTCAAAGAGTGGCTTCCGCCCATAGTAAGTGTCGTACAACACCACATACAGGCCTTGGTTCAGTACGTCCTCAAGACTGGCGAGATGTGGCAATGTAAAGCTCGAGCTTTCAACAGGATGCTCCACATGATCATGTTCTTGGTGGGTATGGAAGAACGTTGCTAGCTGCGGAAAGGAACAAGTGAACCATATCGGATCTTCATAAATATGATCGTCTTGGATCGACGGTGGTGTCACCAGCTGGAATTTGAACGGTGAAAACTCACAACAATTAATGTGTGAATCTCCATTGATCTAACTCAAGTACCTTCCGCTTGTCTCCGGCTTCTCACGGTGGCTTTCACTGAATGTGGCTTGTGAATCTCCAGGTGCCACCGCGTCTGACTCGGCCTCAATCAAGCAGATTAGCTTATTGATTTGCATCTAAAGAGATATTACGGTTCCATTGATTTTAGTGTAAACCATCTCAAAATTGTTGAGGCGATCCTCGTGCTCATTTAGCCGGTCATTCATCTCCCTCCAAAACGTCTGAGTTTCCCCAATAAAATCAACAAATATTTCCTTCAGGCCGGGAGAAGACTCAACATATTAGTCTGGGGTGTTAATCTATGGTACCGTAGAATTGAAACTCTGATAATCAAAGGCCTCCATTTCTTCTAACATCCAATGGGCTTCGTCTGCGCTTAGTTGGTCGAAAGAGGTGTTACCATTTCCTCTTTTAACCCACATTCTGGTTGCGGTTTGTAACCTATCGAGGAAGTTCAGTAGTTGACACTTCCTCGGGAATCTGTGATTCGAAAACCGTTGTAGCAAATCCTTGTAATGATCCCAAACACAGTAATATGGCTCGGAATCATGTTGAAAGAAATGCAAGAGTACCTGTCGATCTAACATTTTCAAGAACCCTGTAGGAAAACAAAAACAAAAACTACAAACGAAAAATTTATAAACAAAATAAATGCCTAAAGTAAAATTCGGTCATTTACTCACAATATCAATAATAACCAAAAAACACAATCCCCAGCAACGGCACCAAAAACTTGGTGGCGATTGCCGGAAACTGCATATGATAAACAACCAATCCCCAGCAACGGCATCAAAAACTTGTTAGCGCGTAAATACGTTGTTACTTTCACTCGCAAGTACACGAGGTTAAGTTTTAGTAAAGATAGGGAGAGTAGGGGTATCGTGTCCACAAGAATTGGTTGTGATTATTATCGAATACCGCGATTATCATAACCTAATTTTATCTAGGCAAAAATAAATTGAATAAAATTAAACATTAATACTAATTTAATTAAACTAACTAAATTAACTATACTAATATTATATTGAGATAGTTTTTAGGGAATAGATTGTCTAGGGATTAACTTCGTTTACGAATACGTGTTCGATCTCATTTTAGTTCATGTTAACGGCGTTCAACTTATCCAACAATCTCAGTTCGTAAACTCCCCTGCCACCTCTCCTGAGTGTAAGACGAGGGAATATGCGACTTCGTGTCAACGAAGAAGTCCCCCTCAATGTCTTAATGACCCTAGGTCACGTGAGTCTTGTTCCAATGTCATTGATTGCACACAATCTAACTCTCTCCCGGGTTATTAGATTGTCGTGTTGTGTTTACCCTATCGACAATCTCAGTTCCAAAACTCTCCCGCCATCTCTCGAGTGTAAGATGGGGGAATACATAACTTTGTGTCAACGAAGAAGTCCCATTCCTCTACGTCTTAACGACCTTAGGTCAAGTGAGTCTTTCCCTAACGTCATCAATTGCACACAATCCAACTCCCTCACGGGTTATTGGATCGTCGTGTTGTTTACCCTAGTCTGAATCCAGGGTTACCTCTTCGGATACCTCTCCTGAGTGTCAAACCCCGAAGATCCAATGGGACGAGGGGAGGTTTAAGGTGATAAGTATGGTATTGGGGGGGACGATATATCAAAGATAGGAATAGGGAGTGGAAGTAAGGTATTATCCTTAGTAGTGGTTGCCTCGATAGGTGGAGAAGGTATAGCACCAGAAAAATAAGAGATAGTTTCGAGGAATGTAACATTGAAAAAGTAATAAGTATAGCGAGTGACCAAATCATAACACCTATATCCTTTTGACATAGAGAAAAGCCGAGAAAGACATACTGAATAGATTTATCATCTAACTTGGTTCGGGTAGGGCTTTAATTCTTAACAAAGCAGTATAGCCAAAGACACAAGGTAAGATAGGAAAACAAATGCTAGTAGGTTGCAATACATGAAGGTTTTTTTTTTTTTTTTTTTTTTTTTTTTTTTTTTTTTAAGGACATGACTCAGGGTGTAATTAATAAGGTAGGCCATAGTAAAAATTGCTATGTGCCAAAAAGATTTTGGAACATTCACACCTCGTAAAAGATAGAGAAATACAGTCATGATGTGAAAATTCTTATGTTCTGCCACATCATTCTATTTAGGGGTGTACATATAGGTCAGTTACTAGAAGATGCCTTTCTCATCCCAAAATTTGTCGGATTAGTATTCTCGTCTGTTATCGGACCTGATATTGCACACGACAATTTTATATTAAGTTTTTACCATTTGAAGAAAGTAAGATAGCATTTGGTAACCGTTTTTGTTCCCATCCCAATAGTGGGATGAGAAACTTCAAATTTATATATATGTGTGTGTGTGGGGGGGGGGGGGGGGGGGGGGGGCGCACGCGTGCGCGCACTTTTTATTTTTATTATTATTTCAAGTCCATTTATCTTTTAAATTTTATGTTTTTCAATTTTTTGAATTTCATTTTCTATATTATTACATTTGTTCTTTCTGATTTTCTACAAATATCATACAAACAAAATATAGAATAAAGGTAACAATTTTAAAAATAAAATAAGATAGAGGGGATGGGGAGAGGAGAGAGAGTACAAGATAAAAATGTAAATTAAAAAGTATTAAATAAAAAATATTACTTTAAAAGGGTGATTTTGTCAATAAAATGTAACGATTGGTGTCTTTGGTAACTAAACTAAAAAGGGAATGTTGTCTTAGGTACCAGGGGGTATCGTTGGTATTTGTCGAAATGGAAAGGGGCCTCTTGGGTTAAACACTCAAATTTTTTTAATTTATTTTTTTTAAAATAAAATAGGAAATATTGATCCAAATGAGAGAGACATTATAGCCTAATATGAGGAATTCCGGACCTATCATCCTGTAGACAAATTTTTACAAAACGAGGATGATAAATCTCACTAGAAAAAACAATATATCCATGATCACTAATGTTCGTCAACGAATCAGCAACCAAATTACTTTCTCTATAAATGTGCGAGATACCAATCTGGAACGAACTCAACTAATACTGAATCTTATGCCAAGACTTACGCAAATTCCAATCAGGACACAAACCATGAATTACCTACACTAAGCCTTTATTGTCTGATTCAACAACAAGAGGTAGGAAATCATTGTGAACAACAAGTTTAAGGCCATAAAAGAGGTCATTAACCACCGCTTGGAAGCTGGATACGACCTACAATTCTTTATGAAAAGCCATGCAAAAACTACCCAAATGATTTCTTATGATACATCTACATGTCGAGGTGTCAATGGAATGTTTGATAGCTCCGTCAACGTTAAGCTTGAACCAACCCAATTAAAGAGGAGACCACTCACAAACGATGGGAATCCTGTGAAACACCGCTCTATCAGAACACCCCATGATCTGTAAGGAATTCAAGATAAAGCTATAATCAATTGAAAGAGGCTTGATAAACTTCATGAGATCTCTCAACCAGTGCAACACCTGGTGAATAATCTCAGTGCTCGACATTTATTGTTTTAAACTCTCAAATTATTACAAGTAGGACGCTAGTTAAACCAAAGACCCTAAGGTTAGTTCCCAATATCGTATCGTTGTGACAACACATAGTTGTTGTTTTATGAATATTTGTTTTTTTTTTTTTATATATATATATTTTAAGTTACAGTACATAAATCACGGGCTTAATTGTATACCATGCCATGAAATTTCATATTATGTAATTATGAACATGAATTATATGTGAGTTTCATGTTATCTAAGTTAGTATACATTTTATATTTATTTAGAAAAATATGAAATTAAATTTGTGGACAATAATAGGTTGAGATATATTTTTTTTAATTTTTATTCTTGTGTATAATGCATCTAAAAATGATATTTAGATATATAAATACTAGAGATGATTATGAGCATAGTGATTTTTTTTATATTATACTATGGAGATATTATTTTTAGGTTCGAGCGATAACATAATTAGTGTGTACTACCATCCTGATGTGCACAAAATGTAGTGAAATAGTTTTAACGAATATAGCAGTGGACCTTGCTAAAGTTGAGAAACTGGATGTGAACAACTATAATATTTGGCATCATAAAATCCAGTATTTTGTAAATGAGTGACATATCCTAGAAACATTGACACGTAACATGGAATTGTAGGTGTTGGCCCAGGAGCTATCTAAAGAAGGGGGGGGGGGGGGAATTGGGTAGTGATAAAATTTAATCCAAATAATAATACTTCAAAAAATTCAAATAATTGATTTAATCCTAAATTAATTATTATCTCTTTATAGCAGTGGATATGTTATCAACTAGGTGCACACCAAACAATAATATATACGTAAAGTAAATAAAGCAGCACACCACGATATATGCTGGGTCACCAAGCTACTCTTGGCTAATCTAGTCCTTCGAGCCCCACGGAGATTCGCGACCACTAATAACTAAGATTCCTTTAAACAGGTAGGAACCAAACTTTTACACAATGATTCTTTTCACAGGCTCAAAATCAACTTTTGCAATTTCTTTTCCCAGGCTCAGGAATAGCCTCTTCTTTTTCCCAAGCTTAAGAATAACATATCTTTTTACAGGCTAAAGATTAACTTAATTCTATTACAGGAAGAATCATGACCTAATTCTTTTTATGCCTTAAGTTCAAGAATCAAAACCTCATAATCACCCCAAGTATCCTTCTCCTAAGTAAGAATGGAACATTTACAACTCACTCACAAATTCAATCAAGGAAGAATAAACATCTAATATTTTCATACCTTAGGTAAAGATCAAAACCTCAATCTCTTTATTGGAAGAGATTGAAACCAGCTACCCTTGATTAGACACTCCTAGTAGTATCTAATCCGACATTCAACTCACTAATTACAAACAATTGATAAGTGATTTTCCCACTCAGAGCTTCTACCAACCCAAATAAATTCAAACTCAATTAATGTCCCGATACTAGTGATAGAAAAATGAGAATTTCAAAATCTGATTTCAAATAAAGATGGGTAGGAAGCAGTTAAGCACGTAATTAGATTTTTCTCAAGAAATTGTTTCAAAAATAATTTTCAATAAAAAATCTGGAAAATAATTTCAAAGATCAAATTCAAAATTCAAAATAATAAAATCAAGCAACAATTAATAATAAGTAATTTGGAATGATCTCACCAGGATTCCCCCGAAAAATAATGATTAGAATAGCAATTAAACTTCATATTTGGTAGTAGCAATAATCCACAGCAAAAGTTTCTCAAGAACAACTCTCAATAAAGATCTCACAATGCACTCAATAAGATTACTCTTAGAAATCACGAAAGCTGAATAACTCACAACGATTTGATTCTCTTAATTTCTGATTATTTAACAAGTGAAATCCGCAGGTCTATTTAAAGTCACTTGAAACAAGCCCTATAACGACTAGTTCCCATAAATCATGACATTTAATTACACTATTAGAGCCACTATATCATAATGATTCGTTCCTGATATAATTCACTTAAAATATCTCTTAAAATATTCAATTAAGTCCCTCAAACTTTTACTCAAATTCAATTAGATAAGATTGAAAGACTTACATGTACCAAATTGAGAAATATCAAAACTACTTGAACCATATATATAGGAATATTTAAATATTAATTAAATAGCTCAAAATATATCAGATCCCTAAGATATCTCACATATTTTAACCATAAAAGCTAGTAACAGCTACTGTTTGAAAAAAATTTGAAATTCCATAAATCTTGAAACTGATCCATCTGTCGACCGGCCACGACCCATCAGTTAACATCCCAATTCAGGATGTAACAAAGCCAAAAATCTTTCACCCATCGATCGACTACTTATACTTCATCTGTCGATCAGGTGATTCAGAGAGTTACACAAGTTGACTCACTTGTCGACTGGAAGATTCTGAGACATCTTCTTTTGGCAATAGGTCGACTTACCTGTCGACCGAAAGATCCAACAACTTCTCTTTTTAAGTATTTGTTAATCGACCAGTCTACTGCTCAAGCTGGAACATCTCTCTTTAATTCGATTTTAATTAATTTTCTTTGACGTTTTCACCCATTTAACCGATTTCTTTTCTCGGTTAGCTCCACTAAAATCTTAAATTTAATTTTAAACAATTATCCATATTTTTTTTTCAATTACACATAGGTGGAAATAATTTAACTAATTAGGATTCTATAAATTACACATAATTTTGAAAAACATTTTGTGTCGTGTGTGATCCTAATCGGGATACATTAAGAGTTAAAATTTAACCTGAGTTGTTTTTCCTAGGTTCTTCAATTTTGTCAAAATCTTAATCTTTCATCATCTTTGTCATCATCTTAACATTGTCACAATATATTCATGACATTTTTTTTTATAAGAACTAAGAAACTGAAACACTCAATAAAATTATTAGTTCCACAAAAAACATCAACATTTATTTATTCAACAAAATCTTAGGATCAACAATCTCCCCATTTTTTATGATGACAATTAATTTTGATATTTTCTTCAAAACAAAAATGTAACCACACCACCCCTAAATCCGAGGACGACTTCTTTAACTTGTTAAAGCAAAGTAATGAAGGTAATCATAAGAGTTTCAACAATGAACAAATTTCAATATATAATAAACTCCCCCTTAAGATATTCAACAAGATAATTCAAGCTCCCCCTTGAGACATTCATTAAAACATGAACCAATTCTCCCCCTTTGTCATCTCAAAAAAAAAAAATTAGGGAGGAGGAACCAAAAACTTCAATTCTTAGCATTCAATCTCCCACAATATAAGTGTAAACAACCTAATTCATTCTAAGGCGAAAAACTAAGTATGTAAATTTTTTGATAAATATGCAATAATTCTAAGACAACAAGAAAATATGTAAACCAACATAGGTCTTAGAAATTCTTACCAACTCATTTAAACTTACTTTCTTACTCATGGCATGGTCTCCAGAAATCACATGACTCTCATCTTTAGGTATGAAAGACGTAATTTTTTTTACTTTCTTCCATGTCACGTGTTGAGAATAACCACTTCCTAGGAACAATTTGTCCTTGCAAATAGATGTTTATTTGACAACCTACAAGAAGCACCTCAAAGAGTTCCCAGGTGGTACTCAATCTAAGTGGGTCCGATCTTGTTAGTCTGGATAATTTTAGTTCCCTTGGGTACCCAAACTTGCCTGCAATTAGATATTCTTGAAAAACATTTACTAATGGTATGCCCCATAATGTTACGTTTAAAACATCTAACAAGATTCTTGGTTTCAAAAAGGAATTTGTGAAAACGTTTTTGTTTAAGATTTTTCTGAAATCCAATACCAGCTTCATCAAAGATACCTCGTGAACTTCCTAAAATCATTTTCAAATTATTTTCTCCGCCAATAAATTTTAGAACAATTGAATGTAAATCTGATACTTTGGATTTTAATTCAATTTTTTCAAATTCATAATCCACCACTGGCTTGTTTAATGTATTAATTGTACATTGATGGGCATTAATTTTTGAACACTGGTTTTCATAATTATACGTAAGTTCTTGATATACATCAAACAAATCATCAAAATCAATAGGACAAGAACTTGAACTTTTAGGTACCTCATTACCAGTGGCCATTAGGGAAAGTACAGATGATTCATTACTGTCAGATTCTTCCAAAATGCTTGAATCAAAATCATCCCAAGTAGTTTTTCTCCTGATTTTCTTTCTTTTCTTCTGCTATTTTCTTTTCTTCTCATTTTCTTTATCCTTCTTCGATTCAGGAGAATCAGTATGAAAGTGATCGATCTTGTGACAATTGTAGCATTTCACACTGTTCATGTTGAAATTTCTTCTACCAAAGAATGTATGTCGAGTTATTCATTGAAAGTTCTTCGTGAGTAACGCCACATCTTTCTCTTGCTCACTGTCAAGACTTATATCGTTACTATCATCGTCATCTTCAGTTTTCTGAGCCTTTAGCGACAAGGATTTCTTTTTTCTATTTTCGGTGTCATCTTGATATCCTTTAATCACCGTTTTATGCATCATCAAGTTGCCTATGAGATCATCAATTTCGTATTTGGCAAGGTCCTTAGCTTCCTAAATTGCAGTCACCTTCGACTCCTATATTTTTGTCAAAGATCTTAGGACCTTTCAAACTCTATGCTTCATGGAGTATGGCTTTCCAAGTTGACTCAAGTGATTACAAATGATATTGAAACGAGTATGCATCTCTTGAATCGATACAATTTCTTTCATTCTCAATAATTCAAATTTTCTCATAAGAGCGTTGATTTTTTATTGTTTCACTTGACTTGTCCCTTCATCAGTAACTTGTAGCTTGTCCCACATCTCCTTTGCTGATTTACGACCTGAAACTCGCAAGTATTCATTAACATCCAAAGAACAAAATAAAATAGTAATAGCTTGAAAGTTCATAGAAAGTTTCTGCTTATCAGAAGCAGTCAGGTGCTCTTTCATCTTCTCGACTCCGTTTTCCATTGGAACAAATGGACCATCCTCGATTGTTAACCATACATCAAAATTTGTAGCTTGAAAGAGGGCTATCATTCTATCTTTCTAGAATGAAATTTTTTTATCTTCAAACAATGGTGGTCGGTGCATAGACTGCCCCTCATCTAGTGTGCCTATTATGTGCGCCATGTGATCTTTGTTAGCTAAGTGTGTCGAGCTAAACTAGCTCGGATGCCAATTGGTGGCCCAATGAGCTACCCAAGAGGAGGGCTGAATTGGGTAGTGATAAAATTTAATCCAAATAATAATACTTCAAAAAATTCAAATAATGAATTTAATCCTAAATTAATTAGTATCTCTTTATAGCAACGGATATGTTATCAACTAGGTGCACATTAAACAACAATATATAAGTAAAGTAAATAAAACAACACACCACGATATATCCTAGTTCACCAAGCTATTCTTGGCTAATCCAGTCCTTCGAGCCCCATGAATATTCGCATCCACTAATCACTAAGATTCCTTTAAACAAGTAGGAACTAAACTTTTACACAATGATTCTTTTCACAGGCTCAGAATCAACCTTTGCAATTTCTTTTCCCAGACTCAGGAATAACCTCTTCTTTTTCCTAGGCTCAAGAATAACCTATCTTTTTACAGGCTAAAGATTAATCTAATTCTATTACGGGGAGAATCACAACCTAATTCTTTTTATACCTTAGGCTTAACAATGAAAACCTCACAATCACTCCATGAATCATTTTCTCAATTAAGAATAGAACCTTTACAATTCACTCACAAATTCAATCAAGGAAGAATTAACACATAATCTTTTTATACCTTAGGCAAATATCAAAACCTTAATCTCTTTACCGAAAGAGATTGAAATCAACTACCCTTATTTAGACACTCCTAGTAGTATCTAATCCAACACTCCACTCACCAATTACAAACAATTGATAAATGATTTTTCCACTCGGAGCTTCTACCACCCCAAATAAATTCAAACTCAATTAATGTCCCGATACTAGTAATAGAAAAGTGAGAATTTGAAAATCTAATTTCAAATAAAGATAGGTAGGATGCAGTTAAGCACGTAATCATATTTTTCTCAAGAAATTATTTCAAAAATAAGTTTCAATAAAAAATCTAGAAAACAATTTCAAAGATCAAATTCGAAATAATAAATAATAGAATCAAGCAACAATTAATAGTAAGTAATTTGGAATGATCTCACCAGGATTCCCCTGAAAAATAATGATTAGAATAGCAATTAAACTTTATATTTGGTAGTAGCAATAATCCACAGCAAAAGTTTCTCAAGAATAACTCTCAGTAAAGATCTCACAATGCACTCAATAAGATTACACTTAGAAATCATGAGAGTTGAATAACTCACAATAATTTGATTCTCTTGATTTCTGATTATTTAACAAGTGAAATCCGCAGGTCTATTTAAAGTCACTTGAAACAAGCCCTATAACGGCTAGTTCCCATAAATCATAACATTTAATTACATTAATAGAGCCTCTATATCATAATGATTCATTCTTGGTATAATTCACTTAAAATATCTCTTAAAATATTCAATTAAGTCCCTCAAACTTTAACTCAAACTCAATTAGATAAGATTGAAAGACGTATATGTACCAAATTGTCAAATATCAAAACAACTTGAAGATATTTAAATATTAATTAAATAGCTCAAAATATATCAGATCCCTTAGATATCTCACATATTTTAACCATAAAAGCTAGTAATAGCTACTGTTTGAATAAAATTCAAAATTTCATAAATCCTGAAACTGATTCATCAGTCGACCGCCCAATTCAGGATGTAGCTAAGCCAAAAATCCTTCACCCATCGGTCGACCGCTTATACTTCATCTATCGATCAGGCGATTCAGAGAGTTACACAACGTTACTCAGCTATCGACCGGAAGATTCAGAGACTTCTTCTTTTGGCAATAGGTCGACTTACCTGTTGACCGAAAGATCCAACAACTTCTCATTTTAAGTATCTATCAACCGACCAGTCGACTGCTCAAGCTGAAACATCTCTTCTTAATTCGATTTTAATTAATTTTCTTCGACGTTTTCACCACTTTAACCGATTTCTTTTCTCGGTTAGCTCCACTAAAATCTTAAATTTAATTTTAAACAATTATCTTTATTTATTTTTCAATTACACATAGGTGGAAATAATTTAACTAATTAGGATCCTACAAAATACACATAATTTTGAAAAATATTTTGTGTCGTGTGTGATCCTAACCGGGATACATTAAGAGTTAAAATTTAACCTGAGTTATTTTTCTTAGGTTCTTCAATTTCTTCAAACTCTTAATCTTCCATCATCTTTGTCATCATCTTAACATTGTCACAATATCTTCATGATCATTTTTATTACAAGAACTAATAAAATGAAACACTCAATAATTGCTTGACAGAGTTAAAAGGGTGAACCTACCAAATGGGTCGATCGAATGAATCAAAAATAGTTGCTTGACAGAGTTAAAAGGGTCGATCGAATGAATCAAAAATAGTTGCTTGACAGAGTTAAAAGGGTGAACCTACTAATCAATCCGGTCAACCGACAAGATAGGTTAGTCGACTAACGAATCCAGTAGCTGAAACGAAGAAATAAGAAAAAATCCTCTGGGCAATTCGATCAACTGACGGTTAGGTTGGTCAATCGATAGTAGTGGTGTGACGGTTAGAAAACTGATCGTTGTAGGGGCGGTCGACTGAACTAAGGTTGGTCGACCGATAGAGGTAGACAGTCAAAGTATGAGTGTTTCGATTTTTTCAAGATATCATTGTTTTGAATGTTTTGAAGAAAGATTTTTAAGAAATTGGGTATTTACTATTATATATCATATATTACTAAGATCCTATCTATTTGGTCCATACATTAAATTATTCTTTGAATTGAATTGGTAACACTCCTTCATATCTTTATAATTAAAAAAAAAATTGGGGACCAAATTGAGTTTTTCTAAAAGTATTTTCAAATGGAATACACCTATTTTGATAGCATATGATATATTGGGTCTTAAATTAGTATTTTAGGTCTTATAATTTGAAAACTAACGGTTATAAATCGATTAAAAAGTCAATATATGGAGACTTGTGTTTTTCAAATTAAGTAATCAACAACAATCAATCTTTGCTATTAAAAGAGAGTGATTTACACTGAGAAATTTATAAAAGATTGATATTGAAAGAGTTGTTGATTGAGGCGCGAAAATATTTTCAACACCGGTCTTTGTTCTACACTGAGCTATCATAATTGTTTTTCAAGAAATCCTAGCGAGATCTTTCCAAGTTAATTAAAGTGCTTTCTTAAATTATTTATTTGATTGTTTGGATTAAGTGTTTTAGAAAAATCATTTTCAATTCTAATATCTTGAAAATCTTTTAAAACGATTTTATTTGTGAAATCTGATTATTTATTATCTATGCTTCCAATTGATTAAATCAGATTTACTCCTAATGTTTATTTTATCACATAGTTTTCAGGGCGTTAATTAAGTATAATTGTTTTGAGGTAGTTGAAGCTCCTGTGGGAAGAAGTTTGTGAATTTTTTGTATTTGCGAGTTTGAGCGAATTAAACATATTTAGGACGGTGTCTAATCATGGTAGTTAGGGTTATAGAAAGAGAAAAAGATTAGGATTTGATCTTTATCCTGTGAAAAATTTTAGGTTAATCTTTAGCCTTTTAAATGATTAGGTTTTAATTTTTCCTATAATAGAACCAAGTTAGTCTTTAACTGAAAAAGATAATATTGTTCCTAAGCCTGTGAAAATGATAAGTGTAATAGTGTGAGAGTGTGAATGTTTGATTCTGAGCATGCAGAAGGAATTAGGTTAATATTGAACCTGTGAAAAGGATTTTAAAATTTTAGTTCCTACTTGTAAAGGAATCAAGATTAGTGAATTGGGAAGTCCTTGTGGAGCTCGAGGTACTGGACTTAGGTAAGAGTAGCTTACGGAACCAAGATGAATTGTTGTGTGTTACATTTTTATATTAACTGGACTTAGTTAAACGCATTTCCGTTGCTTAACACAATAACTATTAATTAGGGAAATTGATAAGTTGTGTTTGATATAATTGTTTAAATTTTTGTCACTACCCATTTATCCCTCTCTTAGGTAGATCTTTGGGCCAGTAATTGGTACCAGAGCTGGTTTAGCTCAATACGCTTAAAATCATAGCTAAAAATATCACATGGCATTCCACATCAATTCACTACCTGAAGTGTAATCTATGCATCGTCCTCCATTGTTTACCGATGATAATTATGTATTCTAGAAAGCCAGAATGATTATCTTCTTAAATGCCACCAACTATGAGGCTTGCTTGGTCATTGAAGATGGTCCTTATGTTCCTAAAGAAAATGGAGAGGTAAAAAAAAAAAGAACAACTTGATTCGATCAATAAACAAAAGTTATCTATTAACGCTTAAGCTATTAATCTATGTTTTGTTCTTCAGATGAAAATGAGTATAACATGGTTTCAAGTTGCGAATTAACAAAAAAACAATGTGAGATACAATGTGAATCACGCACGAGGGAACAAATCAAGTGGAACAGCCCAAAATCAATACCTTATTCTATCAATTTGAATTATTCAGAATGGGTGACGCGGAATCAATGCAAGAGATGTACCCTCGATTCACCAATATCTACAACAATCTTGGAGTACTTGGAAAGTTGTATACCATGAAAGACACAGTACAAAAGATTTTGAGATCATTAACCAAATCATGGGAATCAAAAGTGACGGCGATTGAGGAAGCTAAGGATCTCACCAAGTATACGCTCGATGAACTCATTGGTAACTTAATGACCCATGAGTCAGCTATTCGTGGTTACGAGGAGAGATCTAGAAACAACAAAATTGAAAGCTCAAAAGAATTAAGAGAATGATGATAGTGATGATATAAGTCTTAATAGTGAACAAGAAAAATATGTGGCGCTTCTCACCAATAATTTCAGAAAGACGACCCGACAAACATTCTAAAGCATGAAAGATTCTTTGTCTTTTCCCCGACCTTCGGACCATCCTCTCTATGTTGATAATTCTAAGTGGAACATATTTTTGGGTAGAGAGCGGGGAGTAGGGCTTGTTGGAGCTGCTAAGCATAACAAATCGAAGCTGAAGACGGATCAAGGTAGTTGACCTACCAAGCTGATAGGCGAAGACACTTGGAAGATCTCTGCGCTATATTCCAGAGGATGAGAACGAAAATTTTTAAGATGAACAATACCAAATGCTAAAACTGTCATAAAACTGGTCACTTCCGATCTAATTGTCTCGAGCCAAATAAGGATAAAGAGAAGAAAATAAAACAAAATGAAGAAAAATGTGAAAAAGAGTAAGAAAAAATCTATGAAAGCCACTTGGGATGACTTAGAATCAAGTAGCTCTGAAACATCTAGTATTTAGAATCAAGTAGCTCTGAAACATCTAGTAGCGATGATTCATCCATGCCTACTTTAATGGCTGCTCGAGATGTGGTTACTAAATGTTAGAGGTCTTATCCTGTAAACTTTGATGAATTGTTTGATATTTATTAATAACTATTGCATGATTATAAAAACCAGTGTTCACAGATAAATGCTTTACAAAGTACAGTTAACACACTTAACAAACAAATGGTTAAATTTGAATCTGAAAACAATGAATTAAAATCCAACATTTTGGATCTAAGTTATACTGTTCTCAAAATTTATGAGTGGTGAAAATAATTTGAAAATACTTTTGGAAAGTTCAAGAGGAATGTTTGATAATCGATTTTCAGAAAAAAAAAATTAGCAAACGAGATTTCATAAATTCTTTTCCGAAACTAAAACTCTTGTTAGATGTTTTAACTGTAATGTTGTTGGGCATACTATAAAGAGGTGTTTTCAAAGATTATCTAAATATAAATAGATATGGGTTCCTAAAGGAACAAACAATGTCTCAGCTAGCAAGATCGGACCCAAATTATTTTGAAAGCATCATTAAGCAAGGAAAATTGGTTTTTGGATAGTGGTTGTTCTCAGCACTTGATAGGCAACAAATCTAAATTTACGTCTTTAACACCAAAAGACGGAGGTCATGTGACTTTTGAAGAAAATGCCAAGGATAAGATTATTGATATAGGTAATACTGTTAATGAGTCTCCAACTATTGAGGATGTGTTATGAGTAAACGGTCTTAAGCATAATTTTCTCAATATAAGTCAATTATGTGAGAAGGGGTGTAATGTTATATTAAACAATAATACATGCATTATTAAGAATGGGCATGATAGTAGTATTTTACTTGTGGCATCACATTGAGAATGTTTACACTTGTTCGTCTAAAGATTTTTTGGCATAATATTTATCATGTTTAAATGCTTTATCAAAAATAGTTGGTTATGGCATAAACGTATTAGGCATGCTAGTATGAAGTTAGTTTCTAATTTGTTTAAGAAACGTCTTGTACGTGGATTACCTATTCTAAAATATGTTAAAGATAAAGTATGTGATGAATGTTAATTAAGTAAGCAATATAGATTGTCATTCAAAAAGAAGTTACATATGTCCACAAAGTTTTTGGATGTAAATGATTTACTTTAAATGATAAGAAAATTTTGGAAATTTTTTTATGCTAGATCAGATCATGGTATTTTTCTTGAATATGCTTTAGATATTAAGGCATATAGAGTCTATAATAAATGATCAGTGATTGTGGAAGAATCTATGTATGTGATATTTGAAGAATCTAATCCACTTATATCGAGAAAGAATTTGGATGATGATGTAGGTATAATGACAAATAAAAAGAACCAAGAAGTTGAACCAGGAAAAAAACCGTCAAATTTTAAGGATAAGGAGTAACAAAATGAAGGGACAACATTACCACGAGCTATAAAGACAATTCCAGGACATTCAATAAAAGAAATTATTGGTAATTTCAAAAAAGGTGCAAGTACTAGGTCCTCCCTTGAAGATATCATTAATCTTACATTTCTATATCAAAATAAACGTAAAACTGTTAACGAAGCTTTAACTGATGAAATTTGGATCTCGTCTATTCAAGAAGAATTACTTTAATTTGAGAGAAATAAAATTTTGTCTTTAGTTCCTTGACTAGATTTTCATCATGTAATTGATATTAAATAGGTTTATTGAAACAAAAATGATGAAATAGGTATGGTAATTAGAAGCAAAATAAGATTAGTAGCACATGGCTATAATCAATAAGGAGTTGATTATGATGAGACATATCATTAGAATGTTATTAGCTTTTGCATGTTCACGTAATTTTAAATTGTTTCAAATAGATGTCAAGAGTGCCTTCTTAAATGGATTTTTAACTGAGAAAGTTTATGTTGATCAACCACCTGATTTTGAAAATGATAAATTACCTGATCATTTTTTTAAACTACATAAGTCTTTATATGGCCTTAAACAAGCTCCTTAAGCTTGGTATGACAGACTTAGTTGATTCTTAATTAAGAATGGTTTTTTATGAGGTCTAAGTGATACAACTCTTTTATAAGAAAAATGAATTTGAAATCCTATTGGTACAAATATATGTGGATGATATTATTTTTGGTTCTACTAATGAAGATTTTTGCTAAGAGTTTTCAAGATTTTGCAAGTAGAATTTAAAATGAGTATGATTAGAGAATTAATATTCTTTCTCGGGCTATAAATAAAACAAACTCAAGAAGGAATATTTATCAATAAATCCGAGGATACCAAGGAGTTATTGAAAAAGTATGGCTTTGATGGTGTTAAAGAATACAAAACTCATATGGTAACAGCTACAAAAATCGAAAAACATGATACGAGCAAAAATATCAGTTAAAAGATGTATCGAGGTATGATCGGTAACTCGTTGTATCTTACTGCTAGTAGATCTGATATTATGTTTAGTGTATGTTTGTGTGCAAGATTTCGGTCTTTCCAGGAAGAATCGCATTTAACCTCTGTCGAGTGAATCTTTCGATATTTAAAGAAAACTTGTGATCAATGATTATGGTATCCTAGGGGGAATGATTTTACATTGACAAGTTACTTGGTAGGGCGTGGAATACACCGCTACTTACTCTTGCAAGTATACGAGGTCTAAGTTTTAATATAGTGGATCTTGAAGATCGGATATCGTTCCCACAAAGAAAAGTATGAATAATTGAATACTGCAATTTACGTAGTCTCATGTTATCCTGACGATTAAAGACATGTTTTAAATTTAAACTAAGCTAAATTACAATTAGTAGGTTAATCCTAACTAAGTTTATTAAATAGGGATTAATTTCGTTCAATTAATACATGTTTGATTTAATTTAGTTAACAATAATGGAGTTTGGGTATCCGATAATCTCGGTTCGTAAAGTCCTCCGCCACCTCTTCCGAGTGTAAGACAAGGGAATACACGACTTCGTGTCGATAAAGAGGTCCCCCTCAATGTCTTAACGACTCTAGGCCGTGTGAGTCTTGACCCAACGTCATCGATTGCACACTAACTAACGCCCTCCCGGGTCGTTAGGTTGTAATGATGTGTTTACCCTAGTCCGAATCCAGGGTTATCTCTCCCGAGTGTCAAACCCTAGATTCTCAAATCCAATCCTAATACCGTTACAAGCATATTAAGATTATCATCAAATGATAAACACAATCGGAATTAAAAAAACAACCGTTAAAGAAACATATATTAAACCAAACAAGTATTTACATGAATTAGATCTAACCCTAACTAATCTCTAATTAAACTAACATGATCTTGGCCATTACAATAGTAAATCAAGAGGATATCATCAATATCAATAATAAACATTAAGTACAAAGATGGAAACAAGGGAAGAAAAGCCAAATCTCAAAGTGGAGTAGTCCACTTTCGCCAAAGAACAATCCTCCCGAGCTTCCTCTTCTCCATCGATGAACTTCCTCTTCTAGCTCTTCAAGAATTGGCCAAGAACACTTCCTAAAACTAATCTAATCTACTTCCTAAATTATCTAATCATAACTAAGGTGAAAGAAGCTCTCTAAAACATCCAAGCCCTCTCTCTAACGTCTCTAGTGTGTCTAGCAATTGGGGGAGAAAGGGGTTAAAAGAAGGTTTGGGAAAATATCTTCAAACTATCTGAAAACAGATATTTCTACGCAGAGTGTCACCACCTAGGTTGTGGTTTAAGTCAGTTAAGTTTCTGTCGGATCTTTGCCTAGGTGGTGGTTTCTCCGCCTAGGTGGTGGCTACTGGCACAACATTCTGACATTTTCTCGCCTAGGCGGTGGTTCAACACTTCAGCACTCCAACATTCTGCCTCTTTTCCACCTAGGCGGTGGTCTTCATTCACCGAAACTCTGTTTTTCTCATTTTGTTCATCGTTTCTCCACTATTTTCACTTGTTTATCGCTCTTTAACGTCCATTCACCTGCTTTACACTAAAACAAACTAAAACACAATTAAATATAACTAATACGCTTGAAAACTAACAAATTCGGTTTTGAAATAGATAGGTTTTTCACACCTATCATTACTCTGACGTTAATTTTTCTAGATGGAAAGTTGAGCGTAAAAGTACAAGTGGTTCATGTCATTTCTTATGACATGTTTTAGTTTCTTGGTATAGCAAGAAACAGAATTCTATTGCGTTATCTATGACTAAGGCAAAATATATGGCAATTAGTAATTGTTGTGCACAAATTCTATATATTAAACAAAAATTACATGATTTTGGGGTTTGCGTGGAGGAAGAACCTACCTATTTTGATAATAAAAGTATGATATGCTTAAGTAATAATCCAACACAGTACTAAAAAAACTATCCGCATAGCGATACGTCATTATTTTTTTCATGATCATATTCAGAAAAGAGATATTTCAATTGAATATGTTGATACTTTTGACCACTTGCAGATATTTTTAATAAATCTCCAACTGAAGATCAGTTTATGAAAATTATTCAGGATTTAGGCATGGCTAGACATAATAATGTGTGCCTAGAATAAATGTTTTCATCATTTGTCCCTACTTTTCGAAATGACAAAGGGGGAGAAGTTGTATAATGTTTTAGTATTTGTTCTCCTAAATATTGCAATTATATAGGGGTTAAATTTTTAAAAGGATAGCAATAATAATATGTTATGCTTAAATTGAAAATCTTATTGTACTACAAAAAAAAAAAAAAAAAATGGCATTTTATCACGGTTAAAAACCATGATAAAAAAAAAAAATTTATCAAAGTTTTTGAACCCAAAACTAGCCGTCATAGAAGGAGGTGTGATTAAAAGTTAATTTTTATCACTATTAAAAACCGTGATGATAGGCTTTTTCTCATAGTTAAAAACTGAGATGATTAGTCAATCTCATATCTCAGTTTTCAAATGTGCTTAAAAAAATCATATATGTGTGATCAAATGAAAAAATCGTGATTATTTAGACAATATTTATCTTAGTTTTGTATCAAACTAAGATGTTTACCCTATTTTCTATCACAATTAAAAACAGTTATTCTTTCTCTTTCTCTCTCTCTCTTTTTTTTTTTTTTTTTTTGGTTTAAGTAAAAATAAATAAATACCCTACCATTCTATAAATTATATTTCCAAGAATAAACATACATAAATTTCCAAAACAACTAAATTATTAATAACACAAGAATTTTACATTTCTATTAAAAATACAAATAACATTATTTTCAATAAAAAAAAATCATAAACTTAAATTTCTATCTTGAGTACATGTCTAAAATGGTTATAGCACAATATCCATATCATCAACTTCATTCTCTTTTTCATCAAATGATCTGGTGACTTCTTTGGTGACTTTGAATTGACTTTTTACGCGATCATTTATCTTTAAAAATTAATTAAGTATGAAATCATTTTCAATCATGCCCCCAAACTTCAAAGTCAAGAAATCTTGGTAAAAAAATGCTCATTTATCGCATTCTTAGGATTTGTCTTTCCTCTGTGAAGCACAAAGAAAATGGAGGAGATTATTTACCATATTAATCCATGTTTTCGCTCTTCTTCCACATAGTTAAATCTCTAAGACAAAAGTACAACTTGTTCTGGTGAAGTACCAATATGTTGAACTAATCTAAAACTTTAATCCCTTCTTGAGCCTCAGGTCTCATCCACTATACAACATGCAGTGTCTAAGGAACCAGGATAACTTGAATATCTAAGTGCTCCTAAAAGTAGGTAATCAGAGTTAAAAAGATTTAGGTATCAAGCAAACCTAAAACATTCTATTCAACCATTCATCTCTAATGTTTCCAAGGCCATAGAGAGCCATAGAGGTTGAACCCTGCAATTCATCAAATCATTTTATAAATCAATGTACAAATGCACCATACTATCTGCTACTTGATGAGAAACTACACACTAACCTTCTAGATAAGGATGGAGCATAGAGTGATCTGCCCAAAACCAGAACCTCCGAGGACCGAAATAGTGCACAAAAATAGCACAAAACATAAATAATGCAGAGAAACTTCAGGGCTTATTGTTTTCTCATTTCTTAGCACATAAACAATGAAAAAGAATGGGAACATAACCGAAACAATACACAGAAACAGCATAAAATAGAATAAAGCAGTTGTAGCAGAATGAGAGAAACAAAAACAGAACATGAAAGAAAATTAATTCTGGAACAGAAATAGAGAACACCATATAAAATACTCCTTAATGCATAATTGGATCAACAAAGCCAATCTCAAAAGATCCTTTAAGAATTAAGAATATTTGTGGACGAAAACAATAATAAAGGTTTAGAACTTTAGGACGACAAAATATTGCGAAGAACACTTACCCAATGTTTCCATCTCATCAAAAGCTACTCTGAAAAAGCAGAGTACTAAAGAAAGTCTTATAAGAACAAGGAGACTAATCCATGAAATATTTGAGATTTTGATCGCCATTTATTTTTCTTATCAATTAACAATATTTATTTTGTTCCTTGGATTGTTGCATTCATTACAACAAAACATTGGCCAAAATATAAAAAATCTAAATTGTACCTAAAATAAAGAGCATTAAGAGGATTCACGTTGTTGAACTGAGAATAAATTTTTTACCTCTATGTAATCTTCATTAGCAAATTATGCTACAAATTTCCCAAAACAATGGCCTTGATGAAAACAATGGGTACAATAAATAGGTATCCTTTCAAACAGAGTTGGTTGCCAAAAACCACTACATTCCTCACCTACTCCAATCTAAACTTTGTTCGGCCTAGGTTGGAAGAGATCGACTTCAGCACACACTCGGGTTAAATGTGGCCTAGATAATTCCACTGTTGCAGAATTCAATCTCAAAGGAGTTGCAAATGATTGAATAATGGAAAATATGCTTTGCGCATTATGAAATTGAATAGGAAGTTTATGTAAGGAAATCCATACTGGAGCTACAGACAATTCCAAATGCGATCGAAAGGCAGTAGTCCATTTAAAAATACACATTGAAAAACGATGGACAAACCAAATTCCTTTAAACCAAATCCTTTGAAAATCTTCCTTATTAGACAATCGAATAAGAACATGTTTGTTATCAAGGAAACCAACTTTGAAATCCCCATTCTAACCCAATTTCAAAAAGAATTTTTCCAAATCTAAATAGGGTAGTTTTCCATGAGAGAACTTACCCACCAAAGTGCATCAAAATGGTTTAGCTAAACCTTGAATGTCTTGAGAAGAGAAAAAAAACGGTTGCTTCACCCTTATGAGTGGCAAAAGGTCTCAATTCGATAATTGGATTCACATCTAAAGAGAGGATAGAGGAGAAACACTTCTAACCAAAAGACAAAAATGGCCTGGGACCTTAAGTCAAAAACTTAAAGAGTAGTTGGCCTGGCGGAGCCATGAACAAACTATCACCAGGAATGAACATACCCTAGTTTACACCTACAAACCCATGACAAAAGACCCCTAACGAAGCATCCCTCGAATCAATGACACGACTAACATGGAAACAACCAACAAACCAAACACTGACACAAATGATAAAACTTCAAATCGATGAGGGAAAACAAGATCGAATCAACCAACCTAACGTTTAGATCGAAATTGAGTAGATCTGAATGCTCAAAATCTCAGATCTGAGCGCTTTTATACTTGAGGTACTGTATATTACATTTATGCATTGTTACACTTTGACAGTACTATGTATTGTTATCTAGATATGACCCTTTAAAGGTATATATTGGGTATAGTAGAGCATATTAAAGGGAATTATATCTATGTGAATGCAACATAATTCAATTTTTTAATAAATTTAAATTTATAAATAATTTTCAAAATCAGTCTGCAATAATATGAAACAATAAATAAAACATAAAGATTAAATCATTATAGATAGTAGTTCTCGTGGTGTGATTTGATAAAACTCATTAAACAACAACATCAACAGATCATCCAACAAGTAGCGATCACCAAATAACAATATAAATGTACCGCCTCTAACAATATCCACATGAAGAACTAAAATTTATAGGTTCCTACTGATTTTCTAATAATCGTATTGTAAAAATTAGTATATCTAGGGTAGATTTGATTTGATTCTTGGTGATAGTAAGAATCAAATTGATAACACACAAAAGGAAAAGGGAGGTTGTCTAGGAATATCCAAATTATACAATATGAGCATCCATATTATGGATTTCCTCTTATTTATACTATAAGGGTTCAAAACTCTACATCAATTCTTTCTCTATTTTCACTTTGGCACCCGAACGTTTAAACAATTCAGCATTACTACCCATATAGTTTTCAAGAACCATTCAAACTTCATTCTCCTTGGTGTGTGACCTATAAGGTTTGTATCAAAATCTCAATGGTTAGAAACAATCAATTGATTAATTATTTTACTAATTAATCAACTAATTCAATTTGAAAAAAAAATATCTAATTTTATCCTTATGTAAGAAACACTTCTTTACAACATCTCTACCAACTATGAGTAATGTTTAGCTACATATCATAGATATATGCAGTTGATAATAATTTAATCAGATAATGCACCCAGTTGTAAGTACCGTGCAATTTGATCCCTCTATCTCTATGTCCTGAAAGAATCAACTAGGTTGGATAAAGTCAAAACCACTAGTTCTATCATATGTTTCAGATCACATATTTACATTATGATACCAATTAGAATCTTATTAAAATTTATCTCTTTATTCCCAAGTCAATTTTGGCAGTTTTCGAGTATTTTAATAGCATTTTATTGTGTTTTAATATTTATTTATTTTTTGTCTTAAATTAGGTATTTGGGGTAAAAAGGGACTAAAACGGTTCATAAACGATCAAAGCGGTGGAAGAACGGTGGAGAAAATTGGCAAAACTAATATATTCAAAGCCTGCATCTACTGCTGTAGTGGTGAAAATACAGAAAGCTCCACTACTGCAGCGATTAACCGGCCGACCTCCCCATCACTACAGCGGGTACTCAGCAGATATTTTAAAATATTTAGGATATTTTGAGATATTTCGAATCTTATAAATATTGTCCCTATTATCCCCAAACAAAGGAAGACATTTTCAGGAGTCTTGAGAGTTCCAAGGCAATTCGACCAATAAAAGATCACAACACGAAAAAGGAGGAAGTGTTCTCGGAGCAGTTATAGCGATGGATCTTCGAATAACAGCTAGTCTCCTTGTTTCTCTCTTTCTCTCTTAATTTGGTTGATTGTTTGTATATGTTTAGCTTATATTTAGTTGTATTTAGGGCTATGGACAGGTGTAGCTAAACATATATTATCTAGGGATCAATGTATTTCACGAAAACATTGTTTAAATAAAATCAATGTTTTGTTAATGGTTGTTTATGTTTATCCGATTGTGTTTGTCGTTAATCCATGTTTATATGCTTGTTAAGATATATTGAGAATATGGGGTTTGACACTCGGGAGAGGTAACTCCGGATTTGGACTAGGGTTTAAATACAACGCGACAATCTAATAACCCGGGAAAGAGTTAGAAAGTGTGCAATTCGTGACGTTGAGGAGAGACTCGTATGACCAAGTGTTGTATAGATGCTCGAGGGGGACTTTGGCATTGACACAAAGTCATATATTAATTAACTTTAGACTCGAGAGAGGTAGTGAATGAGATTTCGATACCGAGATTGTCGGATAGGATGAACGCCGTTAATGTAAACTAGATTGAAACGAACACGTTTAAGTAGATGAAGTTAATCCCTAGGGGATTTCTAATTAAACTATGGGGTTTCAAGTTTAATTAGAAAGTGTACGGGTCAAGTTTAGTATAGATGGGGAGAGTATGGGTATCGTGTCCACAAGGATTGGTTGAGAATATTGTCGAGTACCGCGATTGTCATAACCTAATTTTATATAGGCGGTAAAAAATGAAATTTATAATTAATTAATACTACTACTAAGTTAATTAATCTAATTATACTAATTCTAATATGAGATGTTTGAGGGAAAATATTATCTAGGGATTAACTTTGTTTACAAAAATGTGTTTGCTTTGGTTTACTTTACAATAACGATGTTAATCCGATCCGACAATCTCGGTGTTGTAAACTCACCCACAACCTTTCCCGAGTGTAAGATGAGTGAGTATACGACTTCGCATCAATGAATAGGTCCCCCTCAACGTCTAACACTACATCACTTGAGTCTCGCCCCAACGTAATTGATTGCACAATTTCTAACTCCCTTTTGGGTTATTAGATCGTCGCGTTGTGTTTACTCTAGTCCGAATTCGAAGTTACCTCTCCCGAGTGTCCAACCCTGATTTCTCACAATATCTAAACATGCATATAATCATGACAAACTGATAAACACAATCGAAATAGCGAAGAACAACCATTAACGAAACACAACTAAAACAAACTACACTTTTATAAATTACATTAATCCCTATAAGAAATTTGTTTAGCTCATGTCAATAACCGTTTATACAATGGAAAAGGAGCTAAACATGCTCAACGTTCAACGATCGTTTCTCCTTCTTCGCAACGTGTTCTTTTCCTTCGGATTTGGTTAAGCATTCTCCAAAATACTCTCAAAATATCCAAAGCCCTAGGGGGTCTCATTTTTTCTGAAGGAGAGAGGAGGAGAAGAAATAGGGAACAAAAAGTATCTAAAAATGTGCAGAATGACCGCCGCAGTGGCGGGCATGTCAGTTGCTTCTTTATCGCAGCGGTGGGGGCGGCGGTGGGATCAGAGACCTTTCTATTGTTTCACCGCTGCAGAGATGGGTTTTCAACAAGTTTAAGGCCTACTATGCATATTGACCGCTGCGACGGTGGTCTGGTCGCTGCGGCGGTGGGTTGCAGTTCTAAATTTTTCCCTTATGCTTGTTTTCCCACCGTTCTTCCAACGTTCTTGATCCGATTTGATCATTTATGATCCGTTTTCATGCCTTTTCACCCCACACACATGTTTTACACAAAAATACAAAACCACATATTAAAAAGTTATAAAACATAATAAACGTACTCGAAAATTAACAAGTTCGATTTGGAAATAGATATGTAAATTATACCTATCAAATACCCCCAAACTTAGAATTTTGCCAGTCCTCAAGCAAAACACCCACACAATACAAGAAAATATAACAACTAATTACGAATTTAAAAACTAAAAATGAAAAACACTAAAAACAATAATGTGCAAGTTTTTAATATCATCTACTGGCCAAATGATTTTCCCTTATCGGCCCCCAATCCTATCGAGTTCAATAATAAAACATACCATATGGTGTTCTATAATTTCAACATTCAATGATAGTAAGCATCATTCTAGATCCTGTTAAAGTGTGTGTAATAAAACTATGGGATTATCTCTCAATAAGGCTCATGACTAAAACCATTTTGGTATAGGAAATCCATAAGCCTGACATGGGTTCTATTCTCCACTAATGTAGGCTGAGTAGTTTATAAAGATCAAAAGGACTTGGTTCGGTTTTAGAATATTTGGCCAAGGGTATTTCGGAATAGAAAACAGGTTAACGTCGTTAACATAACGTTACCCAAGGCACAACGCTTGGCACATTCACTCTCAAACCCCCAAAGATAAATTGGAAACAATCCCAAACAATCATTTAAGACTGACGTACTCACTTGTCAAAAGAAACGAAAATTGTACTATATGTACATATGTTTTTTTTTTCAACAACTACACCCCCCAAACTTATTTGATTATTAGAATTTCGCGGGTGTGGTTAAAATGAACGAAAAATGACATGTGAGTACTCGAATACCGATCCAATTAAAAGTTCGCCCTAAATCCAACCGCTCACTTCAAGTAGAATAACTAATGCTAACTTGATTTTCTCAAATTGTACATTCGGCTCAGTGATATAGTTTTGGAAAGAAGTTTTATCGGCCAAGGTATTAGTCAAGTGTTTAGAATTGAAACGGCATTTAGGCTTTGATAGGGTAACAAGGGATAAACATTTTACATGGTAAGCTTCAAAGGCTCAAGCGATAAAAACGAATGCCTAAATCATATATCTCAAACTACCTCGCCTAGGATTTTGCCTTGAATTTCCCCCAAATCAGGTTCTAAAATCCCTATTGTCATGAACTTGGCTAACAAATAATTGTTTTCAATTCAATTGGATAATTATACATTGAGTTTACGTGCTCATGCATTTAGGACCTACAATAACTTCTACTAAAACGATAGGTCAAGCACACAGAGCACACACGAATGAACTTTACGCCTGACCTCAATAAACAACCAGGGGACAGACTCATCATCGGGTAATAGCCTAGATGAAGTCAAAACCCAGCGCAAAACAACAAGTACACTAAACAAACTAATCATAAACAAACATGCATACATAGAACACAATAAAACATACTAACTTACTACATATCACTAGCAAACTTGAAACGGACAGTGTCCTCAGCGATCCAATCATCAATCTCAACATATAGAAATAAAGCATGCTGACAAATGGGATTTAGAACACGTACCTGGGAGGTAAGATTCTAGTCGGTTGTGACGGATCTAACAAATTTTTTTACTTGGGCTGCCTCCCAAAAAGCGCGTGGTTTATTGTCCTCAGCCTGACAAGGAGAACGGCTCATCAAAGAGCAGCTTCCACTTATAGTAAGTGTCAAACAACATCACATACAGGTCTTGATTTTGTACGCCCTCAAAACTGGCGAGATATAGCATAGAATGGCTCGATCTTTCAACAACATGCCTCATCGGCTCATGTACTTGGTGGGCATGAAAAGACGTTTCTAACGGAAACGAAGGACAAGTTAGCCACATTGGATCCTCGTAGATGTGATCGTCTTGGATTGAGTGCAGCGTCACCAACTGGAATTCAAACGGTGAAAACTCACAACGATTAATATGCGAATCTCCATTGCCATTTCACACTTGGGTTTTTAACTCTTCAACTTCATCAATGAATTCTCCCAAGCTCCTCCCGCTCATTTCTAGTTCCTCGTGGTGGCTTTCGATGAATGTAGCTTGTGTATCTCCTAGTGCCACCACGTCTGGCTTAGCCTCAATCAAGCAGACAAGCTGACTGATTTGCGTTTGAAGAGACGTTATGGTCATATCAATGTCGGCCTAGACCATCTCAATAAAATCAAGATGATCCTTGTGCTCGTTGATCCTGTCATTTGTTTCCCTCAAGACTCTTTGAGTTTCCCCCATAACTGTAGCGAACACATCTTCTAAGGCAGGAGAAGACTCCACATCTTGAACCGGAGTGTCAATCCATGGCGCCGTAGTGTTGGAACAATCTCCCAAGCTTTGGTAACTTGGTGAATGATTCCAACTTTGATAATCATAGGCCGCCATTTCCTCCAACAACTAAGTGGCTTTGTCCGCGGTTAGGTCATAGAAAGAGGAAGTATAGTTTCCACTGTCCACCCATATTTTGACTGCAACTTGTAACCCGTCGAGAAAATTCATGAGTTGACATTCCCTCGGGAAACCATGGTTTGGAAACCGAAGTAGCAATTCCTTGTATCGATCCCAAGCACTATAAAACGGCTTGGAATCCCGTTGAAAGAATTGCTCAATACTTGTCGATCTAATATCTTCAAGTACCCTACAAGAAAAACAAAAGTAGAAAAAAAAAATTATAAACAAAAAAAAATGCCTAAATTAAAATCAGATCATTTACTCACAATAATCTAAAACACAATCCTCAGCAACAGTGCCAAAAACTTGGATTCTTCGCTGCAACGGTAGAGGCGGCGATGGGATCAGAGATCTTTTTTGTTGTTTCACCGCCACGGTGGTGGGTTTTCAGCAAGTTTAAGGCCTACTCTACATATTGATCGCCACGGCGATGGTCTGGTCGCTGCTGAGGTGGGCTACACTTCTGAATTTTGCCCTTATGCTTTTTGCCCATCGTTCTTGATCCGATTTGATCGTTTATGATCCGTTTTCATGCCTTTTCACCCCACACACCTGTTTTATACAAAAATACACAAAAATGTATTAAAACGTAATAAAACATAATAAACGTACTTGAAACGTAATAGGTTCGATTTGGAAATAAATAGCTAAATTACACCTATCAGCAACCCAAGTCTCAAATAAATTAGGTCCATCACTGCCGACTTCATTTGGAGGCGAGATTATCTTGCCTCCCAGGTACATGTTCTAAACCCCCTTCGTCAACATGCTATATTTCAAATGTTGAGATTGATGATTAGGTCATTGTGGACATTGCTCGTTTTAAATTTGGGGCTGATGTGTAGTATGATCATATGTTTTATTGTTTTATTGTAAGCATGTTTGTTTAGTGTAGGATTTGTTTATGTTTGTGTTGTTGTTGCTGCATGCTGAGTTTTGCGTTCATCTGGGCCATTACCCGATAATGATATTACCCCTTGGTTGTTTGTCGAGGTCAAGGGTAATACCCATTCATGTGTGTTCTATGTGCTTGATAATACATTTTGGTAAAATTTATTGTGGATCCTAATTTGCGCGAGCACATAGACTCAATGTATAGCTATTCAATTGATTTGAGGACAATTATCCATTAGCTAAACTCATGACAATTTAAGGATTCTAGAACCTGATTGAGGGGAAACTTGAGGCAAAATCCTGAGAAAGGTAGTTCAGGAGATGTGATTTAGGCATTCATTTTGTCACTCGATCCTTTGAAGCTTACCTTGTAAAATATTTATCCCTTGTTACCCTGTCGAATCCTATAATGTTGTTTCAATTCTGAACACATAACAAATACCCTAGCCAATTGAATTTTTTCCAAACCTATATTACTTAACCGAAGGCACAATTTGAGTAAATCAAGTTAGCATTCGTGTATGCTACTTGAAGTAAATAGTTGGGTTTAGGGCGAACTTTTGATTGGTTCGATATTCGAGTACTCACTTGTCATTTTTCTTTCGTTTTAATCACACCCGTGAAATTGTAATAATAGAATAAGTTTGGGGGTGTGGTATGTTAAAAAAAACAAAAAAAAAACATATGTAAATATAGTAAATTTCTGTTTCTTTTGACAAGTGAGTACGTCGGTCTTAAATGATTGTTCGGGGTTGTTTCCAATTTATCTATGGGGATTCGAGAGTGATTTTGTGCCAAGCGTTTTGCCTTGGGTGTCGTTGAGTTAACGAAGTTAACCCGTTTTATATTCCCAATATACCCTTGTCCATGTTCCAAACCGAAGCAAGTCCTATTGATCTTTTTGAACTTCCAAGCCTACATTAGTAGAGAGTGGAACCCAGACAGGTGTATGAATATCCTAATCCTTTATGGTTTAAGTCGTGAGTTTCGTTGGTGGATAATCCAATCCAATTGTTGGATAGTTATATTATTGAGTTTTGTACACACACACGTTGAAAGGATCTAGAATGGAGTTTACCATTATTGAATATCGAAATTCTAGTACATCACATGGCGCGTTTTACCACTTGAACTCGATATGATTGGGGGTTGTTGAGGGAAAAATATTTTGGTCAATAGTTCAATTCAAACTTGCATATCGTTATGTTTAGATTGTTTGTGTGTAGGTTGTTTGAGTTAGTTATTTAGTTGTGCTTTTTATTTGAGTGTTTTGCTCGAGAACTAGCAAAATTTTAAGTTTAGGGGTATTTGATACGTGTAATTTATCTATTTATTCCCGAGCCAATTTTGGTAGTTTTCAAGTATTTTTATAGCATTTTATTGTTTTTTAATAATTTTTTATTTATTTCATCTTAAATTAGGTATTTGGGGTGAAAGGGGACTAAAACGGTCTATAAACGTTCAAAGTGGTAGAAGAACGGTAGAGAAAAATGACAAAAATAACATATTCAAAGCCTACATCCACCACTGCAGCTGTGAAACTATAGAGAGTTTGCAGAAGCTCCACCGCTGCAGTGGTCAATCAACCGACCTCCCCACCGCTGCTGCAATGAACCCACCGCTGTAGCGGTCACTCTGTAGATATTTTAGGATATTTTGAGATATTTTGAATCCTATAATTATCGTCCCTATTCGCCCCCAAATAAAGGGAGACATTTTCAGGAGTCTTGAGAGCTCTAAGGCCATTCGACCAATAGAAGATCACAACACGAAAAAGGGAAAAGCGTTCTCAGAGCGATTTTAGCGATGGATCTCCAAATAATGGCTAGTCTCCTCGTTTCTCTCTTTCTGTATTAATTTGATTGATTAATTGTATATATTTATCTTATATTTAATTGTATTTAGGGCTATGGCCATGTGTAGCTAAACAAATATTGTCTAGTGATTGATATATTTCATAAAACGTTGTTTGAATAAAATCGATGTTTTGTTAATGGTTGTTCATATTTATCCGATTGTGTTTGTCGTTATTCCATGTTTATATGCTTGTTTAGACATATTGAGAATACTGGTTTGACACTCGGAAGAGGTAATCCCAGATTCGGACTAGGGTTTTAACACAACGCGAAGATCTAATAACCGGGGAAGAAGTTGGAAAGTGTGCAATCCGTGACGTTGGGGCAAGACTCAAGTGATCAAGTGTCATATAAATGCTCGAGGAGGACTTCGGTGTTGACATAAAGTCATATATTCATTCACTTTACACTCGGGAGAGGTAGTGAATGAGATTTCAATGCCGAGATTGTTGGATAGGATGAACGCCGTTAATGTAAACTAGATTGAAATGAACATGTTTAAGTGGACGAAGTTAATCCCTAGGCAATAATTTATGTTGATCCTAAGATTTTGATGAACAATTAAATATTGATGTTTTAGTGGAACTAATGTTTAATTGAGTGTTTCGGAGATCTAAAGTTCTAGTGACAAAGACGTCAAATTGAATGGATGCTAAATGAAGATATCAAGATGATGAAGAGGAATTAAGAGTTTGAAGAAATTAGAAAAAAATAACTCAGGTAAATCTAAACTCTTAATATCCCATTTAGGAACACACACACATAGCACAAAATGAATTTTATCTTTTATGTGTGTTTTGGTTAAGTATAATTATTTGCACTTATATGAAATGAAAAGAAATATTTTTGAATGACTAAAATAGAATATAAGAATATTAGTGGAGCTTATTTAAGAGAGAAAATGGATAAAGGGGCGAAATCATAAAAAAAAATGAGTAAAAAACGAGATCAGATAAAAGATCCAAAAGGGAGCAGTCTACTGAGAAGTTGACCGGCCAATGGTGGCTGAACTCTCTGAATTGAAGAGATCGACAGGTCGACCGGTGAAAACAACAGAATTCTCTGAATCGAAGAGTCGACTGACAGGTCAACCGGTGAAAGCATGACAAACTCTCTAAATCGAAGAGTCGACCAAGCGGTCGACTAATGCACTGCATGGGCTACTTTCAGTATCTTTCAGTCGACTGGGCAGTCGACTGAACGCGTAGTTTTAGGATACTATTTGATCCAAATTTAAATCCAAAAGTAGTTATTTTTTGTTAGGATTTGATAAAGATTTCGGGGATATTCTCTATATTTAAGATATGATTCATATACTAATTAAATCCTTTCAATATAGTTCATTAAATATTAATGTTTCTCAATTTGATACTTAAAATGGATTCTATACTTATTTATTTTGATTGAGAAATACTTTGGGGTTTAATTGAGTGTTTTGAAAGTTGTTATTAAGTGAAATTAAACCTAAATAAAGTCTTTATGTTATAAGGGGTCTATAAGAACTTTTGATTATCATGACACTTGTAAACTAGCCATTAGAAGGCTGATTACATGTTCCTTTAAATAGACCTGCGAATTTTATTAGAGCAGTGAATCATTCTAAGAGAGTCAATCACTCTATATCATTTTGAGAGAGATATTATAAGAGTTAGTATTCTACATTATTGTGAGCTATTCTAAGAGTGATTCTGATAATCAATTGCGATCTATTCTTGCTGATACCGGATTTGAAGATATACTGTTCTAATCATTATTTCTATGGATTTTGGGTGAAATCTTTCCATATTGTTTATTGTTTATTATTTTATATTTTGGAAATTGATCTTAGAAATTGTTTTTGATTTTTGAAGAAAATATTCTTTCAAACAATTTCTTGAATTTGATTACGTGCTCAAATTTGCTACCCATATTCTTGTTAAAATCAGATTTTTGTATCTCACATATTTCTATCACTAGTTGGGATATTAATTGAGTTTTTATTTATCTGGGGTGATAGAAGCTCTGAGTGAGATTTACTACTTATCAATTTTTGTATTGCTAAGTTGTGATGGGTTACATATCATTAGGGATATTTAATCTAGGGTAGTTGGGTTTCGGTCTCTTCCTGTAAAGAGATTGAAGTATTAATTCTTCCTGAATAGAATTAGTGTGAGTGTTTTGTAAAGGTTCTATCCTTACCTGTGAAAATGATAGTTGGAGTGTTTTGTGAGGTTTTGATTCTTGTGCTTCACTGTTAAAAAGAATTAGGTTATTCTTTAACCTTTAAAAAGTAGAGGTTCTTCCTTAGCCTGAGAAAAACAAATTGTAAAGGTTGATTCTGAGCCTATAAAAGAATCGATGTGTGAGTTTAGTTCCTACCTTTAAAGGGATCTTGATTTTAGTGGGTGCGACCTCTGTGGAGCTTAGGGGACTGAATTAGCCAAGAGTAGCTTGGTGAACCAGTATAAATCTTTTGTGTGCTGCATTACTACTTTGTTATTTTTGTTATTTGGTGTGCACTTAGATTGATTATATTATTCCACTGTGTTATAAAGATAATAATTAATTTAGGTTTAAAATTAATTATTTGATTTATTCAAGTTTTATTCTAATTATTTTTTAATTACCCAATTCACCCCCTTCTCTTGGGTATTCTACTGGGCCAACAATTTCCCTTAAACGTCATACAACTATATTAGTATAATTAGTTTAATTTACTTAGAATTAGTATATATTTTTTATAAAAACTACATTTTTTATCGTCTAGATAAAGTTAGGTTATGATAAGCGTGGTACTCAACGACCGTCTAATTCAATCCTTGTGGATACGACAACCCTAACTCTTCCAATCTACACTAAAACTTGACCCGTACACTTGCTATGAAAGTAGCGACATATTTACGCGCTACCAATCATCATACTGGTTTTGGCCAAAGACTTTAAGAAATCAATATTGATCACATAGGGCAATTCTTGTTTCGCTAAATGGTAATAGATCCTTTATTACATACTCCAATAGTTACATGTATGTCCCACTATACACAATGAATACCTTTGAAATCTCATGGATAGAGTATAATACTTAGTATTATAAAAATATAGAAGCACATACACATGGAAAATAATACCTCACGTCAAAAGATCACATGCACTACTATAACTTAGATCACATGCACAAATCATTTGTTAAATCAGTTAATTGGTTTAAATCAAAATTTTAAATTTTAATAAACATGATAAATAAGGTGATTGAATGAGTGATTCAATTGAATGGTTGATGTAGGAACTAGAATAACTTAAATTGGGTTCTAAACAGTCGACTGCTTAGGAAATCCGGTCGACTGAATGAAACTAGTTGACAGAGATTTCGTGATAGGGGTTGAAACAGTTGTTTATCTTGATAAACTAGTCAATTGATGGTTACAGATTCCTAGAATTTTTAAAAAAGAAGATTGTTAATATATTATATGGGCTTGGCCCAAGTGACCATTAAGGTAAAACCCGAACCCCCACATCTCCTATAAACATGTGTATATATCGTTGTATTCTTGTATCTCTTTCTTATATATCAATGCATGATTTATTCTTTCACTTCTCAATCATATTAACATGGTATCAAGAGCAAGTCTTAACTGAACATGTTCTCCCTAAAATTTTCGCAACCCTAAAGCTTCATCTACCGCCTTCTTTGTTCTCCCGAGACTTTTGTTGCTATTGTAGGCTTCATCCCTGTTTCAATATCAACAACCACTATACCATCATCTTCGACTTGAAAATACGAACACAATACCACCAAACTCACCACCACCGAATACCAAACACGCCCTCACATGCCTCAAATAGCTTGCAATACCACCACACCTCGCCGTCTCGAATTTTGGGCTCTATTGCCTCAATCGAGGCTCCAAATCCAACCCACAATATAATATCATAACCATCTCGATAAGACGATTCCAATGATGCAACGAACAATATGATCCAATCATCCATGCGCCCACACACGCGACTTCATTGTCTTTGGCCTAGATCCACACGTCGCCACATATCGTTTCAGCATACCCACTGCCACGTCAACCTTAAAAGTCCAGTCAGCTGCCACCTCAAAACCTAGTCAGCTGACTCATCATCTCTACATTGCTACCATGTCAGCTATTGACCGCCACGTCAGTGCCAGTCAGCCATTAATCGACCACATCACCGGTTTTCTTTGAGGTAATTTTTTTTTACCGGTTCAAGCATTTTTAGACTGGTTTTCTATAAATTTGGACCGATTCCTGGGGATTTTTGACGTTCTAATTCTATTTTAGGCCTCCATTTTGTGATTTGAATCTCACAGAATATACTTTCTTTTATAATTTAATGGTTTCTACATCGGTTCACCTCCCTCTTTGCCCTTATGGCTAAATCGGACTTACCCCGGGTTATCACTATTGTTCTAGATGAATCTAATTATGCTATGTGGGATCAAGAACTGTTTGGTTTCCTCTGTGGACGAAAATTGTGGTGTTTTACGACTAGATATATTTTTTAACCCAAGAAGAAGGATGACGAATATGCTTCCAAATACATTAACCGTCCAGAGGACTGGTATAGCAAAAAATCACTAGATTATAATATGGTTCTATGCCACCATTATCTTAGAGATCAAACTTCAATTTGGTACACTCCAGACAGCAAAAACAACTTGGGATCTTCTTCAGCATTGCTACACCTGGGCAGACATCTCAAATCGGTATTGTCTTTTTTCCACCCTTCATAGCATGCGCTAAGAACCTTGGCAAACTGTCAATAGTATTCTATCTCAGATGACTACTATGTGAAAGAAGTTGGCTGTCACTGAATCAACATAGGGATAAACAAAAGATATTGATGTTCATAGAAAGTACCAAACTGAGACACGCATTATGCAATTACTGATGGGTTTGAGAGAGAATTTTGAGCCTATACGAGCTTCAATCCCATATTGGGGCACAATACCTTCTCTAAATGAAGTCATTTCTAATCTACCCAATGAGGAAACATGTCTTGCCACATTACAAAAATCTCATACAAATGTTTCCCTTTTAACACCAGTTACTCTTGCTACACTAGTTGCCAAGGTCAATCCATCCCAAAAGCCCTTATACTGCAAGTACTATCATTCATAAGGGCATGAATTCCTCAAATGTCCTTCCCTCCTGTGTAAAGTCTGCAGAGAACCGGGCCACTATCTTAGAGGATACCCTAAACTTCCATTTGGAAATCAGTCAAATAGGAACCAATATCGCTCTTGAGGCTCTCGCAATCAGTCTTATTCCAAGCCAAAGAATGTTGTTGTTGTAGCCATTGATGCTACACAACTTCATCCAATTCTCCATCTAATTAGAGTAGTCACTACACTGCGCTTACCAAGGCTCTAACTAAAATTAGTAATAATTACCATGTCAGCTACACCTGGTATATCCCAATAGTATTTTAATTCTGCCTGTTGCAATCACATAACGTCTGATGCCTCTGTCTTTTTCTCTAAAACCCGTGATGTGCATGCATATACTATTCACATGGCCAATGGATCAAATATGTTAGTCAGCCACACTGGACATGTTGACAATTCTCATTTATCTATCCCTGACACATATTTGGTCCCTAATTTTATGCTTAACCTTGTATCTATTGGACAACTATGTGATCTTGAACTTGACTTGCATTTTTCTTCTACCGGTTGTCTTGTGCAGGACCCTCAGACAAGAAAACTCCTTGGAATCGGCCATAAAATTGGATGCCTCTTTGAGCTCACTCACCTTCACTCCCATCCTCACCATCACCAAACCAATCAGCCACATCCATCCCAACACTCTCACCCGTGGAATTGTGGCACTCTTGGTTAGGTCTTATTTCATCCAACTGAATACGTTCTATTATTTATAGTGGTTAGTTAGGTTCATTTATGCATAAGTCTTTTCATTGTCAACTTGCAAAACAATCAGCTTTACCTTTTAATGAGAGTCACTCTATTTTCCTTGCACCTTTTGATTTAGTATATTCTGATGTTTGGGGGCCTTCTCCTCATGCATCAATGGGTGGTGCTGGCTATTTTGTTATATTTGTGGATGATTATTCTCATTATACATGGTTGTTTCTTATGAAAAGCAGATCTAAACTCTTTTAAATATATTTTAATTTTTCTTCTCTCAGAATATTAAAAATTTTCTTTCAGGTAATGCAATGGAATACAAAGACCATGCTTTTTGGTAGTGCGTAGATACGTCGCTACTTTCACCGCAAGTGTACGGGTCAAGTTTTAGTATAATGGGAAGAGTAAGGGTTGTCGTATCCACATGGATTGGTTGGGATTATCGTCGAGTACCACAATTATCATAACTTAACTTTATTTAGGTAATAAAAATGGTTTATAATTAATTAATACTAAACTAAAATACTAATTTATCTAACTATACTATATTACTATATTGAGATATTTAGGGGAATGGATTATCTAGAGATTAACTTCATTTACTTAAATGTGTTTGATCTTGTTTGACTTACATTAATGGTGTTCGACTTATCTAACAATCGCTGTATCGTAAACTCGCACACTCCCTCTCCCGAGTGTAAAGCGAGCAAATATGTGACTTCGCATTGACGCCGAAGTCCCCCTCTAGTGTCTTTTCTAACACATAGTCACATGAGTCTTGCCTCAACGTCATGTATTGAACACTTTCCAATGCCTGCCCAGGTCGTTAGATCGACGCATTGTGTTTAACCCTAGTCCGAATCCAGGGTTACCTCTCCCGAGTGTCAAATCCCATATTCTCAATATAATCAAATAATGAAGAACAACCATTAACGAAACACTGATTTCAAATAAACCACATATTCATAAATTATATTAATCCCTAGACAATATACATTTAGCTAATGACTATAACCGTATATACAATGATAAACGAGCTAAATATGCTCAAACCAACTACCAAATTTAAGAAAATAAAGAAAGAAACGAAGGAATTTACCTGTATTCCAAAGATCCGCCACTAAAACCGCTCTAAGATCGCTTTTCCTTCTTCGCTTTGTGTTTTTCTCCTTCGGATTTGGTTGAGCACTCCCCAAAAACCTCTCAAATCTATCTAATCTATATATGAGCTCTAATATGACCGAAATAGAGAAGAGGGAGAAGATTTAAAGGGAACAAAATATCTAAAAATATCTAAAAATCTACTTTACAGGTACAGGGGTCACCACTGCAGCGGTGGATTCACCGCTGCAACTGTGGGTATGTCGATTAATTTCAATGCTGCAGCAGTAAGCATTCTGCTCAATTCTCCACACTTCAACCGCTACAACGGTGAACCTTATGTACTCCCAGTACTTTTATCGCTGCAGCGGTGGGCTGCAGTTGTAGATTTGGCCTTTTTGCTTATTGTTTACCGTTCTTCCACTGCCGTTCCACCGATTAGCTTGATTTTCAACCATTTTAGCTCCTTTTCACCCCCAAACACGTGATTTATACAAAACACATAGAAACGTATTAAAACATATTAAAACGCTATAAAAATACTAGAAAACTACCAAAATCGACTTGGGAATAAATAGATAAATTACACCTATCACTTTTCTAAACATACTTCACAAAAAATGGCACGCTCCCCCACTGCTCATGCCCTGGAACCTCCCAATAAAATGGATGAGCCAAACTCAAACATAAACATATTCTTGACACCATTCGTGCTCTACTCATTTCATCATCATGTCCTGAACATTTTTGGGGTGATGTTGCCTTAACTGCAGTGTACACAATCAACTGTGTCCCTTCTGCCACAATCCAGAATTAGTCCCCATTTGAACGCCTTTTCGGTAAACCTTCTAATTACTCTAAGCCCAGAGTCAATGGTTGTGCTTGTTTTGTTTTTCTCAAAACACATGAACACAACAAACTGCAACCAAGGGCTCAACTATGTTGTTTCATTGGATATGGTATTTAACAAAAGGAGTATCGTTACTAAGGTCCTATTTCTAAAACTCTTCATATCTCTCGTCATGTCATTTTTTGGGAACATCAAATGTTATCTTCCTTACGATCATTTGATAGGTCAACCATCACTAACTCCAAATTATTTATTGATCCATCTATTGAGTTATTTCCTAAGAATCCAGTTTCAGGTACTGCTGAGTTCACCTTAGAATCACCAACCGATATCACCCTTTCCATTCTAGAACCACTAGTTGACCCTACCTCCCCAAACCCAGCACTAGCTCCAGCTCCAATACCATCAGCTAACCTTACCCCTCCGACTCAATCAGTCAAGCCCGAGAATATTCCTTTGTTTGATGAGTCCACTACCTCTGAGAGCCATCCTCCATATCACTCTCACAAATCTACCAGCGTAACTCATCGCCCTTCTTATCTTGCTGATTATCATTATTTTCCCAATATACTTTATTTGCATAAACCTCAATCTAATAAGGAGGCTAGTACTAATCCTTCTTGGAAAAAAGTAATGGACAGAGAACTTCAGACTCTAGTTAAAACTCATACTTGGGATATTGTTGATCTGCCCCCTAGAAAAACTTTTATTAGGTGCAAATGGGTGTTTAATATCAAGATGCTTTCTGATGGCTATGTTGAATGATATAAAGCCCAACTTGTTACCAAGTGATTTTCTCAAGAATATAACATTGATTATGAAGATACATTTGCTCTAGTGGCGAGGCTCACATCTGTCCGTACATTTCTTGTCGTCGTCGATTCAAAGATGGACTATTTTTCAAATGGATGTCAAAAATGCATTTCTCAATGGAGATGTTTTTGAGAAAGTATATATGCATACTCTTCCCAGCCTAAATGAACCTCGAAATAAATTTTGTTGCCTTCGTCATGCCTTATATGGTTTGAAACAAGCTCCACATGTCTGGTTTGCTAAATTCAGCACTAACATTCATCAGTTTGGGTTCACACCTAATGCTCATGATTTGGCTCTATTTATTCGCCATGCTTCCAACGGTATTATCCTTCTTTTATAGTGTGTAGATGATATGGTTATTATTGGAGATGATCTACGTGGTATTTTGAACTCAAAAAAATTCTCAGTGGCCAATTTGAGATAAAAGATCTTAGCGTGTTGTACGCGCGAATTTAATCGCTCACGTGTGACTACTCACAAGTATACGAGGTCAAGTTTTAGTATAGGTAGGGAGAGTAAGGGTATCATGTCCACAGGGATTAGTTGTCATTATTATCGAGTACTGTGTTTATCATAACCTAATTTTATTTAGGCGAAAAAGAATGATTTTAAAATTAAAATATACTAAATTAATTTACTACTAATTAATCTATACTAATTATACTTATACAAGATGGTTAGGGGATGGATTATCTAGGTATTAACTTTATTTACTTAAACAAGTTTGATTTTGTTTAGTTTACAATAATGGCGTTCAACCTATCCGACAATCTTAGTTCGTAAACTCCCTCGCCACCTCTTCCAAGTGTAAGACAGGGGAATACGTGATTTCGTGTCAACAAATAAGTCCCCCTTAACATCTTAACGACCCTAGGTCACGTGAGTCTCTCCCCAACGTCATTGATTGCACACTCTCTAACTCATTCCCCAGTTATTGGATCGTCGCGTTGTGTTTAACCTAGTCCAAATTTGGGGTTACCTTTCCCAATTATCAAACCATGTATTCTCAATATATCTAAACTAGCATATAATGATAGAATAATGGAAAGCACAATCATAATAACAAAGAACAATCATTAAAAAAACACAACTAAAACAAAACTCTATTTTTATAAATAATATTAATCCCTTAGATAATCCAAGTTTAGCCTATGTCCATAACCATATTTACAATTAAAATCGAGCTAAACATGCTCAAACAACTATCGAAGTTAAGAAATAAAAGAAGAAATAGATTAACTTAGCCATAGTCTGAAATTTAGCCGCTAAAACCATTCAATGTTCGTTTCTCCTTCTCTGTGTGGTAATCTTCTCCTTAGGAATTGTTTGAGCACTCCCCAAACTTCTTCTTTATTCTATTCTAAGCCCTAAGGGCTCTAATGGATGGGGGATCCAAGGAGAGGAGAGGATAAAGGATTAAATAGAGAAAATATTTCAAAAAAATATCTAATCTGGTGTAGAGGTGACCACCACGGTAGTGGGATTCATCGCCGCAGCGGCAAGTAGGTTAGTTAAGTGATCGCCTAGGCACTGAAGACAGCGGTAGAATTAGAGACCATCCTGTAGTTTCACCACCGCAGCGGTGGATGTCCAGCAAGATTAGGTCCACTCTGTATTTTCACCGCCGTTGCAGAGGTTTGGACACTGCGGCAGTGGGCTTCTTTTCAGTATTTTGCCTCCTTGCTTGTTTTTTCACCGTTCTTGGTTCGATCTGATCGTTTATGATCCATTTTTCTACCTTTTCAACCCACGCACCTGATTTATGCAAAAATAATAAAAACTAATTAAAATGTAATAAAAAAACCTATAAAAATGTTCAAAAACTTATTTAGTTCGGTTTGGAAATAGATAGGTAGATCACACCTATCATGTCCTCATCTATTTTCTTAGCCTCAAAGTTTCATCTAGTTCTAATGAATATTTTCTATCTCATGCCAAATATGCCTAGGATCTCTTTTCCAAGGCTGGGATCACTAATTCAACCACTGCCACTACTCCTCTCGAGCCGAACATCAGACTTACCCTGCTCGGTGTTTCACCTCTTCAGGATGCCACTCTATATTACCAACTGGTTGGAAGACTTGTATATCTTACTTTTACTCACCTTGACATTCCCTATGCCGTTCATCAGGTCACGCTCCTCGAACTACCCATTACTCGATTGTTCTTCGCATTCTTCGGTATCTTAGGGTACTTTATTTTATGGGCTTCATTTCTCAACTCAGTTTGTGATTAGTGGATTTTTTACCAACAAATCAAGTACTTTTGACCTCAAATATTTGTGTATTTTCAAGTATTTTTGTTAGTTTAATGTGTTTTTATATTGTTTGGTAGGAATATAAATAAATGGGAGAAAAGATAAAAAATTAGGGTGGAAACTGTAACTTCAAGTCCAATGTTGACTATGATGCAATCCGAACTTGGAGAAACTCCAAACATAGAAGTTGTATATTTATGTCTTAGTTTTCAAAATCCTTTTGAATCAATTCAATCGAAGTTTGGAAGAGAAAGTTACGGCTGAAATACGAAATAGAGATTGGTGCTGCCCAACGGGCGCTGCAGCGTGCTCCCGTCAGAAACTTTGGGTTAGGTTCTACCCTTATCGTGCAGCACCATGCCAAAACACATGCTGCAGTGCCGTCTGCACCTTATACAACCCGAAAACCCTATTGTTCACCTGTATAAATACCGCTTTAAGAGCTCAAAAAAGAAGAGGAAGGAGAGACGAAAGAGAATAGAGGAGAGGCGATTTTGCAAGCTATTGGAGGCGATTTTGGTGAGAAAACACATGGTGATGGCATTTTGATGCGAGATTGAAAAAGGAAACATTATTGGTGGCATGTGTAGTTGAAGATCCAAAGCCCAAACCCATAATAAGCATTTTCTCTTCCTTTTTCTCTCCCTAATCTTTAGTTTTAAGTTTGTATTTGTAATATTGTGTAGAACATATTTATATTTACGAATTTATTGAAAATATTAGTTTTGGATTGTTCTATGTAATGTTCGTAATCTAGATCTAGGGCTTGATGTAGTCTCGTTTGAACCGTGTTAGATTATTTTGTTAATTATTAGATTTAATTCCATTTTATGTATCTCCTAGGCCTAATGTGTTTGATTCATGTGGCCAATGAGTTAGACAAGTTTAGGCTGCGAATTTTATACTCGAGAGATGATGAATTCGTAACCAAAATTGGGAGTGCATAATTTAGGTTGTTGTGAGTCCGGGAGGATATCAACACCTAAGTAATCTAATTGGGAGTTTAGGATTTTGTTAAATTGGGAGGTAATGAAGTTCTAGATTTACCAACTAAGTTTTCCATTTATTTGTGTTTGCCTCTTTAATGCCTCCAAAATATGCTCCCACATGATATTTTGGTTGAATTGAGAACTTGGAATTTGACACTCAAGAGAGGTAATCTTGGGTTCAGTCTTCGGTTAAACACAACGTAAGCTTTAATAGATCGGAAGATATTTAGAGCTTGTGTAATCTATAAGGTTGGGTATAACGAATGTAAATATGGGATAGGGATATCGGTATTGAAGTGATTACATATTCTCTCATTTGACGCTCGGGAGAGGTAGTGAGAGAGCAATAGCACAGGGACCTTGATTATTGAATGAACGGAATTAGCTAATAATTACTTAATAGGATAACATGGAAGTAACGAGATGAAATCAAGTCCTTAGAACATTTGTGCATAGAAAATCCATATTTTATTTTGTTTTTGTATTTATATTTGTTTTAGTTATTTTAGTTTAAAAACCCAAAATTTGACGCCTAAATAAAGTTAGGTTACAACAATCGCGGTACTTAATGACGATCTAAACCAATCCTTGTGGATATAACAACCCTATTTTCCCTATTCTATTAAAACTTGACCCGTACACTTGAGATATCGTACCAATGAAATAATTCGCTACCAAGTTTTTGGAGCCGCTGCCAAGAATTAGCATTTTAGATTCTTGTTAATATTGTGAATAAGTAACTTAATTTTAATTTAGGCATTTTTTTTTTTTCCTAATTTTTGTTTTCAAGTTTTGTTTGTTTTGCGAGATACTTGGAGATGGCTCATCAACAAGTCCTCTTAAGATTTTCTCAACAAAATTCCGAGCCATTTCATTATGCTTGGGAATATTACAAGGAGTTTCTTATTTGGTTCCCTAATCATGGTTTCACAAAGGAGTGTCAACTACTGAACTTCCTTGATGGGTTACATGCCGCAACAAGAACTTGGGTGCAAGGAGGAAATGGTACCATCTCTTTTTACGACCTACCCGTGGATGAAGCCTATTTATCCTTGGAAGACATGACCGAGCTGGACTGTCAGAGTTGGAATTATTCAACAGGCTACCAAAGCTTGGGGAATAGTTTCAACGTTTCGGCGTCATGGATTAACACCCCGTACTAACCTGTGGAGTCTTCCCCTACCCTGGAAGAGATGTTCACTGCTTTCATGGGGGAAACACATAATTTTTAGAGGAAAACTCATGACTGTCTCAATAAGCATGAGGATCCTCTTGACCAAATTGAGAGATGCACAAGCCACATCCCTCTATGAAAGTCACCATGAGGAACTGAATACGAGTGGGAAGAACTTGAAAGCGTTCAATGATAATGATTCGAATAAAAAGAAAACCCAAGCATAGATCGATGATGAAGAATCACAAAATGATAATTGTGAGTCTTCACCGTTTGAGATCCAAATTGTGATGCCACCACAGATCAAAGACGATCATATCTATGAGGATCCTATGTGGCTCGCTTATCCCCAACCACCTTTAACTCCATTATCTCGCACCCACCAAGCACATGAGGTAGAGAAGAATCAAGTTGAGAGCACGTGCCTATTATTTTCATATCTCGCCAAGCTTGAGAGTGTTCTGAACAAAGACCTATTTATTGTGTTGTATGACAAATACTATGGAAGGAAGCCGCTCTCCGACGAGCCCTTCTCTATTTCAAGACGAGGACATTAAACCAAGCACTTCTGGAAGGCAACCCAAGTTTTCAAATAATGAGGCCTATGGATATAGGCTATGGGATAAAATCCCCACACCGGTCACTTGGCCTAGAGCATCACCGCCGACCACACTCAGAGGCGAGGTTATCTCGCCTCCCAGGTAGGTGTCTTATTCCCTTATGTTTAATTTAAATATATGTTTGACTTTGAGTTTGGGGGTGAGACACATGTTGGCGTTTATGTGTTGGGTTAGGAAATGATTGTGTGTGTGTGATTTTTGTCATACATCTTATGTTCTTTTTGTTGTATTTTTAGTTTGTTTTTCCTTTTGTTAGTTTGTTTGAATAAACTATGAGTTTTGTTAAGAATAAATTATTTAAAATCAATGATAAATATAGGCACTTGATGTTTTCTTAGGTCATTTGAAATGTCTTGCATTGAAATTTTTGTGTGCTTGAATAGTGTTAATTGACATTCACTCTCGACTCATTCAATTGAGCACTATGAATCACGATCACTTGGTCTTTTGAGTACTTTGAGACCATTTATGTGCTTTAGGTAGGCTTTGACATCTCAAGAACACTAGAACCCATTTGAGTGAAACTTGAGGCGAAATGCTAGGTTATATGTTGTTGGAGAAATGACTTAGGCATTCTTTTTGGATCGTTTGGGCCTTTGAAGCTAACCCTTAAAAATTGTTTCCCCCCTTGTTACCCCCGTTGAGCCTCATTGCCTAATTCTTTCACTACCCACATTTGTGCATCCAACCCACTACATATTTTTTCACTTCCTAAACCCGTCACTAATTGGCATGTCTGCATGGATCATTGAGCGTAAGGACTAGAGCAAGATATGTTTGGAAAGTCATTTGTGGATTGGGATGTGTTTTTCTTTTTTCTTTTTTATTTGTGTGTTGTTAAAAAAAAAAAAAAAAAAAAAAAAAAAAAAAAAAAATAGGTTGTTGTAGTTTAATGCTGATTATTCCCGCCTGTCGTCTTGTTCCCTACAACATTGGGGACAATGTTGATTTTGAGTTTGGGGGTGTGGTTCTCACCTTTAAAAAAATAAAAAATAAATAAATAAATAAATAAAATTGGTTGTTTTGGTGTGTTTTTTAAATAATACATTGTGGGATTGATTGAAATAAGATATTTGATGAAAGGGGAAGTCGGTGAAATATTTTCTCAGAAATCGTGCAAGATCCATGAGTTGTGATACATGCCTAGTGTGATTTGAACCTAAACACGACATTTTCATCTATCTTTTACCCCAGCCATACATTACAACCCACAAAGTCCTCTTGATCTCAAATGACATATATACATACACGATTAGTTGAGAGTGACACAAAAAATGGACTTATGGTTGTTCTTGCATTCACCATTTATAGAGTGTTCATTGTCTCCTCAATACATAGATATACCAAAGGCTCGTTTGGTTGGGTGATAGTGATTGTGCATGCACATATACATCGAGAGTCTTAAGTGAGTTCAAATTGATACTTAAAGTTGAAATTTTAGATAATCTCAATGCATGCATTTCATTTGAGCTTAGAGCTTCTTGTGGATGCGGATATTCTTGCATGGTCATTGATTTGATATAAAAACTCACATTTTTATCGTCAACTTTTTAGTACTTGATTTTTTGTCTTTTCTTTTCTTTTATTTTGCTTGAAGACAAGCAAACGTTTGAGTTTTTGAGTATTTTGATGAGTTGGTTTTTTTACAACAAATTAAGTACTTTTGATATCAAATATTTGTGTGTTTTCAAGTATTTTTTTTAGTTTAATGTGTTTTTGTGTTCTTTGGTAGGAATATAAATAAATGGAAAAAAATGTGCAAAATCAATGCAGGTGCTGTAACTTCAAGGCGATTGTTGACCACAATGCAATCCGATCTTGGAACATTTCAAAACATGGAAGTTGTATATTTACGTCTTATATTTCCATAGGTTTTTGAATCACCTCAATCGAAATTCGAACAAGAATGTTACGACAACAATACAAAACAGTGGTCTGTACTGCCCAATGCGCTCTGCAGCACGCTCCCGTCAGTGGGTTTATGCCCTTGTTGCGCTATAGCATACTAAAACGCATGCTACAGCATTGTCTATCATATCTAAACCCTAAAATAGGGTATTTAAGATCATTTTGACCGAAGGGGAGAGAGAGACGAAAGAAAATAGAGGAGATGCAATTTTGGGAGCTATTGGAGGCGATTTTGGGTGAGAAAACATATGGTGATAGCGTTTTGATGCGAGATCGAAGAAGAAAACATCAATAGTGGCATATGTAGTTGAAGATTCAAAGCCCAAACCCACAATAGGTATTTTTTCTTCCTTTCTCTCTCCCTAATCTTTTGTTTTAAGTTTGTATTTGTAATATTATGTTAAACATGTTTACATTTACGAATTTATTGAAAAGATTAGTTTTGGATTGTTCTATGTTGTGTTCATAATCTAAATCTAGGGATTGATGTAGTCTCCTTTGAACCGTATTAGATTATTTTGTTAATTATTAGATTTAATTCTATTTTATGCATCTCCTAGGCCTAGTGTGTTTGATTCATGTGGCCAATGAGTTAGACGAGTTTAAGTTGTGAATTTTATACTCAGGAGAGATTAAATTCATAACCGGAATTAAGAATGCATAATTTCAGTTGTTATGAGTCCAGGAAAAAATCGACACCTAAGTAATCTAGTTGGGAATTTAGGATTTCGTGAAATCAAGAGGTGATCAAGTTCTAGATTTACCAACTAAGTTTTCCATTCAATTGTGTTTGCCTCTTTAATGCTTCCAAAATATGCTCCCACATGATATTTTGGTTGAATTGAGAACTTGGGATTTGACACTCGGAAGAGGTAATCTCGGACAAAAACTCCTATTAGCACCCAATTTTCTTATGTTTGTCTGTTTTTCCTTTACACATTCAATACAAACTTTGAAATTTGTTAAATCAAGGGGATCAAGAATTCCATCAAAAACAAGCCTCTCTATTCTCTATATAGATATATGTTTTAGACACTTGTGCCAAAATATAGCAGAATTCTTATTAGCTAATTTTCGTTTTGTACCAGAAGTAGTTGTCTACAAGGTTACATTATGTAAAGCAATAGTATCCAACAACTATAAATTATCAATTAAATAACCAATTGCAATAATATTTGAATCTCGAAAAAGACTGAGATTATCATTTCCAAATGAACAAGAAAAACCAAATTTGTCCAAAGTAAAAATAGAAACCCAACATTATCTAAATGACAGTATTACATATGTCTTTTTTAAATCCAAAAAGTAACCAATCCTTAAGGATAATGTCAAAGTCCTTATTGCCTTAACAACAACTGTTTCTCCATTTCCCACGTAGATGCATCTTTTAGCATCAATTGACTTTCAGCTCCACAGGAAACCCTGCATAGACACACTTACATGAGTAGTAGCACCAGAAACTACCCACCATGTGTGACTAGGTACATAAGCTAAATTAATCTCAGAACAAGCCAAAGTGATAAACATATCCTTCTTTACATGGCATACGGCGTGTTTGGAACACTCTCTTTTCATTTGTCCAGTTTTCTTGCAGAAGAAATAGGTAAATTCCTAATTCTGATTCTTTTGCAATTTGAACTATCATATTCCAACTGCAGCTTCCTGACCATTATCTCTTTGTCATTTCTTACCCTTAGAGGTAATGGCTAAGTGAGCACCTTTTATCCTTTCTCGCTTAATTTTATTTTATTTTTTTAATTTTTTTCTTGCACACAAAAAGATATGAGCTCATTAAGAGTTCATTTATCCTTTCAAGAATTATAACTCACCGTAAACTGATTGTATTGTGTGGGATGAGAAATGAGTACTAAATGCATGAGCTAGTCTTTAGACAGCTCAAACTTGAGTGAATTTAGTTCCAAAGCGACATCGAACATTTCCATAATGTACTCCCTTATGTTCCCTTTTCCTTTATACTTTATTGAGACAAAATTAGTTAAAAATGTATTTGTCTTTACCTTTTCATTCTTTACAAAATATTTTTCTATTTCCTTAGGGAATGTCTCAATAGTTACCTCATCGAATATACCGCCTCTGAATGTTTTCGAAACACTGCATTGGATCATCATAAGATTTATACGATTAGAACTGTCCCACCTCTAATATTTCCTTTTAGCCTCAGGGAACTTTCTTCAGTGAGAGGTAAAGACTGTTTTTTTCCTTAGCACAAAGTCAAAATCCATGTAGACGAGAACAATTGAAATATTCTCTCTCTAATTCTTAAGGTTCATGTCGTTAAGCACTGGAATAGAATTTATGTTGGTAGTAATATTAGTAGTAACTAAACAGAAAACAAAATAAACAAGCACACATACAAGCATGTCATAAAATAATAAAATAAGACATGAATAATTAATCCAAATTTGAGGACCCATCTCAAGAGACCTAGCACAACATTAATTCTTAGTCTTTGGACATAGAAATTAACTGTAATTGATACTCTCAACGTAAGAATCAAATGTTGATAATAGGTCATATCAAACAATAAGTTTTTCTATGGACTGATTTATTGTTCACATAGAAACTTGATAATCATCACACATTTATTCCCGTAGGTATGTTTATTATTTGACTAAACAATAGCCTTTCTTTCGGTCTATTATTGATTGCATAGATAATAACAATACTAATCTCAATTTCAAATCAATGTCTATTATTTTATTGAACAATAACCTTCTTTTTGGCCGGTTATGGTTCACACAAACAACAAACATCAATGTTTATTATTTGACCAAACAATAGTCTTCTTTTGGGCTGGCTATTGCTCACATAAATAATAAACATTTATGTCTCAATATCCCAAAATAAAATAAACTACACAACAGAGATTACTTTGGCAACGTATTGTTTAGTTTTAATTTATTTCAAGACGTAAGATTATGCTAGTCGACTGGTCCTTAAAATTCGGTTGACTAGTCCTTAAAATTGAATCGGTCGACTGGTCCTTAAAATTCGACTGATCGGACCTGTCCTTAAGCAGTCGGGTGACCGAGTATGAAGGTCCGATCGACTAATTGGTCATCCTAGAAAAATTTAAATCCTAAATCAGTCGATCGACCGAATTGGGCTACCTTGGCATCATGTATCGATCGGTTGACCGACCATAAGGGTCGATTAACCGATCAATCAGAACCCAAAAACGAGATTCTGAATCAGTCGGTCGATTGACTACGAAAGGTCGGTTCACTAATCGATCCAGAGCCAGAAATACCCCTTTACTAAATTGGTTGACTGATTCCTAAGAATCGGTTGACCGATTCAACCCTAATTCAACCAGATCCAATTTTAATCCCATTTTTTACCACAATTCAATCCGATTTTTGGAAACATACAAAACATGAAAGTTGTATATCTCATTTTTAGCTTTCCACTGAATTTTGAATCACCTTAATCGGAGTTTGTATGAGAAAGTTATGTCCATAATACAAACACTTGTCAAAACTGTCTGAACCGTCTCTGTACCAATTAGTTGACAGACCAAGAAGGGTCGGTTGACCGACCTGTTCAAATCCGGTTCAGAGCTGACGTTTTTGCAGCAAAAACACCACATAAAATCCAAAAATTGGGATTTTCTTTCTTTAGATTCGTAATATTTAGCAAGGAATCACATAAATAATGCAAAAAAAAAAAAACCTTAATGTTTCTCCCACTATTTTCTCAAATAAGCAAACTTTAATGGAGAAAACATAAACCCTAAAATTCTACGAACTTGAAAAACTCTAGAACTCTAATGATTCAACATGAAGTAAGCTCTGATACCATTTGTTGGGATTTAATCCATATAGATCTGAATCTATAACACCTAAATCAATATGTCAAATCACCAAGAGTTCTAATGTACACGTAAATTACGTACCTGGATACATTACGATCAATTGACTACTGATGTAGAATTCTGTGACAATCGATCACAAGAAGGACACGGATCGAGCAGGTATGTGGTATTCCTCAGCCAAATCTCCGGAGTTCCTCAATGGGATTCACGATTCACTTCTAGATAGGAAGAAGTGAGTCGGCAAGACAATTTGGTATATATTATGGACTATAACCCTAATATTATGTAGTTATATAGTGTGATTAGGGTTTTCATAATCTCCTAATCACCCCCAACAGTTTTCGGTATCTACACATTTAACTTACATTCTTTTGAGTAGTATATGAGTTTAACCAAATTAATTAGATCAATTAATTTTAACCCATTAAATTTAAATAGCAAATATAATTGTGTTAATAATATGTTGTCCAAAAATAAATTAGGAAATAAAATTGTCTTACATTATATATATGTTTTTATTTATTGTAACAATTATGGTTACAATTGTTTATTTTAATTATCGTTGTATTTTAATTATGGTCATAAACATTTATTGTAATAATTAATAGTTTTGTGGTTTGATTTTATTTATTCGAATTTATATTTTATATTTTAGTTATGTTTTTGTTAAAAAAATTGTCCGCGGTTTCGTAGTTTTGGTTTTTTATAAAATTGAAAAATCCTAAATAGTTTCGCAGTTTCGTAATTTTGGTTTTGGTTTTATATGAAACCGGACAGAAATCGAACTATTGACATCCTTACGTAGGACCTCTAGATATGAATTCAAAGTTTCAAGCGCAGTAAAATAAAAATAAAAAACGCAGCCAAAAACAGCAAGAGGAAAAACAAACCAAAAAAAATGATAGATTCCATAATATTATGTTTAATATGTGATGTTTTTGCCACGCCGGGATTTTTCCAGCTCTTCTCATGCTTCATCTTCGATAACTGGAATAGATACAACAGCACATTCAACAGACACGGAGTCATTTGTTTGTTCTTTCGGGACTACCTTAGTTTCCTCGTTTGCCACTGCCGTTTCACTATACGTGGCACGTTCAGAAGCTTGTACTTCGTTTTTCTTTAAATCTGAACTTTTTACAGATGTGTGTCCTTCTGTACACACGATGCCTTCTAGTTGTACTATATGTCCCGTATGATCATGAGCCAATTGTTGTTTTGTTTCGATTTTTGATTCTTTGCTCTTTCCCCACAAAAAGCTGTACAGACCACCCACCAACAAGACACCCCCGAGAACACTACAAAATTTCCAAAAAAAAAATTAATTACTACAGGTATGTATAGAATTGTCATTAAATATTGGATTACAAAAAGATAAATTTTGAAAATATATATATATAAGATGAGCATGTACCTTCCCACGAAGAGAGTATCCCTGAATATAATTGCAGAGAAGATAGCTGTTAAGACGAGAGCCAGTGGACTGAATATTGATGTAAATACAGGACCCTTCTTGTCTACCACCCACACTTGTAACCAATAACTAACTCCCGTGACGACCACACCCTGTAAATTTCATATGTTAACCACTTTATACATCTAAGTGTTTTTTTAGTGATATTGCATGTGAATAGTTGTTTCAGGTTGGTTAAAATTAATACTTACACAATAAATCACAGACAAAAGATTAATATTCCATCCAAGTCTCCATGCAGCGATGTCCCTCTCAGTCAATGCACCCCAGATTGTTGACAATATGCAACTAAAGCAGCATTGAAGAATTGTGAGACGCAACTTCGATGGATATTCTTTGAGAATGGGACGCTGAATTCAAAAATAAAAACAAAAAATGTTTAGAAGGATGATAATTAAAATCTTACAATTTTATTTTTAACCGAATATGATAAAATTAAGTTAATAATTAACCTGCATGATTAGCCACAAAGCCCATGTCAAGTTAGATCCTAACATGAGAATGGAACCTTTAATCCAATCTGCCGTTGAGTAGTGTCTGGAAGAAGAAGAGTCATCATCACCGCCGGCTGAAAACAAAGCTGGTCCCCGAAAGAAAGTGAAGACCATTGCCCCAGACAGACCAATCATTGAACCCAAAACCTTGGCTATTCCATGCTTTTTGTTTAATGAAAGACTTTCCATCTTTAAACAAACAGCCATGAAGAAGACCATGACTGGGATGGTGTTGGTCATGGCTGTAGCAAACGTTGCCGAGACAAACCTCAGCCCAAAATAAAACAAATTCAAACTCAAAGTAGCCCTGCAAATTTTAAAAATTAAGAACAAATTTAGTATAAAATTTCACAAACGGATTTCGGGAAATTCATGAAATATAATATTAACAATACGAAGTGATCAAGATCGCACACACACATATATACCCGCAAAGAGAGATGAAGAAGATCTTGGAAAGCAAACGGAAAGAGAGAGGAGTAGATTTGTTCCTCTCGAAGTAGTAAGCGAAAGGAGCAAGGGCAAGAGTGGCAATGCCTTGTCTATAAGCTACAAAAATGGAAGATCTCATGCCTCCTGAAATGGCAGCTTTGGAGAACAAAGACATGCCTGTGTATATCAACTGTATAAAAATCATGGCTATATATGGCTTCTGTTTTTCCATATTTATCACCATTTTTTTTTTAATAAATTTGAGAAGGCTTAAATCTTTGCACTTTCTTTCAGCCAAACTAAGAAGAAATGTACTTAGTTGTTGAATGAAAGTGCAGGGATATATTTGTGCTAAGGGGTGGGTTGAATTTATAGGGAAAGGGCAGAGTAATGGGAGTCTTCTTGCATGGCACTAGTTTCGAGGAGAGTCTTCGTTGGGCTATTTTATTTTATTTCATTTAGTGATAGTATTGTGAACGTGCAGTCAAATTTTTAAATTTCTTTGTCGACTTGGAGTGAGGTCAAGTTTGTACAAATGAAGCTGTGGATGAAGAATCATTTTCGAGTCATTTCTATTTATTCTTGTTATAATTAAATAAGATGGAGAATTTTTTGTATTATTATATTCATGAAACTAAGATTTCCTCCCCCCAGCATTCTCGCTTATGTTAATTTATGTTAGGACGAAATATTTACATTTCATAGCCATAATTAAAGATTGATTGGATAGGGACCCAAGACTGTGTGTCCATTAGTAAGGGAATACATTCTTTTTTTGATGTCAACCAGAATTTAATTCTCCTGCAAACACTTCGAAAATTAAATCTTAAATTTAATTATAAATGAATCAAGTTGATGTGGAGGAGTATGTCTTTAAGATCGCTCAGGGGTGGCAGCGGTAGGAGGTGGCGGTGACAATGGATGGTGCGAGTTAGACGGTGAGAGTTCGGTGGTGATGAGAGATAAATTTAATTATTTAAAAATTTAAAAGTAAAAAATATAATTTTAAAAATATAGAGATGCTAATAAAAAAAAATTAAATTAATCTAAGAATAATTTTGTTCAAAAAGATATAAGTGATATTTAAAAAAAAATATAAAGAATGTCTTTGATATTTGTAAAATAAAAAAAAAATATCTTGGATAATAAAAATAAAAATAAAAAAATCAATGGCATGTATCATCGGAAGTATCTGGCCTAGTGTGAAAGCTACGAGGCTGCGACAGAAAATAAAGTACGTCTCGTTTTTCAATGAAGTCGGTCGTCACATTCACCGGGTAGGGTCACGTACATCTCCCTTAGCTGACCGCTAATTACTTACTAAGAGAGACGCCCGGCTAACCCTACAACAACGACTTGATTTTCAGTCTTCCACACGACTCAACCCAAATTCTCCAATTCAAAAGTAACATTTATTTTTCTATTTTTAGAAATAAAAAATAGAATCATAAATTTAAGTATATTATTTGAATTACAGAAAAAATTATTTATTAAAAAAATTATTTATTTTTATTTTTATGTTATAAGATATTTATATCTCTACCAATAAAGTATAGTTCAAGTGGCAAAACATACTTGAACTAAACCAATTAGGGACCTCTGTAACATCAAGAATTTGAACCTCGGAAAATCACTTATTGAGAAGGGTAGTTATGCACCCGAACGAACTAGTCTTTCACCCTGTATGGGTAAGGAGACACTCGCGAGTATTAAAAAAAAATCTATCTCCAAGCATTTAGTTGTTTTTTTTTTTTTTTAACTACTTATGATTTTCATTTTTGTGACTAAGTAATTAAAAAGATAATATTAGATCTAACATCTATATTATCATACTTTTTTATTTTTTATTTTATTTTTGTGATTAAGTAATTAAAAAGATTAGGACAACGTAGAACTCATAACACTATATCGTTTTATTTAAATATTAAATAAAATTATCGAGTGATGATTTTATTTAATGTTTTTTTTTAAATTCTTTTTACTAGTTAAAATTTTGAAAATAATAAAATTTTAGACCATTTTTTATTATAGATTCAGAATTTGTGTTTCTTTCTCCAACTAATAAAATAAGAAAAAAGACACATACAGTGGATATATATTTTTAAAAATATACGTATTATAATTTGACGATTTAATTGTAATATTATTTCATTTGAGGTTGAATGAATAACATGTCCCAGGTACATTTTCAATTCGATGAAAAATCCAATTTCAAAGTATTAGTAAAAATGAATTCTTAACAAAACTTTTTTATAATGATTTTTTTTCTTCAGATTTTAATTATTATTATTTTTTTGAAAGAATAATACTGAACAAGAAATGTAAAATTAATTATTTCTAATATTTTCAAAGAAATGTGGAAAAATTGAATTTGGGATAAAATAATGAAGTAAACAAGAAATAATTGATTTTTTAATAATTTAATTTTAAATAAAATGGGAGAAAAAAAAAAGTAATGTAGTACTAGATTTTAAGAGTGCAAAAAGGCCGCCCTAAGATTATATATTAGAAAATTAAATCCCATCTAAAAGTCCAAAATTAATTGATTTAAGAGTATAAAAAATAATTATATCCGAGTATAAAGAGGAGTAACTCAATTGGTAACTCAAAATTTTCTAACTTTTCTGCCTGCATGTTCTATTCTTCTGCGATTAATTTGTAGTCCTCCTGTTGATCATCGCCCGTCATTTCCAGAATCCGTCATCCGATATTACTATCACCTACTTTGCAACGGTTAGATTTTTGTTAATTGAATAGTTACTTCACTTCATATTCTATAATTTTTGTAAAGGTGCGGTTATGAGAATTCGTCTATCTTCTCTCAATAGTCAAATCTTTTGTGAAAAATAAGGGTTGCACTTTTCTCGTTATTGCCTCACGATTAAATCTACCTTGCAAATCGAGAGTTACATTTAAGGACAGTGTTAGACTCCTATCCCACATTAATTATCTAAAAGTGTTCAAACTCCTATATAAATTAAAAGAGCTAATCTACTTGATACTATATACTTTTAATATGGAACCTTCTAATTATCACTATAACAAAATTCCCTTTTAAAGACACTAAATTTGTCTTAGCATATATTATTTTAGAGTGTATTAAATATTAAAATAATTAAAATTGTCTCATTAAATCTTGTCCTAATAACTTATAAGAACACTTATTTTGTCATATTACTTTATATTTATAAGTATAATTTTTTATTTTTTATTATATATTTTTTAAAATATATATTATCAAATAAATATTATAAAAATATTATAATTGAGTGGGTGAATAAAAATTGAGGGATTTTACTTACAATTTTATATTTTGGATACAATTGACTATAAAATTACAAATTAAGTCCAAAAGCAGAGTATACAATTGCCCTTTTATTTATGTTAATTTCAATCCAGGGAATTCAAAATGTCGATAGCAATTGCTCACTATTTTCAACAATCAACCAAAAAAAATAGTCTAATAAGCATCAGTCAACGTCAATTTTTTAATGATGTGAGCTTTGAACAAGTTGAACCAAAAAAAAAGAGGCTGACGAGCATCAGTCAACGTCAATTTATTATGTTGTGAGCTTTGAACAAATTGAGATAAACTAAGGCGAGGTTTGGTTATTGTTCTCACCTTTTTTTTTTTAAGTTGAAATGGATTGAATTGAGTTGGGTTGAGAATTATATTCTTAACTGAAAATAGAATTACGTTTGGTAACGATAATTTTTTTTTTTGGTGCTGGGAATAGAATTGCGTTTAGTAACCACATTATTATGAAATTGTTTTCTCATCCAAACAAAAATCATCAAAACAAAAAAATCATCCAAATAAAAATTATCAAATTCAAGAAACTCATCGCCAAACGCCACAAAAATTAATATATATATATATATATATATATGTTCTGCTCTAAGACGAACACACAAGCGACGGACGATGACAAGACAGGTGACGGACGAAGACAAACGAAGAATCGAAATCGATTTCGTGTTCGATTTCGGTCTTGAAATCGATTTCAAGAACGAAACCAAAATCAATTTCATGTTCGATTTTGTTCTTGAAATCGATTTTAAAGAACGAAATCGAAATCGAGAGAGAGAGATTACGTTGGAGACGACGACGACGACGATGGCGATGGAGAAGACGACGACGACGATGGATAAAGAAGACAACGATGGTAAGGATGACGGCAGAGAAGACAATGGCGAGAAGGATGAGGATGACGCCTACGAGGAAGAAGACGACGACAGAGAAGATGATGGCGAGAAGGAGGAGGCCAACGCCAACGAGGACGAGGACGACGACAACAACGAGGAAGAGGACGACGCCGATGAGGAAGAACAGCGAAGATGGAAGAACAAAGTGGGATGATCGTGAGAACTTGGGTTAAGTTTTTTTGGCACGAAAAAAAAATAATTTTTTTTTTATTTCTCATTTCTTTAGAATTTTGAGAATCAATTCTCATTTTTTGGGTTAGGTTGGGTTGAGTTTTGTATTTACCAAATGCGTTCCCAAAAATCAAACCCAAATTTTTTTAGTTGAATTGGATTGGAATAGAATGGAAACACTAACGAAACGGGGCCTAAGATAACTTCATTTTACCCAAAACAGAACAATTTATGTTATGTTCTCCCCATATGTGTGCGCTTTCTCTAATTTTATGGGCGTGCTAAAATTCCATCGCGTAAGATTATTTCCCTAAAAATTTTAAGTTTAAAAAAAAATAAAAAATCAGGAAGATAAAAACTTTGCATGCATTGAATATATGTTGTCATATAAATCTAATCTCAATGATGGATATTTCCATTGCCCACCAAAGACGATCACAGTCCGACACGTGGGAAGGTGAGGACCCCAAAGAAACCGATTGATTGGTCAAAATCCACATCTGTGCCGTTCATCGACCAGTAGCCTCAATTGGGATGTTGTTGACCGCCCATGTGCCGATCACCGTCCAACGACCAGAACTAGGGTGTCGCCAACCTCTTCCACGTAGACCACTGCCCAACAACCAGAGCTGAGGGATCCTTCATGATCGGCCTATATCCAATGGCCACTAACTAGAGCTTTCAGGCCACCAATCAAGCTCCTTCGCGTCTATGGCCTGAGCCTAGCCTCCTCATGTCACACCCCACCCTGGACGCCTGTCCCTATGGGGCCGTCGTGACGTCGACACAACTTCACCTGAAAGACAAACACTATAGATAACTCCTTAAAATGCCCTTCATTGTTCGAAATCATTTTGTAGGAGTTTATCAAAGAAGAAGATCTCTCTTTCTCAGGTTACATCTTGTTCTAGGAAGCCAATCCCTACGATCTAAGATAACTTGATTATAAAAATACAATATGGGATCCAAATTTCTAGAATAGGGCCCGATGGCTGTGAAACTTGAGGAGTAGTGCCACCTCGTCATTTGAACTCTTGGGAACAAATGAAACTCTAATAGGATAGATGTTTTGTGAATTGTGAAAAATCTAGTTTTTAGAGACTAAGAGTTATAAAAATGGGGTCCGTGGTCAAAATTTCCCAAATGAGGCCCGATGGTCAAGAACCGCGAGGGGGTAGTGTCATCTAGGCCATTGGGATGTATGGGAAAAAATATAACTTGATTAGGATAAATGGTTTGTAAGTAGTGTGTAAATATAGAAATCATAAGCTTACTGTTACAAAAATATAATCTGGATCTAAATTTCCCAACCAAGGTTCGATAGTCACAATATTCGAGGGGTAGAACGACATGGGCAATTGGAATGTTTGGGAAAAAATAGAAATCGATTAGGATAGATGCTCTTTGAGTGGTGCGTAAATCTAGAAATCATAAGCTTAGAGTTAAAAAAATGGAGTCTGGGGTTCAAATTTCCAAAACGGGGCCTGGTAGTCACGGAACTCAAGGGGTAGTTCCACCTCATTCATTTAGATGCTTAATAAAATAGAAATATATTAGGATATATATTTTCTGAGTTATTAAAATATCTAGATTTTAGAGACTAAGAGTTGTAAAAATAGGGCTTGGGGTCCAAATTCCTAAATAGGGCTTGATGGCCATGAAACTCGAGAGAAAATGCCATCTCGTCTATTAGGATACGCGAAAAAAAACATAACTCGATTAGGATAGACGATTTAGAATTTTTACACAAATCTATAAATTGTAGGCGAAGAGTTATAAGAATGGAGTTCAATCTCCAAAATTCTCAAATAGGGCTAGATGGGCGTGAAAATCGAGGGGTAGCACCAACATGGCCATTGGGATATTTGGGAAAAAAAATAAATTGATTATTATAGAAGGTTTGTGAGTTGCACAAACTAGATTTTAGAGATATACAAAAATCTAGATTCTAGAGACTTACAAAAATCTAGATTTTAGAGACTTAATTATAAAAATGATGTCAGGGGTCCAATTATCTCTATCTTGGCTTGATGGGAACAAAAATCAAGGGGTAGAGCCACCTTGACCATTAGAATGCATAGAAAAAATAGAAATCGATTAGGATAGACGGTTTGCAAATTCTACGTAAATCAAGAAATCATAAGCTAAGAATCATGAAAATGGAGTTCGGTGTTCTGAATTTCCCTAACGGGTCCAGATGGCAACGAAATTTGTTGAATCCAAGATTTTGATGAATAATTAAGTATTGATGTTTTTTGTGGAACTAATGGTTTTATCGAGTGTTTCATATATATAGTTCTATGCATATGATTAAGAAGAAGAATTGATGGAGAAAACATAAAGGGTGCAAAATAGACGTAATAAAGATATGAAGAGTTTTGAAGATTTTGAAGAAAAATAGGTGAAATTAAATCTTTACTTATATACTTTTAATGGAATCCGAATTAGGATCACACACGACACTTAAAATGAGTTATAGCTATATGTGTGTCATGATAAAAAGTGATAAGTCTAAGATCCTAAAATGGGATATTGTATGTGCTCTTTATGTGAAATAAATTTGATAATTGACCTAATTGAAAAATATGTTTTAAAATATAAAAAGTTAAGTTTTTTGGTTAATTCGGTCAACCGAGAAAAGCAATCGGTCAACTGAATCAAATTATGAGTTTTTGAGTTAAAACGAAGTGCTACTGATCACACAACCAATAAGGGAGAATAGCCGATATCTGAAGAATTGACGGTTCCACATCTGTAAACTCCGCTCCTATCTTGTTTTCTGTTCTCCAATTGATGAACTCTCTTGCTTGGTATGATCTTGAGCTCTCAAAAAACTCCAAAAAACGTCATAGGTGGTGTAGGAAAATGTGTGGATATTAATTAGAACACCAAAATATCCTACAATATCTGAAAATATCATTGTCAGCTGGTGTCTGGTCGCTGCAGCGAGCAGAGGGTCAGAAACGCATTGATGGAAACTCACTATAGCTAGCAAAAGCTCGCTATAGTAAGATATGGTCAGTGCCTGGCGTCTGATTCGTATTTTTGTCGTAACTTTCTCGTCCAAACTCTGATTTAAGTTATTGAAAAGTCTATGGAAATCTAGGATGTAGATGTACAACTTTCATGTTTTGAGAGTTTCTAAAATTACATTACATCATGGTAAAAAATGACCTTAAAGTTACAACATTTCACGTATTTTGCTCCGTTTATCCTACAACACCTGATTTGAATAAAAACAAATGAAAATGAATGAAAACACTTATAAAATACTCGAAAACTACCAAATTAGGTTGGAAAATATATAGATAAAATTAATTTATCAGCGAAAAATGAATTTTTTTGGGGGAAAGAATAATAATACCTTCCACTATTGGTGTGGAATTTGAGGTGTCCTATACTCCTAATCATATCAATAGAAAGAGATGTATCATTTGTTCTAGCTAGGACAATTGCTCCCATGACTTGGTGAAAACCATTTGGGGTTAACTGGGCAGAAGTAATTTCCAATTTGACGAAAGATGTTACGAAGAAGTGGAGGAAAGGGAAGAGTGAGTCCGTACTCGAACATCCACAAAAAGAGGCATATTTAATCTTCTTTAACATCGTAAGGGCATTCATTATCAGATGGAACCCTAATCGACACCAACAGATGAATGTTATATTATTCCCTAAATGGCGTAATCCATTCCTATAAAAACTTGCTTGCTGATAGGTTGAAATTACCTATCTATTTGCAAGCCGAATTTAGTAGTTTTCGAGTATTTTTGTAATATTTTAAATCGTTTATATTATTTTTTATGTAAACCAGGTGTACGGACGAAAACGGTTGATATTCAAGTAAATCGGTATAAAAATATTGAAAAAGATCAAAAAATCAAGACTGCAGCCTCACCGCTACAGCGATGAAGCTCATCGCTGCAGTGCCAGCGTCAAGGGCTATTGACCCTTGACCGCTACAGCGATGACCTTTATCGCTGCAGTGGTGAAAGGTCAATACCATTCTGCCCAACCACCATTGCAGCGATGACCCTTATCACTGCAGTGATGAAAGGGTAGAAGCCTTACTAATCAACCATCGCTGCAACAATCAATCAACCAACTGGCTTAGATCTTTTTAGATTTTTTTAGGATGTTTTCTGTCTTAGTAGATATCCACCCTTCCAACCTTTTATCATACACATTTTTACACTTGTGAGAGACCATAGTTCAAACCAAGAAAGAAGAGAACTCATTTGAGGAAGAAGAAACAATCTCAGAGCGGTTTTGGAAGTGGAATACTCCACTCTTCAGATTTGTGATTCTCTTTTTGTTTCCCTCTTCGTTTCTAAACTTTGTATCTTGAAGGATGAAGTTATTCTCATGTTTTAATGTATATTTGGTTATGATCATAGTTGGCTAAGTAAATATTATCTAGGGATTGATTAGTTCATGTATATATATGTTTGAGTAGATATAGATTTCGTTAATGGTTGTTTATCTTGATCTGATTGTGTTTACCATTTTATTAAATTCTTGATATGCTTTCTATGGTATTTGGGTTGGTTTGAGAATATGGGTTTTGACACTCGGGAGAGGTAACCCCAGATTCAAACTAGGGTTAAACACAATGCGACAGTCTAATGTTTCGAGAGATTATATCACACCCCACCCCAGACACCCATCATCCTGGGCCAGCGTGACGTTGACACAATATTACCTGAATGCCAAACCAATCTAGAATACGAGAATAAATATATATTAAATACGCAACCACTAAAGCCGACATGTAAATACCTACACACTCTCATTTGGGGACACACTCGTCCCTACAAACTTATAATAACAATAAAGATAAAAACAACTAAGAACCTCTCATAGGTTCGCTTCCAACGGCTACACCAAACTACTCCCTCACTACAGCATTACCGAACTCTACCTAGTGCCAGTAGGGGGACCGACTCCTAGCTAGTTCACCTGCGAGTGTACTGCCTTTTTAATAAAAATAATTTTTAAAATAATAATACATTCTGCATAATACAACATCTAAATAGATCAAGCATAATGCGCATAAACAAACACATTTTTAATAGTAGTATAAAAATCATATACCACGAGAAAACTCCTTCTTCCTACCATTCAGAATCATCATCTATATATATATATATATATCAAATATATAAAATCCATCCAAACCATCAGCATAAGCTAATATGATAAACCACCAAAGACGATAAAATAAAACCCCACATCACCATATATGATAAGACACCAAATACGATAAAACACCACCTCTCAAACACCACACCACTCCTCACCATACCACATCACTCCACACCACACCACGTCACACCACATCTCACACTATACCTTGTGTCACTTCCCGTCCCGAACACCCGTCATCCCGAGACTGGCGTGACTACAACAGGACATCTCTAAGATTCACAAATAAACTAATGAAATAAACTATACACACATTTAATAATACAAACATCTATTATAGGGGACACGCCCGTCCCGAAATTTTAAAAAAAACTAAAAATATTTATCCATGAACCTTTTATAGGTTCGCCTTTGACAGTTTCTATCGATCGCCTATATGACTCCATTACATAGCTCTACCTAGTGCCAGTAGGGGGACCGATTCCTAGCTGTTGTACCTGCTAGTGTACTGCCTTCTTAGTAAAATATTTTTAAAATATTAATACGTTCTAAATATTTCCACAATTTAGTATGGATCAAGCACAAGTATATAAGCAATGAAAAGAAGTGATATAGATAAGCTCCATCCAAATCCATCTAATATAAACTCATATCAATCATCAAAATAAATAATTTCAAATCAACCAATATACATAAAACACCACATCTCACTCACCTACTTCCAACACACACACACTAGACAACCTTAGTGATCGTTTTAACCTCACGATCGGGAGTTTGCAACGGTATCGTACCATCCGTAGAATATGCCTTCCTACGAACACCCATCATTCCGCTGAAGCGGATAATCACTGCGCAGTATAAACTTCTAACATCACTCTGCCGAAGCAGATAAACATCACTCCGCCGAAGCGGATCACATCACTCTGCCGAAGCAGATAAATATCATAGCATTGCCAAATTAATAACGTTATCATCAATTCACAAACCAATATTATCGTCTAATCAATGTCAGCAAATCTCAACCACCCCTCTCTATTTCCAAAACTGATTTTTAATCCAAAATCATATATTTCTTTTACTTTAAAAAAATGTCTGATTTTTTTACCAAAACCATTTTTCCACCCTCTTTTTAAACTACTGAATCCAATGAAAATCATTCCTAATTTCCTTTCGAAAACTATTGTAATCTCCCGAAAATTCATTTTTACTCACTCATCCTAAGTCCTGCTTGATCCATATCGTTTTATAAATTCATACAGTTAAAATAATCACATGTTTCATCATGTATATTCATAGAAAATAGTTTGGTAAGAAGACAGTACACTCACCTGATTATCCGCTTCCGAAGACTTTAGCCACCTATTCTCCACCGGTACCCCGATGCCTGCGAACCTAATAGTGACGGGGTCTAAATTAATATTGTTATGTAAAAAATAATACCCAATCATGAAATGTGAGCCCTAATTTCCATGATATTTTATTCCCCATATTTTATTATGAAATATTGCTATTCAACTAATGTTGTTCTGCTACCGTTTATTATATCAGATTTATTTATGTAAATGGTCCCACTACTTCCTATCACTATTTAAATTTAAACAATTAAATACATAAATTAAAGAAGTTCAAAGTTCTACCTTTCCCGGATTTCCCAATGGCCGTGAAATTGGATTTTTTATTTATGCTGGGGTGGTTTGTGCAAATTTCCCTTTTCTTCTTTTTTTTTTTCCCTTTTTTTTTTTTCTCTTCTTCTTCCCTTTTTTCCTTTTCTGTTTTGCGTTACCGTTTCCTGCATTTCTCCGTCACACTGCCGACGATAAGATCCCGCCGTCGAACACGCCTCGCCGTCCCACCAACCGGATACATGCACCGCCGGACAATCGAACCCATACACCACCACGTCCACCCTCCCATGCACACCCACATGGCACACACAGTAACACACACATGTGCTACTTTCTCTCTCTAAATCTACCGCCGGCGACCTCTAACAACACACTTCGAAACACACACACACGACAGACCTACTCACCCGAAAAAGCACGACGCCACCGCCACTGACAATAGGGCAACGGCAGGCCCTCTCCATCTCTCCACTCCGGCGACGATCAAGACACGCACACCACCACCACCGGTTAGAATACCCACTCACACCACAACGATCAGCAACCACCACCCGCACAGCCGACCAACACCCAGCAACAATCACCTATCGACGGACAGCCCATACCGTCGATCCATACTTTTCTCTCTCTCTACCAACTCCGGCGACCCACCTGTGGCCGGAGCAACGTATCCACGTTCTCGTATCAATTGGACACGCACACGCACACCTTGAACACCCTTACACACAGACCCACATCCCCTGCCGTCGATCACCCTCCGTCGACCGACGACACCACCGATCCTCTGCCTCTCTTCCCCTGCTCTGTTTTTTCTCCCTTTTTATGGTTTTCGTCAATTTGTACAGTGCCCTTACCTATATATATGCATGAAAGAAGTGGTGTGAGCTCGATCCTTGCCCTGCCACGTCCGTCCCATTTCTCTGATCGTGTATAGGAAATGATCTCAGCCTCCGATCATGTTTGGGGATGATCCACTGCACATGTGTGTGTGTGTGTGTGTGTATATATTAATCTTTTTTTTTTTTTTTTTTTTTCTAATTACATTATCCATCCCTTAACTTTATTTAGGTTCTTAGTTAGGCCCAAACTCTAATTTTAATCTTTTACCAATCTCAAATTGACCCCTAAAGGTTCAATTTTGGATTTTAAATAATCAAATTCCACCCCGAATTTTCCCCGGCTCTAGAATGAAATTATTAATGACGTACTTGCTAAGTCAGGGTCCTACACCTTGGCTATCTATGTGATCATTTTAACCTTACGATTGGGAGTTGCAACGGTACCGTATCCCATAGGATATACCTTCCTAGGGGGACATAACAACACTCCGCTGGACTGTGCCAGACGGGTGAAACAATGCTCCGTTGGACTAAGCCAGACGGATGAAACAACGCTTTGCTGGACTAAGCTAGATGGGTGAAAAACTGCTCCGCTGGACTGTGCTAGACGGGTGAAAATCCACCACCAATCTCCACCTCACCACACTAACAACAACTCATCTCCACCTCAACAACAACAACTCATCTCCATCTCAACAATAACTCGTCAATAGAAAACATCAACGCTCTGCTGAAGCAGATAAAATCAATAGCATCGACAAAACAATAACAACATCATCAAACTACATATCAATAATATCAACATCTATCTCCAAAGTCGATTTAATCCGAAAATCATATATATATATATATATATATATATATATATATATATATATTTAATTTCTTTTAAAACCTACTAGATTTAACAAATCACTTCTTTCCACTTTTCTTTAAAAACTAACGAAAACCATATTTCCAAATAACCCAAATCCGCTTGATCCATATAAATTATAAATTCATCCAGTTTTTAAGTAAACACACCTTTTCATCATATATATATATATATATATATATATATATATATATATATATATGAAAATAGATTTTTACAAGAGGACAGCGCACTCACCTGATTATCTATTTTTGAAGACTTTGATCGCCTATTCTCTATCGATACTCCGGTGCCTGCGAACCTAATAGTAACATGGCCTAAATGAATATTTTATGTAGAAATAACCTAATCATGTCATGAAATCCTAATTTCCATAATTTCCTATTCTCCACGTTTTCTTTTGGAATTTTATCATTTAATTAATATCGCTCCGTTACGGTTTACTGTATAAACTTTATTCATATAAATGGTTTCAATATTTATTATCGCTATTTCGACATTTTTTTTTATGCTAGTAATTAGTTACATGATCAATCACGAGACAATTAAATACATATTTTAAGAGAGTTCAGAATTTTACCTTCCCCGGATTTTCCACCAGTCTGCAAGATGAGGTTTAGGTTTTATTGGGGTGTTTCGTGCAATTTCCTCATTTTTCTTCCTTTTTTTCTTTTCTTCTTCCCCTCTCCCATTTCCTGTTTTCTGTTTTGTGTTTCTGACCTGCCACTCTCTCTCTCTCTTCCTTCTTGCTAACTCCGACAGCCCTCAATACCAACCACCACCGTCGAACCAACCAAACGACGGCACAACACACATATACACACACACAGTAGACACACACGCACACACCTACTACTCTCTCTCTCTTTCTAACTTACTGCCGGCGAACTCCGGTGACACCCACACAACCAAACCGAACGGTCACACACACACACAAAACACACAACTACACACCCACCTTCAACGGGCCACCACCGGAGCATCCACCCCTGCCGAAGAACAGACAGCACACACAGACCCACTTCTTTCTCTCTCTATCTCTCACTTACCGTCGGCCCAATTAACCGACGGCGACACAGACACATCCAAACCACCCTCCGATTTCCACACCATCGGACGACCATACAACAACAATGGCGACACACACACACTTCGGCAACAACGGTGACGATCAAAACATGCACCACCTCCACCGTCGGAACACCTACACACATACGGCACATACAATACACACATATGAAATCGCCAAAATGGAGGAACACACTCACACAACCGTCGATAAACAGTAACACATACATACAAACAAAACACACACACTCACCACCGGCGAACCATAACGACGAACCACGTCGGATTGCCTCCTCTCTCTCTTCGTTATCTGTTTCTGCTAATTCTCTTCCTCTGTATGTATGTACGTATATATATATATGTGTGTGTGCTGGAAAAAAAAAAGGCCCAAGCCCCATACCGCCAACGACTTTCTCTCTCTCGATTCTTCTCGATCCTTCTCCATTTTTTCTCCCTTTTCTCTGCCGTGCGTATGAATATGTATGAATGTATGTGTGTGTGTGTATGTGTGTGTATATATATATATATATGTGTGTGTGTGTGTGTGTGTGTGTATGTGTGTGTGTTTACAAATGAGGGCCGACCAAGTGGTCCTTCCACCACCGTCTCTCTCTCTATAAATTATATAATATATATAATTTACACAATCCTCTCCTTTAATTTAGGTTAAGCTACAAATTGAACCAATTCTTGATTTTAAGGTTATATAAATTACAACTTGACCCGTAAACTTTTAAATCACACAATAAATAGCGCTATCCACCCCGTTATTTTCTAATGTGCTTTAATGCGACTAAATTTGTACATATAAGAAAAATCTGGGTCTTACAGATTATTAGAACGTGTGCAATCTATGAGGTTGGGTCGAGACTCATGTACTTGTTTAGACACTAGATAGGGATATCGGCTTTGATACGAGGTGTATATTTGCTCACTTTACACTCGGGAGAGGTATTGAGCGAGTTTACGATACTTAGATTGTTAGATAGGTTGAACACCGTTAATGTAAACTAAACGAAATCAAATATGTATTAGTGAACGAAATTAATCCCTAGGTAATCCATTTTCATAGATTTAATCCCTAGTTGTTAGGTTTAATTAGTTTTCAATTCGCAAACACAAATCAATTCTTGAAATGTCTAGATAATATTAAGTTATGTCAATTGTAGTACTTAACTAATTGCTCGACAAATCCCAGTGGATGACACTCGATCTTAGGATCCACTATATTAAAACTTGACATCGTGCACTTGTGAGTAAAATCAAAGCGTTAGAAAATAGCGAACACTCGCGTCATGATCCCCCATGTTTTCTAAGAGATTGGAGGGCTAAGCAACCTCAACCATCATTGTCTGTCCCACAATGGGATTTGACGACGAACCAGCCTCAGTAGGACTATTCGATTTATTTAACGACGTATTGCGGCAGAGTAAGCAACAATCAAAAACAAAAAGTATGAAGGAGAAATATCTAACCGAAGGATAAGGGGAAGATGAGAACTTACGCGGAATGAAAATGATCTTTCACCTTTCTTCTCTTGAATCTCCACGAAAGTTAGGTTGGCAAATGATATGAAAAAACTCTTGCTCATAACTGACATAGGCATGCAGCCTTAAAGGGGTTGGATCAGGTCCAGAATCTAATCCAGGACAGACAGACCCAATAGGTTATTTGGACCGAAAAATGGTGAGCCTAATGAGGTACTAACTTTGGCAGTCTTTTGTGCAAGACTAATGACCCCATGAAGAGGCTCATATTTAGGCATATCAATGCCTACGGTGTTCATGTCCAATGAGCGAACATGTCAACCCATTGTGAGCGTCTCCCCTACACTTAAAGAGCATGATAAGCTAGATTGACTGTAACGGCCCATGTTAAATGGGGACCATTACAAAGATTTCTCATGAAATCATGGAGATATTGGTTATCCTCCAAGCCGTTAGGAGTGTATCACATAACGGACGATCTCTCTAATAAAACGACAGAATATCTCCAAGCCTATAAGAAAGGCAGGTATCATTGGTAATTACTCACGATTCAATCTGCATATTATCTTCTCCATTACCAGATTAATTTATTCTCATACCGGAGGTTCTTTGACCGACACCACACTGATGTCCCCTTGAGAACTCACCGTTTTGCAGGTTATAAAGGAAGACAAAGAAATTTTCAGCACGTGCGAAGCTGATACACGTGTTAGGGATTTCTGGTAACATCATCTTTGCATATAGAGATGTTGTTTGCAAAGTTTGAACCGGAATTATAAGTTATAATAAAATAACCTTAACATTATACCCAATAGTCACTCTCAAAATTATGTAATAACAACCCCTACAAAAATAATGTTTTAATTAACTTGATATGTGGCAATATTTTTTTTTAAATAAAATTTAACTGATCTCTCTCTCTGTATATATGCTAACGGGATACATGCCAACAGGAATCAATTTTCAACATGTTGAATTTTCATATTTTGTCGAGAGGATTTTAAACATTTGCCTTCTGATATCTACTGTTGACAATTAACCTAGCTAGAGAACAAAAAAGCCCACAAAGCTGGTCTTTAACTTTGGGTTAATTTGGTTGAAACTGTCCCAGACTCCGTGTACCTCCGTTTAAATTGGACTATCCGAGGCCAGTCATTATCCGTTTGACTCTTAACTTGGTCTTGTAGTTTAATGTCATTTTTCCGTTTGACTCTTAACTTGGTCTTGTAGTTTAATTTTTATTTAGTATTCTATTTATTACTCTAATTTTAGTTTGTTATCCCTTAAATATTTTATTTAGAACCCAATATTTAACACAAGATATAATGTTATCCCTTAACTTTAAAAATAAAATTTATGTGGTCCTTTTGTTAATCCAAAAATTGCCAAGTGAACATGACAGTCTATGTTCTTTTTGGTCATTTCGTTAGGTTGAGCATTCTATCAATATTCTTTTTTTGGACATTTGTGAAAGAAAAAAATAAAACAGTAGTAAGCATAACTAATTGTGAAGTTGAAAGCTATAATAAATTTATACTGATAACGTGTAGTAATCATAACTAATTGTGAAGTTGAAAGTTATAATAAATTTATACTAATAACGTGTACGTCTCATAATGACTTGAAAATACGACTAGGTGTCATGTACATTATTTTAGGCGTATAATAAGAATGGCATAATCTATATAAGAAATCAAAAATTAGAAGTTTAAAACTAAAAGAGAATGAAAACTCTCCAATATCCTATTACTTATATTTGGTGAATTTGCCTCATATTGATAATTTTAAATTGTGAAATTTTAATACCACAAAATTGCATGCATCAAGTCATATTTATTATATTTATTATTAAAATCTTTATTCCAATTAATCATATGTTAATTCTTGAAATTTTGGTTTCTAATTTCACTATCCATTATGGAATTTGAGAAGACATAATAAATTAACCATTTTGAATTCTTTATAACAATTAATAATAGTGAATTTTTTAAATTGTATCTAATGCCACCATATATTAAGGAATTTGAGAAGATATCATAAATTAACACTACACACACACACATATACCCATTCAGGATGCAAAATTTTATATAACAGAGCAAACAAAAATTGTCACCATCAGTCTGGTCTATCAAGAATAATTTATCTCATAGAATGGTTGGACATGCTCAGAAAATAGAGAAAGAAGACAAGCCTGAAGACTCCGACATGATTACAGTCTTATGGGTATTTTTTGTATTATATTTATATATGCATTAATATATTTTCATTTTTTTTTTATCATTTGTATTGATTTTTCTTTCAATATATATTTTGATGATTTTTTTTGGGTTAATAGTGATATATAGAGTTGCAACTATTTGTTTGACTGAATTTATGGAGTTCAGAACATTTTAATCCTAATATTGTAGCATTTATACTTCAATATATATAATAATATTTTTTTTACAAATTCTAAAATTTATATTTTTCTTCTTCAAAAAATGATATTTAGGGGTACTGATACAGTTGCAATCCTTCTGTAGTAGATTCTTGCGCGAACGGTGATACACCCAGGTGTTCAAGCCAAGTTCAAATCTTGGCTAGTTTGAGATTGAGTTCTTTGTTAAAAAAGACCTTACCCTTTAGATTAGATCGTCAGGTTTGTCCCGAAAAATCTATTTATCTAACCACCATTCAACTCTTGGTGTTGCGACTACTGCAAATTTCAAATGGGTTGTTGGCGATAGTGATATAGATTTCTCTAAATACCTTAAACTATCTATGAAAATCGAAAATGCTCTGGTGTGCGAAGCTCTTTCTTAGGTCTGCAAAATAGGTCGAGTTTGTGGGAGTTTAATTTTCATTTTCATTCCTTTTTTGGCGATGGATCGGTGCAGTGAATTTTATCTCTTTTAGTTCATGATTTTCAAAACTTCATTATGGAGTTAAGACCAAATTTATGTAATTAAGAAAATTATATTTATATTTTATGTGAATTATGTTTTATTATTGTTCGTAGAAGAAATCAAGAAAATAGGGGTCTATATTTTATTGTTGTTGATACCTAAATAGTATATCTCAATCATTTGTTTTTAAATATCTTGACAAAAATAGAGAGTTGAGATTGAATTTTTTAGGAAAAAATTCTCCCCCCAATAATTCTCAATTCTTATATGAATGAAGAAATTCTTTCATATTTTAATTTGTGAAACACTAATTGCATTGTTCTAAAAAAAATTAAAGATCATTCAATATGGGGTAATATAAGTTTCATAAAATATATTAAGTTTTTTGGCATTGGGGTTTAATTTTCCTTTTCATTCATTTTTTGGTGATGGATTGGTGCAGTGAATTCCATCTCTTTCAGTTTATGATTTTAAGAACTTTAATATAGAGCTGAGATCAAATTTATGTAATCAAGAAAATTATATTTATATTTTATGTGAATTATGTTTTATTATTGTTGGTAGAAGAAATCAAGAAAATAGGGGTCTATATTTTATTGTTGTTGATATTTAAATAGTATATCTCAATCATTTTAAAAAAAAAAAAATATTTTGGCGACAATAGAAAGTTGAGATTGAATTTTTTAGGAAAACTTTCTCCCCCCAACAATTCCCAAATTTTATATGAATGAAGAAATTCTTTCATATTTTAATTTGTGAAACACTAATTGCATTGTCCTAAAAAATTAAAGATCATTCAATATGGGGTAACGTAAGTTTCATAATATATATATATATATATATATTAGCATATAACCCGTGCCTGAAGGCACGGGCGTAAATAAATAACCTAATATTTAGGCAATTAAGTAAAAAAATTAATAGATTTATCACCAAAACATCAATACAGACTATATTGCAAGCGCCCACAACAACAAACATCAACAAAAGTAATGAATTTTAATTGTTAACATGTGTTGTCAAAATGTCTCTCAATAAATCTGTGCCTGAAACAAATAACAATAACTTAATTACCTTATAATAACTCCACTAGTGTAGAACTTTTTAAACCAATTCCTACAACAATCAACAAAGTGAATGAATTATTAATGATAAAGTTTTTATAAATAAAAGAGCAACGGAAGAAAATATTAATGGAATTACCGTACCAATTATTAAGTCGATATCTTCACAATAGAACTTTTGGGTAGACAATGTTCGTTGTAGAGAGAGATTCATCATCAGGGAGAAGGACACTTAACCGATCAAATGATGTGCATCTTGATAAAGCAACATATAATTGACCATAACTAAAGACTGGTGTAGATAAATCAACTCCAACAAATTTCACAGATTGCCCTTGTGACTTATTTATTGTCATGACATATGCCAAACGAATAGGAAATTGTTGTCGCATCATTTGAAAAGGAAATTCAGAAGATGATGGAGTCAAAGATATTCTAGGAATGAATGCCAAATTTCCAGCTTTATCACTGGTCAAAATTCTAGCCTCGATTATACACGAAGCATACCTAACAACCATCAGCCGAGTCCTATTACAAAATCCATCATTCGGTGCAATATTTCTCAATAACATTATAGGACAACCTATTTTTATATCTAACTTAAACGGTGGTAATCCTGAAGGTTCTAATGAATTTAGATACTCATTAGGATAACGATTAGTAAGTTGAGAATGAAATCCATCATCTTCTGATATTTTGTCTGCAGCTAGATATGTGATAATTTCTCTGGGAAACATCTCTAATGCTGTTAAATTTATATTACTGACATCATCATTCCGTGCAGAAAGAATAGACCGTTCGGTTAGAAATGTAGGAGTAACAGTACCAGGCATATCAAGACGTGGATAAACAGGAACTATCAATTCTCTCATATTACGACACTTGTGTATGGTTGATGGTAATTGTACAATTTCACACGAATCGCTTCCAATCTAAAAAAAAATAAGAAAATATTACAGGTTATTTACCATAAAAATATATGGGATGAGTTCTTAAAGAATAATACTATTATTAAACTGAATTTTACCTGTAGTAAGTATCTCGAGAACTCAACATTATCAACATTTGCGCTACTTAAGCGCATATTCTCGTCCAAAGTCAACACCTGTATATTTTTCCAAAGGAACGATCGTCTGAATGATGCAGCCACAATTTGTTGACGAACACCTTTAGGTATAACAGGTAAGATTTATCTAAAATCTCCTCCAAGAACAATAGTGATACCCTCAAATGGTCTTGGGTTTTCACGAATGTCTCGTAATGTGCGATCCACCGACTCGACACAATACTTATGTTGCATAGGAACTTCATCCTAAATAATTAGTTTTGCTTCTCAAAATAGCTCGGCATGCAATGATTGTTTACTAAATCCACAAAACGAATTATCAAGTATATCCAACGGAATGCGAAACATGGAATGTGTAGTTCGACCTCCTTCAGGTAACAATGAGGCAATACCAAATGATGCTATAGTAATAACAATATAACCAAGACTGCGACATTTTGTTGAGATTGTATTATACAAAAATGTTTTCCCAGTACCAGCACCGCCATTTAGAAAGAACATTTTACCTTGATTAGCAAACACGGATGAAGTAATTGCTTCATAAGAAATAGGTTGTCCACGATTGAGGGAATCAATATTAACTTGTACATTTAGTTGTTGTGCTTCAATCTGCATTTGTCGATGTTCCCATATCAATCTATTGCCAACTATTATATTCCAATTTTTTACTGGTTGAGGCATCGATGGAAAATCAAGTAAACTCTTACCAGATTCTTGAAGAAGTTGATTCAAAAGATATAACCCATAGTCTTTTATTTGTTCTTCGGTTGGAGAGAGAATGACAAATATATTACGAAGTTTGTGAGCAAGATCGTCACATATGTACATTGAAAATTGATGCCTCTTGAAGGCACTGCACCCATTCACCATCATCTTCTAAAATCCCCCTTGCTACACATGCGGCTTTGAATGTTGGATATTCAATGTTATTGAATGTACGTAAGTTTTCAAATGATCGTGGTCCTTTAACCACAGTCAATAACAGACGAAGATAAAATTGTTCACCTGAATTGGGCGGGGCAAAGTACAATCTACCAATAGCAAACCCCCTTGACTGTCGTGTCCATACCTTTTGAGATTTATTCCAAACAAAATACTGAGAAAACTCCTGATAAGTATAAACCCACGCATCTTCATGTGCATCGCAATATGCAAAGAACGATGTTAAAGTTGAACGTTGTGATTGAGCCCGAGAAACAATTGCATCCATACACTCGTTAGGATTAAAGACAACACGATGCATCCCAGGAGAATGGAGCATCAATCGAACAACCATCGGAATCTCTTCACGCATGGAAAAACTAAAAACGTGCCAAGCTGCTTCAGATGGTCTGATGTACCTCACATCAAGATCTTGTTTAATCTCATCTACTTCTCCCAAAGTCAATGTTGCTCGATCAACTCCTTTGTGAATATACTTGTTAATATATTTAACACATCGAAGTCCAGTACAAACTTCAACATTGATATGACAATCGAATTTCTTTGAAAGGTATGCATTGTAAGGAAAAATATCTCTATTGTCAACCTCTTATCCCCTTACTTTGTAAACTTTTCCATTATTGCGACGACGATAAATAGGATATCCTTCTTCATTCATGGTGGTTTCGTCTACAAAAGCTCGCGGGTATCTCTTAGTACATCAACCATTATCCATGCAAGGTGCTTGCGGATTTCGAACACCACATGGTCTATGCACCATACATGTTTTGATGGTTTCAAAAAGTTCTGTCTCTTCAATTGGATCGGGAAATTCTGCACAAACTATTTTATCTACTTGTTCACATGTTCGGATTTTGTCTGGATCATCAAGAAATATTAATAAATGCATGTGCGACAACCCCATTTTTTGGTATTCAATTGTATAAACATGACCAACTTTTTTTCCGAATACTTGTGTCTTTTCAATCTCTTTCATCAGTGCATTTCTTTTCAACTCAAACACATGGGCAATTAAATCGGGGCAGTCGGTTGGATTTTGATGCGGCAACAAAGCTGAAGTGATTTCCGTCCACCTAGGATTTGCAGTCATGGTGAGAAATACATCTGGGTGATGATTGTACCGCGTGATAGCCATCGAATCTTGAAAAATTTCAAACATTTGTCTTGGACTGCCAATAAAAGATGACGGCAAGATAATTCGTTGGCCTATTTGATCAGGTTCCAACCCATCTACTGCTCCATCACATATATTTTGATATAGTTCACCACGAATATTTTTTTGATTGAGCCTAAAGTAATTTAAGCGATTTTGTTTAGTTGTAGCCCATGCATCAACCAAGAACTCTTGAAATAATTTTCCTCATCTTAAAATTGTAGAATACTCTGTTAATCTTTCAAACAAATGATAACTATAAAATTGCATTTGAGTCAGTCGGTCATTTGTGTATAAACCATTGGTCACATCCCACTGTCTGAATCTAGGTTCCCATCCAAGTTCACCAAAAGGGAACAATAAAACATAATGCCATGGTAAATAAGCAGGATTACATTCATTGATTTGCATTAGTTCATTGCTTCCCCTCAAATGTAAAATAATATCCCTCATCCCAGTCGTCTCAATTCCATCTCCTGGTAATATAATTGCTACTTCATCTGCTGTTGGCAAATTATATCGCCGACGATCTGTTCTTGTATTATAATGAAGAATTGCCGGCAAAGTCTGTTGTTCTAAATCCAATTGACTTAAAATTGCATAAGCTTGATGAAACTTATTTACAAATACATTATGCTGCAACAGACAGTCTTGAATAGTTTGTAGAACTTCGGATCTTAGATTAGGATTCCTACGGCATCGTACGTTTAAGGTAGAATTAGGATCATAAATATACAGTTGGGAGTACATTGCATCTTCTCCAGGTTGTGGAATTAATGTTCCTGTTCGATGGCGCAACTGTCCATGTATTGTAAACATTGTTAGCCCCCTTCCAGTAAGTGTTCTTGCATCTAGCTTGGCACCAAGGCTTGTAAAAGCATTCGTTGCATTATATTCTCTAGTGTAACGATGAAATGATATTGACATGTCATCAATGCCATCATATAATGCTTTAATTTGCGAAGAGGGTGCAAGGAGCAAAGGTAGTTTAACTTTCCTTGTAAACAACATGTACCAAAAAGAGGACGTCTTTTGGATGATTTTACCAATTTTTCGTCCATCCAATGCAAAGCAGAACAATAAGAGCAAACAACATTCATTAAACCAAGATAATGACGATTACTGTTTATATGAATGGCAGGATCATTACATGTAACATTGAAGTCGTCAATATCTTGGTCCTCGTAAATATTTTCATTGGCAGATATTGGCCTATATTCATAATGTAGTAAGGTTATTATGCTTATTCAGCAAAATGTGTTTAGGTAGTTATAACTTGATTTATAATATAAAAAAAAATTGATATTAACTGACCATATATTAGCAGACAGTAAACCACGTTGTTGAACTTGTAAACTCGAACCTTCAACTACCTGAGCCATCTCGACATCAATGGTTGGTGGAGTAGTATGCTCCCTAAGTGAGTTCGTTGTTGTAGTTCTAGGAAAATGTGTTTCACCAATATCGAGTTCAGAAGGTAAAATCGCTTCAAACTCGCCGTGACTTCCACAGATTTCAATTGTTGGGGGATGAGATGATAAATATCGATCTTCTATCTCTGATTGGCCAACAAATCTCTGTATCGGAGGGACCTTATTTATATTGAAAAGACTCAACTCTGCATCCAAGTTGCGTGGAGAAGGCAAGTCTACTGTAACGTCACGGGTCATTTCGATATCCATAGTTAATGGAGTATATGGACTCGTATTTCTTCACTTTGATGGAATTGAGATGATTGTCCTACCAATAATTGACTTATCTCCAAATGTTCAAGATTCAAGGAATTTAGGCGATCAAGTTTCTCCCTTTCTCGCCTCGAACATTGCGCAAGGGTACGATTTGACAATACAGTAGTGCGTTTAGCGACCTCCATTTCCTTTGTTGCTCGCTGTGTTAAAGTATCTTCATGGTCCATCTCGACATCAATGGCTGGTGGAGTTGTATGCACTCGAAGGATATTCGTTGTTGGAGTTTTAGGGGAATATGTTTCAGTGATATTGATTAGGAAAGGTAAGTTAGTTTCAACATCACGGGTCATTTCACCTTGAGTCCTAGGGATTTCCATTGATGGGGAAACAACCTGGGACAAAAAAGCTTGATTATTCATGCCAGATTAGCCAACAAATCTCGGTACTGGAGGGATCTCATTTATATTGAAAGAACGGCGACAATCAAGTTTCTTTCTTTCTCTTCTTGAACGTTGCGAAATAGTAGCTTTTGATACAACATCAGCACATTTAGATACTTCTTTTTCTCTTCTTGCTCGTTGTACTTCATTAGCTTTTGAGACAATTTTCTCACTGTCATTTTGCCGATTCGATCTTTCTCGTTCCTTTCGAAGTCGTTGAGATAAAGCACGTTTTGATACGACATTATCATTTGACGCCTAAAGATAACGACAAGATTGGGACATTTTAAAAAGTATCTATACTTCAATTATAAATATAGACATGCATTGCATACGATTCAATCATATCGTATAAAGATAAGTTGCCACGTGCTACAATGCCTTTAGACACGGGGTACAAATTGTACTTTGATTTGGACCACGGTAAGTAACGGAAATACCACAGGGGTGTTAAGTGTTACTCCCATAACATTAAAAAATGTCATCAAATTAAAATTTAATGAAGTCATTTTTATCCTTATATCTTTATAGAAAAAAAAAACTAGGCCTGAGGTCCATTCTAATTTTTCTTTTAGAAATGGGGCTATCCTTAAATAAGCCTAAATTATATTTACCATATGTGTTAAATTTTCATTTAGGTTGTCATTTCAAATGTATATCGTATACAAATGTGTACAAACAACTAACCACAACTGAAGAGCAAGTAAAAAATATAGTGGTTAAAATTAAAATAATCTAGGGTCACTCACAATCTATTTGTATGAAAATGGACATACCTTGCAAGTAAGAACGTTTGCATTATCATGATCAATATAAACTAAATTCCCAACATCTAATTCAACAACCTAAATGTAAATAAAATGATATCAATTTCTTATATTATTAGAGATAGTAAAATATAAAATGAAATAAACGATCAGTTTATATTTTTTTGGAAGAGTAGTATCATCCATTGTCAAAATTTACAGAATTCTGAAAATAATGAACATAATTATGTTGTTAAATCTTAAAGTGATGGGTTTAAAAAAATTAAATATGATGAAGATAATCATCACCAACACAAATTAAAAAATGGAGCAAGATCAAATCAAAGTTGTCGTCAAATAATGTGACCACCAATTGTACAATACATAAGAAAAATAAAAACTCAAAAATAAATTGTATTAATATCTAATATTGAGAAGAAAAAGACAAAATTTTAATCTCATCACACTTCAAAAATTATTTCAAATGATAACAACAAAATATGAAATACAAATCAAAACAAAATTAATTATAACAAAAGTCTATTAAGTAACAATCCTTATGATCTTCGTGTCTTTAGCAATCAAAGAAAAAAAAAACTTCAAATGATGTCTCCTACAAAAAACAATAAAAAAATCTACAATTAGTTAAGAAATTGCAACTAATGTTATTCCTTTATTAAAAAAATCAATTTTTTAAAAGGAATATGTACCTTAAACAACTTTTAATCCATTTTTTCGTCTTTCTCGGATTCTAATGCTTGTAGATACTTATGTAGATTATCTTCCACTTCCTCCAATATTTTTAAACATATTATATCATCTTCAACTATCACTAACATAGTTCCTAACGCCCTCAAGTGTAGAAACTTATACTTAATTATTTTGTGAATTTTAGCTCTTGGCCACGTAGGTAGAAGCATGTGCACTATTGCGTACACCAGTACTGCAATATTGGGTTGGAATCTATAATATTTTAACTTCTTGTACAATCGCTCCTTGTTGAGAATATGTTCTCTAACGCTCATTTGTTCATCCATTTGTTCATTCTCAAATTTAATCCACAAAGGATGGATGTCATGTTCGGCCTCTTCTAATAGATGCACAAACTCCTGCGTAGTCCTAGATTGATACTTGTCAAATATGTTCTCTACAGCAACATTCCATCTTAGTGGCAATCCCTCAACAATTTGTTGAATTATTTGTTTCTGAGTAATTAATCTCCACCTAAATTTTTGCAATTCACTTGCACTATTAATTTTACAATTTCTATAGTCCCTTACAGGATATGTTTCCACAAATGAACTTTCATAAAAAATATATTTTTCATCTTGTAACTTGAGTCTATTACTTGTTCTTAAAACTATAGGAGACCGTACCATATTGCCTGAGATATAAAGTAAATAATAGTGAATTAGATAGTGTCATACAAAGCCAAGTCAAAGTTAATGCAACTAAAAACATTTCTAATTTCTAAAAACACAAATATAAACATTTCTAATTTCTAAAACAATATAAATATAACGAAAAAACTTTCATTGAGAAATGAACATGATAGGAACAGAGAACATAAACAAAGAACAAAAACAGAGAACAGAAACCGACAGGTCAGGAACAGAAACAGAGAACAGAAACAGGGAATAGAAGCAGGAACATAAACAAAAATTTCCAGCTTTTAGTGTTTCTGTTCCAAAATATAGAAATTTTTGGGGGAAAAAATGAAACAAAAACAGAAACAGAGGTCAGAAACAGAAGTAGGAACTGGAAACAGAACAAAAACAGTAAGCAGGAACAGGAACACGAAACATAACAGAAACAGAAACAGTAAGCAGGAACATGAACATGAAATAGAACAGAAACAGAAATAGTAAGACACGGATGTAATAATCACATTAATATATCTAATCACAGTAAATTACTTGTAATAATCACAGTAAAGATTAGGTAATTAAATACAGTAAACAAATTTATTGAGAAAATGAATCTACCTGAATCAGCTTGCTAAGGTTGTTCTACAGAAAGGTAAATGAAGGAGAATGATAGAAATATAACTTGAGAGAAGGGGAAACATAGCTTAGCACGGTTGTTCTCAACAAAAATGTGAAAAAGCTGGAAGGAAAAAAAAAAAAAAAACGAATCTAGGTTAGGTAATTCCAAATCTCAAAGTTACTTTCTACCAAAAAAATTGTTACAGCAGATGTAAAAAAATTGAACCCTAAAAAAATTAATATAATCTCATCTATTTTACAACATTCTACTTGTTTTATTAAAACACTAACAACCAGTGTATATTAAAAAAATAACACAACCAATACGACTAACACTAATATTCGGCTATTAAAGTAATATAACAATTAAACATGTATTAACCTGTAACAAAATCAAAGCGGAAAATGTTTACTGTTTACTGTTTATCTAAATCTCATTAGTTCAATACTACATTAGGCATATGCAACTAAATAACTAATAATTAAAAAAAAAATTAAAAAATGGACAGAAACAGAAACATGAATAGAAACAAAGAACATAAACAGAAACCGACTGGTCAGGAATAGAAACAAGGAACAGAAGTAGGAACAGAAACATAAATTTCCAGCTTTTAGTGTTTCTATTCCAAAATATAGAAATTTTGGGGGGAAAAAAACGACATTAGGCATATGCAACTAAATAACTACATTAGGCATATGCAACTAAATAACTAATAATTAAAAAAAAATTAAAAAATGGACAGAAATAGAAACATGAACAGAAACAAAGAACAAAAACAGAGAACATAAATAGAAACCGACAGGTCAGGAACAGAAACAGGGAACAGAAGCAGGAACAGAAACAAGGAAGAGTTCTAGACAAATAATCATCAATTCGAAGCCAAATCCAACAAACTCAATGTTAGAATGGGCAGAAAATAAATAAATAAATTATAGTTTAAAAAATCCAAGAAAAATATGTAATGAACCAAGACAAAAAGGGAGCCATTGCCATTGTAAAACTCAATTTCAAACGAACCCCGAATTTTCAACACAGTCTTGAGAAGAAAATCGAGCTTAAATTGATCAAAAACAACGCAATCCAAATAAAGCAACACTGAAAAGAATCGTCAGTTAGTTTTCATGACAATGAATCGCATAAATTTCCTCTATGATTACCTTAAATATGTGTTTACATAAATTCCAATTTACCCAAATAAATTCAAAAACATAAAAATAAAAAGAACCCATGGTATATTTTAGATAATTATAAGAAACTTTAGGCTGGAAAACTGTAAAACTCCAAAGATACATCTCTTTGAATAAAGACCAATTCATGTGCTGTTTTTATAACAAAATTCCATAAGTTCAAATCCATTCATGTACAGAAACAGAAACAGAAACAGAAACATAGAACATGAAACAGAAATATAGAACATGAATAGAAACATAGAACATGAACCAAATGTGTGTGACCAAACATTTCATTTTTGAACATAAAAAGGAATAGGACAAATAGAAATAGAAACAGAAACAGAAGCAGAAACATAGAACATGAAACAGTAACAGATGGCAGCTCACCTTTGTGCGACGGCGGAAGTGGATTGTTTCATGGCTGAACGGCGACTCAGCTGCGTGTGAGGGTAGAGTAAGACAACGGTGGAGGTGTAAACATCGACTATCGGCATTAAAAGGACTATATAGAGAGAGATTCGGGGAGAGGAATTAGGAATTAGGGAGGGGATTATGGAATTGAGAATCTAATTTTGGGGAATTAGGGCTTGATTGAAATTTGGCGACCCTAAATCAATCGGCGACCCTAAATTAATCAATCGAATGAGAGAGAAGGGAATACCTATTTCCATAGATAGATATGTCCAAATCAAGCTGACGTGAGGGATGGATCGATCGGCAGCTTGAGCGAGAGAGATGGAGGCAGCATGGAAATTTCTTCCCCAAATCGAGTTGGCGAGAGAGCTGCACTTCCATAGATAGATCGAGTGAAAGAGAAGAAATTGGATCGATCGGCAGCTTCGTGAGAGAGAGCGAGGAAGGCAGCAGTAAGCGAAGAGAGAGAGAAGGCAGCAGTGAGCAGTGAGCGAAAAGAGAGGGAGCAAATTTAACACCAACAATTATTAAAAACTAAAATTTCCATTTTCTATTTAATATAACTAAAATAAAATTTCCTTCTAAAATTTCCATTTTATATTTAATATAACTAAAATAAAATTTCCTTTTCGACCAATTCAACTTTCTAGTCAGCAAATTAATTTGTCCTCATCAGCAATTTTGTTTGTCCTAGTCATATTTTTTTGTCCTAGCCATAAGCTTATCCTAATCAGACAAAAAGCCGTCCTGTTTTATATAATATATATATTTACAATTTTTTGTTAATAAATAAAAATTATTTTTGATAACATTTTCCTCAATTCGTTTGTATTGTGGTAAATATTTACCACTATCATAATCACCCCTGACCAACATAACAAACTTTTACCACTACCACAAAAAAAAAAAAAAAAAATACCATCTTCGTGACCATTGCTTACCACCACCACTGCAATAACAAACATTCACAACCACTATAACCATTCACCGTCAATCACTATAATAAACATTTATCACTACTGAACATCACTTCCAGCGTAACAAAACTAATTAAATAAATGCAAATTTGAAATTTGCACAATTTTTTTTTTTATTTTTCCAGGAAAGATTGATTAAACGAAATCAAAACGTCAAATTTATAAATGTGAAAAAATTTAAGCAAAAATTAAATGAATTTCTCGTTTTAATAATATTTTATTTTATTTAAATAAAATTTAAATATTATTTATCATTAATATAGTAATATTAAGGAATTTGATTGTTATTTATTATTATAATAGTGTGTTTAATGAATTTTTGTATATATTTAAAATAGTGATATTTTCTATTTGAATAAAAGATAAGTTTTTACAATATCTATAGTCTATATAAGAAACTAAAATTGAAAAACTACCTTTAGAATGAATGAGAATGAATGAGAGCACACAAAACCATTTCTCTTAATTCTTCTTAATTTCTCTTCTTCTTCCTTTTTTTTTTTTTTTTAATATTTTATTTTATTTAAATAAATTTTAAATATTATTTATCATTAATATAGTGATTTGAATGAATTTAGTTGTGATTTATTATTATCATAGTGGATTTAATGAAATTTTTTTTTTTTTTTATATATTTAGAATAGTGATATTTTTCATTTTAATAAAAGATAATTTTTTAAATGATTAACAAAAAACTATAATGACTCACGTACTAGAATTTTATTTTAAATTTTATTTTTGATTTTTTTTATATTATTTAATTCTCACATAAGTGTTGATGGAAGTAATTAAAAGATTTTTTTTTATGCAACAGATTTCTTTTTTATTCTTCGTAATTTCTCACTTTATTCATATTTATTTTATTTAAATAAATTTTAAATAGTAATTATCATTAATATAGTGATTTTAATTAATTTAATTGTTATTTATTACTATCATAGTGGGTTTAATGCATTTTATTTTATTTTTATATATTTAAAATAGTGATATTTCTTATTTAAATAAAATATAATTTTTACATTAAGTAATCAAAAACTATAATGACTCACCTACAAGAATTTTTATTTAAATTTTTTTTTTTTCCAATTAATTTTTTTTTTCTCATATTAAGTGTTGATAGAACTAATTGAAAAATATTTTTTTATGCAACCAATCTTATATACAAATAGAGTTTTAAAATGACAAACATAATAAGAGTTAAAAATAACAGTTAAAAAATCTGCAAGCCGACTGTCTTCTAATCTAAGTGACACTATTACCAAATAAAATCTTATATAAATACTTCACCAAACAATTAAAAAAATATAACTAAATGAAATAGTATATATATAAACAATAATAATGCCAAAAATCTGTAAGCCCACTGTTTTCTAATATGAGTAAATCTATTATTAAATAAAGTCTTATATAAGTACTTCACCAAATAATTTAAAAAATATAATGAAATGAAATATAAACTATAACTAAATTACATAAATAAATAAAATATGTAATTGTTAGAATAATTTAGTAGTAAGTACTCTTTAAATACTAAAAAACTGTTAAAAAAAATATTATTTGATCCCAAAAGTCGTAAAAAAAAAATAGAAATGAAAATGTATTACATAAATCAACATTAATTTAATTCTCAAAATATTTTTAAAATTCAAAAATTCTGAACCAAATACTCTTCAAATACTAAAAAAATAAAAATATAATGTTCATCATTTGATCTAAAAAACAATGAAACAAATTGAAATTGAAAATGTGTTACATAAACAAAATTTATAAACAAAAATCAAACTTGACCAAAATATTAATTCTTTAGAGGGTTATAAGAGCAAGATTTTTATTAGACAGTTTTAATTAGTATAGTAAAAGGGCAAAAATAATAATTTTAGATTTAACATTAACGGAAAGGAGTGTTGGAATTTTTTTTCAAATGTTAAGGGATATCGTTATAATTTTTTTAAATAACAGGGGTTCACTAAAATTTATAGATTGTTTTCATTATAACTATATGTAACCATATCTCTCCATCTCTTTCTCTATCTCCAATCATTTAATAAAATTATTTCTCTGCATCTATTAATTACATATAAATCTATTCAATTTTAGGTACTTTTAACATTTGTAATAAAATAATGAAGACCATTAAACAATATAAAAATGACCTATTAGATTATTTTAAAACTATTATTTAAAAAAATGTTAAAAATTTGTAAAATCATTCTAGGAACTTATTTACTTATTATTCACTACTTTACAAAAATAAATATGAATGGTGAAGAGAGTTTCGAAAGTTGGCATAAATAGTTTCTAGGTTACAATTTTAGGTTTATTTCCCAGTATTAAAATTTATTTTTGTTACACTTTCATAAAATATGATAAATATAGCAGTAAAAGATTAATTAAATGATAGATGTAATATTTAAATAAAAAATATATAATAATTTCTTTTATAGACTAGCAGCGGGTTAAAAACTAGTATACATTATTGACGAGTAATGAAATATTCTAATCCTAAAAGGGATTAAAAATAAAATCATAAATTAATCTTTTGTTTCAAATCCATTTATAACAAATTAATTGTTAACTGGAATCCATTTATAACAAATTAAATGTTAACTCAAATCCAGTTATAACAAATTAATTTTGTTAACATAATAATAATAATAATCTGTCCTATGTCCTGTTGAAATATGATATATATGTATTTGTTATTTTTGGTATCTTGATTCTAGGATATTATTAACTCATTTATTCCGGTGATATATTTCCTAATTTAGTCTGCTCTTGCGGCTATATAATTAAGGATATAAAACCTATTATGTACAATCAATATAATACAATAGATTATTCTTCTATCTACCTATATCCTTTTTGGTATCCGAAGCCAAAACAATTTCTTTCCACCCAATAACGACCACTAGCCGCTGCAAATATCCCGAAACCCTATCCCCCCAACTGCCACCCCTGCCACCACTATCGCCACCAGCCATGAAACAACCGCGAATCGCCCAGCTATTGCTGTCGTGAACCACCATTTTCCAAACCCTAGTCGCCACCATCGCGATATCCCGAAACCCTAAACCCCCAAACGTCGCTGCCATCAGCCCTAAAACAATAGTGAACCAGATTGCGAACTACCCCATACCGAAACCCTAGCCATCACATATCGAACCCAAACCCTAACCAGCCGTCGCAAATCGACCCTTAACCCTAGCTGTCACGAAATACCACCAAAATCACGAATCACTACATAGCCGTGAACCACCACCAAGTCATGAACCATACATGCGAACCCTAGCCAATGCTGCGAACCTGCAAACCCTAGAAACGAGTCCCAAAATTGCAAACACTAGCCACTGTGAACCTGCAACCCTAGATACCAACCTTTTGTCAAGAACAACCTTCTGTTTTGTACTTGCACGTTGCGGGTTGTTAACTGTCGCAAGTTGCGGCTCGTTCATGTAAATCTTGGAAACTTATCTCCATTGTCCTTTATCCATTGGTGTTCCAGATGTCTTGAATACATGACTGTCTATTTGATTTCTTGAATGATTAGGTAACTACGTGTGTGGTTCGCTTCTCAAATTGTACCTTTTTTTGGGGAGCCCGGTTAGTCTTTTGTAGTATTTTTTCCGCGTATTTCATTACTACGTTTTCATCTCATCTGTATTACTGGCATCCGGAAAAGAAGGTGACATCCCATCTCAGACTGTTCATACTCCACAACAACACTCCCACTCAGATTCTACCCGTGCACCTGAGGCCACGGTCTAATATATTACCACCGTCTTACTTAATAGAGCGAATTTTCCTGCCTGATCTTGCTCTCTCCATCTCTACCTTGGAGGAAAACATAAAACTAAATGGCTCAACGACACTGAGCCAAATCCAGATATCAACGATCCCAACTTTGGCATTGTCTTCCGGCGCCACGGTTGCTCTTGTCTTGGGTACTCCAACTGCGCTTCATGGTAAGTCTGGTTTCCCTACAGGGATTCTGTATTTTGGGGCTAACAATCTCATGATTGGTTAATTTTCTACTTTCACCTTTCCTATTTCTCCTATCAATCAATCTGTAGATGTTTGCTTGTCCCCTGATATCACTCTTATCTTTTTTTTACTATGTTCCTAAATTTGCCTATAATCTTCTATCGGTTAGTCGTCTTGCTAAAAATCTTAATTGTGCCATTATTTTCTTACCTAATCATTATCTCTTGCAAGATCTGACTACAATGAAGATTTTTGGTAGAGGATATGAACGTAATGACCTCTACTATTTCGGCAATCCTCCATCTCCACCCGTTCCACCTTTTAGTATGCAAGCTTCTGCATTACCTATTTTAGATTCCTTTATGTGTTCTTTCTAAAACTTAAACTTGTGGCATGTCCGTCAAGGACATTCAAATTTTCAGTATTTGTGTTAGTTGTTTTCGTTTATTAATAAAGATTGCAAGAACTTTAAATTCCAATGTGTGGTTTATGAATTGTCTAAACACACACGTACCTCTTATATTCCTCGCATACATCGTGCCTCCCAAATAGTTGATCTTATCTATTCTGATATTTGGGAACCCTCTCCTGTTATTGCCATTTCCAGACATCGCTACTATGTCACCTTCATAGATGATTATAATCAGTGCACTTGGGTTTATTTTATGAAACACAAATCATAGATTTACACTCACTTTACCCACTTTCTTCAAATGATAAAAACCCAATATAAAATCGTTGTGTGCAATATCAGGTCAGATAATGGGCGGGAATACTTATCCGATGAATTTTGGGCTGAGCTTAATAAGTAAGGCATCCTTCAGCAACTTACCTGTCCCTACACCCCTGAACAAAATGGTATGGCGGAACGTAAGAACCATCATACCATATCTGTAGTTTGTTGTCTCTTGCGAGGAATAAATGTTCCCAAATCTTTTTGGCGCATGGTAGTTCTTACCGCTGCCTATCTTATTAATCGCACACCCAGTTGTGTCCTTACAAGAAAACCCCCCTTTATATACTACAACCCACTGGCACCCTAAGTTAGATGATAAATTTATTCGGTGTTTTTTCCTCGGCTATTCTTATATGTCAAAAGGATATAGGTGCTATAATCTAGTTACTCACCGTACTTACCACTCTCTCAAAGTTACATTCCTCAAGACTGTTGGTAGGGGCGTAGAAACACGCCGCTACTTACTCTCGCAAGTATATGAGGTCTAAGTTTTAGTATAGTGTGATCGTTAAGATCGGGTTATCGTATCCATAGGGATTGTTGTCGTTACTATCGAATACCGCATTTGTCGTGACCTAACTTTATCTAGGCGAAAACAAATGTATTTAATTAATTAAACTAATACTAATATATCCTAAATTAACTACACTAATATGTTAATATGTTTTAGGGTGAAGAATTGGATAGGGATTAACGTGTTTACAAATACATGTTCGATTCCAATTTACTCATTTACGGTGTTTGACCTATTTGACAACCTTGGTACGTAAACTCCACCGCCACCTCTTCCAATTGTAAGGCGGGGGAATACATGACTTCGAGTCAACGGAGAAGTCCCCCTTAATGTCTTAACGACCCTAGGTCATGTGAGTCTCGCCCAGCGTCATTGATTGCACACAATCCAACTCCCTCCCGGGTTATTGGATCGTCGCGTTGTATTTACCCTATCGACAATATCCATTCTAAAACTCCCTTGCCACCTCTTCCGAGTCTAAGATGAGGGATATAACGCTACTTTGAGTCAATGAAGAATTCCCTCTCAACGTCTTAACGACCCTAGATAGCGTGTGTCTTGCCCACGTCATCGATTGTCTACGATTCAAACCCCGACCAGGTTATAGAATCGTGGTGTTTGTTTACCTTAATCCGAATCTGGGGTTTGTCAAAACCTCGTATTCTTCATTTATCAATCTAAGCATAATAAACAAACAATACAATAAATACAATCAAACTATGAAGAACAAACATAAACATAACACCGAAATCATCCAAACAACGTATTTATAAATTATATGTTAATCCCTACTACGATCCATATTTAACTCGGGGCCATAGCCGCCGCATATACAAGAAAATAACGAGCTAAACATGCTCACATACTCCTAATATAACGAAATAAGGAAAAATGATCGAATAACTTAGTCTCGTATGAAGATAAACTGCTAAGAACGCTCTACGATCGATTCACCGTCTTCTCCACTTCGGGATGTGAGCTCCACCGCTAAAAATCCTAACCCTAGGCTTAACTATAGCCTAAAGGGCTCAAAAATGCAAGAGAGGGAAAAGAGTTGCCGGCCAAGGGGGAAGAGAGGGGGTATTTATAGCCAAAATATCTCAAAAATATCTCAAGACTGTGCAGGGCAAATCCGCCTAGGCAGTGGATTCTTCGCCTAGGAGGGAATAGGTCAGTTCGGTCTGATCGCCTAGGCGGTGAAGTAGACGGTGGACTGGAGAACATTCTATTGGATTTCCGCCTAGGCGAAGAAAACTTTGCTTAGGCGAGCGGCTGTCAGTAGCCCTTCTTTGTCTTCTGTTGGATTTTCGCCTAGGCGGTGGAAATTTCACCTAGGCAGTCGTCCGTCAATACCATTTTGCTCTTCTCTGCATCTTCACCGCTTAGGCGGTGATTTGGACGCCTAAGCGGTGGGCCTATTTCATCTTTTAGCCTCCGAGCTTGTTTATCCACCGTAACTTCGAACCGCTTTGGTTCGATCTCATCGTTTTAGCTCTAGTTTCCTATCTTTTTGCCCCACACACCTGAGTTATACAAAAAGTATGAAAACTAATTAAAACATAATAAAAATAACTATAAACATATTCAAAAACTAACAAATTCGGATTGGAAATAGATAGGTTTTTCACACCTATCAATACCCCCAAACTCAGAATTTGGCTAATCCTCGAGCCAAATACACACACTAAAATGAAAAATAACAAATGGAAATAAATAACAAACAACCTAAAAATAATCGAAACATAACAACATGCGAGTTTTGACTTCTTCTAACGGCCTATTTATTTTTCCCTCAACAACCGCCAGTTATATCGAGTTTAGGCGGTAAAACACAGCATGTAATGTTCTAGAATTTGACATGCAATAGTGGTGAACGCCATTCTAGATATTTTAAACGTGTTAGTGCGAGACTCAATAATATAACTATACAACGATCGGATTGGATTATCCACCAACAAAATTCATGAGTTAAGGATTACCATAAGCTTGATTGGGGTCCACTCTCCACTAATATAGGTTTAGTAGTTCATGAAGATCATTAGGGCTTGGTTCGGTTAAGGTTAGTTTTGCCAAGGGTATTTTGGAATAGAAAATGGGTTAATGTTGTTAACTTAATGTTACCCAAGGCCCAATGCTTGGCACATTCACTCTCAAATCCCCATAGAAAGATTGGAGACAATCCCGAACATGCATTTAAGACCGACGTACTCACTTGTCAAAAGAAACGAAAATAAAAATCGTATTTACATTTGATTCTTTTTTTTTTCTTTTCAACGAACACACCCCCAAATTTATTTGATTGTTACAATTGAAGGGGTGTGTGAAATACAAATAAAAAACGACAAGTGAGTACTCAAATACCGAACCAATTAGAAGTTCGCCCTAAACCCAACCGCTCACTTCAAGAAGCCTTTGCAACGGCTAACTTGATTCACTTAAATTGTGCCTTTGGTTTAGCGATAAAGGACTGGAAGGAATTCAATTGGCCGTGGTATTAGTTTATGTGTTCTGAATTGAATATGCATTTAGGCTTCGACAGGGTAACGAGGGATAAACATATAACAAGGTAGGCTTAAAAAGGCTCAAGCGACCTAAGTCACGTCTCCTGAACTACCTCGCCTAGGATTTCGCCTCAAGTTTTCCATCAATCAAGTTCTAGAATCCTCAATGTGTCATGAATTTGGTTAATCGATAATCGTCCTCAAATCAATTGAATAACTATACATTGAGTCTATGTGCCCATGCAAAGTAGGATCTACAATAATTTTTACCAAAAAACATAGTCAAGCACACAGAATCACACAAGCATGTGTATTACCCTTGACTTCAAAACAACCAGGGGTAATTATCATCATCGGGTAACGGCCCAGATGAATGCAAAACTCAACATATAAACAACAATACAAAAACATAAACACATTCTAACCTAAACACACATGCAATACGGAAAAACAGTAACACATAAACTAACATACTACATACTATACATCACCCCCAAACTCAAAGTGGACAGTGTCGTCAGTGAACCCAATCATCATTCTCAACATATGAAATTTAAAGCATGCTAACGAAAGGTGTTTAGAACACTTACTTGGGAGGCGAGAGGATCTCGCCTCCGAATCAAGTCGGATGTAACGGATTTAACTTATTTTACCCTGGGTTGCCTCCCAAGAAGCGCGTGGTTTAATGTCCTCGGCCCGACATTTTCAAAACGCCCTCAAGACTGGCGAGGTTTTGCTTTGAATGGCTCAATCTTTCAATGAAATGCCTCACCGGCTTATGTGCTTAGCCAAGCACAATAAACGGCTTGGAATCCCATCGAAAGGGATGCATCAATACCCGTTGATCTAACATCGGCAAGTACCCTACATAAGAAACAAAAACAAAACTACAAACAAAAATTATATACAAAGAAATGCCTAAAGTAAAATTAGGTCATTTACACACAATATCAATAATAACAACATCGCCAATCCCAAAAATATGAAACACTTGCTTCTCCTATCTAAAACTGAAGTCCAGAGCCTTTATCGCGTTTTTCCGACAATAACATCAAAACAATCCCCGGCAACGGCGCCAAAAACTTGGTAGAGGCGTAGAAACACGCCGCTACTTACTCTCGCAAATATACGAGGTATAAGTTTTAGTATAGTGTGATTGTTAATATCGGGTTATCGTATCCACAGGGATTATTGTCGTTACTATCGAATACCGCATTTGTCGTGACCTAACTTTATCTAGGCAAAAACAAATGTATTTAATTAATTAAACTAATACTAATATATCCTAAATTAACTACACTAATATGTTAATATGTTTTAGGGTGAATAATTTCATAGGGATTAACGTGTTTACAAATACGTGTTTGATTCCGATTTACTCACGTTTACGGTGTTCGACCTATTTGACAACCTCGGTACGTAAACTCCACCGCCACCTCTGCCAAGTGTAAGACGGGAGAATACATGACTTCGAGTCAACGGAGAAGTCCTCCTCAATGTCTTAACAACCCTAGGTCACGTGAGTCTCGCCCAGCGTCATTGATTGCACACAATCCAACTCCCTCCCGGGTTATTGGATCGTCGCGTTGTATTTACCCTATCGACAATATCCGTTCTAAAACTCCATAGCCACCTCTTCCGAGTCTAAGACGAGGGATATAACACTACTTTGAGTCAACGAAGAAGTCCCCCTCAACGTCTTAACAACCCTAGATAGCGTGTGTCTTGCCCCATGTCATCAATTGTCCACGATTCAAACCCCGACCGGGTTATAGAATTGTGGCGTTTGTTTACCTTAATCTGAATCCGGGGTTTGTCAAAACCCCGTATTCTCCATTTATCAATCCAAGCATCATAAACAAACAATACGATAAATACAATCAAACTACGAAGAACAAACATAAACGCAACACCGAAATCATCCAAACAACATATTTATAAATTATATGTTAATCCCTACTACAATCCATATTTAACTCGGGCCATAGCCGCCGCATATACAAGAAAATAACGAGCTAAACATGCTCACATATCCTAATATAAATAAATAAGGAAAAATGATCGAAGAACTTAGCCTTGTCCGAAGATAAACTGCTAAGAACGCTCTACGATCGATTCACCGTCTTCTCCACTTAGGGATGTGAGCTCCACCACTAAAAATTCTAACCCTAGGCTTAACTATAGCCTAAAGGGCTCAAAAATGCAAGAGATGGAAGAGAGTTGCCGGCCAAGGGGGAGGAGAGGGGGTATTTATAGCCAAAATATCTCAAAAATATCTAAAACTATCTCAAGACTGTGCAGGGAAAATCCGCCTGGGCGGTGGATTCTTCGCCTAGGCAGAATTAGGTCAGTTAGGTTTGATCGCCTAGGCGGTGAAGTAGGCGGTGGACTGAAGAACATTCTGTTGGATTTCCGCCTAGGCAGAAAAAACTTCGCCTAGGTGAGCGGCTGTCAGTTCCCTTCTTCGTCTTCTACTAGATTTCCACCTAGGCGGTGGAAATTTCGCCTAGGCGGTCGTCCGTCAATAATATTTTGTTCTTCTCTGCATCTTCACCGCTTAGGCGGTGGTTTGGACGCCTAAGTGGTGGGCCTGTTTTATCTTTTAGCCTCCGAGCTTGTTTATCCACCGTAACTTCGAACCGCTTTGGTTCGATCTCATCGTTTTAGCTCCAGTTTCTTATCTTTTTGCCCCACACACCTGAGTTATACAAAAAGTATGAAAACTAATTAAAACATAATAAAAATAACTATAAACATATTCGAAAACTAACAAATTCGGATTGGAAATAGATAGGTTTTTCACACCTATCAACTGTACCCTATTTTTTTGGTACTATACTTTCTCCACCTATTGAGACAACCACTACTAAGGATCATACACTACTTATGTGCCTTATTTCTGCCTTAAATATATCTATCTTGCCTACATCACACCCACCAGAGGATCATACCCCACTTCCACGTCCTATTCCTGTCTTAGATATATCTACTCCACTCACATCGCCCCCACTACCTGACCCTTCATCTGCCCCTTTACGAGTTTACTCTCGTCATCCATGTGTCACATCACTGTTGACATTTTCTCTGGACTCAGGTATATCTCCCTCTCCTATTTTCTCTGACCTTGTTCCCCCTCGTTACCCAACTCAGGAACGTCACCCACCATCCTGCTTCCCCCTTTCATGTTCTACTAATCATTCGATTTCCAAGTATTTATCTTTTCAAGATCTCTCGGATCAATATAAATCATTCCTTAGACAAATTGATTCAGTTTTCATTCCTCGCTCCGTTCATAAGGCCCTCTAGAATCTAAAGTGGATTGTCGCTATGCAAGTAGAACTAGATGCCCTATAGCGAAATCAGACATGGGAATTGGTTAACTTGCTGAGTGGTGAATGACCGGTTTGTTGTAAGTGGGTCTTCAATGTAAAATATCTAGCTGATGGATCGATTAATGGGTACAAAGCCCGACTTGTTTCTAAGGGTTACACACAAATCTTGGGCAAAGACTTTGGTGCCACCTTTGCCCTGGTTGCTAAGTTGACTATTATCTAGCTCTTTTTTTCATTGGTTGCATCCCATTCTTGGCCTCTACACCAGTTGGATGTCAAGAATGCCTTTTTTAATAGTGACCTAACTGAGACTATTGTACATCGAGGGATTCGTATCCTCGCGTATTGACTACTCGCAAGTGTACGAGGTTAAAGTTTTAGTATAGTGTGATCGTGAAAGATCGATTTATCGTATCCACAGGGATTGGTGTCGTTATTATCGAGTACCGCAATTGTCATGACCTAACTTTATCTAGGCTAAAAACAAATGTATTTAATTAATTAAACTAATACTAATTAACTAAATTATCTATATTAATATACTAATATGTTTTATGGGAAATAATTACTTAGGAATAAACGTGTTTACAAATACGTGTTCGATCTCGATTTATTCACGTTTATGGTGTTTGACCTATTTGACAATCTCGGTTCGTAAACTCCACCGCTACCTCTCCCAAGTGTAAGACAGTAGAATATATGACTTTGAGTCAACAAATAAGTCCCCCTCAATGTCTTAATGACCCTAGGTCACGTGAGTCTCACCCAGCATCATTGATTGCACATAATCCAACTCCCTATCGACAATCTCAGTTCTAAAACTCCACCGCCACCTCTCCTGAGTGTAAGACGGTGGAATACATGATTTCGAGTCAACAAAGAAGTCCCTCTCAACCTCTTAACGACCCTAGGTCACGTGAGTCTTGCCCCAACGTCATCGATTGTCCACAATCCTAACCCCGACCGGGTTATTAGATCGTGGCGTTTGTTTACCCTAATCCAAATCCGGAGTTTGTCAAACCCGTATTCTCCCTTTATCTATCTAAGTATGATAAACAAACAATATGATAAATACAATCAAACTACGAAGAACGACATAAACGCAATACCGAAATCATCCAAACAACATATTTATAAATATAGTGTTAATCCCTATACAATCCATGTTTAACTATGGCCATAACTGCATTTATAAATAAAAAAATGAGCTAAACATGCTCACAATATCCTAAGTTAAAGAAATAAGGGATGAAACCGAAGAACTTAGCCTCGTCCGAAGATTAGTCGCTAAGAATCGTTCGACGATTGCTCCGCTGTCTTCCTCCACTTCGGGATGTGAACTCTCCTTCTAAAACTCCTAAATCCAACCCTAAGTATAGCCCAAGGGGCTCTAGTGGCCGGAGAGTGTAATAGGAGGGGAGAGGAGTGGGTATTTATAAGCAAAATATCTCAAAAATATCTAAAAAATATCTTAGGCTCTATTGAGGCCACCACTGCGGCAGTGGGTAGGTCGGTTGGTTGATTTCCTAGGCGGTGAAGTAGGCGGTGAAATAGGAAGAACATCCTGTATCTCTTGCGCTACGGCGGTGGATCTTGGGCCACGGCGGTGGAAGTTCAGCAAGAATTTGTCTTCTCAGCATTTTTACTGCCACAACAGTGGGCTTTTTTCACAATTTTGCCTCCTTGCTTGTTTTTCCACCGTTCTTCGACCGTTTTTGGTTCGATCTTATCGTTTTTGCTCTAATTTCCTATCTTTTCGCCCCACACACCTGTTTTAATACAAAAAGTATAAAAACTAATTAAAACGTAATAAAATATTATATAAATACTCGAAAACTAATTTAATTCGGTTTGGAAATAGATAGGTAGATCACACTTATCAACTATTTATATGGAGCCTCAATTGAGATTTTGGACTTAGGGGGAGTGTTCAAGTAAAGAATGTCGACGCCAAAAATCCCTCTTTAGACTTAAGGAGTCTCCTCGTGCATAGTTCAACTGATTCAGCGAAGCCATCCTCACTATGGGGTTTATCCAGTGTCACTCAGATCATACTTGTTTCATCCGTCGCCAATACCAAAGACAATGTATCATTATCTCAATATACGTAGATGACATTATTATCATAGGAGATGATGTACCTGACATTCATCAAGTAAAGAAGGATCTCAAACAAATCTTTGACATCAAGGATTTGGGTCCTCTCTGCTACTTTCTCGGTATTAAGGTTGCTCACTCTCGGACTTTATCCCAGCAAAAATATGCCATTGATTTTCTTTAGGATACTGAGATGCTTGGATGTAGACCCGCCTTTACTCCTATGGATTTGAATCTTAAGTTAGCAGCAGACTCGAGAGATTTATTATCAAATCCGCCAGTATATCAGTGACTTGTGGGTCACCTCATTTATTTGACTAATACAAGGCCAGATCTTACGTACACTGTCAGTGTTGTAAGCTAGTTTATGCACTCACCATGTACATCACACCTAAATGTTGTCTACCATATCCTTCGATACCTCAAAACATGCCCCGATCTTGGTTTTTTTTTTATGATAGGGGCACATGAGGGACTTTCTGTTTTACAGACGCGGACTATGCAGGATTGAAGGATGATAAACGTTTGACCACAGGCCTATGCACCTTTAATGGAAGACACCTAATTTCGTGTAAAAGTAAGAAGCAATCTGTAGTCTCCCGATCTTCTACTGAAGCTGAGTATCGTGCTATGGCTCAAGGTACATGTCAACTTCTTTGGCTTCATTCTTTTTTGACCAAGTTGAGACTCTCCGTGAGAAACTCATCTGAGTTGTTCTGTGACAATAAGTCCACCATAATGTTATCCTCAAAGTCAGTCCTACATGAAAGAACGAAACATATCGAGGTGGATATCCACTTCATTCGTGAGAAAGTCCGATTGGAAATCATCATTCCTGCCTTCGTCCCATCTTCCGAACAGGTTGCTGATATTTTCACCAAATCCATATGATCATCTCTTCTTCAGTCAGTTATTGACAAGTTAAGGCTCATTAATATTTTCGCTCCAGTTTGAGGGAGAGTGTTGAAATACGATATTTATATATTTGTTATTTTTGGTATCTTGATTGTAGAACATTATTAGCTCATTCATTACGGTGATATATTTTTTAATTTAGCTTACTCCTATAATTATATAATTTGAAATATAAAACACATTCTATAATCAATGCAATACAATAAATTCTTCTCCTCTCTATCTATATCGTTTTGGTCCTAAGATTTGGAATTTTTCATCCATCACTAAAAACTAATTTTGAATCTAAAGCAAATTGTCTTGTCAAAAACGCAAAAAACCCACCTTATGATTCCAAGCGTACGACGGAAGTCTTAAAGGGCGGCCGAAGAGATGATGTGTCATGGTGTTCGTAACCCGTGCCACACGAAACGCTTTAATTAGTTTGAAGAGTTTAAATAGACTTAAATGCTAAATATTCTCTACAATTTTTATAAGGAAAAATTAGAAAAGTTTAAATAGACTTAAATACGAAATATTCTCTACAATTTTTATAAGGAGAAATTAGAAAAGTTTAAATAGACTTAAATACTAAATATTCTTTACAATTTTTATAAGGAAAAATTAGAGAAAGTCCCACTTTTACCGTTAAAATTAAAATAGACGACGACTTATAAGTTAATATTAAAAAAATACTACCTATATATTTATTATTTAAGTTAAACCTAAATACATAATTTTTTTTTTACATTAACGTAATAAATAGAGGGATACAAATGTTATTATTCCACAACAATGTTAATAACAACATAATAAATGATATGATGTAAATATTGTTGTACAATAATAATATCAATAACAACATAATAAATACGGAATATAAATGTTACTGTATAACAAATAATTATCATATATTAATTATTTTTCTTTAAACTTAAATGATTATATGGATATAAGAATGAATTAGTAATATGCCTTGTACCCATTATAAAATTTATTTATTTATTATTATTATTATTTTAATATAACACCAATTCTAAGTAAATAATTAGAATGGGCCATGGGCCTTTTTCTTTTTACTACAACACCACCTATAAAAATAATATAACAAAAACTCATAAATTATAAATTCAACTACCCAACCTATCCTTCAATTATTACCAAACCCTACAATTCTTGTTACCCCGTCAACCCTAATCCAAAGCCTCTCTCTCTTGCTTTATGGTTGAATACCTAAGCCGCCGCCACCACCATCGAATCAGCATCGCGCCACCATCAACTCTGACCATCACCACCTCCACTGCTTCTCTCTCTCCCGCTGTTTCTTTCACTCCATTTGGTCGTCGCCGTCAACAATCTCTCTCTCTCTCTCTCTCTCTGTCCATTGCCGACCATATCTAGCCATCGTCGGCCGGATTTGGGAGACTGTATTTTTTTTTTAAAGGTTTTTTTTTTTTTGATTAATTGTTGTAGTGGTTGCGGTGATGATAGTGAATTTTTTTTATGGTAGTGGTGGTGGTGGTGATAGTTAATTTTTGCTATGGTGATAGTTAATATTTATTGGTGGTGGTGGTAAAAAAATATTTGATGCAGTGATGATAGTGAATATTGACTATAAGGGTGGTGAAGGTGAATATTTGATGTCTTAGTGGTGGTGATAGTAGTTTAATATTTGTTATGGTGATGGCGGTAGTTACAAATATTTACTATAGTGGTGCCGGGGGTCAAATGGTTGATAACAAATATATATTTTAGGAGTGGTAGTAATAGTAATATTTATTATGTTTGTTGTAAAATATTGAATATTTTTTTTGTTAATTAATATTTTTTATTAAATAAATTAATCGTGAGGTATTTTTGACAGAAAAATAATATGTTTTTAAAATTGAGGTTCATGAAATAAAAAAGATGAGTCAGGATAAATTTGAGAAGTAGTGGGTTTTGGGGTAAAAAAAGAGTCACCCTTTTTCCTTTTTATTTACTACTCTCTTTCTTTATATTTCTTATTTTTTATTTTTCTATTTTTGTTTTGTTTTTTATTTCATTCGTTTAAATTTTTATATTTTTTGTATGTCATTCATAAAAAAATAATAAGGGTCAAAAATAATAACCTAGAAAATAGAATAAAAAAAATAAAAAAATATATATAAAATGAAACATTATGGCGTGAAAAATAAGAATAATTTTTAAAAATAAAAAATAAAAAAATACAAACACACACACACACACATTTATAATTTTAAAAATTAATTTTTTTTTTGTTTGATTTATGTTTTTTTGTTAAAAGTTTTTGTTGTTTTTTATTTTCATTTTCTATAAATACTATATATATATATATAAATAAAAATAATAAAAATAAAATAAAATATACTAAATAAAAGAAAATAAATATAAAATCTAAAAATAGAAAACAAGAGAGAAAGAAAGTGAGTTGAGAATAGAAAATAAAACACATAATTTTAAAAATTAATTTTTTTTTGTTTGATTTATGTTTTTTTGTTAAAAGTTTTTGTTGTTTTTTATTTTCATTTTCTATAAATACTATATATATATATATATATATAAATAAAAATAATAAAAATAAAATAAAATATACTAAATAAAAGAAAATAAATATAAAATCTAAAAATAGAAAACAAGAGAGAAAGAAAGTGAGTTGAGAATAGAAAATAAAACACAAGTCAGAAAATAAAATAATGAGTAAAAAATTTATTATAAAAATATTTTTGTCAACATGTTATGAAGAGTGTGTTAAAATTATGAAAAATGATATTGAGTAATTTTAGTATTAGTCGAAATATGATGAGATGTCTAAGATGTAAACTCTTGACTTCAGAAAAAAATAAACAAGTTAGGATTCACGGCCCGACCAGGGGCGGAGGACCATATTCTATGTCTTGAATGACTACATGCATTCGTGGTAAAACATGAAGATAGAATAATTTGCCGAAGTAAAAGTTTCATTTTGCTGCCTAATTTTAATTTGAGTCTCTAATTATAAAGATAATTTTTTTTTAGTGATACACCCATTTTCAAAAAGTAATTTGAAGTGTTCACATGTCCCAAAGCGCCCCCCTCCCCCCCCCCCCCAAAAAAAAAAAAAAAAAAAAAACCTTCAAAAAATTTCCATGGTTGATAATTCACGCACATGATTCACCCTCTATTGCCAACAATGGGCATCAGATCAAGTTCTATGATTCAATGAACAAATTGAGAAGGAACTTGATTGATTTAATTTTTCCTTTTTATTCATATTATCGTTGCAAACATAAAACTGCAAGCGCTCAAGTTTGTTCGGCGGTTGAAGCGATTTTTTCCACCAGTGAGGGTTTTGCGATGGTAGGGATAAAGCGAGTTGTGGTGGTGAGTTGGTGAATTAGCGTTCTTCTAGTAATGTAGGGTTAAAACTATTGAAGATCTCAAGTAGAGATTGCTATGGTTGTAGCAGCGTGGGGTGAGCTGGCAGTGGAGATCAAGGGTTGTAGGGACAATTGATTGGCACGCCTTGATTTTTCGAAAGGAAAAAGATATTAGCTTAAAGAAAATGGGTTTTTAAAGCGTTGATTTTCTAAAAAATGTATTTAGGTCGTTTTAAAAATAAGTCGCCCCCTAACATTAGATTTAAATGGTGTGATAGGTTATCGAATTTTTAGAATACAAATTTAAAAGGCCTGAGTAAATTAAGTCTAAAAAACATGGTCAAACTAAACATTCGTTTAAAGAGCTCGGGGGTCGGTTACGCTCGGAGAAGATGTTAGGCATCCCAAGACGTCTATCCAAAAATAGTACCATATGTCCAATTAAGTCCAACTAGTCTAAGTTTGAATGTTTTATTTTATTTTGAAAATATTTTCCTTCCCATGATTTTTTTTGGTATTTTTCAAATTAAGACGAGACAAATTTTTGGTATTTTGGAATAATCCCTCGGTATGACTTCTTATCAAATATTAAAGGATTTGAGAAGGATGGTAACCGAGGGGTAGTTTTATATACGTTTTTGATGAATTTCTTTAATTTAAATGGGCAAACGAAACTAAGTGAATTACGAAAATATAAAAGTATGAATGTGAATACAAAATAAACAAGCATGACATGAATTTATTTTTATTTAGGCAAAATGTATTTAGTTTTGTAATGTGATGACCTAAAAAAAACACTTGTATGATTTTTTTTTTGCCAAACAGTTTTGATTTAAGCATGTCAATGCAAATGATATGAATGCGGGAATAAATTAGGAAACTAAATGAATTAACATAACTATAAGGAGCAAAGATTTAATGTCCAATAAGTATAAGTAGGTTATATGAAAATTGCAAGTGATGTACGTGTCATATACTAAACGATGATAAGTGGCATGAATTATGAAATCTAGAATAACCCATATGTGATCAAACATGAGAAGTATAGGTGGTGAAAGTGTCATAAGTATGTCGTCTAAATGATATAAGAGGTAATATGCAAGATATCGTGATATATTATGCTATTTACTACGCAGATGTAAGGAATGCATACTTTCTTAATTTGCCCAACTAAATTAAAGAAGTTTCGATTTGATATTCCCTCAAATCCTATGGAGATTAGAATCAAGAAAAAAAATCACGGAAACAAGTTTATCATAATTAATCCTTTCAAAATTTTGGCAGAATCCCACGAAAAGGTTTACCAAGGGAAGAGATTTTTGAAAACTGATCGTTTTTAAATTCCACTCTATTTGGAGAATTGAACTGATGGCATGGAAGTTTCTCCCTCGATTTATCGAATCGTTGAATTCATTCTAAGGTTTGTAGGGATTTATTCTTACTAAGTAATTTTTTTTTATTATTATTTTTTTGATTTATTTATTCTTTTTGTTTTTGGGTTTTTATTTTTTATTTTATTTTTTTAGGTTTGTATAAACAATGAAAAAAAAATCAATAAAAATGAGGGATTAAACATCCTTCACCTAATCCTCGAAGATTAAGAACGGGGAATCTCGTTATGGCGTTTTCATAGTGTCATTCGACAATTACAACAAAAATAAATTTGCAGGAATTTAAATTGCAAGAACAAAAAAATAATTAAAAAAAATAAAAATTATAAAACGTACCTGCTCTAGCTAAGATACCTGATGCACATGTTTTTTTCTCTCTTGAGGACGGCTTCCCGACTGGGCTTTCATTGAGAATTGCTCTCTAGGAGGGTTTATCTCTATATTTTTGAGTGAATAAACTAGGAGGAGGAGGGTCCTATTTACAGGGAAAGATGGGGAATGAAAAAACCCTAGAAACTCTCGAAAACCCTAAGTGGCCGCCTAAACCAGTCCAAATTCGGCAGGAGCAAACATCAAAAAAGAAAAGGAGAAAGAAAATTCTAGAATCTGGGCAAGTGAAAACACGCATTCATTAACCGCCTTTTATTTTATCTTTATTTTTTTCTTCTAGTTCGTTGACAGCGGGGTGGGCCCCCATTTTTTTCTCTCTCTCTCTCTTATTCTCTCCATCTTTCTTGCTTCTCTATGTGTGTGTGTCTCTTTCCTCTCTCTCTACTGACATTAGGCGGGGCCCACCCCATTCTCTCTCTCTTTTAGTTCATTTTTTTTCTTTTCTTATTTTTTTTGTTTTTTTATTTCTTTTCCTATTTTTTCTTTTTCTATTTTGTATTTTCTAACAATTGAACACAAGAAAAAATATAATGAAAATTATAAAATAAAGAATAATTTTTTTTGCGAGGACGGTCAGAATGCTATGTCTACAACTGTCCCTCTTTGTCATGGAATTTTCACTTGCTTGACAAAGATAAGAGACAACGTCATTTTGAAAGTCCAATTTTTTGGATTTTTCAATTTTTTTTTTAATTTATAACAAAACAAATGAAAAAATGACTCATAACGATACTCATGATGAACAAGTGTTTGTTTAGAGAATCATTTAGAGTGATATAAAATGACTCATGTCAATACTCATAACGAACACATGTTCGTTTAGAGGATTGTTTAGTATAATGAAAAAGGACTCATGACGATACTTATGTTAAAAAAATGTTTGTTTAGTGGATCGTTTAGATTAATGATGACGATAACACTCATGCCCTAGCCCCTTGGCTGGGGGGAGAAAAATAAGACCAGAAGTACAAAATGTGTCCTAGTCTGTGGCTGGGGTGAGTGTGACATGACCAAGTATCAAGTGCGGTTCAGCCTATGACTAGGGTCGACAAGATCAAATCCTCTATGTTGGCCCAGTGAGCTACCCAAGAGGGAATAGTGAATTGGGTAGATAAAAATTTATCAGAGAAAAAATACCTTAATAATCCAAATAATTAATTTTAATCTTAAATTAATTATTATGTTTATATAACAGCGGAAATATGATATCAACTAGGTGCACACCAAACAACAAAAATAAATAATGAAAAATAGCACCACACTAGAAATTTATACTGGTTCACTAAGCTACTTTTGGCTAATTCAGTCCCCTGAGCTCCACGAAGAGTCACACCCACGAAACTTAAGATTCCTTTAAAGGTAGGAACCAAACATTCACAAAGATTCTTTTCATAAACTCAGAATCAACATTTACAAATTCATTTTCTCAGGCTCAGGAATAACCTCTACTTTTTACAGGCTTAAGAATAATCTAATTCTTTTTGTAACTTAGGCTAAAAAATAAAAACCTCACAAACACTCTAACTATCATTTTACCCGGTATAGATTGAACCATTACAAAATTGCTCACAAATTAATTCAATCCAGGAAGACTTACTACATCAATCTCTTTACAGGAAGAGAATGAAACTAGCTACCCTTAGATTAAATACTCCCAATAGTATTCAATCCGTCACTCAACTCACCAATTAGAAATATTTTTCAATAAAAATTCATAAAACAATTTTAAAGATTAAATTCCAAATATAATCAAGTAACAATTAACCGAAAGTAATTTGGAAAGATCTCACCTGGATTCCACCGAAGAAATAATGATTAGAGACAACAATAAAACTTCAAATCGGTAGCAGCAATAATCCATAGCAAATATTCTCAAAAATAACTCTCAGAAAAGATCTCACAACTCAATCAATGTGATTACTCATAGAAAGCTCAGTATAATTCTCTTTATGTGTCACTCTATTATGTAACAAATGCAGGTTTATATAAAAGGGAATAAAAAAAGCTCTCTAACGGCTAATTCCCATTTGTTATGATATTTAATTGTTCTTATAGACCCTTTATATCATTAAGACTTCATCCTGGTTAAAATCACTTAATTAGAGCTTTTAAATTTCTCAATTAAGTTCCCCAAATATTTCTCAATCACAATTAAATAGAATAGAAAGAATTACATGTACCAAATTGAAAATATTCAAACTTAATGAACTATATCTATAGGAATATCATAATATATGTTGCATATCTCAAATAATATTAAATCCCTAAAATATCTCTCAAATCTTAACCATAAAACGGCTAGTAACGACTACTTTTAGAATAAAATCCGAATTCCACAAAATCCTGAAACAGTGCCATAAGTCGACTGACCAAAGATCACCAGTTGACCGCTCGATTCAGGATGTAGCCAAGCCAAAAATCCATCGCCCATCGGTCGATCTATTTATCGACCTAGAGATTCAGAGAGTTTCATTTCTGGCCACAGGTCGATCTCCCTGTCGACCTATCGATTCAGAGAGTTCACCAATTAAGCTTAGGTCGGCCTATCTGTCGACTGAGAGATTCAGAGACTTTACCTTCGATGCTTCAGTCGACTTACCTGTCGACTTACCAATATTAGAATCCTCTCTTTAATTTGTTTTGAATTCATTCTCATTGACGTTTTCGCCCTTTTAACCGATTTCTTTTCTCGGTTAGCTCCACTAAATTCTTAAATTCAATTTTAATTAATTATCAATATTTATTTTTCAATTTCACGTAGGAGCAAATAATTTAACTAATTAGGATCCTATAAAAAACACACATATTTATAAAAATCATTTAAAAAACTTTTTGTGTTGTGTGTGATCCTAATTGGGATATTAAGAGTTAAAATTTAACTTAAGTTGTTTTTCCTAGATTCTTCAAATTCTTTAACCTCTTAATCCTCCATTATCTTTGTCATCATCTTTTAGCATCCATTCATTACTTGTCATCATATCTTCATCATTGGAACTAATAAACTGAAACATTTAATTAAACTGTTAATTCCACAAAAAACATCAACATTTAATTGTTCATCAAAATCTTTGGATCAACAATCTCCCCCTTTTTGACGATGACAATTAACTTTGATATTTTCTTTAAAACAATAATGTAACCGTACTCCTCCTAAATCCGAGAACGATTTTTTTAACTCATTAAAGCATAGTAATGAAGATAATCATAAGATTTCAATCAAAGAACAAATTTCAATATGTAATAAATTCCCCCTTAAGATATTCAATAAAATATCAACTAATTCTCCCGCTTTGTCATCTAAAAAAAAAAAAATTGGGGAAGGGGGAACAAAAAAGAAGTCCACTCTAGGCAAACATTATTATGCCTAGCCATACCCAAACCGCGAATGATTTTCACAAACTGATCTTCCGCTAGTGGTTTGGTAAAAAAATTAGCAAGCTGGTCGGAGGTATCAATATACTCAATAACAATGTCCATTTTTTGAATGTGATCACGAATAAAGTGATGTTTAATCTCTATGTTCTTAGTTTGTGAGTGTTGTGTAGAATTCTTACTTAGATAAATAGTACTTTTATTATCACAATAAATCGGGACCTCCTCCATGCAAATTCCAAAGTCATTTAACTGTTGCTTAATATATAAAATTTGAGCACAACAATTATCAGTTGCCATATACTCAGCCTCAGTAGTGGATAAGGCTATCGAAGTTTGTTTCTTGCTTGACCAAGAAACCAATACATGTCCTAATAAATGAAATGACCTACTTGTACTTTTTCACTCAACTTTGTAACTGACAAAATTAACGTCGGAGTAACTTATCAATTTAAAATCATTTCCCCTAGGAGACCATAATCTTAGGTTAGTCGTCTCTTTTAAGTATCGAAAAATTCGCTTAACCGCAGTTTAGTGCGATTCTTTAAGACGAGACTGAAATCTAGCACAAAGACAAACACTATACATAATGTCAGGTATAATAGTAGTTAAATACAACAGACTACCAATCATAGCTCAATACATTTTTTCATTAACATTTTTACCCGTATCGTCTTGGTCTACTTTTGTAGCCGTTACCATCGGAGTTTTGTACTCTTTAGCGCCATCCAAGCCATATTTCTTTAACAACTCCTTGGTGTATTTAGCTTGGTTGATAAATATCCCTTCTTTGGTTTGCTTAATTTGCAATCAAAGAAAGAAATTCAACTCTCCTATCATGCTAATTTCAAATTCGACCTGCATTTGCTTAGCAAACTCTTGGCAAAGATCCTCATTAGTAGATCCAAAAATAATATCGTCAACATACACTTGTACTAATAGGATATCAGAGTCAGTTTGCTTCACAAACAGTGTTATATTACAAATACCCATTCAAAAACCATTTTCGATTAATTATATGCTAAGTCTCTCATACCAAGCTCTAGGAGTTTGTTTGAGCCCATACAAAGCATTGCGAAGTTTAAATACGTAATCGAAAAATTTATCACTTTCAAATCCCTGGGGTTGTTCCACATAAACTTTTTCTGCTAAAAAGCCATTTAGAAATGCACTCTTAACATCCATTTGATATAACTTAAAATTACGTGAACATGCAAAAATGAATAGTATTCTAATTGCTTCTAGTCTAGCAACAAGAGAATAGGTTTCATCATAATCAATTCCTCCATCTTGATTATAGCCTTGTGTTACTAATCTTGCTTTGTTTTTAATTACCATGCTAGATTCATCATTTTTATTTCCAAAAACCCATTTAGTACCAATAACTGGATGAGAATCCGGTCTCGGAATAAGACACCATACTTTGTTCCGCTCAAATTGAACTAACTTATCTTGCATTGCGAAAATTCAAGATTCATCAGTTAATGCCTGATCTACATTCTCAGGCTCAATTTGAGATGAGAAAGCAAGATTAATTATATCCCTAAGAGAAGAACGAGTACTTACACATCTTTCAAAATTACCGATGATTTTCTTTACCGAATGTCCCGGTACTGTCTTTATAGCTCGTGGTAAAGTCAAATCATTTTTCTTAGGTTCCTCCTCTTGTTGGGACTCATTAGGTACATCATCACCTTGGTTTTGGTTATTTGAAATACCCGCATCATCATCATCCAAAACCTTTCTCGACAAGAATGGATCAACTTCCTCAAAAATAACGTGCATAGTTTCTTCTACTACTAACATACGTTTATTATAAACTTTATAAGTTTTACTATTAGTAGAATATCCAAGGAAAATTCCATAATCAGATTTAACATCAAATTTACCAAGATTATCCTTGTCATTCAAAATAAAACACTTACATCCAAATACTTTAAAATAGGAAATATTAGGAGTTTTACCATTCCATATTTCATATGGGGTTTTGTTAAACCCTCTACGAATCGATACCCGATTCACCATATGGCAAACTGTACTTATTGTTTCGGCCAAGAAGTAGGTTGGTAAATGATTTTCATTAAGCATCGTTCTAACCATCTCTTGAAGCATCCTGTTCTTCTATTCCACTACACCATTTTGTTGTGGTGATATTGGTGAAGAAAAGTTATGAGCATAACCTTGCTCATCACAGTAACTTACCACATTATCATTCTTAAACTCTCTTCCTCTGTCACTTCGAATGTTAATAATGGAATATTGCTTCTCATTTTGAACACGTTTACAAAATTTAGCAAAAATAGAAGCGACCTCATTTTTCTTAGCAAGGAAAAATACCCAGGTAAGTCTGAAATAATCATCAACTATAACGAAAGCATAAAACTTTCTACCAAGACTAGCACCAGAGTTTGGACCAAACAAATCAAGATGCAACAATTCAAGACATCTAGACGTGGACGTGTACATCGTTTTCTTAAATAATGATCTAGCCTGCTTGCCTAATTGACATGCATCACATACTTTATCTTTCACAAATTTCAAATCAAGTAGGCCATATACGAGACTCTTCTTAGATAAATTAGAGATTAACTCCATACTAGCATACCCAAGTCTCCTATGCCATAACAAACTATTTTAAGATAAAGTATTCAAACAAGATAAATTTTGAGAATTAAAATCATAAAATGAGCAAGTATAAATATTCTCAAAACGTGATGCAACTAACAAGATACTACTATTATGACTATTCTTAATAATGCACTTATCATGATCAAATATAACATTATAGTCCTTGTCACATAGTTGACTAATACTAAGTAAATTATGTTTAAATCCATCAACTAATAACACATCTTTAATAATAGTAGTACCATTACCGATATTATCTATACCGATAATTTTACCCTTTGCGTTGTCTCCAAAAGTCACATGACCTCTATCTTTATGTGTCAAAGATGTAAATTTTCCTTTGTCTCCCATCTTGTGTCGAGAACAACCACTATCCAGGAATGATTTATCCTTACTTATTGAAGCTTTTAGAATAACCTACAAGGAGAACCTCAAATAGTTTCTAAGTGGTACCCAGTCTAAGTGGGTCTGATCTTATTAGTGGGGACAAGTGTAGTTCCTTTTGGAACCCAAACTTGTCTACAGTTAGATATTTTAGCAAAACATCTACGAATAGTATACCCCACAACATTACATTTAAAACATCTAACAAGATCCTTGATTTCAGAAAAGAATTTATGAAAACGTTTTTATTTAAGATTTTTTTAAAATCCAATACCAGCTTTATAAAAAATTTCACGTGAACTTCCCAAAAGTATTTTCAAGTTATTTTCATCGACGATGAAATTGAGAACAATTGAATGCAAATCCGTCAACTTGGATTTCAATTCACTGTTTTCAGATTCGTAGTTCATCACTTGCTTGTTTAATGTATTAATTGTACTTTGAAGGGCATTTATTTTAAAACGCTGGTTTTTATAATCATGAGAAAGTTCTTGATAAACACCAAATAATTCATCAAAATCTAAAGGACAAGAACTTGAATATTTTGTTACCTCAGTACCAGTGGCCATTAATGCAAACATGGATATATCTTCACTATCTAATTTTTCTAAGCTACTTGATTCAGTATCATCCCAAGTAGCCTTTATGGATTTATTATTACTCTTCTTTGCTCTCTTCTTATTTTCCTTTTCTTTATCCTTCTTCAGTTTGGGACAATCATTTTGAAAGTGACTGGTCTTATGACAATTTTAATATTTCGCTTTAGTTATGTTGAGGTTTCTTCTCCCGCAGAATGTGCGTGGAGTCATTTTTCTAAAATTCTTTGTGAGAAGCACCATATCTTTCTCTTGCTCACTGTCAAGACTTTCATCATCACTGCCATCATCTTCTTCAATTTTCTAAGCTTTTAGCACCAAGGAATTTCTCTTACTATTTGCGGTGTCATCCTCATATCCTTTAATCGTTGCTTCATGAGTCATCAAGTTGCCTATGAGATCATCAATTTCATATTTGCCAAGATCCTTAGCTTCCTCAATTGCCGTCACCTTTGACTCCCATACTTTTGTTAAAGATCTTAGGACCTTTTGAACTCTATCCTCCATGGAGTATGGCTTTCCAAGTTGACTCAAGTGATTGCAAATGTTGTTGAAGCGATTATACATCTCATGAATCGATTCAGTTTCTTCCATTATGAACAATTTAAATTTTCTCATAAGAGCATTGATTTTTTATTGCTTCACTTGACTTGTCCTTTCGTAGGTAACTTATAGCTTGTCCCACATCTTCTTTGCAGATTTATAACCTGAAACTCTAGAATATTCATTAGCATCTAAATAGAAAAATAAAATGTTGATAGCCTGAGCGTTTATAGAGAGTTTCTACTTATCAGAAGCAGTAAGCTGTTCATTTTTCTTCTCGACTCTATTTTCCATTGGAACAAACGGACCATCCTCGATTGTTAGCCACACATCGTAATTTGTATCCTGAAGGAAGGCTATCATTCTGTCTTTCCCGAATGAATAATTTTCACCTACAAACAACGGTGGTCAGTGCATAGATTGCCCCTCAGCTAGTGTGCCTATTATGTGTGCCATGTGATCTTTGTTAGATAAGTATGTTGAGCTAAATTAGCTATGATACCAATTGTTGGCCTAGTGAGCTACCTAAGAGGGGGGAATTGGGTAGATAAAAAATTATCAAAGAAAACAATACTCTAATAATCCAAATAATTAATTTTAATCCTAAATTAATTATTATCTTTATATAACAGCGGAAATATAATATCAACTAGGTGCACACCAAACAACAAAAATAAATAATAAAAAATAGCAGCACACTAGAAATTTATACTGGTTCACCAAGCTACTCTTGGTTAATCCAGTCTCCCGAACTCTATGGAGAGTTGCACACACTAAACTCAAGATTCATTTAAATGTAGGAACCAAACCCTCACAAAGATTTTTTTCACAAGCTCAGAATCAACCTTTACAAATTTCTTTTCTCAGGCTCAGGAATAATCTCTACTTTTTACAGGATTAAGAATAACCTAATTCTTTTTGTAACTTAGGCTAAAGAATCAAAACCTCACAAATACTCCAAATATCCTTTTACCTTGTAAGAATTGAACCATTAAAAAATTTCTCAAAAATCAATTCAATTCAGGAAGAATTACTACCTCAATCTCTTTACAGGAAGAGACTGAAATCAGCTACCCTTAGATCAAATACTTCCAATAGTATTCAATCCATCACTCAACTCACCAATTACAAATTAATAAGTGATTTTTCTCACTCGGAGCTTCTATCACCCCAGATAAATTAGAACTCAATTAATATCCCAAAACTAGTGATAGAAAAATGAGATATTCAAAATCTGATTTTAAACAAAAATTGGGTGGCACATAATTGAGCACGTAATCAGATTTATTCAAGAAATTATTTCAAAAATATTTTTCAATAAACAATCAGAAAACAATTTCAAAGATCAATTTCCAAATATAATCAAATAATAATTAATAGAATGTAATTTGAAAATATCTCACCTAGATTCTACTGAAGAAATAATGATTAGAGATAGTAATGAAACTTCAGATCGGTAACAACAATAATCCACAACAAATATTCTCAAGAATAACTCTCAGAAAAGATATCACAACTCAATCAATATGATTACTCTTAGAAAACTCAGTATAATTCTCTTTATGTGTCACTCTAAAATGTAAAAAACGTAGGTCTATATAAAAGGGAATAAAACAAGCTCTCTAATGGCTAGTTCCCATTTGTTATGACATTTAATTGCTCTTATAGACCCTTTATATCATTAAGACTTTATCCTGGTTCAAATCACTTAATTATAGCTTTTAAACTTCTCAATCAAGTCCTCAAAATATTTGTCAATCACAATTAAATAGAATACAAAGAATTATATGTACCAAATTGAAAAATATTCAAATTTAATGAACCATATCAATAGGAATATCATAATATATGTTGCATGTCTCAAATAACATTAAATTCTTAAAATATCTCTCAGATCTTAACCATAAAATGGCTAGTAACAACTACTTTTGGAATAAAATCCGAAATTCCACAAAATCCTGAAACAGTGCCATAAGTTGACTGACCAAAAATCACTAGTCAACCGCTCAATTCAGGATGTATCCAAGCCAAAAATCTATCGCCCATCGGTCGACCTATCTGTCGACCTAGAGATTCAGAGAGTTTCATTTCTAGTCACAGGTTGACCTTCCTGTCAACTTATCGATTAAGAGAGTTCACTAATTAAGCTCAGATTGACTTACCTGTCAACTGAGAGATGAGAGATTTTACCTTCTACGCTCCGGTCGACTTACATGTCGATTTACCAATATTGGAATATTCTCTTTAATTTATTTTGAATGTATTCTCATCGACATTTTTGCCCTTTTAATCGATTTCTTTTATCGGTTAGCTCCACTAAATTCTTAAATTCAATTTTAATTAATTATCAATATTTATTTTTCAATTTCACATAGGAGCAAATAATTTAACTAATTACGATCCTATAAAAAACACACATATTTATAAAAATCATTTAAAAAACGTTTTGTGTCATGTGTTATCTTAATTGGGATATTAAGAGTTGAAATTTAACTTGAGTTGTTTTTCCTAGATTCTTTAAATTCTTCAACCTCTTAATCCTTAGTCATATTTGTCATCATGTTTTAGCATCCATTCATTACTTGTCATCATATCTTCATCACTGGAACTAATAAACTGAAACACTTAATCAAACCGTTTGTTCCACCAAAAATATTAATATTTAATTATTCATCAAAATCTTTGGATCAACATCCTCGATCCAAGATAGGCAGGAACCACATAATGTGCTCCAGCCTGTGGCTAGGGCAAAAAATGAGAGATCAAAGAAATAAAATGTGCCACAGCCAATGTCTGGAGCTGACTCTCAACTAACCAAATATTTACAAGTTTCTTGTGTACTTTAGCATTAGTCGAGGATCAGGTTTAGCATAGTTCTAAATGCCCCTTTCAGGGTAAGACATAAACACTTGTGAAGATGCTCATTAAATAGCAAGGAGACAATTGACCATGCAAGAATTATACACAAACAAACATTCACACATATTTTTTTTTAACGAAGAAAACAATGGTCATCCTTAAGTGATCCACAATACCTTTTTTTAAAGGCTACCTTTGCAATTTGAGACCTTTTCAAATTCCGATACTTAGGTTCTAAATCCCTGTATGCTTTGTATTTCAATCAACTCCTGCAAACTGGATTAGCCAAAATATGCTAAAAAATTTAAAACTTATTTATTCAAGTATCCTGTTTCTCCCAGGTGTTGAAATACTCCTATGACTTAATACTCGAATTACCTAGATCCCCAATTTGCTTATTTTTTTATTTTTTTATTTTGAGAATCATCTTCAAGATATCAATAGACAAATTGATCAAACTAAAAATATTTCTTTGGGGGGGGGGGTGGCTTTGCTTTATGATGTAGCCTAGTCAGTGGATGGGTCATTTGAGTAATAAACTTTTTTGGTAGTAGCTTTTCGGATAATGGATTTTTGGATAACGATTTTTAAGTAATGGTTGTTGATCCTAAGATTTTGATGAACAATTAAGTATTGATGTTTTGGTGGAACTAATGTTTTAATTGAGTGTTTCAGTGATTTAAAGTTCCAGTGATGAAGATGACAAATTAAATGAATGCTAAATGATGAAGTTGAAGATATTGAAGATTTAAGAGTTTGAAGAAATTAGGAAAAACAACCTAGATAAATTTCAACTCTTAATATTCCAATTAGGAACTCACACATTGCACAAAAAGTTTTTTTTATTAGTTATGTGTGTTTTGATTAAGTGAATTTATTTGCTCCTATGTGTATTTATAAAAAATAATCTTGAATGACTAAAATGAAATATAAGGATATTAGTAGAGCTAATTTAGAGAAGAAAATATAATAAAATGAATTGGAGAGAAGTGTTCAGCAAAGAGGAGTTGACTAATAAGTTGACTGATGGGTATAAGACAAACATGCTGAATTAATCAGTCGACTCATAAGTCGACCGATGAGAAGAAAGTGAAGTCTCTGAATCTAGCAGTTGACTGATAAGTCGACCGATAAACGTCCTTTGCTACATCCTGAATTGGGCAGTCAACTAACTAGTAGACCGATGGAGATGTTTCAGGATCTTGTGCATTCCGAAATCATATCTAAAAGTAGCCATTTTTTGTTAAGATTTGAGAGATATTTCGGGGATATTATCTATATTTAAGGTATGGTTCATATAATAATTAAATCCTATTAATATGGTTAATCAAATATTAATGTTTCTCAATTTGGTACTTGAAATTGATTCTATTCTATTTAATTGAGATTGATAAATACTTTGGGGATTTAATTGAGAGTTTTGAAAGTTGTTATTACGTGTAATTGAACCTAATTGAAGTCCTTATAATAAAAGGAGTCTATAAGAGCTTTTAATTGTTATAACACTTGTAAATTAGCCGTTAAAAGGCTGATTACATGTTAGTTTAAATAGACCTGCTAATTTCATTAGCAAATTTAAGTAGTAAAGAAGAGAAATTATATCCTATCATAAGAGTGAGCTTTTCTAAGAGTTATCTTTCTGAGAGTTTGTGAGTTATACTAAAAGTGATCTTGAAGATCAATTGTGTTTAATATTTGCTGCTACTGGATCTGAAGTTACATTGCTTTATCTAATTATTCTGTGGATTCCGGGTAAAATTCTTCCAATTATATTATTTCATTGCATTACTTGTTTATATTTTGGAAATTATTTCTGATTTGTTAAAAAAAATATTTTTACAAACAATTTCTTGAATCTGATTACGTGCTCCAATTTGCTACTCATATTTTGTTAAAATCAGATTTTGTATCTCACATTTTTCTATCACTAGTTGGGATATTAATTGAGTTATTATTTATTTGTAGTGGTAGAAGCTCCTAGTGAGATTTCTTACTTATCATTTTGTATTGGTGAATAGTGTGATGGGTTAAATACTGTTGGGGGTATTTAATCAAGGGTAGTTGGGTTTCAGTCTCTTCCTGTAAAGAGATTGAGGTAGTAATTCTTCCTAGATAGAATTGCATTGTGAGTGATTTGTAAAGGTTCCATCCTTACCTGGTAAAAGGATAGTTGGAGTGTTTGGTGAGGTTTTGATTCTTGATCCGTAGTGATAAAAAGAATTAGGTTAATCTTTAGCTTGTAAAAAGATAGGTTATTCTTTAACCTGTAAAAAGTAGAGATTTTTCCTTAGCCTGAGAAAAGAAAATTATAAAGGTTGATTATGAGCCTGTAAAAGAATCGGTGTACGGGTTTGGTTCCTACCTTTAAAGGGATCATGAGAATTAGTAGGTGCGAATCTCCGTGGGGTTCGAAGGACTGAACTAGCCAAGAGTAGTTTGGTGAATCAGGATATATCTTGGTGTGCTGCATTATTAATTTATTTATTTTTGCTATTTGGGTGTGCACCTAGTTAATTGATTTATTCCGCTATGATATAAAAATAATAATTAATTTATGAATAAAATTAATTATTTGATTTATTCAAGTTTTATTCTAATATATTTTTAATTACTCAATTCACCCCCCTCTTGGATATTCTGCTGGGCCAACAATGGTTTTCTAGATAAGGGATTTTCATGTAATGGAATTTTGGGTGATGGATTTTTGGATAATGGTTTTCAGGTAAAGAATATATGGGTAAGGAATTTTTTAGGTAATGGATTTTGAAGTGATTGATTTTTGGGTGATGGCTTTGCTTTACGAATCGCCTAGTTGATGATTTTGGATGAAGTTTGAAAATTTGTATCGAAAGATGCCCAAGATTTTCTAACACTCATCAAGCTAAGGCAACAAATATAGTATCCCTTTTAGATCAAAATCCCTTTTAGTGTGAAAATCATATCGATCATGCCCAAGCATATTCTCAACACATAGATCACACACATATAGTTTCGAAATATTTTGAAAAATAAGCATTAAAATTTTGAGACATAGCTTAGGAAACACAGTAGCATTTACTGAAAGGTTAATGCCATCTAGAAAGAAAGTCCTCATCTAGAATGCTAGCTAGAGGTAAAGGTGGATTTTAGATTTTTCCAAAATTTTGTCAAAATTTATTATAGCAAACCAAATTCACAAGTGGTACCCCTAGGTTAAGCTTTGGCTTGTAATGGTATGGAATCTTCCAATAAATCTTAGGAGCAATTAAATTTTCGGCCTAGGGTGAATTCAACTAAAATTTCTCTTGTTGGTCGATGAATTTACTTGGAAGATAGGGTATTGAGAGTTTATGGCCATTTGAATAGGATGGTACCCCGAACTGACGGATGGGAAAATTTGGGTTATAGAAATGTGTGTAATTCAAGGTGTTAGAGATGAGGTATGGTTTGATATGGGTGAAACCGTATGGGTACAACTTGATTTGGGGGTATGGGCCAAGTAGGTTATTCAAGGTATATGGGTGGTGCGGTTGGTTGGTATATTTGGTTAGGTATGTTTGGATTGGTGGTTTTGGTTTGGGAAGATTATGGGGTACCACTTGGTTCAGAGATATAGGTTAAGTCGGTAATTTAAGGTATATGGGTGGAGGGGTCGGTTGGTATTTTGGCTGGAAGGGTTGATTTAGGGGATATGGGTCAATGAGATTTCTATTCGGGAGGGAATCCCTATTTTTTTTTTTTTTTTTAAAACGATTTACTCTTGGGTTGCCAAGTTTTATTTAAATTATGTACAAAAGGGAAAAAAACATCACAACTCAAGCTTATTTATAAGATAGAAGGAAAAGATAACAAAATAAAGTACAACAATTGAACTTGGATTATTTTGATTTATTTGGACATTTTAGGGTCGACTCTCTAATTATCCCCAGCAGAGTCGCCAGCTGACGCACCTCAATTTTTGGAATGGAAAAGGATCATAGCTTAAAGAGAAAGGGTTTTTTAAGCGTCGATTTTCTCAAAACATTACTTAGGCCATTTTAAAAAGGATTCACCACCTATAATTGGATTTAAATGGTATACTAGGTCAACGAATATTTAGAAAACAAAATTAAAAGGCCTAAGTAAAATTGACCCAAAAAAACACGGTTAAACCAAAGATTTGTTTAAAGAGCTCAGGGGTCAGTTATTCTTAGGAAAAGTGTTAGGCACCCCAAGATGCCCGTCCGAAAATGGTACCATATGTTCAATTAAGTCTAATTAGTTCAAGTCCGAATGTTTTATTTTATTTTGAAAATCTTTTCCTTCCCATGAAACTTTTTGGTATTTTTCAAATTAAGATGAGATAAATCTTTAGAATTTTGGAATGTTCCCCCAATATGAGCTCTTATTAAATATTAAAGGATTTGAGAAGGATGGTCCCCGTGAGGTAGTTTTATATATTTTTTTTAATGAATTTTTTTAATTTAAATGGGCAAACTAAACTAAGTGAATTATGAAAAATAAAAAAGTATGAATTTGAATGAAAAATGGGATAATATTAAACTAGCATGATATGAATTTATTTTCATTTATGAAAAATGTATTTAGTTTTGTAATGTAACGACCTAAAACACACATTGTATGATTTTTATGCCAAATAGTCTTAATTTAAGTGTGTCAATGCAAATGATATGAATATGGGAATAAAGTAGGAACCTAAATGAATTAAGCAAAGATTTAATGTCTTGTACATATAAGTGGCTTATATGAAGAGTGAAAATGGTGTACGTGTTGTATACTAAACGATGAAAAGTGGTATGAATTATGAAACCTAAAATAACCTATATGTGATGAAACATGAGAAGTGTAGGAGGCTAAAGTATTCTAAGCATGTCATCTAAATGATATAAAAGGTAATATGCAAGATGCCGTGAGATATTACGTTACCTATAACACGGATGTATGGAATGCCTACTTTATTAATTTTTCCAATTAATTTAAAGAAGTTTCGATTTGACATTCTCTCAAATCCTATGGAGATTAGAATCAAGGGTAAGTCTTGAAATCAAGTTTATCGAAATTAATCCTTCTAAAACTTAGGAGGAATCCTATGAAAAGAATTACCGAGGGAAGAGATTTTCTATAACTGATCATTTGCAAATTCCACTCTATTTGGGAAATTGAACATATGGTATGGAAACCTCTCCCTCGATTTTACAAATCATTGAATTCATCCTAAGGTATGCAGGGATTAATTCTTACAAACTAAAATTTTATTTTTTATTTTATTTTTATTTTTTTTATTCCTATTTTTTTTTTTTTTTTTTTTTTAGGTTTTTATAAACAATGAATTTTTTTTTATGTAAATAATAAGGGATTAAGCATCCTTTACCTAACGCTGGGGGGATTAAGCTTCAGTACGGAGAAACCTGTCCTGATGTTTTCAGCGGATGACTTAGGAGGACACAAAAAATAAAAAAAACAGTGAGATAAAAGTGTCCTCATCTAACGATCGTTGGTTCAGCTTGAGAATGGGCAATCTCGTCCCGGTGTTTTCATCAAGTCATTGGACAATTACAACATAAATAAACTTGGAGGAATTTAAATTGCGAGAATAAGAAAATAATGAAAAAAGTTACACTCAATGAATGGATTTTCTCTCTCTTGCGGATGGCTTATCCACTGCGCTTTCGCTGAGAATTGCTCTAGGAGGGTTTCTCTCTAAATTTTTGAGTGAATATATTAGGAGAAAAGGGAATAGAAAAACCCAAGAAACCCTAGGTGGTGGCTGAAACCAATCCAAATTCGGTAAGGAAAAGGGCAAAATTCGAAAAAGAAAATGAAAAAGAAAATTATGGAATCTGGGCTTATGAAAACACAAGCCCGTCAGCTGCCTTTTATTTTATTTTAATTTTTTTTTGGTCCGCTGATAGTGGTGTGGGCCTCCCCTTTTTGTTTTATCTCTTTCTCTCTCATATTTCTCTCTCAGTTAACATAAGACGGGGCCTATCCCCGTACTCTCTCTCATTGCCTCACTCTCTCTATCTTATTTTTCTTTTTTTGCTTTTCATTTTTATATTATTTTATTTTTCTCTTTTGTATTTTCTAACAATGAAACAAAACAAAACAAAAATAAAACAAACTATAAAATAAAGAATAACTTTTTTTTTGCGAGGGCGATCAAAATGTCGTGTCTACATTGATAATATTCAAGTTGTCAATAGAGTTTTTTCGGAGGCAAGGGTGTTTGTATGGCGTGGTCCCTCGGTATTTTTCGATGACGACTTTGCAACGGCGATTTGGTGTTCGTTGGTGTTTATTGTTCAAGTACAATGATTCTCTTTACCATTGATACCCTACATTCATGATTATTTTAGCAGAAAAATGAGTTTTAATGTTGCTTTATTCATAGCGAAAACGTGTTTCTACCACTTATAGAACAAATATTCTCAAATTATCAATCACTTTATGAAAGTTACTGTACAATAACTATTAAAATTTTGTTTAATGTTAATAGTTACTGTACAACAATAATCGTACTAGTGAGATTAATTATTGTACAACAATAATATTATTGTTGGGATTGATTTTGTAGAAAAATAGATATTAATTTTTTGCTTCATTGATAGCGAAATGTGCTTTTATTACCTATATAACAAATGTTACTACATAGCAACGATTATCAAATTCACAATTACTTCATGAAACTTACTGTACAATAACTACTAACATTTTGCATTCAATTTCTATGTAATGAGTATAGTTATTTATGATTAATTAATGTACAACAATAATCATATTGAGGAATTGATTTTGAAACAAAATTGAATTTGAATTTTTATTCAATGATAACGAATACATGACATTTCTATTTTGGAAAAGATGTTACTATATAGCAATTATCATCAAATATACTTTCACTTCATGCTCATTTTCAAGTTATGAATAATTACTATACAACAGGAATTGCACTGTCGCCATTGACAATTAAACCATAGGAATATTGTAGGGAACAATATGATAAACAGTAGTAAAAGGTTTGCTGCCACTGAAACATAGTCACCTAAGATCGTAGCTGAAATCAGTTGTCCCTGTCGCTAAAACGTTGATGCCAAAGATCTCTACCGCTAAAATCAGTTATCCCCACTGTTGAAATGTTTCTGCCAAAGATAAAAGCTTCACCATTGTTTAAAGTTTTTCAAAAATAAGTTGATGATAAAAGCTTCACCATCGCCAAAACCGCTGATGTACCCATCCCTGATATCAGATGTCCTGCTACTAACTACCGTCGCTGTAATAAAAAACCCTAAAAGAAAATATTAGCCCACAGGTCTACCCAGGAGGGGGTGAATTGAGAAGTTTAAAAAATTTAAACAAATACTTTAACATTAAATAAAATAACCAATTTTTCTAACCGGTGTTACCTTTAATTAAAGCAGAAACGTATTTATCTAACTACACAACCAAATAGATAAGGATAGAAAAATTAAACACAAATATTTATCCTGATTTGACAAGTTATCCTTCCCTACGTTCAGTCCCCTGAGCTTCTGCAGGAATTTCGCAATCTACTAAACCTGATCCCTTTCATATTTAGAAACCAAATCTTTACAACTTCCTTTTTATAGATGCAAGAATAACCTAATTCTTTTCCCCAGATCATAATCAAACCTTTCAATATTTTTATCAGGCTGAAGACTAACCTAATTCTTTTACAAGTTCAAAATCAAACCTATTTTTTTCGCAGGCTAAAGAAAAACTCTATCGTTTTCACAGGCTAAAGACTAAACCTATCTGTTTCTCAGGCTGAAGATTAACCCCTAATTAGGAAATGTTCCTCTATGCCTAATCCCCTCTCACATAAACCCATTACGTTTAGGACTAAGTTACAACTCACAAATACAAAAAAATGTAGTTTCTTCTCAAAAGAGCTTTTGCCACCTCAAATAAAAATTTACTCAATTAATGCCTCGATACTACGTGATATAAATAGTTATTGCATAAAGATTTACAACATTTTCATGATATACAAAGTTGAAAACGATTTTTTAAAAAAAATAAAAAAATACTACAAGATCAATAAGTAGTTATTAATAAATTAAATCACAATTAATTTGAGTAAATAAATAAGAACAATCTCACTGAAATTTCTTTAGGAAGATCAAATGTAACACTCAAACCTAGTATAGCAAAAACGACGCTTTCTTTTGTCAAGAATATTTTGCAAATTTTTTCTCTAAAAAATATTTGTATTCATGATTAAGAAAAATAAAATTTTCATGTCTATATATATAGACTATGTCTGTAATGGCTAATTTTTGAAAGACATGCCCAAAAATAGCATATATAAACCACATATATAAATAGGTTTGTAATGTCAATATTTGAACAAAAATATAACTTTTAAAACTCTTAATTTAGTCCAAAAATAATTTGATCGAAGTCAATCAAAGTAAAGAATGAATTTTATCAAAAAGATAAAAAAATGAAAAAAATATAGGGACTAAATCGTAAGGTCAAATAAAGTCACATAAATCTCTCCCATATCTTTGACCATAAATTTTATCCACCAAAATTCATCCAAAATAATAATATTCAAACTCAAATCAACTCAAAATTCACAAGTCTAATTATAGTATTTTCAAAGATATCCTACAGCATCTATTTTTTAAAAGATATTGTAAAACAATTACTCTTCTAGACCCCTTATTTTAATTTAACGTACATTTACTAGTTTGACTATACATTAGCCTTAAAACAATCTTCAAATTAGTCCCCAAAAATATTTTAATTTAAAACCCAAAATGATAGAATGAATTTTTCCCAGTAAAAATCATGGAATCAAAGAATATGTTCACTAAATATTAAGATCTTCAAAATATATGATCTGCCTTTGAAATATTGTAAAAATCCACATAAATATAATTTTTAAACATTCTTTTAAAATAGGCTAAATATCTTTGAAAATGTTCAGATTAAAATCATGATTTTGATTCATCAGTGGACCAAGTCATTTATCGGTCAACTGGTTAGACCTTCAGTGACTCAATTTCTAATTATTGCCAACCAATTGGTCGATCGGGCAATTGACTCTTTTACGCTCAGAATCGATCATTCAACCAACTAGTTGACCGATCAACTTAAAACACCAAAACACACATCCTAATGCATTCGGTCGACCGTTGAGGTCGGAAATCATATTTTTCCAATTTTTAAAATATTTTCTTGATCGTATTTTAGGAAAAACCTTTTCACATATAAATTTATCAACTTTTACCACTTTTTAAAATATTTCAAGATTTTTATAAGTGTCATGCATGATCGTAATCGAATTACATGAAGATCATATAAAAATTTGAGGTATTTTGACCTAGAAATAGAAAAAAATATTATTTAATCAAAAAAATATTTAATGTCTTCATTGCAACCATCTTAATCTTTCAAAAAATATAATCATGAAAACCATTCTTTTTCTCATTTGCTTAATCGGAACTCAAATCTGAAATTACTCAACTAAAATATTAGTTTCGTAAAATATCAACGTTAATTTGTCTATCAAAATATTTAGGGTGAACAATTTGTTTCTTTTTAATAATAACAACTAACTTTGATGTTTTCACAAAAAAAATAAAATAAAAAATTATGTAACCACATTCCCTCTTTATTTGAGAACGAGTTTTATTCACATTTAAGATGATAATTAATGAGAAAACTATTCAAGATTATGCAATGAGTGATTCAAGACATATAATATTTCACAAAAAAATTATCTCTATCTTGTAAAAAATCTCTCTCACTTTGTAAAAAAATCTCTCCTCCTTTGTAAAAGCATTTATGAAAACATCACGACTTTGTATCCCTTTGTCATCTCAAAAAGTGAGGAGGTATGAATCGAAACATCTATTCTAGGCATACATCATTGTGCCTAGATATTCTTAAACCTTAATACTATATAAGATCATGTAGTTTCAAATAAATCAATATGTTTCATGATACCTTTTGTCAACACCCTTTTTGATAGAATTTAAATCATGTTATCTTTAATGCACTAAGACATGAAGCATAACTCAATCATGAGGATATAAATAATTTATGAAACAAATTGATATCAATCTAAGGCATACTTTAAACATGAATAATTTCATATTCTAAAGATGTCATCTCATAAACTCCAACTCCCTCTTAGAATAATAAATATTTAAAAACATGAGTTCTTAAATGTATACTAAGTTCGTACTAACATGCATACAACTAAGCACTTAATGCCAATTAAGATATCCACATTCAAAAGTATCAAATTTTAACAAAATTATCTTAAAAGACTAAGCACAAATTGATATACCATAAATATTCAAATAATCATAGAGATGGTATCAGAATGGTTTAACATGATTTCATAAAAAATATACGAACCATGCAAGCTTAATATTATAAGATATGCTGACAAATAAGATCATACTTAATACTAATTTTATGGAACACTTCTCGATAACATATGGTACAAAAAATATAATAAACTTAATAATCATCACATAAATCATTAAAATAGTATTACCTTACAATAGAATTCTATGTAGGCATATTATCAAAATTTGATGCTCATAAAGATGCTAATTAATTTCTATGAAAAATATTTTTCAATGATAATCTGGCATCTCATAAATTTCATATATAATCATGCAAGAAGGAGATTGTTTTACGACTAAGTTGAATGAAGGTTCAAGTCTAATAAAATATGTACTTGAATCAATCTCGTTCTTATCCTTGACTTAAACTTCGGTGTAAATATATGTTGCTCTGTGGATTATCTAATGATCTGAAACACTATGAAACATACTTGCAAGAAAATCATTAATAGAGATTAAAGAATATATATATATATATATATATATATATATATATATATATTGTTGATATTTTTGTAGAACTAATGATTTTATTGAGTGATTTCAGAATTAATTTCAAATTGAGAAAATGAGAAAAAGAAAAGAATTGAAGATGCAATTTGATAGAAGTTCAAGATGGTTGCAATTAAGAAATTTAAGATTTTTGGAATAGTTTTTTTTTTAGGTAAAACAACTCAATACATTTTATGATCTTAATGCAACCCGATTATGTTTAGGCATGACACTTATGAAATAAGTTTAACAATGCGGGAATAGCTCGAAGTGATAACACGTGCCTAAATATTTTTCCTAAAGTATCAAACAAGAAAATATTTTTAAAATCGAAAAAATATGTTTTTCATCCTCAACAGTCGACCGACAGAGAAGACGGTCGACTAAAAGATTTAGGATAAGTGCTCTTGAGGTTTTCGACCTAAATTGTCGACCGACGGATGAGACGATTGACTGGCAAAACCAAAAAGTGTGTTTTTGGGGTTTTAAATTTGTTGGTAGACCAAGTGCATTAATGATTGATTCAGACCCTAAAACGTTTTACTCTCCAATCGACCTACTGGTTGTCAACGACTGAAAAATGAGCCATTGAATGTACAGTTGGACGACCTAGTGTGTATTTTCTGTGTGTTTCACCAAATCATTTTTTGTAATCTTCAACTGTAATCTTAGGCCTTTGAATGTTATAAAATCATATTTTATGGGGTTTTACTAAATTTCATAAGTATATGTTAAATTTTGAAGATCATATTATTTTTTTCTTATACTCTTTGATTCAATGATATTTACTGGGAAAACTACTTGCTATTTTTAAGGGGTTTGAATAAAAAAAAGGGGGACAAATTGAGTGTTTTAAAAGAGTATTTTTGGGTTAAACATTTCAGATTTAAAGGGATATAAATTAAGGGGTCTATATATGGCATTTATGGGATTATCTTTTAAAATATAGCCGTTATAGACAGTGTTTGAAATCTAATATATTAACCTGCGTTTTTCAAGAAATATAATCAAGTACACGAGTTTTAAATAAACCATTTCTAAAATATAGAATTATTTCGCTAAAATATATGTTTGAGAGAGATTTGTAAAGAAGTTCTTGATCAAGGCATTCATTGTTTTTGTCATTGGTTTTTGCTCTATATCTTTGTCTCTACCGTTTTTTAATAGAACTATAGTGAGATATCTATGATTGCTTTACATGCTCTATATTTTCTGTTCGACATAATATATATACTTGTCTGAGCTCGTAGTCATATGTTTTAAGAAAAATCGTTTTTAATCTTTGAATATCATGAAATATCTTGTGAAACAATTTTTTTTTTGTTTAATCTGATTTACATTATCTTTGTGCTTTAATCGAGTAGTATCACATAGTTGTATCACATAGTATATCAGGACATTAATTAAGCATATCTTGTAAGAAGGTGATAAAAACTCCTGTGGGAAGAAAAAAATATTATTTGTATTTGGTGAGTATGAGAGGATTAAACATATTCGGTCAATGTCTAATCAGGGATAGGCTTAGTTCTTAGTGTGAAAAAGGATTAGGTTTGATTCTTAGCTTGTAAAAGAATTAGTTTAGTCTTTGGCCTGATAAAAGGATACGTATGTTTGTTTTTTAGCCTATAAAAGAATTATATTCTTCTTGAGTCTAGTAAAAGGGAAAGCGTAATGGTTTGATTTTGAACTTGGTAAAAGAATTAGGTTAGTCTTGAACTTGTGAAAAGGATTTTAAGGGTTTGGTTCATACCTAGGAAAGGAATCAGGGTTAATGGATTGCAAAATCCTTCTAGGAGCTTAAGGGATTGCACATAGGTAAGGTTACCTTACCGAACCAAGATAAATCGATGTGTTCAATTTCTCTATCGCTACTCATTTGGTTGTGGATTTAGTTAAATATGTTTTTCACTGTAAGCCAAGATAATAACCGGTTAGAAAAATTGGTGATTGATTGATTGTTAATTAATTTGTTTAAATTTTTGTAACTACCCAATTCACCTCTCTTGGGTTGATCCATGGGCCAACACTCTATATATGTGATAAAGATTCTATGCGAGGTTTGGCAATAGGATATCATTCTCACAAATCGAAACAACTAATTCGATAAATTATCTATAGTTACATCAAGTTGATAAAATGAATCCAACTAATCAAGGCTTAGATCAACACATAAGAGTTACATGATACTGAAACACATATTAGTCAAATTAGGGTTCTATAAATGCATTATACTAGAAGACAAATAACGATGAAACAATTTATCATTTGAAAGATATCAATATGTCCAATATAGGCAAAAATGTCAATTAAATCAAAGTATTTTTCCAGATGCATTCTTTAGAAAACCAACTTAATATAAACTATTTGTATAGATAAAATATAACATCGATAAGAGAACATTATACAAACAAATTGTGCTTATGAATATGCAATCAAAACATGATATAATAGTAGAGAGAACAAAATGATCAATTAGGTTTAAATCAACTTAAATAACATATAGCATGTTTCATATACTCATATAATTGATTTCACGGATATCATTGAATGCATGTGACTAATAAGAACAAATCTTATACAAACATGTTAATATACTTAGTATATGTGATTCTCACAATCATCATGCAATATTTTTAAGAAAATAAATTAATACATAATTTAGCATAGGTCCAAGAAACTTCTACTGACTTACCTAATTGGCAAGTTAGACACCTAACTTTTTAACAAATTTAATGAATTTAAACTTCGAAGGGTTAGGAGTACCTTTGATGTCCTTGAGGATGACTTTTCTTGCTACCTTATTTATACCAATAATTGATTTGGGCACACAATTTTTCTTAGCCTGTCTATACCCTCCAAGTCTTTGATTGTTGCTATTTGATTCAATGACATTTTTCTTTGTAAGTGTCTCTTGTGGCTTCTCGGTGACTTTCTACCTTAGCTTTTGTACATTTTTTCTTTTTGTTCCTTTCGTTCCAATTTCAATAGTATTTAACTCTGCATAAGATTTTTGAGGGTCGTTCTTTGGTGTCCATTTATTTTTGGATCCATTATTGTTAGAAATAAATTAGGGTTACTTAACGGACATAACATTTTAAAATGTCCAACTCTATTGCAATAATTACATTTCAATTTCGACTGATTATTGTATATAGCATGAGAAGTAGAGCATGAATTATTTCTAACAATCACTACATTACAATCATGGGCTTGTGATGAAGAATTAGATGATGAATCATATCCACTTTCAGAAACTGTTTTAAAAGACGAGTGAACGTTCTTAGGTTCACTTAAAATAGACTTGAGGTTAGATTTTGATTTTCTATTTTTTTTAACTAAATCAATATTTATTTCAAGATCTCACATTTACCTGGAAACCACATCAAAATTATTTTTTTAAAACTCTGTATTCGTTTTTAATTTATTTGAGTTTACAAATTATTTTTTCTTGCTCAATTTTGAAATCTCATGATCTGATTTTGAAACTTCATTTTATTTTAAAAAATTTATTCATTTTATAAAAAATCATTTTTATTTTCAAGAAAATCTATTTTAAAAAGCAAATTGTTTATCTCAAAAATAATATCTGAAAATTCTTTTGTTCTATAATAATTTTCCATATCCAGATATATTTTAGATTTTGAAAACCTTTTCATGTATTTTTAAAAGATTCAATTTTTCTTTTTAAACACACATTTTGTTTAGCAAAAAGAAGTTTAAAAGCAAATAATCTTTTTTGTGGTAGTATGGACATTTTCGTTGTTGTCATCGTCATCACTACCACTAGAACTATAAGAATCATTTACGACGTTATCACATAAGGATCTATCACATTCAAGAACAAATACATATAAAATATTATTCGTAGTGTGTGCCACTTGATCGTTTAACTAGGATGTTAAACCTATTCTATTAATCTAGCCCTAGTACCAATTTTTGGCCTACAGATCTACCCAAAAGGGAGGTGAATTGGGAAGTTTAAAAATTTTAAATAAATAATTTAACAATAAATCAATTCACCAATTTCTAACTGGTTGTAATCTTGAATTAAAGCAGAAACGTATTTATCTAAGTTGGCAACCAAACAAATAAGGATATATAAATTGAACACAAAGATTTATCTTAGTTCTGCAAGCAACTCTTGCCTCCGTTCAGTCCCGTGAGATCTCATAGGGATTTCGCAATGCACTAAACCCAATCCCTTTCCGAGGTAGAAACTAAACCTTTAAAACTTCATTTTCACAGGCACATGAATAACCTAATTCTTTTTTCAGGATCATAATCAAACCTTACAATCTTTTTATCCGAGTGAAGACTAATCTAATTATTTTGCAGGCTTAGAATTAAACCTAACTTTTTTCCAGGCTAAAGGCAATCTCTATAATTTTCATGGGACGAAGACTAACCCTATTTTTTTCTCAGGCTGAAGATTAACCTATAATTAGGCAATGTCCCTTTATTCCTAATCCACTCTTACTTAGGCCTAGTACATTTAGGTGTAAACTACAACTCACAAATAAAAAAAAATTATAGTTTCTTCTCACAAAAACTTCGACCACCTAAAATCAAAATATATTCAATTAATGTCTTGATACTACGTAATAGAAATATGTGTGAGAATATAAATTTGATTATAAACAATTCTGGCACAGAGATTATAGAAATTATATTTTTCGGAAAAAATCATTTCACAAGATTTTCTGGATATTCAAAGATGAAAACTATTTTTCAAAAAAAAAAAAAAAAAAATACAACAAGCTCAATCAATAGATATTAACCAATCAAAGAACAATTAATTTGATGAATTAAGCATGAATAATCTTATAGGGATTGTTTTAGAAAGATGAAACGTAAGACTCAAAACCTGGTATAACAAAAATGACACTTTCTTCAATCAAGAATATTTCGCAAAATGTTTCGCTAAAAAAATATTTCAGAATATAACATGATCAATTTTTATTTTTTTTTAAAAATCTAAAAAATATATGTATTCTTGATGATCTTATTTATTAAAAAAAATGAAATTCGTAGGTCCATATATATAATTTAAACTATGTCTATAAGGCCCAAAAATAACATATGTAGACCCCGTATATAAAATAGATTTATAAAGGCTATATTTGATAAAAATTAGAATTTCTAAAACTCTCAATTTTGTCCCAAAAATAATTTGATCTAAGTCTATCAGAGTATACAATTATTTTTTATCATAAAGATCACAAAATAAGAAAATATATGGACTAAATTGTATGGTTAAGTAAAATCACATAAATTTCTCTCATATCTTGGACCTTAAATATTCTCCACCAAAATTAAGCCAAAATAATAATATTCAAATTCAAATCAACTCAAAATTCATAGGTCAAATTATAGAAATTTCAAAAATATCCTATAATGAATACTTTCCAAAATATATTATAAAAAATTACTCTTTTAGACCCTTTATTTTAATCTATATTACAAAAACTAGTTTGACCATATATTAGCCTTAAAAAAAATCTTTAGATTAGTCCCCCAAAATATTTTTATTTAAAATCCAAAAGTATACAAATAATTTTTCCCAATAAACACAAAATCAAAGAATATGTGGACTAAATATTAAGATCTTTAAAATATATGATATGTCTTTGAAATATTGCCAAAACCCATTTAGATATAATATTCAAACATTCAAATCCTTTAAAAATGGGATGAAGATCTTTTAAAACATTTAAATTGAAATTCTGATTTTGACTTCATCGGTTGATTAGGTCATCCATCGGTCAACCAGTTAGACCTCTAATGGCTCATTTTCTAGTTATTTCTAACTAATCTGTCGACTGTTATAGGTTCAAAATCAATCGTTTGATCAACCGGTCAACAAATTAGCGGACCATTTTTCCATGTGGCTGACCGTTCTAGCAAAAAATTATATTTTTTCTAATTTTGAAAATATTTTCTTGATTGAGTTTTTAGGAAAAAATATTTTCACATATAAATTTATCACTTCTGACCATTTTAAAGAATATTTCAAAATTTTAAAGAAGGGTTTTTGATTTTTCGCCGCAAGAACCTCTTACCATGTTTAGCCGCACATCCATGTGCCTTTATCTAGGATTTTGCCTAAATCTAAATGAGTAATGGGGATAGAGAGAAATTAATATTGGGTCATAGGGCCCATATAAATAAGCCTTTTAAGGAAGGGTAAGTTGGCTCGTAGACCTTGTAGGCATTGATATTATATGATTGGGCCTAAGCAATGAGTAATTAAGTAATTGTACAGGTAAACATATTTTTCAACATCCATAATTAGAAAATAATAAATCTAAATAATTTTAAAATTACTATTCTATCATTTTCAAAGTAATTTTTAATTTTTTTACCCTTTTATTTTTAAAATAATTTCACTAACCCCCTACCCCTTCCCTCGTCGGTTACACCCAACCCCCTACTACCAGTAACCTAAACATCCCCACACCCATCGATATCCCCTCCACCACGTGTTCACGGTCCTTCCCAGCCCCTTCTCCTCGTATTCTTATTATTATCCTCATATTTCTCTCCCTCTCTGTTTGTATGTGTGTGTGTGTGTGTGTATATACATATATATATAGAGATATAAATGAAAGTAATAATAAAAAAGAAAAAAACAAAGAAAAAAAGAGAGGAGGGGTTAGGGAAGAATAGAGTAAAATGATATTACAAAGACAGAAAAATATCACTGTCGATGACAAATGTCTGTGGACTCGCCAGATAAGAAAGTGGGGAGGATGAAAGAGCAAGGATGAGAGTGTTCAAAATAAAAGATAAATTGATTAATACTAATTGACTTAAATAAATGTTATTTTTAATAGATGTACAAAAAATGATGTACATTTAGAAGCACCCTTATGTAATTTTATGGCATACATTGTTTACCATTTTTGCCTCTTATTAGGATGTAAAATATTATGGTCCCCTCTTATACTAATTGCAATTGTATTATAATTGATTGCTTGATTTAGGGGATGTTAGACAAACATATGATAAAAGGTACCGGTTATTGCATCCTAACTGTAACACAGTTCATAAAGTGGGGATGATTTAACCGGTGTCATTCATCTATCTTTTATAATAGAAATGAAAATAAAATTTTGCACACTTTTCTTCGCCGATTTAGAACCCCAATCCCAAATCTCTTTTGTAACCATTCCAAAAAAGTACTCTTGCCATTTTGATCGAAACCCTACTTTTTTCCACTCTCTATACTTTGAACACAAGAACATCAACGGTCTACCAAAACTATACCTTATTTCATTGACAATGATTTACCCGGGCTCTGAAAGCATTTTAACCACATCGCCAGACAATCGTTCCTTGTAACAGTTGTCTCACGTCAATCATCTATAAAAGCTTAGGGTTTCGAGGTCATCAGTTTTGTACTACAATACCCATCATTAGAAGAGTTACAAGGGGTTTGGGAAAGAAGGGGGCGAGGATGGTAATGACAAGTGGGAAAAGTATGCTATTGTTGAATATATTTCTTATTTATCAAAATTTGTAAATTTTTATTTTAAACATTTTTTTTTTGTCAAAAAAGTAGAAAAACCTTGTTGTGGCCCACATTTAGGGACCATCTATACTTTGGTTTGGTTGTCATACTTTCAATTATTTGTCCGTACCATCGATACTTCGGTTTGGTTGTCATAGTTTCAATTATTTGTCTGTACTGTATCTTTTTTGGTTCAATTATTTGTCTGTACTGTATCTTTTTTGGTTTGTTAAGTCTAAGTCGACATTCGTGAAACTGTACTAAGACCTTTGCAAATGTATGTTTGTCACAATGTTACAATTATGAAAGATTGTATGAATATAATTGTATCAAGTTGTATTGTGTTACATTGTTTGGAATCATTATCTGTATTGTTATTTTTTTTTTTTTAGTTTGAATCAAAACATATTGAAATCATTAGTCAGTTACAAATAAAGAAACATGATGTTCCATTTTTAATGTTTTGTAAATAATTGAATGAATCTCCCTCGGTAACAATCTACATCGTGCTATATAATTACATTATTACCAATATGGAGTTCTTAATCAAATAAATGTGTATTAAAAAAATAATTTCTGAAAACGGTATACTTCAAACTTATTTACGGGAGTGGTGTAAAACGCAATACCGAAATGTGTTTTTCGAAAAACGCATTTTCAAAATGCGTTTTTAAATGGGCTGTCTGTGCGGTTGAAAACGCAAAAGCGATTTGCGTTTTTAAAAAACGCAAATCGCTTTTGCGTTTTTCAAAACCCAAAAAAAAAAAAAAAAAAAAAAAAGTTAAAAACGGGATAGAAAAAAGGAAAAACGCAAAACCAATTTGCGTTTTTAAAGAAACGCAAATCGGTTTTGCGTTTCTTAAAACCAAAAACCAAAAAACAAAAAAAAAATAAAAAAAAATAATAATCTGAAAAGGAAAAACGCAGAACTGTTCTGCGTTTTTAAAAACGCAAAACAGTAATGCGTTTTTAAAAATGCAGAACAGTAATGCGTTTTTCAGTTACCCTACTCCACCGACAGCTTCTTCTTCCTCACAGTTTTCACTGCCGTTTTCACCGCTACGGGTAAAAACACAGAAGAAGAAGAAGAAGAAGAAGAAGAAGAAGAAGGGAGCTGCCGTCAGCCGATCTGCCGCCGTCACCGCCGCCGTTTTCGTCGTCTGTCGGGTATGTATATACGAGATATATATTTTTTTTTGTTCTGTTTTTATTTTTTATTTTTTTTTTTCGAAAATGTAGATATATCGGCCCTCCGTCGTCGTCACCCACTCTTCCGCCACCGATCTAGCTTCTTCAAGGCTGTTCGTCTCATTTTGGTGAGTAAACCAATTTTTATTTTTATTTTCGGTTGTTTCATAATATAGATCTAGATTTATATAATTTGAAAATAGTTTTTTGGTAATGTAAATCTAGATCTAGAAATGTAGATGTAAAACAATTTTTTTCTTTTAGGGGTTTCGGTTTTTTTTTTTTTTTTTCCGATTTTTTTGGTTTTATTTTGTGTGTATGTGTGTGTGTATATATATATAAGTATTTCGGTTTTTATGAGGTAGATTGGACAATTTAATTTTTTTTAGTAATATAATTGATAATCATAATAATACATTACATGTTTTATTTTGATTTATGAAATTGTAGTTGTTTGAAATGGAGAATGTTACATTATATTTGTATTGGGGTGGAAAGATATTGGAAGGAACTGAGTTTGGAGTGTCATATAGCATGTCTACGGTCAAATCGTTGGATGTTTGTCGGGGGATTACGTTAAACGAATTAATTGCGATGTTACGACCATATATCTTCGAGGATGGAGTTGATGGAACTTTAAAGTTACAATGTAGGTTGCCGATAGCTACTATTGGTCCTGGGAATTATAGACACATGTTGTATTTAATCAGTGACGATGCGGCATTAGACCATGTGCTTCAATTACCTCTTAGGGTGCCCTCACTACTTGGTGTTGAGGTGTATGTGGAGGTAGAACGAGCTTTTAATCACGCTCCAATATTTTCTTCTCAACCTGGTCTTTTTACCCAATTTTTAAGTCAAAATTCCAATCCTCATGTTACCGCGTTATCTCCTATGTTTGACCCTCAAGTTGTTCAATCCAGTTACACTCACCGGTTGCCTTACATTCCTGAAGAATATCATCCCCATATAGTGACTGATCATGATTCAGGCACCAGTTCTGCTGCTCCACCGCACGAGAATGTGGAGGGTGGGACGAATACAATCGATAGTTTTCACGATGTTGAACAAACAGAGTTAGATGGTGCTTTTGCGTTAGAGGAAGATGAGAATGGTGGGGATGAAGATGAAGATGAAGATATGGATGTCCAGCCGACAATGGATGGGAGTGAAGAATTACCGTTACACAAGGTTCCTTCATTCTATAATCAGTTAGAATGGGGTGATGATGATGATATGGCAAAGTATGAGCCAAAGTTGCGAAAGAATTTTTGGACCCCAAAAATGGACGAATTTAATTGTGGCATGGTCTTTAAGGACAAGAAACATATTCAAAATGCCGTGAAATATTATCATGTTATGAAAAATAAAGAGTATCGTGTGGTAGAGACGAACCAGAAAATTTGGTCGATTAAATGCAAGCGTGGTTGTGGGTGGCGGATGCGGGCGACTCTAAAACAGAGTCACGGAATGTTCCAAATTACGCAGTACAATGGGCGACACACGTGTTTCTATAATCATACGGCATTGGATCATGGAAACTTGGATTCGGGTGTCATTTCTGACATGATACTTGGACAGGTCGAAGAGGATCCAGAAGTGAAGATGGGTGTTATCGTTGCGTCCGTGAAAGAGTCTCGGGGATTCACTATCTCCTACCGAAAGGCTTGGTTGGCTAGATCTAAAGCCATCGAGACCTTGTTCGGCGATTGGGATGAATCGTATCGAAAGTTGCCGAAATTCATGTCGGCATTGCAGCACTTTAATCCTGGGACAATTGTCGAATGGAGTATTGTTCCGACTGCTGCAGTTGGTTATTCGACATTCGACATGGTCTTTTGGGCATTCGAACCTTCTGTGGTCGGATGGAGATATTGTCGACCTGTCCTCACGATTGACGGGACCCATCTGTATGGTAAGTATGAAGGAAAGATCTTGATCGCTATTGGGATGACACCGTCCAATAAGTGTTATCCTATGGCGTTCGCGGTGGTACCGATAGAGGACCACCACTGTTGGTCCTGGTTTATTTTGATGCTGAAGCGCCATATTGTTAAAGACCGGCTGGAGGTCACGTTGATATCTGACAGACAGACTGGCATTCTTAGTGAAGTAAGAACTTTATGGCTTAATCAACCGAACGAGCCCGCTCGGTATCATCGATTTTGTTTGTGGCATCTTTGTAGTAATTTTAATAACATCTTTAAAAATCAACAACTAAAATATCTTGCGTGGAATACGGGTGCTGCAATACAAGTTCGAAAGTACAACGCTATCATGGAAGAGATTGCGAAAATAAAAATAGGGGCGTATACATGGTTGGATAATGTTGCCAAAGATAAATGGACCAGGTCACACGATAATGGTAAACGTTGGGGCGTGTTGACAACCAATTATGCCGAAGTATTCAACAACTGTTTGAAAGGTGCAAGGAATGTCCCAATTACAGCTGCCGTTTCAATAACTTTTTATAGGTTGGTCAAATACTTTGATCTCGGTCGACAGGAAGCTCTAAAGGATATGGGCATGGGTTTGGGATACGTAAAACATGTTGTTGAGAAAATTCAAAAATCCCAAGCGAAGTCTAAAACATACGACGCCCAAATATTCAATCGGTAAGGTTTTTTAACTTGCAATTTATTAATTAGTAATATATATTTTTTAACTGATCATCTAATTTGATTTATAAATATATTTAATAATAGAGAGAATGCACGTTACCACGTGAAAATGAGAAAGACGTTATCCGGTGGTATTGTTACACACAAAGTTACTTTAGGTGATAACCTTGATTGTACTTGTGGGAAATATAAGACTTTCAGATATCCATGCTCACAAATGCTTGCGGTGACGGAGTATTGTGGCACAAATGCGTTTCGCTACATCGCTGATGAGTACACAATAGCAAACTTGTTGAAAGTTTGGGAGTCATCATTTGAACCGATCATTCACGAGGACTATTGGCCGATGGTTAACTTTCTGATCCTTCTTCCTAACAAGAATAGACTTCGAGTTGTGAAGCGCGAACGACCTAAATCCACTCGCATTCGAAACGAAATGGATGTGTCGCAGCGGACAATGACAAATCGGTGTGGGTTGTGTTCTCAAACTGGCCATGATAGGTGAACATGTCCATCCCGACCCCAATGAGATAACAATTGTAATGGAGACAACAATTTTTATTTTTTATTTTTAATTTACTTTATGGTTGGAACAATTTTAGTATATTGTGTTGTATTATATTGTCGTTTAGTATATTGTTGTTTAGTATATTGTCGTTTAGTATATTGTCGTTTAGTATATTGTGTTGTAATATATTTCGTATATTACTACTTCATATTTTAGTTTCAGATTATTGCTGCTATGGCTGAGCCTGGTCCCGTCGATCAGTCGTTGCTTTATTTGCAGAGAGACCACAGATCTGGGACTGTCTGGGAAGAACGCGGAGTGCAGGTCATATTAAAAAAATATTTACCCAGTCTATTCATTTTTTATTTTTTTTTATTTAGTAATTTTTAAATTAATTGTCTTTTAATTTATATTTCAGCATTCTTCTCGGCTTGACTGCTCCGGAGCCGGACGGTTTCCAGGGGAATGGACGAACCATGTACCTGGTCGTGTAGTACAATTACTAGAAGCCGTCGGACTTTATAGAGCCTTTCGGTTAAAGAAAAAGCAGTTAGACCACGCATTGATTACGGCGTTGGTTGAGAGATGGCGTCAAGAGACGCATACGTTTCATCTGCCGATTGGTGAGATGACAGTGACACTGCAAGACGTAGCAGTGTTATTTGGGCTACCCGTGAACGGACGACCAGTTACCTGGTCTGATGACACCTTACCGACCGTACGTTGGCAGGAACTTTGCCAAATCCTACTCGGTTACACACCGCTGGAGGACAAAATCAAAGGAGGTTGTCTGAAACTGAAATGGTTACAGTCCACTTTCGATCGAGTACCCGCCGATGCCGATGAGGACATTATGCAGTGTTACGCTAGGGCGTACTGCCTGATATTGATCGGGACAATATTGATGCCTGACAAATCTAATAATTTGGTTAAGTTAGCGTACTTACCACTGTTGCGCGATATGTCTGGGTCGCATCAGTATAGCTGGGGCAGTGCAACTTTAGCGGTACTGTATCGAGAGTTGTGCAAGGGATGTCGTAAGGAGACGAAAAAAATTTCAGGGCCCTTATTTTTATTACAGTGTTGGGCATGAGAACGACTCCCGAGACTACGGCACGTGTCTCTCTCTACTACCGGCGATTGGATAGGTGACCTACAGATAGAGGACATGAGGTTCCCAGGCGCCCCTTGGGGGTCTCGGTACGTTATTATATAATAAATGTTTACGCAATTCAAATATTTCATTTCATGTAGTAATAATTAATTTTTATGGCTGCATACAGTTGGAAAGTATCATTCAACTTAGATAGCGAGCTGATGCACGTATTGATTGTGTATCGTGATCAGTTAGATCGTTTACAAGATTATGAGGTCGGTTATATATTTACGTAAGATGTTACTAATGTTTTATATATGATTATATTTATTATTTAATTAATTTATTTGTATGTTGTTTGCAAGGTTATTTGGATGCCGTATCCAACTGATTTCTTAGACCAATTACCACAATATTGTCGTGATGGCGAAGAAATTTGGATGGCGTCTGTGCCCCTGATATGCTACGAAATTGTAGAGTATCATTACCCCCATCGCACACTACGACAGTTTGGTTTTTGCCAAGGAATTCCCTAGCTGAGCGACACATATAAAGATATGCATTTCAATAGCCGGAGGGGGAAATTTGGCACAGACTGGTCGATAGTGCACGGGGCACATATACGAGCGTGGGATAGCCGGCGACCACCAGATTTAAGTAACCTTCAGGTAGGTACAGATGTATTTAATGATTACATGCCTTGGTATTGGGGAGTCACAAGGCGGTTCATAGTGAACCCATCTTACCGACCGAACTTCGGCTATCATGCAGTAGGAGGTCGTCCGACGATAGAGGTATAATTTAATTAGAACATATATTTATTATTTTGTATAATGTTCATTTACTTAGGTGTAATTAACTTTATGTTGCAGGAACCCGATATTTCAAACCTGATGCGAATGAGTGAACTTGCAATTCAAACAAGACAACCAGGGGATTTTGAACGGGTTACATACTTATCGCGCGACATTTGTTCCCGTGCCTATCGTCGGCAGTTGCCACACCAGATGCCTAGTCCGGGACACCAGATGCCGAGTCGGGACACCTAATGTCGACGCCGCCGTTGGATACGCGAGATTAGCCGTTGGATGACGACGCCAGTGCCGGACCATCTACCTACGGGATGGATAATTTCTTTTCAGATTATGGTACCGAACTGGGCGTCAGTTCCGGATGGTCAGTGGGTAACACATTTGTCACCCCGATGATGGATGTTCCATCATCGAGCTCAGTATCTGTTCCTCGTGTGACACATGGTGTACCCAGAGAAATTGGAAAACGCGTGTCACCAGTCCCATGGGAGCGAAATGATGAATATTTGTTGCCCATCGTGGATGAACCAACATATCCATCTACTATGGACTTGGGACACATTACTCAAGTTGATCATCTCCAGACAGAGGACACCGAAGATCTTCCACTTCCTTTACGGCGGCGACGGAGAAACATCAGACGTAGGGGGTGTGGTACATAGAAACTTAATGACGACATGTATTATAATTTGTAAAAATATATTATATATTCATATGTAATTTTATTTTAATTTCAATTAGTATAATTTTTTTTTTAAAAAACGCATATATTATTTTCGTTTTTTTTGGAATCATTTCATACTAATAAAAAAATGGTTCTTCTAAGCCAAATATGAATGAGGAAAACGGTGGGAAAATGGCGAAAAAAAACAAAACGCTCTTGAAAAAAAAAAAAAAAAACAAGCTCTTGAAAAAAAAAAAAAAAAAAAAAAAAAAAAACGAAACAGGAAAACGCACACTGCTGAAGAAAAAAAAAACCCACACTGATCGTTACTCTCTTTTATCTTTTTTTTTTTTTTTTGAAAAACGCATAAGCTTTATGCGTTTTTCAAACGATTTTTTTTTTTTTTTTTTTTTTGAAAAACGCAGAAAGCTTCTGCGTTTTTCAAACTTTTTTTTTTTTTTTTTTTTTTTGTTTTAAGAAACGCAAAACCGATATGCGTTTTTAAAAAACGCAAATCGGTTTTGCGTTTTTCCTTTTTTATATCGCGTTTTTAACTTTTTTTTTTTTTTGGGTTTTGAAAAACGCAAAACCGATTTGCATTTTTTAAAAACGCAAATCGGTTTTGCGTTTTCAACCGCACGGACACCCCATTTAAAAACGCATTTCAGTATTGCGTTTTACACCACTCCCGTAAATAAGTTTGAAGTATACCGTTTTCAGAAATTATTTTTTTAATAAACATTTATTTGGTTAAGAACTCTACCAATATGTATCATTTGCTTTGCTTTCAGTTAAGGGAACATGTGCGAAAACTACATAAAATATTCAATGTTTCGTTTAAATAAACATTTTTTTTTGTTTACGTTAAATGTTACTTTTTGTTACAATTTTCAATGTTGTCAGAAATTGGAAAGAAAAACTGATAAATGATTATGACTTTGAAGCAACTAACTTGAATAATGTGGAGTCTAGTACTGATAATGAACCAACTGCTTTTACCTGCAGTAAAGATGACAAAATTCAGAAGGTTTGAGAAAGTCAACTTTGAAAAAAAAATGGGAAAGGAACAAGATTTTGGTCATCCCCGAGCCAAAATTAATTGCTAATTTTTATTATTAAACAGGACTTAACTAGAAAATACATTTAAAATCTGTAGGTTATACCTTTCTACGAGACATTTTATTCTTTAATGGATGAACTTATCAATGTTTGGATTTTTAAAAATCAGAAGGTGTTAGGATTATAAGAACTTACGATGGAGTAAATAAATCATTCAAGATAAATAAAACAGCCCTTAAGCTGAGTAAGAGTGACATCAAGTTAATCTTTAATATAAAAGGCAAAGAGGATCATATGTCTATTGGGTACTGGAAAAGGAATGAATTTGAACTATAGGTTGGGCGCAATATTACTGGGGTGAGATTTATTGTACGATAGATATTAGATGAACTGACTTGGCTTGGTTCTTAGAGAGTAAAAAAGTAAGTTATGTTGACAATCTAGTTAATAATGCGCTTGCATATGATGGTGTTACATTTTTTTGCAAAGGTAATTTTATTACGTTTGACCATGCGAAATATGTGGATAAGTTAGACAAGATATGTACTTACAATTGATCATCGACAATTCATTCGTTTGTGTAACTCTCTCCATAAAGAGTGTTTATCTCGCTTCAGGGTTGTGGGCGCTTTAATTGTTTTGCTAGTAAAAATATTAATATACAATCAAATGTTTATAATAAACATCATCTTTATTTGAATAAATATTTGTTTCTTTCATATATTTACTCATTGTCATTTCTCTTGTATGGCATGTAGTATTATTGATACGTTGATAAATTCTTAACATGAATTTTGTCATATCAAGTAATCAAACACTGCAATTATTTTGATTCCCCTACTTGTGAGATGACAAAGGGGGAAAGATTTATGTAATGTTTTCTTTCAGTAAAGGGGAAGAAAGTTTTTAAATTTTTTGAATAGAGAACTTTTTAAATGTCTTCTATATATTACATTGCATATCTTGAAAGTTGTTACATTAAATTAAATTTTTTTCTCATTATGGTCTTAAAATTGAACAAAACTCTCCCTCATATTCAGGGAGAGTATTGTTAATAATATTTTGAGAAAATATCATGTTAATTATCATCATAAAAAAGGGAGAGATTGTAAACCCTAGAGCATTATTTGATGTTTGGATGAAACAATCAACTTAGATGTTTTAAGGGACTAATGGTTTTATTGAGAAATGCTTTCAGAGTTTAGTTCCTGCGTTAGAATGAGAAGAAATTATAAATTATGATTGAAGATCAAGCTCAGCGCAATGAAATCTATTGAAGATATTTGGAAAAAGATTTTTTGTATCACTCGGTAAAAATTGCTTAATTCTTTATATACTCTTAATGAAGCCAAATGAAGATCATGCACGGCACATGAAAATATCTATATGAATTTACAAAAATGGTCAAAAGTAATAAATTTATATTAATGAAGAGTTTTTCTAACTAATCGATCAAGAAAGTTTTGAAAAATCAAAGAATGTTGAAAAATTGCCTAATCGGTCGACTGATAAGAGTATTGATTGATTACCAAATTCAAGTTACCTGAAATCTGGGTTTTAACCATTTTGGTCGATTGATAGACTAACAAAAAAATATTGATCATAATTCGGTTGATTGACCAAGGATTCTGGTTAATCGAATCTAATGTAAACAGCTTGAAATCAGAATGTTAAGCCTATTTTGTTTGACATATCTTATTTGAATTTTTTATTTGACTTGCATATTTTTCAAAGATCTTCTAATCATATTTTAAGAATTTAAATAATGGAAAATTATAGTTCAATGGCTGAGAACAGTTTTTCGTAGATATCATATATATTTTGAATATCATATTATTTAGTCCATATTTTTTTTTGAATCATGTGATTTAAATCGTGTAAATTTATTTCTATTCTTTTTGGTTTTAAATCAAATTATTTTTTTACATTAAGTTGAATGTTTAAAAATGGTTTTTTATGGTTAAATATAGTTGTTATAAATCAATCTTATATATGGGGTATATATGTGCTATTTTTTGAGTTATTTTTTGTCGTTATAGACCATATTTGAAAGCACTATATATAGACCTATAAATTTCACATTATAAAATATCAAGAATTACAAGAGACAAGATTTTAAAGGAGAAAGATTATATATTAAAAAAAATGTATTTTTGTGAATTTTTTTGGGAGAAATCGTTGATCGAGAAAATTGCATTATTCGCAACATCGAGATTACTACGGATGTCTTTATCAAATCATTCTTTAGAAAATATCGATGAGATATTTAAAATTATTTGCTCAATTAATGTGCTTTAATTGACCTATATATATTTCTATTTTCGAGCTAAAATAGATCTGTAATAAAAAATTATATATGCTGAAATTAATTGAAAATTATCTAAAATGAATTTTCTTGAAATCTAGTTCTGAAAGTTTTTGTGCTTAAATTGATAAATTCCAGATTTAGTTTCTCACATTTTTAATACACACTTCTATCACTAGTATCGAGACATTAATTGAGTTTATTCTAAATTAAGTTAGTAGAAGCTCTTGTGAGAACAAACTATATATATATATATATATATATATATATATATATATATATATATATATATATATTATCTTGTTAGTTGTAGCTTAGAACTAAAGTTAACTGGTTTGAATGAGTATTTGATTGGACATTAGGGTGTAATGATTTAATTTTTACAAGGGAAGATGATTATTGTAAGGGTTTGATTCTTATCTTGAGTAATGATTAGGTATGGTCAATAGATTGCAAATTTTTCTACGAGAGTTTAGGGGAGTGGATATAGGCAAGAGTAATTTTTCGAATCACTATAAATTTGTGTGTCAAATTTTCTATCTCTCAACTATTTGTGTATGCACTTATAGTTCGTTTGGTTGAATAGAATTAGGGTAGAATATAATTGTCATTACACAATCGATTCCGATTTCTTTGTTTGATTGTCCAATGGAATCAAAATTTTGATTTCATTCGAATGAAAGATGATGGAATTGAATTGCATAGTTCATGGGCTGGAATGAAAGAACAATTTTCCCAAAAGCCCATTCTCAAGAAATAATCTATTTCGTAGCCACTTTTAAAAAAATAATCTATTATTAGATATATATTCAAAATTTATATCTAAAAGGGCATTACGGAAATTTTGCTATGTTTTATTATTCTATTCATTCTCTCATTTCATAACAACCTAACAAGAGAATGGAACAGTGATTCTATTGATAAATCTATTAGGTTACTTTTGGGTAAGGGATTTGAGAAATCCAAAGGATTTGTACATAATAGGATTTCAAAATCTTGAATTTTAAAATTCCATCATTTATAAATCCCTTATTTGAATAACTATTTTAGCTGAAAAATGTAATCATGTAATTTTATAATTTTCTTGTTTAGATAACAAATCCCTTTTTCTTCTTTGTTATCTCTTCTCCTCCTCATAGGCTCCACCACTGGCAAGCTTCATACCTTCACTGAAATTCTAATTCGGCAAAAGGGTATACGTCGAATGGCCAAAACTCTCCCAAATCATCCAATTTCCATCCCCAATCAAAACCAGATTTCCAGAATCAAGCAATTCAATCACAAAAACTCCTTTATTGGAGCTGTCAGTGGACCAAATTGCGGATTCTTTTCTCCGTAAATAAGCATTTTCGATGTCGGCAAACATGAAGTTATCTGAATTTCTCACCGGAGAGTTTCTGAAATCCAGTTCATTTGAGAGCCCGCCCTGAAATCTATGATTTAATCTTCCAATTTTTTGAGTTTAGCTATTGCGGAGGCTAGCGACGAGGAAGAAGATGAATGTCAAAGACTCAAAAAGTCAATTTAAAATAGAGAACCAGCCGAATTTAGACTAAAAATGAACAGTATCAAGGATGAGCTTCAATGAAGGAACGAAGGGCACGGGCTCTGCCACGACAAGGACGAGCGTCGATGAAGGTGAGCACGGGCTTCGCGACAATGAGGACGAGCAAAGATTTCGAGGAAGAAAATGCAGATACCTCTACCAATAAAAGGATTTCTAAATCCCTTTTCATCACTATTCCACAAGTTAGAGGGATTTTACAAATTCTTCTTACTCAATATCCGAACAAAGTATTTATCAATTTTTTTTTGAAATCTCTTACCTAAGTCAAATCCCTTACCCAAATACAAGTTTACATTCTTTTTCTTGTTCCATTCATTATTCCATTCCATTACACCTTGATTCTATTACATCCAACCAAACAAGTCATTAGTAATTCATGTTTTTGCATATTAATAAGATAAAAATCGGTTAGGGAATTTGAATTTTTGTGTTAATTTTTAAAACTATTCAATTCACCCCCTATTGGGTAAATCTTTGGGCTAACAACATGTATGAATTGTTTGGCATATACTATAACAAACTCTTGGTTAAAAAAAATACAAAATTAAAGTAAAGAGAAATATAAGTTTGAATTGAACTGTTGTAACAAACAATAAGTATGCAAAAACGACCAAATATTACAGATGATGCGTCCCAGATTTTGAAAAGGAGAGAAAAGGAAGACGCAATTTGGTTTGCTCTTCTCAAATCTTTTTTTTTTTTTAGGAAACACAGTTTCAAGACTTTTCTAGGCACCACGATACACCGATCCGAAAACGATACCTAAGTTTAAATAAATCTTTTAATTAAATCAAATCCAAGTGATTTTCTTAGGTTTGGTTATCAAAATAATTCCTTCTATTTTATTTTTTGATGTTTATTTTAAGCAAAAGGAAAGAAAGTGTTTAAAATGACCAAAAAAAAAAAAAACAAAAAAACAAAAAAACAAAAAAAACCAATAAAAAAAAAATAAAAAAAAAACAAGAATTGAAAAAAATGTCCCATTTTATACTGCCTATTAATTATAGAAGAATCGATAAGTTTGGCCCCTGGAGGGATTTTATTGCTCCTGTTGTTTAGCTTAGGTCGTTTCGGAAAGATTTACATGCAATTAAAAGATAAGAAAAAGGGTAAAAGAGATATTTTAGGTTATGAGAAAAAATATTTTGTAGGGATATGGAAAACCATGTTTTTAATTTAAGAAACGTAAAGAAAAGAATTTTTTATTTTATTTGAAAGAACTTAATTTTTTTTTTTTTTTGAAAAAACGTTTATATATATATGTATATAAACTTAGCTTCTAATACAAAACGTCTTTAGAGAAAACAATTGTTTTGGGAAAAAGAATTTAAAAATACAAATTTAGAAATCCTCTTTAGGATGAATCTCTAAAATCATTTATAAAGATTTTTTTTTTAATTTTTTTTGGAAAAGCCCTTTTTAGAGAAGGAAAATGACATTTTGGAAAAGCACATTTAAAAGGTAACTTAAAGCTTGAAGAACTTTTTAAGAAAAAATATTTTTGAGAAAAGACTTTTTGGAAAAATATATTTTTTAAAAAATAATTTTAACGACAACTTATTTATTTTTGTTTAAACAATCAATTTCTAAAGGAAACATAAGTTACAAAACCATTGTTTGAAAAAAAAAAAAAAAAAAAAATTTTACAAAAATCTTTAAAATCATTTTTTATGAAAAAATAAAGTTTTTCTTGGAAAGAAATTAATTTTTTTTTTTTTTTTTAAAGAATTTTTTTTTTTGAAAGAAAATTTCCCTTTTTAATGGGAACACGTTTTTCAGAATCTTTCCATTTTTTTTTTTTGGTAAAACAAAATTTTCCTCTTGTTAAAAAAAAAGAAAAACTGTCTTTTTCTCCTCTTCTTCTTCTTCTTCTTTTTTTTTTTTTTTTTAAATTTATTTAAATGACAATATATGTACAAAAAAATGAAATGCATATATTTTCGTCAGGACAACCTTAACTAAAAAGGAGAAATATTTCTAGAGAGGGTCACCCCTAACCCTCCCTTTTAAGCTTCCTCATGTTATGGAAACCTAAAGACCTGAACTAGAGTATAGGGGACCCTCCCTTGTTCAATCTTTTTGTTAAAGATGACTCAACTTAAATTATAGGGAAAAGTACGATTTAGACCCTCTAACTATTGACAAATTTCTAAGTGGTCCCTCTAAGTTTAAACGTTTCATTTTAAACCCTCTACGTATCATAACGTTTCAAATTCGTCCCTCCGTCAGAGTTGCCATTAAAACTAACAGAATCTCAGGAGCAAAATGGTCTTTTCACGTTTTTAATTTTTTTAATCATTTTTAATTAATTTTTTTTAAATTTTTTTTTTAATTTTTTTTTTAAATTTTTTTTTCTCTCTCTTTCTCCCCTTCCTCTCTCTCTCCCGCCACCTCCCTCTCCCTGCCACCTCCCTCTCCCTCTTCCTCCCCTTCCCCTCTCTCCCTCCCACCCCCTTGCAACAGGGGGTGGAATCACCCCCTGTTTCAGGGGGTGGCAACCACCCCCTGCAACAGGGGGTAAACTCACCCCCTGCAATAGGCGGTGGCGCCACCCCCTGTTGCAGGGGGGTGGAATGGAGAGAGGGGAAGGGGAGGAAGAGGGAGAAGGAGAGGGAGAGGGAGGTGGCGGGAGAGAGAGAGGAAGGGGAGAAAGAGAGAGAAAAAAAAAATTAATTAAAAATGATTAAAAAATTAAAGAAATGTGAAAAGATCATTTTGCCCCTCAGATTCTGTTAGTTTTAATGGCATCTCTGACGGAGGGACGAATTTGAAACGTTATGATACGTAGAGGGTTTAAAATGAAACGTTTAAACTTAGAGGGACTACTTAGAAATGTGTCAATAGTTAGAGGGTCTAAATCGTACTTTTCCCTAGATTATATGTATAATGTTAGTCTAAGGACTTGATTTCAATTATATATATATATATATAGTGCTAGTCCAAGAACTCGATTCACTGCCAGTCCGGGTTCTTGACTAAAATTATATGTATAGTGCCACGCCAAGGACTCCACTAAGTGCCAATTCAAGGACTTGACTAAAAAAAAGAGAAAAATGTAGGAAATTTAAAGCGCGAAAAGGCTTAAAGAAGAAAAGTAAATGATAGGAATGTAAAAGTGTAGAAATGTGAAGAACATAAAAGTGAATAGAGGAAAAGTAATAGCAACAAAGTAAATTTTTTTTTTTTGGTTTGCTTGGAACTTTGGTTAGGGTTTTTGTCATTTTTTACTCAACAAGCAAAATAATTGGTGGGAGGGGGGGTTAGGGAAAGATTACTTTGTCAGGGATGATGTCTTTCCCTAAGTGTTTCTACCTTAAGATTACTTTGTCAGGGATGATGTCTTTCCCTAAGTGTTTCTACCTTCTTCTTCTTCTTCTTTTTCTTCTCTTTTCTTGTTTTGTTTTTGACCTTTTTTTCTGATGGTTTTTGAAAGCTTCATTGGATCTTTTTTGAGAGCTTTAGAAAGCTTTAGAGAGGGAGTAATGCTTAGAGTATAACAAATTTGAGCGAGTATTTTGATCTTAGAGATACACACACACACACACACAGAGTGATCAAGATGCAATGTGGGAAATGAGGACCCCTATTATACTACTAGGAGGCCTGCGTACTCAAAAATGCGAAGGCCATCGAGGGGGTGTTAAATGCCCTAATTGATGGGGGGGCTACCCTTCCTATTGCATAAAAGTTACATTTTAGCCATCTAATTTTGGTATGTCTTGTAGAATCTTAACATTTAACAAAATCAAGTCATACCAATTATGGTAATGACATTGGGAAGCTCAAGTTTGTCCATCACTAATCCTAAGAAGCATCTGATGCTTCGTTTTATTCCAGTAGGTGTATGCATAGTTTAACAAAATCAAGTCACACCAATTATAGATATCACTTTTAATATGTTTAATTTCTACTTAAAAGTGATATCCATAGGAAAAACAGTTTCAATTTATCATTTTCTTCCTCAATTAAATTTTTAGAAATTTTAAATTTGACCCAAAAAGGTTTTTATGCCAGGATTTGATCCAATTGACGATTTTTCTATTTTTCTTATTTTTTAAAATTTTATTTTGCAATATTTAAACATGTAAGTTGGAAATTCATTCCTCTAAATGTCAGTTTAATGTTTGTTTGTTATTTTAATTTAGACCTAAATTTTTTTAAAGTAAAAAGGAGCAAGACAAAATTTGGTATCTAAAATTGCCCCTCTTTGTCATGAGACTAGTAATGTTAAAGATAGGAGATGTACTATTTTTTTCGCATGACATGAAAAAGAAATGGACCTAATCTAGAGTAGTCTAGGTTGGTCTTTCATAGGGAAAGAAATAAAAATGGTATTTTCCAAGATAGCTTGGAAATATCTGAAAGCAGTAAAAACAATGTCCTAGGTTAGCTAGGAACCATCAAAAACATGTGAACGGTTCTTATGGATAGCCAGAAGATTATCAAACACATTTAAAGGGGATCGTGATCCGAGGTTAGCCCTAAAATCACTGAAAGCAAGTAAATTAGATGGTGATCGGAGATTAGCCCAGGTAACACCGAAGGTAAGTAGTTTTAGATGGTTAAGTAGTTTAGATAGTGATCCGGGGTTAGCTTGAGTAACATCGAAATGAGTAAATTTATATGGTGATCCAGGGTTAGCATGGGTAACATCGCAAGCAGTAAATTTAGATGGTGATCTATGGTTAGCTTGGGTAACACCGAAAGCAGTAAATTTAGATGGTGACCTATGGTTAGCCTGGTAACATCGAAAGTAAGTAAATTTAGAAGGTGATCAAGAGTTATCCTGGGTAACACCAGTTTAGATTGTGATTCGGGGTTAGCCTGGGTAACAGTGAAAGAAAATAACAATTCCTACTCTGCAGGTCAGGAACCAACTCTAAGGAGGGTTAGTAGAACAGTCGTAGCGAAATATGCTGCAGCATGGGGAGCGGAGAATTTTAACCACCAACATATCCTAAATTAGATTGAACCCAACCACGGGGTTTGCTACATATCTTAGAATAACTAATAATCAGGTAAAGTATAGTTCAACATTAATCAATGGTATTTCGAGGTTAGCCCAGAAGTCACCAGAATACTCAATTTAGAAGGTGATCTAGGGTTAGCCTGGGTAACACCGAAGGCAACTAATTTATGATGGTGATCCAGGGTTAGACTAGGTAAGATTAGAGAAAGTAATTTAGAATGGTGATCCAGGGTTCCCTTGGATAACACTAGAGCAAGTAATTTTGAATAGTGATCCAAGGTTAGCCTGGGTAAGACCAAAAACAAGTAAACAATGCTTGAGGGTAGCTTAGAATAACTGATAGTAGAAAAATATCGTACAAGGGGGGTGGAGAATGTTGATCCTCAATATATTTGATGATTGGTTGGACCTACCCATGGGTTTCCTACATATATTAGAGTAGGCAAGAATTAGGCCTAATGTAATTCAACATCATCTAGAAAATTTAAGTAATAGAATAAATTAGGAATGGGTGGGAAAAAGGTTATGGGTTGGAGAAACTGATTCCAGAGGGTGTCATCTCAATCCAAGATTGAAAACGACCAACATAGTTCTCAGAAGAGAAACCAAATAGAAAACTTAACAGTCAATAATGTGAAGTTTTAGGACAACATCCCACTTAGGGATATTGAAGAAGCTTAGAGCACTTCCCAAAGAAAGCTAGCTAGGAAAAAATATTTCCCAGTCCAAGACTAGGGCGCGTTGGTATGAACATCTTAAAGGAATTCAATCCAGGAATTAAATTTTCCCCAACCCAAGGCTAGCATAAATTAAATCAAGGTAGCTTAGAGGAGAAACCTGACCTAATGTGCGCTAGCCCTAGGCTGGGGAAAATGAGTATATCTTGAGGTGTTCAGGAAAATGTGACAAAACCCACTTGGGCTGTACGTATCCCTAATCAAGTGTTTAGGTTGAAAAATAGTATTTTTTTTAGACTGTAAAAATTTAGTTCAAAAGAGTGACCAAACCCACGTGGGTTGCCTACGTATCCAGGTTGTACTAAGAATCAGGTCAGGACATTGTTCCGAAAATGGCATTTTGTTTTAAGTGTACAACCATGACTGAACCTACATAGGTTGCCTACGTATCCTGAATCAAGTTAGGATTCAAGTCAAAATATAGCTTGAGTTACGAAGATTTGTTTTAACTAGATGATCGAACTCGTATGGTTTGTCTACGTATCCTGGTTTTCACTAGGAATTAGATCAAAACGTTGTGCATTGCAAACAAAGGATTTTTTTATTTAAATGAATGACCAAACTTGCATGAGTTGCCTACGTATCCTGATTTTTAGATCAGGAATTAGGTCAAAACGTAGTTTGCTGAAATTTTGTGCTTCCTAATATTTAATAGTAATGAAAGTAAAAGGTGTTCCCCGGAATAATTTCAAAACTTCCTTAGGATGAAGTGTACCATTGCCCATGACTAGGGCCTATAACACAAGCGTTTCCCACGATATGGGGGTAAGGAATGATTACCACAAATACGAGTTTCTCCTCTCTTTATGACAAGGAAAGAACATCTTGATATCTAGCCACTTGGGACAAGGAAAGGACATTGGGGTCTCCGACCCTCTAGGTAAATAAAAAATGCTAGGGTCTTTGGCATTTTTGGACAGGGACATGATGTTAAGGTCTCTAGCCTTTTGGTCCAGGTAGGATGATAAGATCTCTACCCTTTTGTGGCAGGGAAAGGATGTTAGAACCTCTATCCTTTTATTTGGGTGGAAAGAACATTAAGATCTCCACCCGTTTAGGGCCGGAAAGAACGTTGATGGGTGATTTAAGAAAGCGAATAATGACTAAATTATCAAGAGAATATTTATTTAGACTACTAGGCTATTGTGATTAGGTAATGACTAGTTTTCCTTAATTCGACATAGTGACATGACAATGTGTGATGCATACGTAATGTTAGATGATGGATTAGGGTCATAGATTTGGTAGAAAATGTAGTGCCTAGATGAAAAATTGAATTACCTAATGATTTTTGAAGCCTAAGATGCGATGATTGCATGTCGTTTTTGTAATATAGGCCTACTTGACTTTTCTGATGTACAAGACCTATTGTGAAGACCTGAATAATATTTATGATGTCGTGAAAATAACATGAAAACATTTATTTTGGGAAATACATTTGAAGTATGTTTTTTATTTTCTTTATAGGAAGTTCCTGCTCTTAGTTCTTGTGCCTATGGTCTAACTGTTAATACTTGAGCCTATTTATCTACGTGTTGTAGTTACCAACTACGATGACTGGATGGAAATATGCTTCTCTGACTTTTAGCGGCTGAAGCCCTGGCGCTTAGCGCACTCAAGAAGTATTGAAACTCGGATAATCCTTCTTGGTAAAAGTTTGATCTACTTATGACTTTATTTTTTCTTCCCGAGGGTGAAAGTCACGACAGCTATGGCATGCGAAATCAATTTGTTCCTTGTATTTTTAAGACTTATAATTTTTTTTCAATTTTTGGGCTTGGGTAAACAAGGACTTTGAGATTGATCACGATCCTTTTGGTTAGATAGTCTACCTAATGGAGATTTTGGGACACCTCTATTTTTCACAATTGCTCAAAAATTAACTGGATTCCTTTTCCCCTTTGAAATTCTAGACTTGGTTCAAATGCTAGAGGTGTTGGTTACCTTTACGTTCTGCATTTCCTTTGAATCTAAGGAAAATTGTTTTGGATAAAATAATATTCAAATACATGAATTCAAAATAAACAAATAACGTTTTTCTGTCAAAACTATTATGTATTAGAATGATTTGAATTGTGATAATATGATTTCAATAGTATACTAGTTCATTTTCTGCCATTATTATCCATAGATTTGGCTCTCTCAAAACCCGTCAAGTTATGATATTTGAACTTTCTGGAAATTGTTATCAAGATTGCCTACACATTGTATGCTTCCCAGGATTTTCTTTGACATTTAGGCTTCTTTCCTTTTGCCTTGATACTGAGGGAAACTTTGTTAGGCACCCTTGAGATTACTCATGAAGAAAGAAAAGAAAAGAAAAGAAAAGGAAACAAATGATAGTCAGGATGTCTAATCAGATGTTGATTGTCTAAGAAGTATTGAGAGAAAAAGTTTTTTTCCACTAGGGCAATAGCATCTCGTGCGTTTCTAAATAGTCAATGTAGCGAGGTTAGAAAAATGATCCTCATCTAGTGGACCCAAGTCACTAGGTATTGAGACAACCCTATAACTTAATCACTCGGACTATGAAGAATGCTTGATCTACCGGATCACTTTTCTGGGATGACTTGGTGTTTAAAAACTTTCTGTGACTAGAGTAGTGTTTTTTTTTTTTTTTTTTGTCAACACATAGTTTTTGGATATTACATTGAGAGGATAAGAAAACTTGAGTCTATCGCATGATTTCAATCTCTACTGCTGGCATCCTAATGAGATCCACGACTTTGGATTTGCTATGATATATGCAGATGAGAAGAGGTGCTTGTGCCTTGGAGAGCATCATGATAATAATATGTATAGAAAGCGGTTAAATAAATTAAAATATAGAATTTAAATGACAAAAAATTAAAGCAGGAATTTAAAGCGTGAATTTAACAAGAATATAATGAAATATTTTAAAGAAATTAAACATGCTTATGTACTTATGCAAAAAGGGAAGAAATAATTGTTTTTATTCATTTATTTATTTATTATGTTTTTTCTTTTTGCTAAGGGAAAATGCATTATCTTAACCAACAAAATTTTACAAAATTTTAGACTTTAATTTGTTTTGAAATTATTTAGACACCACTTGGCTTGACCTTCTAAAATTTCCCCAATGGAGTCTCCAATTGACACCCTCATTTCACTCACGAATCACAACACCGACTGAGTGTCGATGTTATAATTCGAAATCCCGTTCATTTTTTCTTGGAAACAACTTATCCTTTATAAAATGCTTTTGGATAAGATTAATTTTATATACATATATTTTTTTGAAAAAAACAAGTTCAAGGGATTTTCTAGACGTCGGTTGTGAACTAATTTTTTTGGGCCAAAAATTTATGAAAAGTTTAGAGTCACCACTTAGGATTGGTTTTGAAAATGTGTGCTAAGTCACCAGGCTTTAAAGAAAATTAGTAAAATAACATAACAGAAAATACTTTGGACAATGATCCCAATTTGACTGAAAATAGTCTTAGCCAGAGTATTCTTCAGTTTTGAAGGTCGGTTATGCTCAGGGAAGGTGCTACGCACCCTGAGACATCCGTTCGAAAATGGTACCTCAATGTCTATTTCAAATTAAATCAAGTCCAAGTTTGTTTGATTTGATTGGTTAACATGACCTTTTTCCCTTTATTTAGTTTATTATGACGCATTCATTATGGTAAAGATATTAAGCAATCAAGATAAAATGGGACATATAAAATAAAGCAAGTAATTAAGTTGTAAAAATGTCCGCCTTTTTAACCACCTATCGATTATGGAAGAATCGTTGAGTTTTGGTCCTGGGGATGATTTTTTTTTTCTTTTTATTTATTTATTTTTTATTGATTACTACAAAAACAACAATAACTAAGCTTTTTTCTCACTTATGTAGGGTCGGCTACATAAATCCGTTTACGCCACAGTAATCGATCAAAGGTCATCCCCTCAATGAGGTTTAATTTCATTAATTAAATTATGATAGTCTCGTACAATGTATTCTTAGGTCTACCTCTCTCTTTAGTAGGCCCTTGCACTTGAATTAAAACATATTTTCTCATTGCTGCTTCAATTGGTCTTCCATTTACACATGCTCAAACCATTGTAAACGATTTTATTTTATTTTTTTCAATTTTTTTTGTTATTAATTATATTTTTTAATTTTAATTTAAGTTATGATGGAAAAATTTATGTTTTAAGATAGAAGGAAAATAATGAAACAAATGAAGTAAGAAGATTTTTATTTATTTTTGAGAAAAGCATTTTCCTTTAAGTAAAAAAATAAAATTAAAGGCTAAGAAAACATTTTATTTTTTATTGATGAAAGGGATAATTTAAGAAAATATTTTTTTTTAAAAATTTTATTGGGAAGAAAATAGAATTTTATTCATAAGAAAATGATTAAGAAAAATTTTAATTTTAACAAACATTTTTATTTTCAATGTAAAACTAAAGATTTTCGAAAAATATTTAAAGAAAACAATTTGAAATAGAAAATATAAAATTTTGAAAATATTTTTAAGAAAACAATTTGAATTGGAAAAACAATTTGAAAATAAACATTTTAAGAAAATTTTGTCCTTTTGTGAGAAAGACATTTTAAAAGATAAAAAACAATTTAGAAAAATAAAAAAATATATTTTTAATAAAATCATTTAAGAAATTATATTTTAAATGAAAAAATATTTTGGGAACGGTTTTATTTTTGCAGTGGAGAAAACCAATTTAGAATAAAAATTCATTTCCATAAAATATTTGTCTTCTAGTAAATAAGCATTTATTAGGTCTTTTTGTAAAGAATTTATTTTTTCTTTTCTTAAAACAATATTAAAATCTTAGTTTTTTAAAAGAGAAAATAAAATTTAGAGTAAAATATATATATTTTAAAAAAAAAAAATCATATTTACCTTATAAGAAGAATAATTTTAGGCAAAAAAAAAAAAAAAAAAAAAACCTTTTGAGTTTGTTAGCTGGAGAAAACTTTTTGACTCTATTATTTTTAAGAAACCATATTGGAAACAAAGAAAAATAAATTAAAATGTTTTTGAAGTATCATATGTTTTGAGATAAACAAATGAGACTTGTTTTTTGGTGTTTTGATAAAAATAAAAATAAAATAAAATAAAATTTTGCCATTATAACTTTAACAAAAATCATTTCTGGGAAGGACATTTAACTTAAGTAACACTTCATTTTCATTTTTTCATTTATTTTGTTTTCTCATGATCTTTTATCTTTTTGTCTAGGTATGTAAACAAAAATAGAATGTGAAAACGAGCGAAATAAAATGCGGTGTATATCGCTGCCCCTTTTTGTTATGCAAGTTTTCTTGTGATGACAAAGATAGAAGATACGCTCCATTTTGTTCCATTGGGCAATCTGAAGAAAACGAACCGAACCTGGATTAGACTAGGTTTTTTTTTTTTTTTTTCTTTAATTTTTCTTTGATAGGGAAGGAAATGAAAATAGTGTTTCTAGGGCATCTTGGAATCACCAAAAACACATGACACTTTTTTAGAAAAGTGAAAAGTGCCAATTACCGATATAGAAATAAAGTGAACAAGCAGAAGGTGTTGTACATTACGCTGTCACCACTGAGGAAAAGTAAGCAGACAAATGGCACCGTACCTTACTATCTCACCATTTAAGTAAACTAAACAAATAGATGGCACCATACCTTACGGCCTTACTGCTGAAACAAAATTTAAATTTAGTTTAAAGCAAATGGTGCTAGAGGTTGGCCGATCATTACCGTTGAAACGAAATGATTACGCTGCAGCGTAGGGCAGAGGATGATATAACACTAACATCTCCTAAGTTTTGACTGAACCCAACCAGGGGTTTCTTACATATCTTACTGAATAGCAGAGAATCAGTTCAAGTGTAGTTCCTCATTAAACAATGGTGCTGCTTCGGGGTTAGCCCAGAAGTAACTGAAATAAGCAAATTTAGAAAGTGATCCAAGGTTAGCTTGGGTAACACCAAAGTAAGCAATTTAGGGTGGTGATCCCGGGATAACATGGGTAACACCAAAAGCAAGTAAATTAGCATGGTGATTGAGGGATAACATGGGTAACATCGAAGCCTAATAATTTTAGAATGGTGATCTAGGGATAGCCTGGGTAACATCGAAGGAAAATAAGTTTCTGATGGTGGTCTAGGGACAGCCTGGGTAACACCGTAGATAATTAAATTTAGGATGGTGATCCAGGGATAGCCTGGATAATACCGAAAGCAAATAAATTTAGGATGGTGATCTGGGGATAGCCTGGGTAACTCCGAAAGCAAGTAAATTTTTGATTGTGATCCAGGGATAGGTTGGTTAACACCGAAATCAAGTAAATTTAGGATGGTTATCCAGGAATAGCCTGAGTAACATTGAATTAATCAATTTTGTTGAATCTAAGGTTATGTACAATTAAACATTGATATTTTTGGTGAAACTAATAATTTTATCAAGTGTTTCAGATTTATAAGTTCCATGGATGTGATTAAGTAGAAGACCTCATGAAGAAAACATAAAGGGTGCAAGATGGACACAATGAAGATATGAAGAGTTTTGAAGACCTTGAAGAAAAATAGGTGAAAACATTTCTATACTTATATATTCTCAATGAAACCCGAATTAGGATCACATATGACACTTTAAATGAGCTAATTATATGTGTTCCATGATAAGAAATGAAAAGTTGAAGATCCTAAAATAAAATGTTGTGTGTGCTCCTTATGTGAAATGAAATTGATAATTGACCTAATTGGAAAACATAGTTTGAAGTACAAAAAATTATATTTTCGGGTAAATTTGGTCAACTGAGATTAGCAATCGGGCAACTGAATTAAACAATAAGTTTTGGAGTTGATATGAGGTGTTACTAATCCATTCAATCAACCGAATTGAATTGGTTAGTCAACTGTTTGAAGCAGTAGCTTAATTGGCGAAGGAAGTGAGCACACTGATCCAATCGGTCAACCGAATGGAAGTAGTCAGTCAACTGTTTGAGTCAGTTGATAAATTAAAGGAAAAATTGACTAGTCTAAAGTAATTGGTCAACCAATTAAAGGCAGTCGGTCAACCAACTGGGCTGAAGGCAACGACAAGATTCGGTTCTAGACAGGTCGGTCAACTGACCTGTGGGGCTCAGTTAACTGATTGAGTCACTTGAAAAATTGAGAGATTTGGTCTCTTGGTTAAAAATTATATATTTTTGAGGATTCCAACGGAGAGATTTTGGGGGATTTGAACCTAATTGAGATATTATCTACTTATTTTATCATCCTTATTGATTTGGTCCATATACTTTGAGATTCTCGTAATTTAAATAGTTTAATACTTCCTATTTGTGTGTTTCTAAATTAAGAATAGTTTTAAGGATTTATTTGAGAGAATTGAAAGTTATTTTTAAATGAAATACTCTTGAATTGAAAGGTTGTCATATATGAGGTCTAAGAGTGTCTTTAAGAGGCATATCTTTGAGAAAATAGCCATTGGATGGCTTAATATGTGCCTATTAATATAGACTTGTGGGAATTAAGATTAACACATCAAGAACTATTAGTTCAAGCTATTTTAAGAGTGATATTTACACTGAGATTTTTGTGAGAGATTTAAATTTTGTAACAACCCAATTCAACCCTCCTCTTGGGTAGCTCTTTGGGCCAACAAATTTAAAATGGTGATCTAGGGATAGCCTGGGTAATACCAAAAGCATGTAAATGATGCTCTAGGGTAGCTTGGAACTACTAATGGCAATATAACATCGCACGGGGGGGTAAAAAATGTTGATCATCAACATTTGCTATGTTTGGTTAGACCAACCCATGGGTTTCCTACATATAATAGGGTAGCTAAGAATTAGGTCAAATGTGGTTCGACAAATTTGGCTACCAAACCATAAAGTCAATGGAGTTATTGTTTTGTTGGAATCGCCACACAAGAAGTTTAAAAAGAGGTAGTAGCGTAGCGGAGTCCCCTAAGACATGAATTTTAAAACAAATTATGATGATGTACGAAATGTGCCCTAGTTCATGATTAGTCAATTAGCTGAAATGTTCCCCAACTCATATCTAGGTTTATGATAACAATTCATGATATAATGTTCCCCAGCCCGAGGCTAGGGACAATAGTGATCAATTTCGTTCTCGAAGAAGACTGAATGTTTGTGACTCATGCCCAAGCACATGCTTGGATAGTAGTTAATGAAGGTGGACTTTCAAGAAGTCGAACATGGTGAAGTGCTCACCGACTCGTGTTAGGAGTAATGCAAAATGAAGATAGACTTCTCTCGGGGAAGTCAATCTTATCGTAGTACACCCGACTTGTGATCGGGGGTATGAAAAATAAAGTTATACTTCTCTCAGGGAAATTGATCTTTCATGAATTGGGGTTCTGTTTATGGAGCTCGCTGTTCATCGATGATTTATTTCATTTCACAATTGAACCTACATGAGTTGCCTATTTATCTTGATATTCACTAGTGATTTGGTCAAAACATAGTTTACCTTAAATGAATGTTATGTTTTTTTTTTTAATTTTTTAATTTTTTATTGGACGACTGAAATAATGGTTTTGTTTTAATTAAATGACTGAAATGATGATTTTATTTAGATGGATGACCAAGATCATGATTTCATTTTAGATGGACGATCGAGTTGTATGGGTTGCCTACTTATCCTGGTTTTCACCAGGAATCAGGTCGAAATGTAATTCGCTCTATAATGATGATCTTGTAATAATTATTTTGTTTTAACTGGATGACCGAACCCACATGGGTTGCCTACGTATCCTAATTTTAGGCCAGGAATCAGGTCAGAACGTGGTTCCCTATGTGAACTGAGAATTTTATTTTATTTAGATGACCAAATCGCATCGGTTGCCCACATATCCTTATTTTAGGTCAAGAATTAGGTTAGAACATAGTTCAATATGTGAATTGAGGATTTTAGTTTAGCTAGACGACTAAACCGTATGGTTGCCTACGTATCTTGATTTTAAGTTAGGAATCCTGTTGAAATATAGTTCACTGACTTTTTGTGGCAAACACGTGCTACATGCTTTTTAGAGAAAATTATAAAATTTTATTTTTTAGCATAAAAAGTGCGCCAGTGCATGTTGGGGATTGGGAATGAAGTTATGAAGATGACCTTTAATAAAATTACCCTTGGCACGGTGACTGATTTATTTATGCGGGATTAAATCCATGATAATGGGGGTACCAGAATTGATTACATTTTCTTGTATGGATTCTATTTTTGTTGTAGGAATCGTATTTTCTCAACTGTATTCAAAACAGAAAAAGAATTAGATAGAAAAGACTCTTCCTTCCCATGTTTCTTTATCTGGTGTTTTTTTTTTTTTTTTATGGTTTGCTGAAATCTCTAGAAATAGTTCTTTTACCATCATTTTCTTGTCCGTAAAACTTATGCATTCTTTACCATTCATTTTTCTATATACTCTCTCACAACATACGAATTTCTTGAATTCAAATGGATGAAATTGTTGGGTGAGACAAGGAGTATCCTTGACCCTCACTTCCTATCAAAGCTTGTTGTGGTGATTTTTATTTTTATTTTTGTTAAAACTTTCTAGGTTTTAAGTTTGAAGGACTTGGGGTTGACATCGGAGAAATGAACCTTTGGACTTCGTCATTCTCATTTGTAGATTTAAGCTGTTGTAACACAGAAATACTATTATTCTTTTTCTATGAGAAAAAAAAAAGATGCTCTGACATCCAAGAAGAGGGAGTAGATAAAATGCAGAATTTGACTTCTTGCTTAGTATCGGTAGTATCTTGGTATTTTCTTGTTTCAATTTTGGTTTCACTAGTCTATTGAGTTGGCACGGCATTGTATTATGGGATTAATGCTTTTATTTTTTGATTAGCTCTCATCACTTGCTTTTTACCTTTATCTGTATTCGAGTGCTAGTCACATAGAAATTATTATATGTAAAATCAGAGATTATAATTATATAAAATGATGGATTAAGTATCAAATGTATATTTCTATTTTTTGAAGTCACCCCCCAAGGGAAATACAATCTTTAGTTTAGTCATTCATCGAAAATTTATAGAGCTTTAGCAAATTTTGATTTTTATTCATTTGATGACTGAAGTACTCCGAAACAGTAGTTGAACTCATTGGTTCCTCAACTTTTCCCCTACCCAAAACTCTTTCGGCGAAACGAAGGTGATAAGTTTATTTCCATTTTCTTTTCTTTTTTATATATGCCATTTTTTCCCTTAGTGCCCTTTTGGGTTTTCACTAAGGTCGACTTCCACATTTTTTCACCTCATCACTTTTTTGGGTCTTCACTTTGTCGGTAGTTTTCTATCTTGCTACGATCCTTATGTTCTTGCTTGTAGCGCCCTTTTGAGTTTTTTCCACGACTTCGGGTCACACATTTTACTACGATTTTTTTTCCCTCTCTACCATTTAGTGAAAAGTCTGGGTTTATGTATTTTTCAGGGGTAGCATTTCTTAACCGCATCAAAATTGATGGGTTCTTGGAACTTTTTTCCATCTATCTCTTGTAGTCTTTGGGTTCTGTGGTTCAATACTTTCTTAACAATAAACAAACCTCCTCAATTTTGTGTGAACTTCCCTTTGGCTTCCTCTTGGAATGGGGAAATTTTCTTTAGTACCATTTTATATGGTCTGTAAACTCATGGGTGAACATTTTTGTTATAGTCCCTAGCCATTCTTTGACGATAGCACTGTTCGATACAAATGGTGGTAAGTCTCTTTCCATCTATCAAGCACAATAGGCTGAGCCTTTTGTATACCCATTTAGTCTCATCTATTTTTACTTCCATTAGGATTCATAAGGACAAGATCTCTACTTCTGTAAGGATTACAACCTTTGTCCCATATACTAGGGAGTAAGCAATGGCTCTTGTTGATGTATGCACTGACATTCGGTATGACATCAAAACAAATAGGAGCATTTTATCCCATTCCTCGTGATTATCGATTATATTCCTTAGAATTTTCTTGATGTTTTTGTTGGCGACTTCTACTGGTCCATTCATCTTGGGACGGTAGGGCATGGAGTTCTTGTGCTCGACTTTAAATTGGGCACAAAGGGTTTTTAACATTCCTACTTGAGGTTCTAAGCATCGTTAATTATCCGGACTTGCAGTGCTCTATAACATGACAAGATATTTTCTTTAAATTACAATGGGCTAGTTGATGATGTATTCATATGGTTATAGAAATTTCTTCGTTGCCTTCCCTGATTATGGAAATCATGGATGCTAAAGTTGCAAGAGTATTTACGAAGTCATTTTTCAACCTTGGTATATGCTCAAACTCGAGTTTTGAAAATGTTTTACGGAGATCGATTAAATTATTATTGTACTGTACCAACTTGGTGTCTTTAGTCGAATACTTGTCTGTGATATGGTTTATGATTAATTCGGATCTCCACACTGATTGTCATTCCAAGACCCAAGATGCACACTTTATATTTGGCAGTGTTGATTTGCGAATTTTAGCTTAGTGGCAACTAGAAAGTGTTGCCCCATTGGGGAAATCAGGATTGCCCAATTCCATCTCCTTTCAAGTTGCTGGCTTCGTCAAAGTACGTCTCCCATATCTTTTCCTTCTCTTTAGATGTTAGGAGTGCTACAAGCTGGTCAGGGAACTCTATTTCTAAGGATTTTTTAGCGACTATCGGATTGTCTGTGAGTTGGTCAACGTTTACCTGCCCTTTGACTGCATTTGACACACCCCAAATTTTGTTAAAAGAAGAGGAAGTAGAGATCCAAAAAAAGAGAAAAATAAGTTTTCATTCCTTTCTCCCGAAATCCTGAAAATCTGCTCATGTTTGAAAAATGAGTTTTCAAGGGCTTTTCTAGGTGTCGGTTTTGAAAACTTCTTGGGGCTGAGATTTATGTTTGAAAATGAGTCGCTACATAGCATGGGTTAAATGGTGTTCTAGATCATTGGGATTTTTTTAAATTTATTTTTTTAAATGGCCCATTTTTTGACTTATAAAGGTCTTGTATCAGAGATTTCATTACATTCGGGTGTCAATAATGCTTACGGTAGGTTTTACACATCCCAAGACACTCGTCTAAATATGGTACCTAAATCTCAATATATATTCACTTTTAGACAAGACCTAAGCAATTTTCTTTGGTTTTGGTTAACAAAATTATTCCTTTTTTGTTTTTGGAAGTTTTTGTCCTTTTTATGCATTTTTTGTGGTAATGAAAACAATAAATTGATTATCTATTAGCAGCAACAGATAAAACAGATTGGAAAAAAATATATTACTTTGTATTTTTTGATGTAGTGAAAGTTGGTAAACTAACACTAAAGTAGTAGTGACAACCCAATAACAATAATATGAAATGAAAAACAAATATTTTTTGTATTTTTTAATGAACGAACTTTATAAAGGTTGCCTACATATCACAATAACCAGAGGGAATCAGGTCGACATGTAGTTCCAACTATTTAAAGATGAATTGGTTTTCATTTAGATAGGTGACCGAACCCGTACATGGGTTGCTTACGTATCTTAGATCAACGAGTATCAAGTAAACACGCAGTTCATTTATGCAAGTTAAAACTGATTTTATTTAATTTTTATTACTAAGCAAAACATGAATCATACGATGATATATGAATATCTTTGATTTTGTCAAGAACACCTCAACTGAATTAATTTGTTTTAGATAAGATTAGTGTTTGTGTTTGTATTATTAGTTGAAAATAAAATAAAATACACAGTATATATACTTCAGTCCCATTCATAACTAAGAAATACGAGAAGATTTCTGAAAAAGGTGTACACATATCCCCGAAGTAATAGAGATCCTCCCTTTATCCCGAATTTTTAGCCACTAGGGTCTCCACAGTGTAGTATATAGGTATATATATGTATAGGGTGCCAGTCCACTAGCTTGATGACTTAGCACTAGGCTGTGATCTTGACGTTTAGCATAAAGTAAATTCAATTATTAATAGTATTTGGATACATTAACAGTTGAATAAAGTTTGATTTTGGTGTGTTCATGAGAGAATTATAGAGACTATGCACAACTCATGGTGTGATAGATGTTTTGAATAGAATCCTCACATGTTCTTAGCATGTTCTTGCACGAGTTTTGGTCCTCACATGTTATTAACATGTCCTCGTACGTTCTTGATTTTTTTGAACAATTTTGATGTGGTTTGATGATTTTTTCACCGTTGTGATGTTTTTTGACATGTTTTTGATGTCTTTTCCTTCGATAGTAGTTTATAGATGTATGTATATGAAATATAAATATATAAACTAATTGAAAATGCTTTGTAAAAACAATATATACATATTTAAGACAAAATCAAAGGAGGTTTAAGAAGACATCCCGAACTTAGGGGAAGTAGTCTTCCCTATGTGATTACCTTCCTCTCCTGCAATGGATCTTTGTCATTGTCCACGATTGTTTGCTGTTAACCTCTTGAGATCTTCCTCCAAAATCCTCAAGAGCTCCTCCAAATAGGTATGTTGATAAATTTTGGAGGTGTTTATTGAATAAAAATATTGGAAACCCTAGTGACCCGAGAGTACTGCCCAAGCCTAGAGAGAGAAAGTAAGGGTCCCAACTTTTGGAATTGTGAAAAATGAGCCCCGTATTTATAGTCTGGGAGGTCTGTGCATTGGTCAATGTGCAGGACATCCTAGGTTTCTCCTTAGGGTATGTTTGGCTTTGGGATAATCCATTTATTTCTTGTGGTTGAATGGTTTTAGAAAAATATTGAAGATTCTGTAAGATCTTCAAAGATTTTGTAATGATTACCAAATTATTAATTATCTAAATGTAATGATTGGAAATCAATGACCATTATGAGCAATCATTTATCATCACGAGCTATAAGGAGATATGATTGGTTGCACATGGCATCATTTAATGCATGATATGCTCTTTCCGGTGTAATTATCAGTTACTCGCACTATTTTGGTTTGGTTACCATAAATGATTTGGAGGGTCTTTGAATCTAGTCTTGAAGTGTAATTTGGAAATTATTTCTTGACAATGCCACTTGAAGTGATGTGAATTGAATGCCTTCCAATTGGATTGAATTGGTTCAATTTGCCTTGTAACCGGTAGTCACATTTCAAGTGTTTAGGTTTCCCTATGATAGTTTAATAAATATATCTAGGTTACTTGAATGTGGTTTTGACATGTCGTCCCAAGACTTTAATGTTTGATGGGATGGGTATTTTATGGCCTCATTAAATGCATGTTAGGTGGCGAACCGGATCAGTTTCGTTTTGATAATCATTGGTTACTTCTCAAGCAAATTGGTTCCCCTGCTTAGATATTTTTTAGGAAATATATAGGAAATATGTTGGTTATTGAATTCTTATTAATTAGTCATTAAATGCTTGGTAGCACCCTGGATTTTAATGAGCTTTGATTGCTAATCGTGATGACTTAGGTTCGGTTAATTTCGAACCGAGTCCTGATCTTGGAAATTCTATAACTTGACTAAGGTTTTTTGGATTTGTTTTACGGATATTAGAACTTTAAATAAAAAGTTAAAAAAATATTTTTTGGTGTTGAATAAACAAAACGGCGATGGTAAATATTTCAAGGGTTCAAGTAGGTAACGAAAGTAATTTGGTGAAATGTTCTATAATTATAGGGTAGTAACTAATTTTTATTGATGTTAAAGGTGATTTAATGAAATAAAACTTTAATAATGTCATCTTAGTCCCACTTAAATTTTAGAAATTTCGAGGTTGACTCGAAACTTTTACTTTACTGAATTTAGTCAAATTCAACAGTTTTATGTTTTCCGTGTTTTTTATGTTTTTTCTATACTATCTATTATGATGTAAGATATAAGTTCATGCCCTTTAAACCTCAGTATAAAGTTTATTGGAGCTTGTACTCTTGATTCAACACTGACTAGAAGGGATAAAATGTGGTGTTTACAATTGCCTCTCTTTGTCATACAAGTGTACTCGTAATGACAAAGAAGGAGACAAAAATATTTTTCTCTGCTAGACATGAAAAGTAAAGGCATGAATTTAAATGCTTGCAGTGGTTTGGTGAGAGAAAGTCTAGCTGACATTCCTTGGTGAGAAGTCTTTGTATCCACCATCAGAGATGGGAATTTTTCGCAATTGTCGTAAAAAAGTCTTTAATTCTACCACCAGAGACAAAAATCTTTTACTTCCATCACAAGAGATTGGAATGTTTCTCCTCTATCACCAGAGATAGGTATTTTTTTTCTTTTATCACCAGAGATAGGTATTTTTCTCTTCTATCACCAAAGATACGTTTGTTTCTCTTCTATCACCAGAGATAGGTATGTTTCTCCTCTATTACTAGAGATAGGTACTTTTCTCTTCTATCGCTAGAGATAGGTATTTTTCTCATCTATCACCAGAGATAGGTATGTTTCTCTTCTATCACCAATCATAGGTATTTTTCTCTTCTATCACTAGAGATAGGTATTTTTCTTTTCCATCACGAGATATCGGTATCTTTCTCCTCTATTACTAGAGATAGATATTTTTCTCTATTATCACTAGAGAGATGTATTTTTTTCTTTTGTCACCAGAGATAGTTATTTTTCTCTTCTGTCACCAGAGATAGATATTGATGAGAACCAACATGCACCAACAAAGGATCCGCTGCATGTTAGATCGATCCTAGCAAAGACACCATAAATTGATTTCGGGTCTTACTAATTCGTGGTGAGGTTTGCATCAGGTATTTTTCTCTTCTATCACCAAAGATGGGTATTTTCTCTTCTATCACCAGAGATGCATATTTTTTCTCTTCTATCACCAGAGGTAGGTATATTCCTTTTTTATCACAAAAGATAGGCATTTTTCTCTTCTATTACTAGAGGTCAATATTTTTCTATTTCATCACCAGACATAAGTATGTTTCTCGTCTATCACTAGACATAGGTATATTTATCTTCTATCACTAGAGATAGATATTTTTCTCTCATATCACCAAGGATAGGTATGTTTCTCTTCTATCACCAGAGATAGGTATTTTTTCTTCTATCGTTAGAGATATGTATTTTTCTTTTCTGTTACCAGAGATAGGTATTTTTCAACGCTGTGCTCTGGGATAGCGAGGAAGACGGTGAAGGATTTTTTGGTTCCTGACATAGAGATCTAAAGATAGCAAAGAACACTATGAAAGTTTTTTTTGGGATTTTAACACATTATTCTAAAGGTCACAAAGAACACAGTGAAATGTTTTTTGGTTTATGACTCAGTGTTCTAAAGATAGTGAAGAATATAGTGAAAGATTTTTTTGTTTTCCGATACCGTGTTCTAAGGATAACGAAGAACACGATGAAAGAATTTTTTTGGGTTTCAGACATAGTGTTCTAAAGATAGCGAAGAACACTGTGAAAGATTTTTTGGTTTTCATTGATCGATCGATCGATTGATTGGCTGGTGCATTTGATTTGATTGATTGATTTTGATTTAGCTGTCTTGGCCAAACCCTATTGGGGCGCCTACATATCTCAGATAGCTGAGAATCAGCTCCAAAGTAGTTTACAATTTGATTTTATGGAGATCGACATTTGTTGGAAAAGGTTCTTTGTTTCAAAAACTGATTCCTAGGTTATTATATCAATACATGATTGAAAATGATTGAGAGAATTCTCTCAGGAGAAAACTCTTGGGGAAACTCAACACTTGGTGGCATTTTATGGCCATATCCCACATGGGACTGCCTGACAAAGACTTGAAAACTTTTTGTGGAAAATTTGACCTTAGATGAAATGTGTCCTAGTCGTAGACTGGGGCTCTGTGATTTTTTTTAGGGGATTACAAACTTTTGATTTTTGAATTTTGAATCTTGAATTTTTCATTATTTGAATTTTGAATTTTAAATTATGCCCTAGCTTTAGCTAGGGCGAGTCTACCAAGAAATATTGATAGAGAGATCTGATATAATGTGCCCCAACTCTTGCTGGGGTGTTTTTTTATTTATTTTTTATTTTTATTTTTTATCATAGAATCACAATAGAGAGACCGGATATAATGTTCCCCAGCTCTAGCTAGGGCATAGGATTACCTCATGAGCGTTCGGAGTATACGATAGAACCCACCTGGGTTGTCCATATATCCTGACCTGAGTGTGTGACTTTTAATGTCCATTTGAAATTGGGGACCTCATTCGGTTGTCTATGTATTTTGATTTAGAATTTATGTTAAGTTGTTGTTTCAGATAATGATCATCATAAGGTTAAAACCCACATAGGTTATCTACACACACTGATTTCCTAGATTAGGAATCAAGTCTAAACGTAGTTCAACCCTTACTGTTCTAATTTTTAGATTGTCGACCACACCCAAAAGGGTAGGTTCTACATACCTTGATAATCTACCAAGGATCAGGTCGAGGCGTAGTTCATTTATTGGTATTCTTTGTCATTTTACCCAACAAGAGGATTGACAATCGGCTTCAAAGGGAAGTCAAGGGACTTATCCGGAGATGCTCCCTAATACAAGTATGAGAAAATAGTGTGTGGTTAATATCTCTTTAATTTGACCAGATCCACTTGGGTTTTCTACGTACCTTAGTAAGTAACCAAGGATTAGCACGAGACATAGTTTCGAACTATGATGAATGATTTTTAAGTTGATGTTTTTCAATCCTGATTGATGGAAGATTTTAAAGTTGCCATGATTCAATCCCGATTGATGGAGGATTTTTATTTAATGGCGACCGAACCCGTATATAGGTTGCTTACGTATCTTAGATAATTGAGAATCTAGTCGGCACATAGTTCAACCTTGATTGATGAATTTAATTAATTTTATTATGATTTGAGTATTTCATTTTAAGTTACAAAATGAACGATGTGTCCATTCGAAAATGTGAATAGGATGAAATGTACCCCAGTCTTTGACTGGGGTAGTGATTAGATAACTTCCGTTGAAGAATCTAATCCAACACTTCCTATTGTGTGATCTGTGATCATGAATAGTGTACAATATTCCCTAGCCTGCGAGATGGGAAAAAGACTGATTAGCTACTGGATTGAGAAGCTAAATCGGTTTGTCTCACTAGAGAGAGGTTTTTTTTTTTTTTTTTTGTTAAACATTATCTTGGTTGGTAGTTTATTTAAGTCTTTGAATTACGCTGTTTTGTTTTGGGCCACTAGTGGCTTGGTATTTAGAGTACTTTGAATGACTCTATTACTTTCTCAACTCTAGGAAGATCATGTTAGATCCCGGTGAGGCCAACTTCCTAATGACACTCTACTACACCTTGACATTTCTCAAAATGAGTACGGTATATTATCAAGATACACATTATGTGAGGTTGACTCCTTGTCTCAGTTCTGAGTTGGTTGAACCCATTATTAGAGATAGACAAAGGTACGACAATTGGTGAGGTAACTTGACTAGATTATATGTCTAAGGATTTCTTGTTAGCCTACTAGAGCTTCCAAATAGAGTGTATGGGTTCAAGTGTTATGTCAATGATAGTCTACTATGCAAAATGATATGCTGGATGTTACAGGTTCTTGTTTGAAGTATGATGCCTAATTTTCCTCATGTTTATGAAGGTTATGCATACCTAAGTGAGATGTTATGCATAGTTCTTGTAGAAATTATATTTTTTCCCGCACGTTTAGTGTCGAATCATGTACAAGTTTAGATAAATTTCAAACTTAGGTTTAAGGGGAATAAATTTATACATTGGATAACACTATATAATATAGAAAAATAATAAAAAACATAAGAAAACACAAAAACTGTTAAATTTGATTAAATTCAGCTAAGTAAAAGTTTCGAGTCAAATTCAAAAATCCTATAATCTAAGGGGGTCTAAAATGACTTTATTAAAGTTTGGTTTTCATTAATCCATATTTAGTATAAATAAAAATTATCCACTACCCTTTAATTATAGCTTATTTCAACAATTACTTTGATTATCTATCCCAACCTCGAAACATTTACTATTACTGAATTTTGTCGGTTTAACACTGAAAACATTTGTTTCATTTATACATATTACCTAAAATACCACAAAAAAACAATAAAATAGACCTAGATCAATGTTTGGAAAGGTCATGACAAGCCCTAAATCACCAAGGTGATTAAGGACTTGGGGTTTTTGAATTACACTAATCGAAGTTGTCTTGACAAACCACCCTAGGCCCAATGAACCAAGGGACTAACCATCATTAAAATGACCACAAAGTAGAATTTAAATGACAAATAAACCCAAACATATTATCTACACAAATATCTAAGGAAGGAAACCAAGACACTTAGGAGGTAATCAACCGTTACCGAAACTAAACCGATTTGGTTCGCCACCTAGTTTAGGCAGTAAATAAGAAATAAATGACCATACCATCAAGAATTTAATGCTTTTAATGACATTGATAGGACACATTCAAGGGATGTAGAAATTGGGAGCAAAATAGCTTAGGTTTAATCGAAATCACTAAAATGTGATTACCCATTTTCGAAACCAAATCAAATTGGTTTGCCACCTAGCCAATGCATTCAACAGACATCCCATGAATAATTTAATGCTTGGTATAACATGGAGGGGGTAGTTTAAAGGTATCAAGATATTTTCATCAAAATATCTTAGGGTCAACCAAAAACCTTGAAATCCAACTATCAATTACAAGGAAAATTAACCCAATTCAATCCAAAACCAACTAGATGTGTACGTACCATGTAATAAGTCATCATATAACATTAAATTACAAGTAGTACATTGAATCCACATACATTGCATCTTGAAAGCATTGATGGAAACTAAACCAAAATAGTGAAACTAACTAGTACTTAACCCCTAAACTAAACTGAAAGTGCCACATCTTGCCATTAATGCACCTATGTGAAACCAATAGGATTCAAAGGAGTGTAATGATTGGTAATGATTTCCAATCATTAGAAAATCTCGAAAAAGATTTGGTAATGATTACCATATCTTTGAGAATCTTCCATTCCTCCTAAAATTCATTGAAAGGTGATCAAAACAAGAATGAGAGATCAAGTCCCTTAGGATAAATAGTCATAAAGGAATGGCCTGGAATACCCTGTGCATGTGTGAATGCCCAAGGTCCTGGCCTATAAAAAGAGGATGCTGGCTCTAATTTTTTTTATGTCTTAGAATCCTAACTTCTCTCTCTAAGCTCAAGCAATACTCTTGGGTGCTAGAATTTTCAAGCAATTCTATTGAATAAAACACTATTATTCTGCTGAAATTGGGTCCTGGAGGTCGTTCTCGAAGTTCTTAGAGTAATAACTCAAGAAGTTAAAGGCCATCGATTGAGTTCAAACTGAGAAAATCAAGAAGGAGAAGAAGGTACTGGTTTAGGGAAAGACCACTCCCCTAAACTTGGTATATGTCTTGACCATCCCTTAATCTTGCCTTAAATTTCATGTATTATACTTGTACATAGTAGAATCATGTAGATATCATGCTTCAATTGCATGTACAGAACCTAAATAACCTATAAATAACTGAAAAACATTAAATTTATATCTTATAAACCAAACCTTATTAAAACGTTTCAAGATCATGTCAAGAACATAAAGAACATGTGAGGAACCAAATCATTCGAGAACATGTTAATAACATGTGAGGTTCCAAACAAAACATCTATCACACTATGAATTGTGCATAATCTCTACGATTCTCACAGGAACACTTTAAACTGAACTTTTTTAACTGTTAACCTAACCATATAAACTATTAATAAACTGATTTGTTTCATGAAAAATGTCAAGATCACAACATGGTAGGCTAGTGGACTGACACCTATATATAGTATATACTACACCGACAAACTCTTGTGGCTAAAAACTTGGGATAAAGGGAGGGCCTCCATTCCTTTGGGGATATGTGTGATTCTTCTTCAGAAACCTTCTCATTTTTCTTAGTTACAAGTACGACTTGCATAAATATATTGTATTTTATTTTCTTTTTAACCAAACAACTTATAAACAAAATTAAACTAATGAGTTCGGTTAAGATGTTCTTGACAAAATCAAAGAGATTATGTATACATCATATTTTGATTAATGTTTTGTTATAAAGATAAAATGAACTAAAACTTGTTTGTAACCCTAATATAAATGAACTACGTGATGACCTGATCTTTGGTTAACCCCCAAAGTACGTAGGTAACCCAAATAAGGATTCGACCACTTTTAATAAATAAAACCATATCCTTTAAACCTTTTATAGACAAACTATGTAAAGACCTAATTCTCAATGATATAAGACACGTAGGCAACGTATATAAGGTTCGGTCTCTTAAAAATAACAAAAATATTTTCACTTCATATAGGTTTCATATTTACAATTCTGCATATTGTAAACTGCTATTGGGTTGTCACTGCCTAGGATAGTGTAGTATTTACTGCTTTCATTATGTAAAAAACTACAAAAATATTTTCATTTTCATTTATAGTTGCATAATAGATAATTAAACTTTTATTGCTTTCATTATAACAAAATACATGAAAAAGGGAAAAATTTAAGAAAGGTAATTATTCTTGTCTAAGTAGATAAAAAAATTACTTGGGTATTTGTTTAACATTTAATATTTATTTAAACTAAGGTACCATTTATGGACGGGTGTCTTGGGGTGCGTAAAGTCTTTCCCTAGCATAACCGACCCCCCGAACTTTAACAATATCTCTTCTACATAAACCTTATGAAGTCAAAATATGGGTCCTTTTAAAATAGAAATTAATTTATAAAAATCCTAGTGACCTAGCACACCATTTAACCCATGCTGGGTGGAGACTCCTTTTAAAATATAAAATCCTGACCCACGAAGTTTTTCAAACATGACACCTAGAAAAATCCTAGAAAAACCATTTCAAAATGAACGAATTTGGAGGACTTAGAGAGGGAGAAATAAAACTTGCTTTTTCTTCTTCACAAATCACTACTTCTTTCGCTATGAAAATTTGTGGTATGTCACTGTGCGTGTAGTATTTTGATATTGACTTATGTATTGTATGATTTTATGATTCCCAAATCTATAATGCTTTCCTAGGGAATACATTATTTATTTAGAGTTGCCAATTTTTCCAATAATGTTTGCACTATATACCTTTTTCTATTGGCCATCTCCACTGGTTATTTCCATCTTGTCTCTAATACAAAAAGTTGACCAAAGCTTTTCAGAGGATTTTTTCTCCTTTGCTCCTTCTTATGTTGCAATTGGAATTCTGATCGCGATTTTTCTTCGAACAGTCTCTGGGTTTTGGTTGAAAGATGGAAAGGTTTGGACAAGAATAATAGAGGGTTATTTCGTGTCTTGCATGGTTGAGATCGGGGTTTTCCAGAAAGGAACATCTGGCTTAGAATTTGAGATCATTATTGATTAGGCTCGGGTTTTGAATAACTTTTGGATGAGTTTTGGGAAAAAGTTCAAATGAATAGCTTATTTGAACAAAGATTCTTCTTTTTTTCTCCTCTACTTTCTCAAGTTCATTTCTAATGTTTTAGGCATTATACCTATACGTGCCATATATATTTCACTTTTCACTTTTATGCAATATTATTTTTACTAGAGTATACTCATGTAATCACATTCAAACGTTCAATTATCCCAATGATTGTCACGATTTTTTGCATTGAATTAATCTAAATTATGATAAAGATAAGTTCAATAGTAATTTAGACAAAATATTCAAAGTTATTAGTTAAAAGAGGTTGTTTACTTTCAATTCCATCAAGTTTTGATAAATGATATTTTTGAGATTGTTATTGAGATTACCTAGGCCCTGTATGCTACCTGAGGTTTCTTTGACGACTTTGATTCACTACATTTGTCTTGAACTAAAGGCGAGCATAAGGGGCCTTCCGGAGATGACTCAAAGGAGGGAGAAAAAAGTGATGGAAAAATAAGTGTTAGTTAATGATGACTAACGAATGTTGTTTTATCTTGGAAGTGTTTGGAGAGATATTTACGTTTTTCTTTCTTGTTTTTCTTATGTATTCATTGTAGCAAGTAAGGACTCATTCTTTCTATGTAATCTATGTGGCGAGCTTTGGGTAGGGATCCTAGTCCAGTTGGCCTATGTCAATAGGTGTTGAGACACCCCTACGGCTTAATACTCGGATATCACAAAGAACGTGATTCGCCTAATTGCTTTCGTGTGAGCACTCAGTGTTTATAATGTTCTAAGACTGGTCTTGATTTTATTGTTTTTCTCTTAGCACGGACTTTCAGGATTTTTACATTTTTAGATAATTATAGTAGTTTGAGTCAGTCTCGAGGTCTTCGTTGATTTCTCCATTATCCCTGGCTACTTCCATTATTGGAGTTTATCTTGGTAAGGTCTCATTGTCTTCTTCGAATCTTGGTGGTATTCAATTTTACGAGGTTTATCCTACCTTTTATTTTAAGTAGGTTTCTATGTGCGTCTGGAGGCAACCCAAGTCAAAAATAAATTAAATCCGTTACAGCCGACTTGATTCAGAGGCGAGATTCTCTCACCTCCCAGGTACATGTTCTAAACCCCCGTCTTTATTATAATGCTTTATGCTTTCATTGGGATCACTGATGGGTTATTATGGACATTGCCTGTTTTAAGTCTGGAGGTGATGGTTAGTATGTTAGTATGTTTTATTGTTTTCTATGTATGCATGTTTGTTTAGGATTAGTTTGTTTAGTTTAGTTGTTGTTTTGTGATATGTTGTGACTTAATCTGGGCCATCACTCTATGATGAGTCTGTCCCCTGATTGTTTATTGAGGTCAAGCTTAAAGCTCATTCATGTGTGTTCTGTGTGCTTGACGTATCGTTTTAGTAAAAGTCATTGTAAATCCTAAATGCATGAGCACGTAAACTCAATGTATAACTTTCCAATTGATTTGAAAACGATTATCTGTTAGCCAAGTTCATGACAATAGGGATTCTAGAACTTGATTTGGGGGAAATTCGAGGCGAAATCCTAGGCGAGGTAGTTCGGGAGATATGATTTAGGCATTCATTTTGATCGCTTTAGCCTTTTAAGCTTACCTTGTTAAATGTTTATCCCTCGTTACTCTATCGAAACCTAAAAAAAATCGTTTCAATTCGAAACACTTAACAAATACTCTGGCCAATAAAACTTCTTCCTAAACCTATATCCCTGAGCCAAAGGCACAATTAGAGTGAATCAAGTTAATATTCATTATGCTACTTGTGTGTCGGAGCGTTTATTACGCGCTCGCGTATTAACTACTCACAAGTGTACGAGGTTAAAGTTTTAGTATAGTGTGATCGTGAAAGATCTGGTCTGGTTATCGTATCCACAGGGATTGGTGTCATTACTATCGAGTACCACGTTTGTCATGACCTAACTTTATCTAGGCCACCAAAAATATAAATAATTAATTAAACTAAACTAATATAACCTAAATTATATATACTAACATACTAACATGTTTTAGGGGAAAGAATTTCATAGGGATTAACATGTTTACAAATACGTGTTCGATCTCGATTTCCTCACGTTTACGGTGTTTGACCTATTTGACAATCTCGGTTCGTAAACTCTACCGCTACCTCTCCCAATTGTAAGACAGGGAAGTACATGACTTCGAGTCAACGAATAAATCCCCCTCAATGTCTTAACGACCCTAGGTCACGTGAGTCTCACCCAACGTCATTGATTGCACACAATCCAACTCCCGGCCGGGTCATTGGATTGTCGTGTTGTGTTTACCCTATCGACAAGCTCGGTTCTAAAACTCCACCGCCACCTCTCTTGAGTGTAAGACAAGGGAATACATGACTTTGAGTCAATGAAGAAGTCCCCTCAATGTCTTAATGACCCTAGGTTACGTGATTCTTGCACCAACGTCATCGATTATCCACAATCCTCACCCCGACCGGGTTATTGAATCGTGGCGTTTGTTTACCCTAATCCGAATCTGAGGTTTGTCAAACCTCTTATTCTCCATGTATCTAAGTAAGCGTAATAAACAAACAATAAGATAAACTCAATCAAACTATCAAGAACAAACAAAAACGCAATACCGAAATCATCCAAACACATATTTATAAATTTATTGTTAATCCCTATACAATCCATATTTAACTCATGGTCATAACCATATAAACATTGAAATCAAGCTAAACATGTTCACAAAATCCTAAGTTAAAGAAACAAGGGAAGAAATCGAAGAATTTAGCCTTCTTCGAAGTTTAGCTGCTAAGAACGTTCAATGATTGCTTCGCCGTCTTCTTCTCCTTCGGAATATGAGCTCTCTCTCTAAAACTCCTCTATCTACCCTTAGATATATTCTAAAGGGCTCAAAATGCCAAGAGAGCCAAAAATGAGAGATGGGAGTGGCTTAAATAGGGAAAATATCTAATAAATATCCTAGGCTGTGCAGAGGTCACCGCCTAGGCGGTAAGTAGGTTGGTTGGTTAATCACTGCAGCGGTGAAGACAATGGCTAATTAGGATGACATTCTGTAGTTTCACTACCCAGGCGGTGAATCTCATTGCACAGGCAGTGAGTGTCAAGCAAGAATAGGTCAGTCTTTGTATTTTCACCGTCGCGGCGAAGGTCTGGACACCACGATGGTGGGCTTCTTTCAAAATATTGCCACCTTGCTCGTTTTTACACCGTTTTTTGACTGTTTTTGGTTCGATCTCATTGTTTTCACTCCAGTTTCCTATCTTTTCACTCCACAGACCTGATTTATACAAAAAAGAATAAAAACTAATTAAAACAAAATAAAAACGCTATAAAAAATACTCTAAAACTAACAAAATCGGTTTGGAAACATGTAGGTAAATCACACCTATCAAATACCCCAAAACTTGGAATTTTGCTAGTACTCGAGCAAAACACACACACGAAAATGAAAAACACAACTAAATGAAATAACAAACAACCTAAAACAATCTAAACATAACGGTATGCGAGTTTTACATTCTTCTAACCGCCAAGTCATTTTTTTCCTTAACAACTGCCAGTCGTAGAGAGTTCAGGCGGTAAAACACATCATGTGATTCTAGAATTTCGACATGCAATAATGGTGAATGCTATTCTAGATCCTGTAAATGTGTTAGTGTGAGACTCAATAATATAGCAATACAATGACCGAATTGGATTATGCCCCAACGAAATTCACGACGTAGACCGTAAATGACTAGGATTTCTATATGCCTGATTAGGGCCCACTCTCCACTAATGTAGGCTTAGAAGCTCATAGAGATCAGAAGGACTTGGTTCGGTTATGGAATATTTGGCCAAGGGTAATTTTGGAATAGAAAAGGAGTTAACGTTGTTAATTTAACGTTGTTAACTTAACGTTACCCAAGGCTCAATGCTTGATACATTCACTCTCGAACCCCCATAGAAAGATTGCAAACAATCCCGAACAAACATTGATGACTGACGTACTCACTTGTCAAAAGAAACATAATATATATATATATATATATATTTTAACTAACCACACCCCCAAACTCATTCGATTAGTATGATTGCACAGGTGTGGTTAAAACAAAAGAATAACGATAAGTAAGTACTCGAATACTGAAAAATTGTATGACAGAGTATTTGTTACATGCTCGCATATTGACTACTCACAAGTGTACGAGGTCAAAGTTTTAGTATAGTGTGATCATAAAAGATCAGGTTATCTTATCCATAGGGATTGGTGTCATTACTATCGAGTACCGCGTTTGTCATGACCTAACTTTATCTAAGCGACAAAAAATGTAAATAATTAATTAAACTAAATTAATATAACCTAAATTATATATACTAATATACTAATATATTTTAGGGGAAATAATTGTATAGGGATTAACGTGTTTACAAATACGTGTTCGATCTCGATTTACTCACATTTACGGTGTTTGACCTATTGACAATCTCGGTTCGTAAACTCTACCGCCACCTCTCCCAATTGTAAGAGGGGGGAGTACATGACTTCATGTCAATGAAGAAGTCCTCCTCAATGTCTTAACCACCCTACGTCACGTGAGTCTCGCCCAACATCATTGATTGCACACAATCCAACTCCTAACCGGGTATTTGGATGGTCGTGTTGTGTTTACCCTATCGATAATCTCGGTTCTAAAACTCCACTGCCACCTCTCCCGAGTATAAAATGGGGGAATACATGACTTCAAGTCAATGAAGAAGTCCCCCTCAACATCTTAACGACCCTAGGTCACGTGAGTCTTGCCCCAATGTTATCGATTATCCACAATCCTAATCCTGATCGGGTTATTGAATCGTGACATTTGTTTACCCCAATCCAAATCCGGGTTTGTCAAACCCCGTATTCTCCATGTATCTAACTAATCATAATAAACAAACAATAAGATAAACACAATCAAACTACGAAGGAAAAGCATAAATGCAACACTGAAATAATCCAAACACATATTTATAAATTTATTGTTAATCCCTATACAATCCACATTTAACTGGTGGTCATAACCGTATAAACATTGAAATCGAGCTAAACATGCCCACAAAATCCTAAGTTGAAGAAACAAGGGAAGAAATCGAAGACGTTAGCCTTATCCAAAGTTTAGCCGCTAAGAATGTTCAACGATCGCTTCGCCATCTTCTCTTCCTTCGGAATGTGAGCTCTCCCTGTAAAACTCGTCTATATACCCTTAAATATTTCTAAGGGGCTCAAAATGCCAAAAGAGCCGAAAATGAGAGAGGGGAGTGGCTTAAATAGGAAAAATATCTAATAAATATCCTAGGGCATGCAGAGGTCACCACCTAGGTTGTGGGATTCACCGCCTAGGCGGTGAGTAGGTTGGTTGGTTGATCACTGCGGCGATAAAGACAGTGGTGGATTAGGATGACATTCTGCAGTTTCAACGCCTAGGCAGTGAATCTCCCTACCTAGTCGGTGAGGGTTCAACAAGAATAGGTTAGTCTCTGCATTTTCATCGCCGCGGCGGAGGTCTGGACACTGCGGCAATGGGCTTCTTTCAGAATATTGCCACCTTACTCATTTTTCCCACCGTTCTTCTGCCATTTTTGGTTCAATCTTATCGTTTTTGCTCCAGTTTCCTATTGTTTTGCCCCAAACACCTGATTTATACAAAAAGAATAAAAACTAATTAAAACACTATAAAAAATACTCTAAACCTAAAACAACCGGTTTGGAAATATGTAGGTAGATTACACCTATCAAATACCCCCAAATTTGGAATTTTGCTAGTACTCGAGCAAAACACACACACGAAAATGAAAAATACAACTAAATGAAATAAGAAACAACCTAAAACAATCTAAACATAACGACATGCGAGTTTTACATTATTCTAACAGCCAAGTTATTTTTTTCCTCAACAACCGCCAGTCATATCGAGTTCTGGTGGTAAAACACATCATGTGGTTCTAGAATTTCGACATGCAATAATGGTGAACATTATTCTAGATCCTTTAAATGTGTTAGTGCGAAACTCAATAATATGGCTATACAACGACCGGATTAGATTATCCCCCAACGAAATTCAGGACGTAGACCGTAAAGGACTAGGATTTCCATATGCCTGATTGGGGTCCACTTTCCATTAATGTAGGCTTGGAAGCTCATAGAGATTAGAAGGACTTGGTTCGGTTATGGAATATTTAGCCAAGGATAATTTTGGAATAGAAAACGGGTTAACGTTGTTCACTTAACGTTACCCAAGGCTCAACGCTTGGCACATTCACTCTTAAACCCCCATAGAAAGATTAGAAACAATCTCGAAGAAACATTTTTGACTGACGTACTCACTTGTCAAAATAAACGTAATATATATATATATATATATATATATATATATATATATATATATATATTGTAACTAACCACACCCCTAAACTTATTCGATTAGTATGATTTCACGGGTGTGGTTAAAATGAAAGAATAACGACAAGTGAGTACTCGAATACCGAACCAATCTGAAATTCGCCCTAAACCCAACCGCTCATATCAAGTAGAATATATGAATGCTAGCTTGATTTACTCAAATGTGCCTTTAAATTCAGTGATTAAGGTTTGGGAAAAGATCAACAGGCTAGGGTATTTGTTTATGTATTTAGAATTGAAATGGTATTAAGGCTTTGGCAGGGTAACGAGGGATAAACATATAACAAGGTAGGCTTAAAAAGGCTCAAGCGACAAAAAGAATGCCTAAATCACGTCTCCTGAACTACCTCGCCTAGGATTTCTCGTCAAGCTTGCCCTTAATCAGGTTCTAGAATCCTTAATTTGTCATGAATTTGGCTAATCGATAATCGCCCTCAAATCAATTGAATAACTATACATTGAGTCTATGTGCTCGTGCAAATAATGATCTACAACATTTTTTTCCAAAAAAGTATAGTCAAGCACACATAACACACATGCATGGGTATTACCCTTGACCTTGAAAACAATCAGGGGTAATCTCATCATCGGGTAACGTCCCAGATGAACGCAAAACTCAGCATGCAAACAACAACACAAGAACATAAACACATTCTCACCTAAACAAACATGCACACGGGAATTCAATAACATATAAAACATACTATACTACACATTACTTTCGAACTCAAAACGGACAGTGTCCTCAGTGATCCCAATAATGGTTCTCAACATATGAAATTTAAGCATGTTGACGAAGGGGGTTTAGAACACGTACCTGGGAGGCAAGAGAATCTCGCCTATGAATAAATTCGACTGTGATGGATTTATTTATTTGACCTTGGGTTGCCTCCCAAGAAGTACGTGGTTTAATGTCTTTGGCCATACATTTTCAGAATGCCCTCAAGCTTGGCGAGGTTTTACTTTGTTCAACTCGATCTTTCAATGAAACACCTCACCGACTTATGTGCGTGGCCCCGCATAATAAACGGCTTGGAATCCCATCAAAAGAGATGCATCAATACCTGTCGATCTAACATCGGCAAGTACCCTGCATGAAAAACAAAAACAAAACTACAAATAAAAATTATATACAAAAGAAATGCCTAAAGTGAAATCAATTCATTTACACACAATATCGACAATAACCAACAAAACAATATCCGGTAACGGTGCCAAAAACTTGGTGGCCATTACCAGAAACTGAATATGACAACAACCAATCCCCGGTAACGGCGCCAAAAACTTGTACGATGGAGCGTTTATTACACGCTTGGGTATTGACTACTCGCAAGTGTACGAGGTCAAAGTTTTAGTATAGTGTAATCGTGAAAGATTAGGTTATCATATCCAGAGGGATTGGTGTCATTACTATCGAGTACCGCGTTTGTCATGACCTAACTTTATCTAGGCAACCAAAAATGAAAATAATTAATTAAACTAAACTAATATAACATAAATTATCTATACTAATATACTAATACATTTTAGGGGAAAGAATTGCCTAGGGATTAACGTGTTTACAAATACGTGTTCGATCTCGATTTACTCACGTTTACGGTGTTCGACCTATTTGACAATCTCGGTTAGTAAATTCCACCACCACCTCTCCCGAGTGTAAGACGGGGGAATACATGACTTTGAGTCAACGAAGAAATCCCCCTTAACATCTTAACGACCTTAGCTCACATGAGTCTTGCCCCAACGTCATCGATTGTCAACAATCCTAACCCTGACCGGGTTATTGAATCGTGGCATTTGTTTACCCTAATCCGAATCCGGGGTTTGTCAAATCCCATATTCTCCATGTATCTAACTAAGTATAACAAACAAACAATAATATAAACACAATCAAACTACGAAGAACAAACATAAACGCAACATCGAAATCATCCGAACGCATATTTATAAATTTATTTTTAATCCCTATACAATCCACATTTAACTCGTGGTTATAACCGTATAAATATTGAAATTGAGCTAAACGTGCTCAAAATATCCTATGTTAAAGAAACAAGGGAAGAAATTGAAGAACTTAGCATTGTTCGAAGTTTAGCAGCTAAGAACATTCAATGATCACTTTGCCATCTTTTCCTCCTTCGGAATGTGATCTCTCCCTCTAAAACTCCTCTATTTACCCTTAGATATATTCTAAGGGGCTCAAAATGCCAAGAGAGCCTAAAATGAGAGAGGGGAGTGGCTTAAATAGGGAAAATATTTCAAAAATATCCTAGGCTGGGCAGAGGTCACCGCCTAGGCGGTGAGTAGGTTGGTTGGTTGATCACTACGGCGGTGAAGACAACGGTGGATTAGGATGACATTCTGCAGTTTTCCTGCCGAGGTGGTGAATCTCCCACCTAGTCGGTGAGTATACAACATGAATAGGTCAGTCTCTGCATTTTCACCGCCATGGCGGAGGTCTAGATGCAGTGGTGGTGGGCTTCTTTCAGAATATTGCTGCCTTGCTCGTTTTTCCACCGTTCTTTGACTATTTTTGGTTTGATCTCATCGTTTTCGCTCCAGTTTCCTATATTTTTGGCCCATACATCTAATTTACACAAAAAGAATAAAAACTAATTAAAACATAATAAAAATGCTATAAAAATTACTCTAAGACTAACAAAACCGGTTTAGAAATATGTAGGTAGATCACACTACTTGAAGTTAACGATTGGGTTTAGGGCTAACTTTTCTTTGGATTGGTATTTGAGTACTCAGTTATTGTTTTTATTTCATTTAACTCACACCCATGAAATTGTAATAATCAAATAAGTTTGGAGGTGTGGTTCATGTAGAAAAAAAAACCAAAAAAAAAAACATGTATATACGGTTTTATTTTTCGTTTCTTTTTAACAAGTGAGTACGACATTCTTAAATGATTGTTCAGGATTGTTTCAATTTTATTTGTGGGGTTTCGAGTGTGAAGGTGGCAAGCATGTGCCTCGAGTATCGTTAAGTTAACGATGTTAATCTATTTTCGATTTTTGATATACCTTTGGCCATTTTCCAAAACCAAACTAAGTCCTAATGATCTTTTTGGATTTCTAGGCCAATATTTGTAGAGAATAGAACCCAAGTCAGGCTTATGGATTCCCTATACCTTTTTCTGTTTTAGTCATGAGCTTCTTTGGTGGATAATCCAATCTGATCGATGGATAGTTGAATAATGGAGTTATATTACACACACTTTAATGGGATCTAGAATGTCGCTAACCATTATCAAATGTTGAAATCCTAGAACACCATATGGTGTGTTTTATTCTTGAATTTGATAAGATTGGGGGTCGATGAGGGAAAAATTGTTTGGCCGATAGATGATATTCAAAACTTCCATATTATTGCTTTTAGTTTTTAATTTTGTAATTACTTGTTATATTTTCTTGTATTGTGTGGGTGTTTTGCTCGAGGACTAACAAAATTCCAAGTTTGGGGTATTTGATAGGTGTAATTTATCAATCTATTTCCAAATCGAACTTGTTAGTGTTCGAGTATGTTTATTATGTTTTATTATGTTTTATTATAAATCAAGTGTGTGGGATGAAAATGGATAAAAACAGATTATAAACGATCAAATCGGATCAAGAGCGGTGGGAAAATAAGCAAAAGGTCAAAATTCAGAACCTGCAGCCCACCGCCGTGTCGGTAAAACTGCCATCGCAATGCAAAAAAGGTCCAAAGCCACTGAACATCCACTGCCATGGTGGTGAAACAAAAAAAATGTCTCTGCTCCCACCACCGCATCCACCACCACAACGGTGACACTACCAACATGCCTACCGCCGCGGCGGTCACTCTATACTGATTTTAGATATTTTTGTTCCCTATTTCTTTTTCCCTTCTCTCCATTTTTCCAAGAGAACTCATAGGTAGATAGATAGAGTAGAGAGTGTTTTGGGGAGTGCTCAACCAAATCCGAAGGAGAAAAACACGTTCCGAATAAAGAGAAGCGATCTCGGAACGTTTTTAGCGTCAAATCTTTGGATAACAGCTAGTTCTCTTCATTTGTTTCTTTATTTCTTAACTTTGATTTATTGTTTGACCATGTTTATCTCATTTATCATTGTATATACGGTTATGACCATTAGCAAAACGAATATTGTATAGGGATTAATAATATTTATGAATATATGGTTTCGAAATCGGTGTTTCGTTAATGATTGTTCTTCATTATTTGATTTTGTTTACCATTATTCTTCAATTATATGCTTGTTTAGATATAATGAGAATATGGGATTTGACACTAGGGAGAAGTAACCCCAGATTCGAACTAGAGTTAAACACAACGCGATGATCTAATAACCCGGGAGAGAGTTAGAAAGTGTGCAATAAATGACGTTGGGGAAAGACTCATGTGACTATATGTTCAAAACATTTCTAGAGGGAGACTTCACTCACTTTATACTCGGGAGAGGGAGTGAGTGAGTTTACGATATAGAGGTTGTCAGATAAGTTGAACACCGTTAACGTAAGCCAAACAATTCAAACACATTGAAGTAAATAGAGTTAATCCCTAGATAACCCATCTCCCTAAAACATCTCTATATAGTATATATAGTATAGATTAGTTAATTAGTAATTTAGTATTACTATATTATTAATTATAAACCATTTTTTATTGCCTAAATAAAGTTAGGTTATGATAATTATGGTACTCGATAATAATCTCAACCAATCCCTGTGCCCTAACTCTTCTAATCTATACTAAAACTTGACCCGTACACTTGCGCTGAAAGTGGCGATGTAATATTTTGCCGCCACCCATCACATCAAGTGTCATTGTGAAGAATTAAATGCCAAAATAACACTTGGAGACTAGGTTCAATTCACCTTTGAAGAATTAATGGCAATCGAACCAAAATATTTCAAGTAATCGATACTTAGCCACCAAACCAAACTGAAAATGGTCAAATCAAGCCATAAATGCCCCATGTGCAATCCAATCATATCTAATGATTGATAATGATAACCAAATAATTGCAATCATTACCATAGATATTTATAGATTTGGTAATCATTACCAAATCTTTGAAAATCCTACAACATCTTTAAGATTCGTCTAAAACCATCAAACCACAAGGCATAAAGGATGAACTCTAAGCAAAATAGCGCCTAAGGAGCAGGCTGGGTTACTGTATGGCATAGAGTTTATTCCACGCTCTCATATTGACTACTCGCAAATGTACGAGATCAAAATTTTAGTATAATGTGATCTTGAAAGATCAGGTATCGTATCCATAGGGATTGGTTGTCGTTATTATCAAGTACCGTAATTGTCATGACCTAACTTTATCTAGGCTAAAAAGAATAATTTAAAATTAATCTAAACTAAACTAATATAACCTAAATTAATTTATACTAATTATACTAAAACGAGATAGTTAGAGGATGGATTATCTAGGGATTAATTTTATTTACTTAAACGCATTTGATTTCGTTTATTTTACAATAATAGTGTTCGACCTAATCGACAATCTCAGTTCGTAAACTCTCCCGCCACCTCTCCCGAGTATAAGACGAGGGAATATGTGAATTTGTGTCTATGAAGAAGTCCCCCTCAACATCTTAACGACCCTAGGTCACGTGAGTCTCACCCCAATATCATTGATTGCACATAATCCAACTTTCTTCCATTGTGTTTACCCTATCGACAATCTCAGTTCGTAAACTCCCTTACCACCTCTCCTGAGTGTAAGACGGGGAAATACACGACTTCGTGTCAACGAAGAAGTCCCCCTCAATGTCTTAACAACCCTAGGTCATGTGAGTCTTGCCGCAACGTCATCGATTATCTACAATCCAACTCCCTCCCGGGTTATTAGATCATCGCGTTGGTTTACCCTAGTCCGAATTCGGAGTTACCACTTCCGAGTGTCAAACCCCGAATTCTAGAAATATCTATCTGTGCATGATAAATAAACAACACAACACACACAATCAAAATAGCAAAAAACAATCATTAAAGAAACACAACTAAAACAAAACTGCATTTTTATAAATAATATTAATCCCATATATAATCCATGTTTAACTCATGGTCATAACCGTTTATACAATTAAAATCGAGCTAAACATGCTCAAACAACTATTTAAGATAAGAAATAAAAGGAAAAATGGATGAACTTAGCTGTAGTCCAAAGATTAGCCACTAAAACCATCCACTGATCGCTTCTCCTTCTTCGCGTGGTAATCTTTTCCTTCGAATTTGTTTGAGCACTCCCCTTACTCTCTCTCTATTCTATACCAAGCCCTAAGGGCTATAATGGACGGGGATAGAGAGAGGAAAAGAGAGGAGAGGGGTTTCAATTAGTAAAATATCTAAAAAAAATATCTAATCTGCTATAGAGGCCACTGCAGCGGCGGTGAGTAGGTCGGTTGGCTGATCGCCTTGGCGGTGAAGAAGGCAGTAGATTAGGTTGACATCCTGCATCTCCAGCACCGTAGCGGTGGTCTCGCACCACGACGGTGGATGTTCAGCAAGGATAAGTCATTCTCTGCAATTTTACTATTGCTGCGGAGGTCTAGACGCCGCGGCGGTGGGCTTCTTTCAGAATATTGCCGCCTTGCTCATTTTTCCACCGTTTTTCGACCATTTTTGGTTCGATGTCACTGTTTTCTCTCCAATTTCCTATCTTTTTTCCCTACACAACTGATTCATACAAAAAATATAAAAACTAATTAAAACATAATAAAATAAATATAAAAACTACTCTAAAACTAACAAAACCGGTTTTGAAATAATAGGTTGATCACACATATTAGTTACCCTACACATTGGCCAATATATAGGGTTCCTGGCCTATTAATAAAGGGTTATTTTTTCATAATGAAAAGAGTTGGAAATAAGAGCTTATGTTTCTAGGCTCATTTGTTTCTCTCGGGTCTTGAGAATTCTCAAGACTCATCTTCCATAAACACCCCAAAATTTTGTCGAAATACCTTCCCGAAGGAGTACTTGGTGATCTTAGAGGAAGATCTCAAGAAGTTGATGGCGAACGATCTAGAACAGTTGAGAAGATCCAAAGAAGGAGAATAATGAAAACGTTTAAGAAAAGACCACTCCGCTAAGCTAGGTATGTTTTCTTAAACATCATTTTATGTTTTCTTAAATATAGTTATCTTTCCTGTATATAGCATGTTCCTGTAGTTTTCAGTCTTATGCTTCATGTACATTGTATATATATCAAGTAATCAAGTACAAAACGTTGAAAACATGGAAAAGTCATCAAACCATGTCAAAATTAACCAAGAGCATGAAGAACATGTAAAAAACATGACAAAAACATCTATCACACCATGAGTTGTGCATAACATCTTTAATTCACTCAAAAACACTTGAAATCGAACTCCAAAACTCAAATCAAACCATTAACTGCTAACCACTAACTATCAATTGTTAATGACTAACTTTTACTTTACTGCAATAGTTTAGATCATAGCCCGACACTAAGTCTTCAGGCTCGTGGATTGGCAATGTATATATATATATATACACAGACATACACACACTACACTATTGAGACCCTTGTGGCTAAAAATTCAAAATAAATGGAGGACCTCTACTCCTTTGAGGATATGTGTGCACCTTTTAAAAAAATGTTTCTGTTTTTCTTAGTTACGAGTAGGATTGGAATATATACTATATAGTTTCTTTATTTTTAAAGTAATAACCTAAACATAAATACTAAACGTGCCTAAGAAAATAAGTTCTACTAGAATGTTCTTGACAAAATGAAAGGTATTATACATATGTCATTGTATGATTCATGTAATTGTCTCATAATATATCAAAACAAAATCAATCATCTTGCATAAATTAGCTACGTGCTGACCTGATTCTTTGCAATCTAAGATACGTAGGCAATCCACGTATAGGTTCGGTCACCTATCTAAATAAAAATCAGTTCATCTTGACAAAATGAAGTACATTTCAACTTGATTCCCTGTGACAACATGGATACATACGCAATATTTACATGGTTCGTTCGTAAAAAATAATATTTTTATTTTTATTTTTAATTTCATATGCTTTATCTATTGCTGGTAATTGATAGTCAACTATTTACATGCTTTACTTACATTAAAAATGCACAAAAAAGACAAAAACGTTAAAAAAAAGGTGAATTATTTTTGGTAAACAAAACCAAAGAAAATTACTTGGAATTTGTTTAAACATGAATATCTATTTAGATTGAGGTACCATCTTCAGACGGGTGTCTTGGGGTCTTTAAAACTTTCTCCGAGCATAACCAACCCTCAAAATTAAAGAAATCTCTAGTAAAAGGCCTTCACGAGTCAAAACTCAGGCCATTTAAAAAAATAGATTTCAAAAATCCCAGTGACCTAGCACACCATTTAACCCATGCTAGTTAGCGATTCATTTTTCAAACAAAATCCTGGCCTAAAGTATATTTTCAAAACCAGTGCCTAGAAAATCCCCTAAAAACTCAATTTCGAAAATTAATTGATTTTGAGGATTTTGAGAGAGATAAATTAAAACTTGTTTTCCTCTGCTTTTCGTTCTCTACTTTTTTTGCTTTAAAAAAATCGAGGGTGCGTCAATGATTGGAAATCATTGGTCATCATTAGAAATCATTAGATATGAATGGCTGGCACGTGGCATATTTAATGCATGGTACGACACTTTTTGGTTCGGTTTGGTCGCTAAGTATCGGTTAATCAAACTATTTCAGCTACATTACCATTAATGATTTGGAGGTTCATAGAATTTAGTCTCCATGTGTTATTTGGCATTTAATGCTTGAAAAAAAGACTTGGTTTGATGGGCATTAAGTACTCTTTAATGGAATTGAATTAGTTTCACTTATCTTGTAACAGTGTAGTCACATTTCAAGCAATTCGGTTCCTCTAAGATATTGTTCCCAAAATATCTTGGTGCCTTAAATTTGGTCTCTCTAAGTGATCCCAATCATTAAGTTCTTCATGGGATCCTTGATTTGTTGGCTCATTAATTCCTTGTCATGATGGCAAACTGGATTGGTAATTGTTAGTTACTTTTCACGGAACTTGGTTTCTTCATTAGATATTTTGGTAAAAAAATCTTGGAAATATCTTGAGCATTTGATGCTCATTAATGAGTCATTAAATGGTTAGTGGGGCCCTTGATGTGATGGGCTTTGATTACTAATCATGATGACTTTAGTTTGGTTGATTTCGAACTAAGTCCTAAGCTTTAGTTAGTTTGGGTAACTTAGACTTGTCATGGAAATTACCTTGGAGTGATCAAGGTATTTAGCTTGATTTATGGGGTGCCTAACACCTTTCCCAAGCATAACTGACCCCCCGAACTTTAAAGGAATATCAAGTAAAGACCAACAGTTTTTCAGTCAAAACTTGGGCCATTTAACTCAATGTTAGGTAGCAACTCTATTTTTTCAATATATCCCTACCCAAAGAACATTTTCAAAGCGTACGCCAAGAAAAGCCCCGACAACTCAGTTTCTAAAATGAACGAATTTTTTAGGATTTAGAGAGAAAACAAAATGAACATTGTTTTCATCTTCTTCTCGCTCTCTTATTCCTCTTTTTTCGAAATTAGGGGTGCATCACACTGGTCTAAAGGGCAAGCTGTCAGGAAATTTAGGTATGTATGTGGTCCTGACTGATTGGGCGAAGAATATAATGCATCCATTCCCTTCTTTGCATCTTTAAATTATTTTTCTATAAATTTTAGCCTTTCTACCAGTAGAGAAATTTTCTTGGATTGCTCTTTGACTTTTTTCTCAATATATTCGGCCTTTGGGGCGGCAGGCTTCGTCGATGCTAGATGCATTGTCTGAGACGTGGCTTCCCCAATCATTAATATATTCGATGATGGCAACCCAACATATATGGTATTTATACCAAAGCTGCATAAGTTAGTTGTGCTTATCAGATTAGTTGAAGAAGTTCATTTATTTGGATAACAACCTCTTTTGATATGGTCACCTCTTCTCTTAACTGCGATACTTCTGTAGGCCCTAGTGAATTTCTATTGATATCCTCCATTTGATTGAGAAGGTAAGCTTTGGCATGGCTAGAGGCAGAAAATAGAGGTTAGGAACTTTCTTTGGAAAAGCAATTTCCTTATATTATTGAACCAATTATCTTTTTATGATTAATACTTAAACCTTAATTTATGAAATATTGACCACTTTTCGGACGATGTGTATGCAAATGGGTATTGTTTGAAAATATAGACCTTGATAGAAAAAGTACTCAGACTTAAATCTAGGTTGGACTATGACATAACTTTTGTACCGTGGGGGTAAAGTACTCTAACTTATAAAATTGATCAGACCTGTTGATCCTAAGATTTTGATGAACAATTAAGTATTGATGTTTTGATGGAACTAATGTTTAATCGAGTGTTTCAGTGATTTAAAGTTCCAGTAATGAAGACTTCAAATTAAATGGATGAGAAATGAAGATGTCAAGATGAGGAAGAAGAATTAAGAGTTTGAAGAAATTTGGAAAAACAACCCCGGTGAATCTTAACTCTTAATATCCCATTTTGGAACACACACATGGCACAAAATGTATTTTATCTTTTATGTGTGTTTTGATTAAGTTAAATTATTTGCTCCTATATGAAATAAGAAGAAATATTTTTGAATGACTAAAATGGAATATAAGAATATTAGTGGAGCTAATCAAGAGAAGAAAATGGTTAAGAAGAAAATGGCTAAAGGGGCGAAATCATAAAAGAAAATAAGTTAAAAACGTATTTAGAGGAAGAAGAATTAAGAGTTTGAAGAAATTTGGAAAAATAACCTCGGTGAATCTTAACTCTTAATATCCCATTTTGGAACACACACATGGCACAAAATGTATTTTATCTTTTATGTGTGTTTTGATTAAGTTAAATTATTTGCTCCTATATGAAATAAGAAGAAATAATTTTGAATGACTAAAATGGAATATAAGAATATTAGTGGAGCTAATCAAGAGAAGAAAATGGTTAAGAAGAAAATGGCTAAAGGGGCGAAATCATAAAAGAAAATAAGTTAAAAACGTATTTAGAGAAGAGATCCAGTGGCAGCAGTCGACTGGTGAGTCAACCAGGCATAGAAGCCGTAACATTTTGTATCTCTAAGTCGACCGACAGGTCGACCGACGAAGAAGGGCTGAACTCTTTGAATCAACAAGTCGACTGATAGGTAGACCGGTGAAATAGTTCTTAACTCTCTGAATCTGTGAGTCGACTGGGCGGTCGACCTTTGCATGCAGCAGCGATAGCTTGGCTACAACCTGAGTTGGGCAGTTGACTGAATGCACTGTTTTAGGATACTGTTTGATCCAAGATTATATCCAAAAGTAGCTATTTTTTTTTATTGGGATTTGAGAGAAATTTAGGGTATATTATCTATATTTAAGATATGGTTCGTATAGTAATTAAATCCTATTAATATGGTTCATTAAATATTAATGTTTCTCAATTTGGTACTTGAAATAGATTCTATACTTATTTATTAAGATTGAGAAATACTTTGGGGGTTTAATTGAGAGACTTGAAAGATGTTTTTAAGCGGAATTAAACCTAAATGAAGTCCTTATGATATAAGGGGTTTATAAGAGCTTTTAATTATCAATACACATGTAAACTAGCTGTTAGAAGGTTGATTACATATTCCTTTAAATAGACCTGCGAATTTTATTTTTTGGGACTAATAATTCATTGAGAGAGAGCTAAAAGAGTTTAAATCATTTGTGAGGTTTTATAAGAGTTATCATTTTATGATATTGTGAGCTTTTCTAAGAGTGATTTTGAGAATCAAATGCAATCAATTTTTGATGATACCGAATTTGAAGCTACATTATTCTAATCATTATTTCTGTGGATTGCGGGTGAGATCTTTCTATATTACTTATTATTATTTTTTAATTCTATATTTGGAAAATTGATCTTAGGAATTGTTTATGTTTTTTGAAGAAAATATTTTTTACAAACAATTTCTTGAAGTTGATCACGTGCTCCAATTTGCTACCATATCTTGTTGAAATAAGATTTTTGTATCTCACGTATTTCTATCACTAGTTGGGATATTAATTGAGTTATTGTTTATCTAGGGTGGTAGAAGCTCCGAGTGAGATTTACTTCTTATCAATTTTTTATATTGGTGAGTTGTGACTGGTTAAATACTATTGGGGGTATTTAATCAAGGGTTGTCGGGTTTCAATATCTTTTTGTAAAGAGATTGAGGTAGTGATTTTTCCTGGATAAGAATTATATTGTGAGTAATTTGTAAATGTTCCATCCTTACCTGTGAAAATGATAGTTGGAGTATTTTGAGAGGTTTTGATTAGTTTGCCTTAGTGTTAAAAAAGAATTAGGTTAATCTTTAGCCTGTAAAAAGTAGAGGTTATTCCTTAGTCTGAGAAAATGATATTGTAAATGTTGATTTTGAGCCTGTAAAAGAATCAGTGTGCGGGTTTGGTTCCTACCTTTAAAAGGATCTTGGTTTTAGTGAGTGCGACCTCCGTGGATCTCGGGGGACTGGATTAGCCAAGAGTAACTTGGTGAACCAGTATAAATATTTTGTGTGCTGCTATATTTACTTTGCTATTTTTGCTGTTTGGGTGTGCACTTAGTTGATTATATTATTCCATTGTGTTATAAAGATAATAATTAATTTAGACTTAAAATTAATTATTTGATTTATTGAATTTTATTCTGATAAGTTTTTAATTACACAATTCACCCTCCCTCTTGGGTATTCTACTGGGCCAATAATTGGCATCAGAGCTGGTTTTGCTCGAATTATTTTGCTAACAAAGATCACATGGTGCACATAGTAGGCACACTAGCTGAGGGGCAGTCTACGCACCGACCACCCTTATTTGCAGGTGAAAGTTACTCGTTTTGGAAAGATAGGATAATAGTCTTTCTTTAGGCTACAAATTATGATGTGTGGCTAACAATCGAGGATGGTCCATTCATTCCAATGGAAAACGGAGTTGAGAAGAAGAAGGAACAACTCACTACTTCCGATAAGTACTCTCTATTAATTCTCAAGCTATCAATATTCTCTTTTGTTTTTTAGATGCTAATGAGTATTCGAGAGTTTCAGGTTGAAAAACCGCAAAGAAGATGTGGGATAAGCTCCAAGTCACCCACGAAGGGATAAGTCAAGTGAAGTAGTAAAAAATTAATGCACTTGTAAGAAAATTTGAGTTGTACAGGATGAAAGAGAATGAATCGATTTATGAGATGTACACTTGCTTAAACAATATATGCAACAATATGAATCAACTCGGAAAGTCATATTTTATGGAGGATAGAGTACGAAAGGTCTTAAGGTCCTTGACAAAAATATAGGAGTCAAAGGTGACGGCACTCGAGGAAGCCAAGGATCTTGGTAAATATGATATTGATGATCTCATTGACAATTTGATGACTCATGAATCAGCAATTAAAGGTTACGAGGATGATACCAGAAATGGCAAGAGAAAATCCTTGGCACTAAAAGTTCAAAAAACTTGAAGAAGCAGATGACAGTGATGATGAAAGTCTTGGTAGTGAGAAAGAGAAGAATGTATCACTTCTCACAAATAAATTTAGAAGAATGACTCAGCGCACATTCCTTGGGAAAAGAAATCTCAACATGTCTAAAGTGGAATGCTATAACTGTTATAAAACTGGTTATTTTCAAAATGATTGTCCCGAACCGAAGAAGGATAAAGAAAAGGAGAAGAAGAAGAAAGAAAAGAACAAAATAAGAAGAGTAAGAAGAAATTAATGAAGGCTACTTGAGATGATACTGATTCAAGTAGCTCAGAAGAATCAGATAGTGAGGATATGTCCATGCTTGCATTAATGGCCACTGGTGGTGAGGTAACCGATTGTTTAAGTTCTTGTCCTTTAAATTTTGATGAATTATTTGATGTTTATCAAGAACTTTCACATGATTATAAAAACCAGTGTTCTAAAATAAATGTCCTTCAAAGTATAATTAACACATTAAACGAGCAAGTGGTGGACTACGAATCTGAAAACAATAGGTTGAAACTAAATTGATGGATTTGCAATCAATTGTTCTCAAATTCACCGATAGTTAAAATAATTTGAAAATGCTTTTGGGAAGTTCACATGGAGTTTTTGATAAATCCAGTGTTGGTTTTCAGAAAAATCTTAAACAAAAATGCTTTCATAAATTCTTTTCTGAAATCAAGGATCTTGTGAAATATTTTAAATGTAACATTGTGGGGCATACTATTCGTACAAGTTTTACAAAAATATCTAACTATAGACAAGTTTGGGTTCCAAAAGAAGCTAAAATTGTCCCGACTAACAAGATCGGACTGACGTAGACTGGGTACTACTTAGGAACTATTTGAAGTGCTCCTTCCAGGTTATTCTAAAAGGATCAATAAGAAAGGATAAATGGTTCCTGGATAGTGGTTATTCTTGACACATGATGGGAGATAAAGAAAAATTTACATCTTTGACACCTAAAGTTGGAGGTCATGCGACTTTCGGAGACAACGCAAATGGTAAAATTGTAGGTATAGGTAATATCGGTAATGGTACTACTATGATTAAAGATGTGTTACTAGTTGATGGGCTTAAACATAATTTGCTTAGTATTAGTCAACTATGTGATAAGGGCCATAATGTAATGTTTGATCATGATAGATGCATCATTAAGAATAGTCATGATAGTAGTGTCTTGCTAATTGCATCACATTTTGAGAATGTGTATACTTGCTCTTTTGATGATTTAAATTCTCAAAATTTATCTTGTTTGAATATTTTATCTGAAAATAGTTGGTTATGGCATAGAAGACTTGGGCATGCTAGCATGGAATTAATTTCTAACTTATCTAAGAAAAATCTTATACGTGGCCTACCTGATTTGAAATATGTGAAGGATAAAGTATGTGATGTATGTCAATTAAGAAAGCAAGTTAGATCATCATTTAAGAAAAAGATGCACATTTCCATGTCTAGATGTCTTGAATTATTGTATCTTGATTTATTTGGGCCTAACTCTGTTGCTAGTTTTGGTGGTAAGTTTTATACATTTGTCATAGTTGATGATTATTCTAGACTTACCTAGGTAAATTTTCTTGCTAAGAAAAGTGAGGTTGCTTCGGTTCTTACTAAATTTTGTAAACATGTTTAAAATGAGAAGCAATGCTCTATTATTAACATTCGTAGTGACAGAGGAAGAGAATTTAAGAAAGATGAAGTGGTAAGTTATTGCGATGAGCATGGTTATGCTCATAATTTTTCTACACCAAGAACAGCGCCACAAAATGGTGTAGTGGAAAGGAAGAACATAACGATTCAAGAGATGGCCAGAACGATGCTAAATGAAAATCACTTACCAACCTACTTTTGGGCCGAAGCAGTAAGTATATCTTGTCACGTGGTAAACCGAGTACCAATTCGTAGAGGGTTTAACAAAACCCCATATGAAATCTGGAATGGTAAGACTCCTAATATTTCCTTTTTTAAAGTCTTTGGATGCAAATGTTTCATTTTGAATGGCAAGGACAATCTTGGTAAATTTGATGCTAAATCTGATTATATAATTTTTCTTGGGTGTGCTACTAACAGTAAGGCTTATAGAGTTTATAATAAACATACTTTAGTAGTAGAAGAAACAATGGATGTTGTTTTTGAGGAAGCTGATCCATTCTTGTCGACAAAGGTTTTGGATGATGATGATGCAGGTATCTTAAATAACCAAAACCAAGGTAATGATGTACCAAAATAATCTCAACAAAAAGAGGAACCTAAGGAGAAGGATTCGACTTTACCAAGAGCTATAAAGAAAGTACCAAGGCATTCAATTAAAGAAATCATCGGTAATTTCCAAAAATGTGTAAGTACTTGATCTTCTCTTAAGGATATAAATAATATTGCTTTCTTATCTCAAATTGAGCCTAAAAATATAAATGAGGCGTTAATTGATGAATCTTGGATTTCCGCAATGCAAGATGAATTAGTTCAATTTGAGCGGAACAAAGTGTGGTGTCTTGTTCCGAGACCAGATTTTCATCCAGTTATTGGTACTAATTGGGTATTTAGAAACAAAAAGGATGAATCTGGTATGGTAATTAGAAACAAAGTAAGATTAGTGGCACATGGCTATAATCAAGAGGAAGGAATTGATTATGATGAAACATATGCTCCTGTTGCAAGACTAGAAGCAATTAGAATGCTACTTGCCTTTGCATGTTCACGTAATTTTAAACTATATCAAATGGATGTAAATAGTGCATTTCTAAATGGCTTTCTAGCTGAAAAGGTTTACGTGGAACAACCTTTGGGATTTGAAAGTGATAAGTTTCCTGATCACGTATTTAAACTTCGCAAGGCTTTGTACGGGCTCAAACAAGCTCCGAGAGCTTGGTATGAGAGACTTAGCCAATATTTGATCGAAAATGGTTTTCGAAAGGGTATTTGTGATATTACACTATTTATAAAGAAAACGGATTCTGATATCCTATTAGTAAAAGTGTATGTTGATGATATCATTTTTAGATTTACTAATAAGGATCTTTGCCAAGAGTTTACTAATATAATGAAGGATGAATTTGAAATGAGCATGATGGGAGAACTGAATTTCTTTCTTGGATTACAAATTAAGCAAACCAAAGAAGTGATATTTATAAATCAAGCTAAATACACCAAGGAGCTACTAAAGAAATATGGCTTGGAAGTCGCTAAAGAGTACAAAACTCCTATGACAATGGTTAAAAACATAGAAAAAGACAATATGGGCAAAAACATTAATGTAAAAATATATCGAGGTATGATTAGTAGCCTGTTATATTTAACTGCTAGTAGACCTGACATTATGTATAGTGTTTATCTTTGTGCTAGATTTTAGTCTTATCCTAAAGAATCACACTTGACTGCGGTTAAGTGAATTTTTCGTTATTTAAAAGGGACGACTGACCTAGGATTATGGTATCCTAGGGGGAGTGATTTTAAATTGGTAAGTTACTCCGACACTAACTTTGTTGGTTGCAACGTTGAGCAAAAAAGCACAAGTGGATCATGTCATTTGTTAGGACATGCTTTGGTTTCTTGGTCAAGCAAGAAACAAAATTCGATATCCTTATCCACTACTGAGGCTAAATACATGGCAGCTGGTAACTGTTGTGCTCAAATTTTATATATTAAGCAACAGTTAAATGATTTTGGAGTTTGTATGGAGGAGGTTCCAATCTTTTGTGATAATAAAAGTGCTATATGTCTAAGTAAGAATCCTATATAGCACTCACGAACTAAACACATAGAGATTAGACATCATTTTATTCATGATCACATTGAGAAAAGGGATATTATTATTGAGTGTAATTATACCTCCGACCAGTTTGCTGATATTTTTACCAAACCACTAGCGGAAGATTAGTTTTTGAAAATCATTCGCGGTTTGGGTATGGCTAGGCATAATGATGTTTGCCTAGATTGAGTTACTTGTATTGGTTCCCCCCACTCTAAATTTTGTTTTTGAAGATGACAAAGGGGGAAAAATTAGATGATGTTTTATTAATGGGGAGAATTAGTCGATGTGTGATTAAGGGGGAGTATATTTAAAATAGCGCTTTAATTAAGTATTTTAAATTTGTGCAAAATGGGAAAAATTAGTAATGTTTGCTTTAACGAGTATTTTAATTTGCGCATTATTGAAATCTTTATTATGATGCTTTAATGAGTTAAAGAACCCCTTCTCGGATTCAGGAGGAGTGTGGTTATATTTTATTTTGAACAAAACATCAAAGTTAATTGTTATCATAAAAAAGGGGGAGATTGTTGATCCTAAGATTTTGATGAACAATTAAGTATTGATGTTTTGATGGAACTAATGTTTAATTGAGTGTTTCAGTGATTTAAAGTTCTAGTAATGAAGACGTTAAATAAAATGGATGAGAAATAAAGATGTCAAGATGATGAAGAAGAATTAAGAGTTTGAAGAAATTAGGAAAAACAACCCAGGTGAATTTTAACTCTTAATATTCTATTTAGGAACACACACATGGCACAAAATGTATTTTCTCTTTTATGTGTGTTTTGATTAAGTTAAATTATTTGCTCCTATGTGAAATAAGAAGAAATAATTTTGAATGACTAAAATGGAATATAAGAATATTAGTGGAGCTAATCAAAAGAAGAAAATGGTTGAGAAGAAACTGGATAAAGGGGAGAAATTGTAAAAGAAAATAAGTTAAAAATGTATTCAGAGAAGAGATCCAGTGGTAGCAGTCGACTGGTGAATCGACCGGACATAGAAGCTGTAACATTCTGTATCTCTAAGTCGACCGACAGGTCGACCGATGAAGAAAGGCTGAACTCTCTTAATCAACAAGTCGACCAATAGGTAGACCGGTAAAATAGTGCTTAACTCTCTGAATCTGTGAGTCGACCAGGCGGTCGAGCTATGCACACAGCAGCGATAGCTTGGCTACAACCTGAGTTGGGTAGTCGACTAGGCAGTCGACCGAACACACTGTTTAAGGATACTGTTTGATCCGAGATTATATCCAAAAGTAGCTATTTTTTATTGGGATTTGAGAGAGATTTAGGGGATATTATCTATATTTAAGATATGGTTCATATAGTAATTAAATCCTATTAATATGGTTAATTAAATATTAATGTTTCTCAATTTGGTACTTGAAATAGATTTTATACTTATTTATTAAGATTGAGAAATACTTTGGGGGGTTTAATTGAGAGATTTAAAAGATGTTTTTAACTGGAATTGAACCTAAATGAAGTCCTTATGATATAAGGGGTCTGGAAGAGCTTTTAATTATCGTGACACATGTAAACTAACCGTTAAAAGGTTGATTACATATTCCTTTAAATAGACTTGGGAATTTTATTTTTTAGGACTAATAATTCATTGAGAGACAGCTAAAAGAGTTTATATCAATTGTGATATTCTATAAGAGTTATCATTCTACGATATTGTAAGCTTTTCAAAGAGTGATTTTGAGAATCAATTGCAATCAATTTTTGTTGATACCGGATTTGAAGCTACATTATTCTAATCATTATTTATGTGGATTCCGAGTGAGATATTTCTATATTGCTTATTTTTTGTTTTTTTATTCTACATTTGGAAAATTGATGTTAGGAATTGTTTATGATTTTTGAAGAAAATATTTTTTACAAACAATTTCTTAAATCTAATTACGTGCTCCAATTTGCTACCATATGTTGTTAAAATCAGATTTTTATATCTCACGTATTTCTATCATTAGTTGGGATATTAATTACGTTTTTATTTATATGGGGTAGTAGAAGTTCCGAGTGAGATTTACTTCTTATCAATTTTTTGTATTGGTGAGTTGTAATGGGTTAAATACGGGGGTATTTAATCAAGGGTAGTCGGGTTTCAGTCTCTTCCTCTAAAGTGATTGAGGTAGTGATTTTTCTTGGATAAGAATTGCGTTGTGAGTAATTTGTAAAGATTTCATCCTTACCTATGAAACGGATTGTTGGAGTGTTTTGAGAGGTTTTGATTCTTGTGCCTTGGTGTTAAAAAATAATTAGGTTATTCTTTAGCCTGTAAAAAGTAGAGGTTCTTCCTTAGCCTGAGAAAAGGATATTGTAAAGGTTAATTTTGAGCCTGTAAAAGAATCGGTGTGCGGGTTTGGTTCCTACCTTTAAAGGAATCTTGGTTATAGTGGGTGTGACCTCCGTGGAGCTCGGGGGACTGAATTAACTAAGAGTAGCTTGGAGAATTAGTATAAATCTTTTGTGTGCTGCTATATTTACTTTGCTATTTTTGTTGTTTGGGTGTGCACTTAGTTCATTATATTATTCTACTGTGTTATAAAGATAATAATTAATTTAGGCTTAAAATTAATTATTTGATTTATTGAATTTTATTCTGATAATTTTTTAATTACCCAATTCACCCTCCTCTTAGGTATTCTATTGGGCCAACAATACCCCTTCCCAGCACAAAACAAAAAAAAAAAAAAAAAGATTTTGGACCTATACACAATGACATCTCTTTGTGATTGAGTTTACTTTGACTATTTGGCTAGTGAACCTTTGACGGATTCCTAGCAAAGGCTACATTTGGGAAAATTTTCAATCTGCCTTGATGAATTATTAAGGCATGTTTTTCATGTGCATTATTTTAGAGGCAAAAGTACCTATGAATTATTGAGGCAACCTTTTTATGTGCATTATTTAGGAGGTAAAAGTATCTATGAATTATTATGGCAAGCTTTTATACTGGTATTATTTTGGAGACAAAAGTAACTACGTATTTTTTTGTTGAGCTTAAGGCAATGTTGGGTCACAAAGAGTTTTTTCACTAAGCACTACGTTGGCAAAATAGGAATTTCTATTTATCTCCTTCGACTTGTTCACTAGTCTGTTCCATTTTTTTTTTGACTATGAATGAACTTGCAAATTATGAGTTATAACAGAAAGTCCTATGTTGTCTATGATGTCCTTTATTAGTCCTAGAGATTTCTTTTATGGTTCCGAAGCAAAAACTATATAAACAAAATGTACATAAAGTAAAGAAAAATATCTCTCCCCAACATAGTGTCCTATGCAAAAAAGGGTTTCATGGGTAGTGGTCTATCCTACGTTCACTATATAAACTTTGTGACTTTTCTACTAATGCATCCAATAAAGGTTTGTTTTCCAACTCTTTAAACCTCCACAACTTGAAGGAACATCCATCATTGGTTGGTGATCTGAGCGAGGAGAGGTTCGAAATCGATGCGCAACCTAGCTCATTCTAGCTCTTCTTTCTAATCTTGTCAGGTTTCATGATCAAACCAGGCAGCAGACTGCTCGAGCTTAGCCTCTACTATAATGTTGTGATATGCAAGGTATGATTGGTTCTCGTGCCTTGGGACAACTTACAAAAAATAAAAAGTAGTAATATAAAGAAATTAAATAAATGCAGAAAAAAAATAAAAATAAAAACAAACATTTAAAGTGTAGAAAGTAAAAACAGGAAATAAAGCAAAAAAAAGTGCCGGAAATAAAGCATTAAATAAACGCGCTCACACACCATTATGCATGCTAAATCGATTAAGAAAAAAATATGTACAAAAAATAAGAGACATTATCATTTTTATTATTATTCTTATTTATTTATTTTTGAGATAAAAGGGAAGTACCACGTTTTAAAACTGACAACATATTTTTCGGAATTAATTTGGATTTCAAGATTGATTTATGCTACAACTAGGCTTAACCCTATAAAAGGCTCCAGTCGAGTCGCTAGCTAACGCACCCCTAATTTTGAAAAGGAGAGAAAATGAAGATGTCGTTTGGTTTCCTCATCTAAAATCCGTTAATTTTTAAGAAAAAAACTGTTTAGGAGATTTTCTAAGCATCAGTGTTGAAAATATTTCTTTGGGCCAAAGTTGTTTGAAATATTGGGTCGCCACCTAGAATTAAGTTAAATGGTGTGCTAGGTCACTAGGATTTTCAAAAATTATTTTTATCATTTGAAATAGCTAAGTTTTTATTCGAAAAACATATGTTCCTAACTTCAAATTTTTTTAAAGTTCGGTGGTCGGTTACGTTCAGGGTAGGTGTTAGGCACCTCGAGACACCCAGTCAAAAACAGTACCTAAGTTTAAATAACTCTTTAAATCAAATCATGTCCAAGTAATTTTCTTAGGCTTGGTTAACAAAATAATTCCCACAATTGTTTTTTGGACGTTTATTTTATGTGAAAAGAAATAAAATTCTTTAAAATGCCAACAAATAAATAAAAAATAAATAAAAACAAAAGAAGAATTAAAAAAAAATAAAATCCACTTTTAAACTTTGCAACAATTTTTTTAAGTGGCCCTTTCCTAAAAAATAGGCGTTATATGTATAGTGCTAGTCCAAGGACTTCACTTTAATATTATATATATATATATATATATATATATACATATATATATATGGTTCTAGTCCAAGAACTCGACTCACTGCCAGTCCCAGGACTCGCCTAAAAAAATATAGAAAATTTGAAGCGCGGAAAGACAAAGAACAGGAAAAAAATCGCGAAAAGGCACAGAAAGAAAAGTAAATAATGGGAATGTAAATAACAAGAAAGTATAATTTTTGGTTTTCTTTGTTAGTTTTTTTTTTTTGTCATTTTTTACTTCACAAGAAAAATAAATGGCTTGAGAGGGGGTTCGGGACCAAGAACTCGACTCAGTGCCAGTCTAGGAACTCGCCTAAAAAAATGTAGGAAATTTGAAGTGAGGAACGACAAAGAACATGAAAAAATCGCATAGAGGCACAAAATAGAAAAGTAAATAATGGATAGCAAGAAAGTATAATATTTGGTTTTGTTTGTTATTTTTTTTTTTTTTGACATTTTTTACTTCACAAGCAAAATAAATGGTTTGAGAGGGGGTTCGGGAAAGGTTACCTTGTTAGGGAGGATGTGTTTCCACCTCCTCCTTCTTCTTCTTTTTCTTCATACTTTTCTTTTATTTTCTTGTTTTGTTTTTGAAATCTTTTTGTAGGGGATTTAGAAAGCTTCTTTGGCGATTTTTTTGTTTTTTCATATTTTTTATTTGTTCAGAATATTTAAACATTTAATCTAAGGTGAAAATTTGTCTCTCTAAACATCGGTTTAAAGTTTGTCCAAAATTTCACTTAGACACAAAACGTTTTTAAAGTAAAAAGGAGCGGGACAAAATGCGGTGTCATAAAAATGAGTATAGCTGAAACACCAGTGCTACCACTAGAGTGACATTACACCACTATTCTTCGATGATAAAATATGGTAAAACATTCAAGCAAAATTGATTAAATGTGTAATATCATTTAAAATTTGAATTTTTATTGTAACATATATGGTAACTACATTTAGGGGTAAATTTGAAAATAAGATTTCAAAAAATAACTTAAGATTGTTGATGAGGAGAAATTAAATCAGAAGACATCAGGGTGCCACATGTCCTCAAACACGCCATCGGTCTTGGATCTCTAGAACCGACTAGTCAAATAGGCCCCTCTATATACTCTCGCTTTGGGTTACTCTACCAGTTTGGGTCTCCATGCCCCACTCAGGTCAATACTCTTATGGCATGAGCACCATCATGCTCCCGCTTCAAAAGGAGGTCAAAACAGTCTCTCCTATAAAGAATAGTGTCATTTCTGTAACTGTCCCTCGATCTCCGCCTGCCATCCCACCATCTTAATGGAAATGGAGTCAAGATCTATGCTACTTTCCATACCGATATTGAAAGAATTAAGGAAGGCCTGCCAAATGAGTCTTCCCCGACTTCCTATATAAATGTCAAAACCCTAGTGGTATGAGGTATGTGATCCAATATCGTATTTTTTTTTTTACATACTACACTACCTTTCTGCCATAAATTTGTATCGATTTTTATACTAGAGAAGCAATGTTAGCAGATCCACCCCAGAGAAAGTACTAACCATCATCATTGATCATCTCCCCAATCTCATAACCCGACATGTTCGGTCATCTACATCCAAACATCATCAACTGTACAAATATTTCTTTAAATGGATAATTTTTCTTTAACTAAAAACAACAGATGGTACAAATGTCAATGAATGTATACCCGTGTTATGAGGTGGAACATGATGGGTCAGATTTAAAATGAGATTTAAAAGGTTAAAATTTCATAAATGGCACAATCTATTTGATGTGGGCGATTTTGGTAGGATATCACCATCTGCTCAAAACATAATACGTGGAAGAGTTCCCACCTTGGGAAAGCAACTCATTAGAAAAGTATAGAGAATTAGTCGACCTCCATCTTCTAGATACCCTCTGATCAATAAAAACCAAATGGTGATTGCATCAGCAGAGCTCCCTCATTCGGACACTCTCAGGTCCGTAAAAACTAAAGCGTGGTACCATTGGTCGAGCTACGCCCTTCGGACAACATCTGGTTCATAAAAACCAAATGGCAGTCCTATCAGCCGAGCTCTGTCCTCCGAAAACCCTTTGGTTAGTAATTTCCAAATGATGGATCCCTTATCTGAGCACCACTCTGCGAATACTCTTTGCTCTGTAGTTATCAAAATATAAACCTTTTGTAGACAAGATGTTTTGACTGACCCGATAAAAGTTTTATACTTTATTTTAGAATTTATTTTCCATTTTATTTTCAAGAAAATACAAAAAAATAGATAAAGGAAAAAAAACCGAAATAAAATGATAGAAAATAGAAAAACAAAAGGATGAGGGGAATAACAAAAATAAAGGAAAGAAGAGAGAGAGAAAGAGAGAGGAAGGGGTTTGGGGGCCCTGAATTAACCGAGAGAGATAGATGGGATGTACGTATGTGTGTGTGTGTGTGAGAGAGAGAAAATGGGAGGGAAAAAGAGAGAAGATAATAGAAGGGGCCCACCCCCTTTTTAAGTCAAGAGAAAACCGAAAGAGAATAGAGAGACAAAAGGGAGGAGAGAAAGAGAGAGAGGTCTTGGGCCCTTTGCCACATGTCGTTGAGGAAGAGAAAGAGTGGGAGAAATAAGGGGGCTACCACCGCCATATGCCAGCCATCAAAACAAGAAAGGAAAAGCCAAATATTCAAATAAAAGGCAGTGGAAAATTAAAAATCCAGAATCTTATTTTTTTATGTTTTTTGCTCTTTTCTAAATTTGCCATTTCCCTCTCTAATTTGGACTGTGCTTATGCGGCCGTCTAGTGTTTTTAGGGTTTCCTAAGTATTTTTCAATCAAGATATTTTCCTATAAATATGATTCTCCTCCTCCTAATTTAGTTATTCAAAAATTGACAGGAGTAACCCCTAGGAGATTGATTCTCATCAAAAGTCGATTTGGGAAGCTATCTGCGAGATATGAAAAAACCCGAGTTTCGGGATTCTTGGCCTAAAATAGGTATGTTTTTCTTTTATCTTTAATTTTTTAGCTTATTTCATTTTTCTCACAATTTAAATTCCTATCAGTTTTATATCTTTTAATTGTTCGATGACTCAGTGAAAGCGTCGGGATGAGGTTCCTCATTTTCAATCTAAACCTTTGAGCATTTAGATGAGGATCTCGCTATTTTTTTTTATATTATTTTTGCATTCTTTTTTATTTATATTTTTTAGCAATTCATAAAAGAAAATATTAAAAAGGTATGTTGTCCGATGATCCGAAGAAATGTCAGGGTGGGTTTCTTGTGCTTAAACTTAATCTCTGGGCATTAGGTGAAATATATTTCCATTATTTATTTTTTCGTATTTTCTTTATTTTATTTTTTATTCTAGTTATCAAAACCTAAAAAATAAAAAATACAAAAATCCCAAAAAATAATAAAATATTAGTTTCTAGGAATTAATCCTTATAAACCTTAAGATGAATCCAACGATTCGATAAATCGTGGGAGAGGTTTTTGTGGCCTCGTTTCTATTTTCCAAAGAATTTAGAAATAATGGGTTTCAGGAAATATCTTTCCTCAATAAATCATTTTACGGGATTTCACTTATGTTTCAAAAAGATTAATTCTAACAAAATTATTTTCGCGATCCTCCATCGAATCTCATATCCATAGAATTTGAGGGAATTTCAAATCAAGATTTCTTAAAACTAATTGAACAAACTTAAAATTGACAATATTTACATCCGTGTCACATATTTATTTCTTGTATCATGTAGACGGCATATTTAGGACACTTTCACTAACATTTTTTTATATTTTGTACATATAGGTTTTTTATTTTATTTAATAATCGATACTACACCTTCTCATTTAGTCATGACATGGACACTGCTACCATTTTTTTTATATTGAATAAATTGAATCTCTACCATGCATGAGCACGTAGTTTTCCTTGATTAATCCCTGGAATCATATCATTTTTCATTGGCATGTTTAAATTCTTATATAAAAAATCACATAAGTAGTTTTTTAGGTAATTTTTCGCATAAATAAAATAGAATTCATTTCATGTTAGTGATGAGAAGGTTATTTTCCCACAAACCAAGTATTTTTGAGTTCAAATATTTGTGAGTTTTCAAGTATTTTTGTTAGTTTAATGTAGTTTTGTGTTGTTTTATAGGAATATAAATAAATTAGAGAAAAGGTGCAAAATGAGTACAGGTATAGAATCTTCAATCCCAATTTTGACTACGTTGCAATCCGATTTTGGGAACACTCAAAACATGGAAGTTGTAGATATATTTCTTATATTTCAATAGATTTTTGAATCACCTCAATCGAAGTTTGGATGAGAAAGTTATATCCATATTTCATAAGTCTCACACTGCAACGCGAAAAGGTGTTGGTGTAGTGCGAAAGTGCGGACTTTTCACACTGTTTTATCCCTATTTGTACAATCTTATGCCTCAAACCCTAGGTGTGGGGAAATAGAGGAGAAAACCATTAGTGGCGATTTTTGAGACAAAAACACCATTGGAGGTACAAAAATGCTAGAGAGGAAACTTGAAGTGAAGATTTTTAAAGATTTGAAGACTTGAGCTAATCTCCACAAAGGGTTTTCTTTCCTTCTCTCACCCTAATCTTTTCATTGATTTTTAAATTGTGTGGATATATTTTTGAACATGATTGCATCTATGGATTTCTTGAAAAGATTAGTTATAAATTTCATTATATTGAGTTAAAGTTTTTATCAAAGGGGATTCGAATAACTTTGTACGAACTATGCCTTGAGAATCCAACATTTTGTTGATTGGATTTCTTATTTTGGTCATTTGTATTTCATTATGCGTATTTGCTAATTTATGCGAGAGGTAAGTTAGATATCATAAATGTGTACTATTAGGCCTTCAAGAGGTGATAATCTTGCATATTGAGACTGGAGAAATGCAACCTTTATTGTATTGAGTGCGAGAGGCTAATATAATTTAGGTAGCCATTGGATGGGTGAGACTTAAAGATTGGATAATTAGTTGAGTTGAATAAAGATATTAATTTGATTAATTATATAAATTATCTCACTTGGAATTTGAGAGGTGGAAGTGAGGTTAATTTAGACACTCATGGTTAATGATTGGGAGGAGAAAAACATGGTTTAGCAAAGTGATGTCAAACCCCCTAGAACAATTGTGCATAGGAAGTCTATATTTTATTTTACTTTTGATTTTAAATTTGATTTAGTTTTATTTTTACATTCCTTAAATTTGGACACCTAAATAAAGTTAGGTTACGATAATCGTGGTACTTAGCGATGATCTAAACCAATACATGTGGATACTCTACTCTACTCACCCTATACTATTAAAGCTTGACTTGTACACTTGCGCTGTAGCAAAATATATCGCTACCAAGTTATTGGCACCATTGCCGGGGATTGAAATTTTAGATTGTTGTTAATATTGTAAATAAGTAACTTGATTTTAATTTAGGCATTTATTTTTATTTTTAATTTTCGCTTTTGATTTCTTATATTCTGAGGTACTTGGAGATGGTTGATCAACAAGTTCTCATGAGATTTTCTCAACGAGATTCCAAGCCATTCTATTGTGCTTGGTACACATATAAAGAGTTGCTTATTCAGTTCCCCAATCATGGTTTCCCGAAAGAGTGTCAACTACTAAACTTTCTCGATGGGTTACAAGCTACAACAAGATCTTGGATGGAAGGAGGAAGTGGTACCACCTCTTTTACCACGGATGAAGTTTATTTGTTGTTGGAAGACATGGCTGATTTTCACTATCGGAGTTGGAATTATTCAACAAGTCATCAAACCTTGGGGGATAGTTCTAACATTTCGGTGCCATGGTTTGAGACACCCACATTATCAAGTAGAGTCTTCTTCTAGCCTTGAAGATGTTCAAGATCTACTTGCCCAATTTACAGAGGAGGTAAGGCAATTTTGGAGGAGACAAGACAATTTTAGGAGTAGACACGGCAAATGTCGGAGGAAACAAAAATGGAGTCTTCTCCTACCTATGAAGATTGTATTACCTAGGTGGAGGAGACAAGGCTTCGTATGGAGGAGAGGGAGAGGATAAAGACCATTCATGATTTACAAGTCGAATTTCCACTCGTTTCCATTGAAGCCGTGACAATGGAGGTGGCAATGAAAGACACACAATCCATGTTCATATGTAAAATCTACCATGAGGAATCGGATACAAGTGGAGGGAACTTGGGTTTTTCAATGATAAGAAGAAGACCCAAGAATTGATCGACGATGAAGAATCACAAGACGACACTTGTAATTATCAAACTTTTGAAATCCAAGTTGGATACCAACACCGATCTAAGACGAATACATCTATGAGGATTTAATGTGTATTCGTTGTCCTTCTCTACCTTTAGTACTGCTCATTCAACCCAACCAAGAACATATGTTAAAGCTGAGTCACGTTGAGAGTATGTGCCAAACACTTCCATATCTTGCGAAGCTTGTGAGCATTCAAAACAAAGTCCCATATGTTGTATTGTATGACACATACTATGGGAGGAAGCAGATCTTTGTTGAGACATTTTCCATTGTCAAGCCGAGGATGTTAAACCAAGCGCTTCTTGGGAGGCAACACAAGTTTTCAAATAATTGATCCTAGGGATGCAAGCTATGGAAGAAAGCCTCACACCGGTCACCGCACCCGGGGAGGTGAGACAATATCACCTCCTAGTGTTGTAAGCGATGATACTCCGGGCACGGTGATCGGTGTGAGGCTTTCTTCCATAGCTTGCATCCTTAGGCTCACCTATTTGAAAACTTGGGTTACCTCCTAAGAAGCGCTTGGTTTAACGTCCTCATAGATATCATTGAGATTTTCTAGAGTTTCAAAATCATGTATCGATATCATTCACTCAAGATTCTCGATGTGTAAATGTGTGCACAATCACTGTCACCCAACCAAATGAGTCTCGAATTTATTTGTGTGCTAAGGAGACAATGAACAATCTCTAGATAGTAAATGTAAGAAAACCATGAGCCCATTTTTTGTGTCACTCTCCACTAATTATGCACAGGTTTATCTGTCATTGGAGATCAAAAGGACTTTGAAGGTTGTAATGTTTGTCTAGGGTGAAAGATAGATGAGAATGTCATTTTTAGTCTTAAATCACCCAAGGCTTTGTATCACAAGTCATGGATCTTGCAATATTTCCAAGAAAACAATTTCACTAACTCCGCCTTTTGTGACATGTCTTCTTTCAATCGATCTCACAACACTACTAGAAAAAAACTTTTTTATCACGATTTTTGGTCCAAGACCAAACCTTGATAGTATGCAATGTGATTAAAAGTAGACTTTTTATCAAAGTTAAAAACTGAGATGGAAGACTTTTTATCACAATTAAAAACTAAGATAGTAGAATTTTTATATCTTGGTTTTCAAATGTGATCAAAAGATCATATATATATGATGAAATTAAAAAAAAAAACGTGATTATTTGGACATTATTTATCTCAGTTTTGTATCAAACCAAGATTGTTACCCTATTTTTTTATCACATTTAAAAACTGTGATAATTCCTCATATATATATTAAAACAAGTAACCCACAATTTTATAAAAATACTACAAAAATAACTAAAAATGAATTTCGCATGACATAAGAATTCTACGTCAACATAAAAAACACAATATTATCTTTAATACAAAAATCATAAACTTGAGAATTTCTATAAATATAAATGTCTAAAACGTAAAATTAAAATCAAGTATAAAATATATAATAATAACTAACTTATGGTGAACTAATCTACCAATGTCTCGGTTGTAGAGCATCCAAAGGTGAAGTTTAACTAGCTTTTGCCATCGGGTGATTCAAAAATGAAGTCCTACAGCTAAAAAAAACATTACGTTAAAAAATACACTTGCAACTTAAAAAAACACAACTAGGAAAAAATAAACTTGCAGTTACAAAAACAAAGTGCTTGAAAAAAAAAATCAGCTAAAAAAATGTCATTATAATCACATTTAATAAAATTTTGCATGCACAGTAAGTGGTAGATAAGAAGAAGCATCATATCATGGTTGAATGTACAAGTTTACGAAGCTCGGACAATAGGCTAGTAAGGACACCATCGATGTTCAAAACACAAGAAAAACATGAGCCAAACATATGTATTAAGCCAAACATATGTATTAAATTGTCTAAATACCTAAACTTAATCACATGTTACTTCAATGTTAGGGAACATTGAAATTACTGCATATGATTTCATAAGAATACGAAAATGTCAAAATCATTGTCCAAATTCTTGAATAAAAAAAAATAAGGGGGTGAAAAATGAATGTTGACCCTTGATTCAACATAAGACAACCACATAAAGCACAAAAACCATTAGTATTTTATAAAATCAGCCACAACCCAGATATAATTTATTTCTAAATTTACTCTAAAATGTCAACTGCAGGAGTACCCTTCTATATAAAGTAATTAAAATTAGTTCAAACTTTTAATATCCAAGATAAGCTTAAGTTCTATCCTGATAGCACAGACACATGCATACCAGCAGAGTCTGAAATGATGTAGCTCATTGGACAGCTCGGCATCATTTTCCCTACACAAGAAAACCCATAAGATTATACAATCTCAACCAAAAACCAAAAACCAAAAACTGATGTATGATCCTTCCTTTACTGGCTCATAAATCTGATGGCAAAAGAATAATAATTATGATAGAATAATTATCACACGAATAATAATTATCGTAAGTATGTTTCAGAAACTACTTTCTCATAATTATAAAGGATATTTTTGAAGTCTCGATATCCAACTTCAAAATCCAGCCTCTAGAACACCACCAATTACCACACAATCATCCCTAGGCATAAAAAATCAATAATTTGAGTTCACAAACATACTCTTTAGCATAAGATGGGATTTGTTGAATTATTAAGATGTATATTTCTTTCAATAATTTTCTTATCATTGCATATTGTCTCCAAAAAAAAGAATTTATTAGGAGAAACAAAAAAGCCTATATTAAATATCACTAGAGAATTATAAGAATAAATGTAAGGAACATCTGCTGAATCAAAATCATGAGTTGAATGTAACATAAATACAAGGACAATTTCTCATAACAGATTCTTATTTGAGACATTCAACAAGCAAGAATTCAACAAATGTTTTACTTCGGCAGGCATTCAACAGGTAGCAACTAAAAGATATTAAACAAACATTTTAATTCAAAGAGCAACAATTCTAATCAAAATATGTAGAAGATATTTTATTTTACATTTCATTACAATCCATAATATCAAAACAACTCAAATTAATTAGATTTTATAATGAAATGAACATTTTACCTCTGGGTATTTTTGATTAGCCAATTGTGCTACAAATTTATGATAAAATTAAAAAATAAATAAACAAATTAGTAAATTTATTAACTTCATCAATGGAACTGAGAATAGAACAGAACTGAAACTGAGAACATAGCAAAAATAAAACAGAAATCTAGATACATAAATTGGGAACATAATAGAAATAGGGAACAAAATTGAGCAGAATGCATGTCCATAGCAGCAGTAATTTGAGAACATAAAATCAGGGTTACCAAATCCATTTTTAAATCGATAATAGTATATGTTAATACAACTAATCAGAGTTAGGGTTCTAGAGGAAAGGTGTACTGTATTGGGAAAAATCGAGAGAGCACTTACAAGTCTCTCTCACTCGCCTTTTCGACACCAACAAGATTTCATCTACTTCTCCAACCTTCGATGCCTTTCCATTATCATGTGGATGATTCGTAGTCGCGAATCGACTAGGATCTTTCTCTACCGTCGGAGAAATATCGGGAGCTGATATGGAGTCTCGATTGCCTTCACCTGATCGGATTTTTTATCAATTTAGTCGGAGGAACCCTAAATCGGTGCCATTATATCAATTTATGGAGGTTCAGTCGGGAAAGAGAGAAAACATACAATGATGATAAATCATGGAGGAGAGAAAATTAGGGTTAAGCATGAGGAGTTGCACCAACAATTTCATGTATAACCGTGAACCTTGATTAGTGAGCATGGTGGAAAATCGAGTCAAGAATCGTAGTGGCCGGCAAATCGAGAGCAGCGACATTAGATTTCTAGGTTTTGGCTGAGGTTAGATTGTGAAAGCAGGGAAAAGAGAGAATGTAGAGACCGTGAGAAAGAGATCTAGAGGGATGCTTCAATTTAGATTGGAGGCAGAGATCGTGAAAGAGAGAGAAAGAGAGATAGGCTTCCGTTAAGATAAGAGTAGAGAACATGAAATAGGGGCGATTGCTAGGGTTGATGAAGGAGATGGATACGCGAGGAGCGAGAACACCAAATTAGACCAACGTCTTTTTTTTTGTTTGTTTGTTTAAGTTCATTTCAGTGCTAAAAATTAATTAATCACGCTTATAAATAATAAATGTGATAAAAACTATCAACTTATTATCATGGTTTATTAAAATAGTGAGATAAAAAATATTTTTTATCATAAAACAAATTTTAAGTGAGATTATATTCCATTCATATTGTTTCAATCACGGTTTATTTAAAAAATGAGATGAATTATATTTAATAAGCGTGATAGAAAGGCCTTTTTCTTGTAATGCAAGGTCTTAGTCACAAAATAAACTAAAATATTTTATTTTATTTTTTTCACAAAAAGAACAAATGGGTAAGAAATATAAACCACTGGTAGTTAGTTTTTGCATTCATATTTTCATACTTATTCAATTATTTTAGTTTTCACATTTAAAGTAAAAAAATGTATCGGAAACATATATAAATACTACCCCCGGGGACCTTCTTGATGAATCCTTAATATTTGATAAGAGATTATACCGGTGGAAAATTCGCAAAAAATACAAAAACTTGTCCTACCTTAATTTGGAAAATACCAAAAATATTTCATACGAAGGAAATGTTTTGAAAATAAAACAAAAAGTTTGGACTAAATTAATCGGACTTAATTGGATGTAAGGTATCATCTCCAAAAGGGAGTCTTTCCTGAGCATAACCGACCCACAAGCCTTTAGCTAAATCTTTGATTTGACCATGTTTTTTGGTGTCAATTTTTACTTAGTTTTTTTTTTTAAAAAAAATTCTAAAATTCAGTGACCAAGCATAATTTGACCATGTTTTTTGGTGTCAATTTTTACTTAGGTTTTTAAAAAAAAAAAATTCTAAAATTCAGTGACCAAGCATACTGATAGGTTAAAAATACCTATCCAATCCGGTGTTTGATTAGTTATACATTGGAGTTCTCACACACATAGATTTGAAATAGATCTGGAATAGTTTTAACTGATATTGAGTGTTGAAATTCTAGAACACCATGTGGTGTGTGTTATTCCTGAACTTGACCTGATTACGAGTTATTGAGGGAAGAATCACTTGGTTTGTTCGCTTGAACTTGAAACTCACATGTGTTTACTTCTTGTTCATTAATGTTTATTTATTTTTAGTTTAGAAATTAGCTAATTAGTGTAGTTAGTTTTATTTAGTGTTAGGAAGTTTTGCTCGAGGACTAGTAAAATTCCAAGTTTGGAGGTATTTGATAGGTTTAAAATACATGTCTACTTCTAAGTTGAATTTGCCAGTTTTCTAGTGTTTTATTAATGTTTTAATTGCGTTTTAGTTGTTTTTATATAAATCAGGTGTAGGGACATAAACTAGTGACAAAAGTGCAAAACGATGGGAAAACGGTAAATAAAATATGAGAGAATAAGGTTTCAAGAATAGTAAAACCACCACCTAGGCAAGGAAACCACCACCTAGGCGGAGAAGGGTCAGGGAGTTGGAGTGCAGTCCACCGCCTAGGCGAGAAAATAACCGCCTAGGTGGAAAACAGTTAGAAAGTTGAGAGCTGCTCCACCGCTTAGGCGAAGAAACCACTGCCTAGGTGGAGAAGCTTCAGAGAATTGTGTGCCAGCCCACCGCCTAGGCGGTCAGCTCTGCACAGAGGAAAATATCTTTTAGATATTTTTGAAACCTTAGGCCTATAAATACTACTCTCCCACGTCTGAAATAGGTTATTGAATGTTCCTAACCCTAATATAGTGTTCTTTAGCCATTCTTGAGAGATCAAGGATGAGGTTCGTCATTCGGAAGTAGACGAAGCATTTGCGGAGTGATACTTAGCGACAGTGGATTGTTTCACTCTCAGATTTGATCGTTCTTCTCTTGTTTTTATCTTTGTAATTACTTTTCCATATCAAATGATGTTGAGCCACTCTTGTTTTGTATGTTGTATAGCTAGGATGATGTAGTAGTAGATAAATATTACTTAGGTGTTGTCGTAAATCATGTAAATGCTAGTTTGATTAAATATACGTTACTTTAATGGATGTTCGTTTAAATACAATTGTGTTTACCATTATTCTTGACATTATGATTTTTATGATAAACCGAGAATATGGGGTTTGACACTCGGGAGAGGTAACCCCGGATTTGGACTAGGGTAAACACAACGCAACGTTCTAATGACCCGGGAGGGCATTAGAACGTGTGTAATCCATGATGTTGGTTCACGACTCATGTGACTATGTGTTCAAAAAGACGTTCAATGGGGACCTTGGCGTCAATGAAAAGTCATATATTCATGCTCTTTACACTCGGAAGAGGGAGTGAGCGAGTTATAGATACAGAGATTGTCGGATAGGATAAACACCATTATAGCTAACTAAATGAAGTCAAATATGTATTACGTGAAAGAAATCAATACCTAGGTAATTCATATAGTTAGAACAAATGTACTAGTTGTCATTTATCTTAGTTTTTAATTAAAATACAAATAATTATTGAAAAGTCAAGATAATTTGAGGCTACGAAAATCATGGTATTCAACTAAGTTACACGTCCCTGTGGGAACGATATCCGATCTCACGATCACTATACTAAAACTTGACCTCGTGCACTTGTGGGTAAAGTCAATATGCGAGCATATAAAAATCTCGACGTACAAGTTTTTGGTGCCGTTGTCGGGGATCGAACCCGGGTCACCCGCATGACAGGCGGGAAGTAATTGATAGGTGTAAAAACTTGGTTGGTAGCGTGAGATGCGCCGCTACTTTCACTGGAAAGTATACGAGGTATAAGTTTTAGTATAGTGTGATCGTTAAGATTGGGTTATCGTATCCACAGGGATTGATCTCGTTACTATCGAATACCATATTTGTTGTGACCTAACTTTATCTAGGCAAAAAACAAGTGCATTTAATTAATTAAACTAATACTAATATAACCTAAATTAACTACATTAATATACTAATATCTTTTAGGGTGAAGAATTGCCTAGGGATTAACGTGTTTACAAGTACGTGTTCCATTTTGATTTGCTCACGTTTATGGTGTTCGACCTATTTGACAATCTCGGTACGTAAACTCCACCGCCACCACTCCCGAGTGTAAGATGGGAGAATACATGACTTTGATTCAACGAAGAAGTCCTCCTCAACATCTTAATGACCCTAGGTTACGCGAGTCTCACCCAGCATCATTGATTGCACACAATCCAACTCCCGATTGGGTCATTGGATCGTGCGTTGTATTTACCCTATCAATAATCTCCGTTCTAAAACTCCATTACAACCTCTCCTGAGTGTAAGAGGAGAGATATAACGTGACTTCATGTCGATAAAGAAGTCCCCCTCAAAGTCTAAATGACCCTAGGTTGCGTGAGTCTTGCTTCAACGTCATCGATTGTCCACGATCCAAACCCCGATCGGGTTATAGAATCGTGGCGTTTGTTTACCCTAATCTGAATCTGGGGTTTGTCAAAACCTGGTATTCTCCATTTATCTAACTAATCATGATAAACAAACAATATGATAAATAAAATCAAACTACGAAGAATAATCACAAACGAAATACCGAAATCATCCAAACAACGTATTTATAAATTATATGTTAATCCCTATACAATCCATATTTAACTTGTGGACATAACCGCATATACAATAAAATAATGAGCTAAACATGCTCACATGATCCTAAGATAAAGAAATAATGAAAAACAATCAAAGAACTTAGCCTCGTCCGAAGATAAACCTCTAAGAACGCTCAGCGATCGGTTCGCCGTCTTCTCCACTTTGGGATGTGAGCTCCACCTCTAAAACTCCTAAACCTTGGCCTAAATATGGCCTAAGGTGCCCAAATGGTGGGGGGGGGGGTCCAAGAGGGGATGGTACTTATAAGCAAAATATCTAAATAAATATCCTAAAAATATCTAGGTTGTATAGAGGCTATCCGCCTAGGCAAAGGAATCCACCACCTAGGAAAATGGTAGGTCGGTTGGTGACTTCCGCGATGATGAAGACAACAGTGGCTTAAGAAGAACAATCTACTAGATTTTCGCCTAGGCGGTGGGCTGTTAGTAGCCTATTTTTGTTTTCTCTACTGGATTTCCGCCAAGGAGGTGGAATTATCCACCTAGGCGGTGGTCCATCAGTAACATTTGTTCTTTTCTCAGCATCTTCACCGTTGTGGCGGTGTTCTGGACGCCGTGGTGGTGGGCTTGTTTTACAATTTTGCCTCTAAGCTTGTTTTTACCGCCGTTCTTCGACCGCTTTTGGTTTGATCTCATCGTTTTTGCTCCAGTTTCCTATCTTTTTGCCCTACACACCTGATTTATACAAAATTAAGAAAACTAATTAAAACGTAATAAAATACTATATAAATGCACGAAAACTAACTTAATTCGGTTTGGAAATACGTAGGTGGATTGACTTTACTTGCAAACTCATGAGGTCAAGTTTTAGTATAGTGATGGTGAGATCGGATATCGTTCCCACAGGGACGTGTAACTTAGTTGAATATCGTGATTTTCGTAGCCTCATATTATCCCGACTTTTCAAGAACTGTTTGTATTTTAATTAACAACTAAGATAAATGACAACTAGTAAGTTAGTTCTAACCATATTAATTACCTAGGTATCGATTTTTTTCACGTAATACATATTTGACTTCGTTTATTTAGCTATAACAGTGTTTATCCTATTCAACAATCTCTGTATCTATAACTCACTCACTCCCTCTTCCGAGTATAAAGCAAACGAATATATGACTTCACATTGACACCGAGGTCCCACTTGAATGTATTTTTGAACACATAGTCACATGAGTCGTGAACCAACATCATGGATTGCACACGTTCTAACGCCCCCCCGGGTCGTTAGAACGTTGTGTTGTGTTTACCCTAGTCCGAATCTGGGGTTACCTCTCCCGAGTGTCAAACTCCGTATTCTTGGTTAATCATAACAAGCATAATGTCAAGAATAATGGTAAACACGATCGGATTTAAACAAACATCCATTAAAGTAATGTATATTTAATCAAACAAGCATTACATGACTTAACCACACCTAAGTAATATTTGTCTACTGCTACATGATCCTAGCCATACATTTACAAATGTAAAAATAATTTGATATGGAAAAGTAATTACAAATGTAAAAATAAGAGAAGAACGATCAAATCTGAGAGTGAAACAATCCACTGTCGCTAGGTATCGCTCCGCAAATGCTTTATCTTCTTCTGAATGATGAACCTCCTACTTGATCTCTCAAAAATAGCTAAAGAACACTATATTAGGGTTAGTAACATTCAACAACCTGTTTCAGACGTGGGAGAGTTGTATTTATAGGCCTAAGGTTTCAAAAATATCTAAAAGATATTTTTCTCTGTGCAGAGCTGACCGCTTAGGCAGAGGTTAAGTTGGTTTGCTTACTACCTAGGTGATGGGCGATGGGTTAGCACACAATTCTCTTACACTTCTCCGCCTAGGCTGTGGTTTCTTCGCCTAGGCGGTAGAGCAACTCTCAACTTTCTGATGATTTTTTGCCTAGGCGGTGGACTACACTCCAACTCCCTCACCCTTCTCTGCCTAGGCGGTGGTTTTGCTGTTCTTGAAACCTTATTCTCTCATATTTTATTTACCCTTTTTCCACCGTTTTGCTCGTTTGTCACTTGTTTATGTCTCTACACCTGATTTATATAAAAACAACTAAAACACAATTAAAACATTAATAAAACACTAGAAAACTGGCAAATTCAACTTAGAAGTAGATATGTATTTTAAACCTATCAAATACCTCCAAACTTAGAATTTTACTAGTCCTCGAGCAAAACATCCTAACACTAAATAAAACTAACTACACTAATTAGCTAATTTCTAAACTAAAAATAAATAAACATTAATGAAGAAGAAGTAAACACGTGTGAGTTTCAAGTTCAAGCTAACAAACCAAGTGATTCTTCCCTCAATAACCCGTAATCAGGTCAAGTTCAGGAATAACACACACCACATGGTGTTCTAGAATTTCAACACTCAATATCAGTTAAAACTATTCCAGATCTATTTTAAATGTGTGTGTGTGTGAGAACTCTAATATATAACTAATCAAACACCGGATTGGATTATTCAGTAGTTAAGCTCATAACTTAAACTTTAAAAGATTTAGAAAAACCTTACGCTTGACTGTGCTCAACTCTCCACTAATGTAGATTCGAACATTCACAGAGATCAATAGGTCTTGGTTTGGCTTTGGAGAACGACCAAGAGTATCGTAGGAATAGAACACAGAAAATTGGTATAGAATGAAAGATACCCGATACACAAACGCTTGTCGCTATATCACTCTCTCATAACCCCACACGTTTAAAACACAACCCTAAACGAGAATTGAAGAACTTTGTATTCACTTGTCACAAGAAACGGAATTAAAAACTATCTTCACATATTTGTTTTTTTTTTTTTACAAGCACACCGACAAACTTATTCGACTTTTACAATTTTAGAGGCGTGCTAAATGAACTAAAATTTTGACAAATGAATACGTTTATACTGAACCAATAAACTTTCGTCCAAAACCCCGCCTGCTCACTTCAAGTTAACATTAGTCTATGCTACTTGATTTTACTCAATTTTGACTTTTATCCTTAGCGACAATGGTTTGGAAAAAACTTATTTGGCTAAAGTATAGAAATGAGTTCAGAATTGAAAAGTTTATGGGCTTCGACAGGGAAACGAGGGAATAAATTTTTCAAGTTAGTTTCAAAAAGGTTCAAGCGGAAAAATTGAAGGCCTAAATCATGCGTCCGGAATTACCTCACCTATAATTTCTTCTCAAGCCTCCCCCAATCAAGTTCTAGATTCCACATTTCTATCATGAACTTATTACTAAATAATCGGCGTCAAATCATTCTACTAATTATACAATGAGTCTATCCGATCGTGAGATTTAGGATCAAAATAATTTTCACCTAATCGACATGCTAAGCACACAAAACACACATGAATGGCATTACCCCTGACCTTAATATACAATTATGGGATAATTTTCATCATCGGGACATGGCCCAGATGAACTCTACAACTCAACATGCACATACGACTTTATTCTTTAACACATCTACATTAAATCTAAACACTAACATACATATACTAACTAAACATGACACATGCATAAACAAAAATTAAAATACATTAATAAAAACTAAACATTTCCAGTTTAATTACAAAACAAAACAAAAAGAAGTTTTCCTTACATAATTTTTCATCCCAACAACATTTTTCATCATTCATATACACAATAAATACCCCCAAACTTGAATAAGGCAGTATTCTCACTGTCTAGGCAGCGAACCCAATAATGGAATAGAGAATTAAAAACAAAAACTGGGTTTCGACATATACCTAGGAGGTAAGACATAATAGTCTAACCTCCTACCATTCATGGGGAAAAAATGGTGGTTGCAGCTCATCCGGATCGAATTGGGGCACTGGCGAATAAAGTGTCATGTTGAATCCAAGATGCTCGTATAAACGCCTTTGGTTCTAATCTTGCTGCCAACTGTATTGATCTAGGAAAATCCTCATGCGAAAAAAATCATTTTGAAGATGGCCCATGTTGGATCGGAGATCCTGGATATCGCGAAAAGTCGGATTTGGTTGGTGGTGGGGGACTTCGGGTATCAGGGCCTCTGATGGGCCTACTTTTTCCACTTCTTGGCCCTCTTATTCCTCAACTTCTGGTATAGCCTGGTCTAGGGCTCCTCCCTTTGATAATCGATTTATCATTACATGATCGAGCGGATGTATAGGGGGCTAAGGACTATTCTTTGTGATGGGAACTCCAATGCATATGAATGGAGTAGTTAGGAATAAGGGAAAAAGAAGGCCACTATTTGTCGTTCTAGCCGCATGAAGTATCTAAGAGTAAATGTGCCAACCGACGTTGATGGGCGTCCCCCTATAGATGTCATATAACACGTAAGCCTGCTCCATAGAGACATCTGAATAGTGAGATGTAGGAAGCAAATTCCTGCATACGAAGTGATGCCATATTTTTTGGAACTAGCTTCAAATACCTTGCCAGAAATATGGCCTGACCCTACCATGTATTTTTCCATTCAATGTTGCCCGTGGTTAGGGCCCTAATCACAGTATTCATCATTGGCGTGTGATCGTTAAACAGATTCCGCGAGGCTTCCGGTTCCTTTAAACCCAACAATTTATTAAAGTGCTCTGCATTGAAAAGGATTGGACGATTTCAGAATTTTGTTTGGTAGCCAGTGGCCTCGGTAATGTTGGCATAGAATTCTCGTACCAAGGCCAACTCGCCTTTTTGGGGTGAAGTGTAGAATTGCTCCATACCTCAGCTCCGTATGACGGTTCTGAATTCTTCTGGGAGGTCATCTAAAGGTTCGAACCCCCTTTTCTAGATTCCTGTGCATTTTCTCTCAAACTTGTTGAAGTGTTCTTCTGCTATCTTGGATACGAATCTAGATGAATCGTAATCTGTGGCGGATGATGATTCTTTCGTGCGTGGCTATTTCGATGCACGATGCTTTGGCATTTTTCCTACCAATCAAAATCATAACACATACCACAGCAATAACAACAGAACACAACAAATCAAATCATTTCCAGCGAAGACACATTTGCCATTATAACAATCACATACCAACCAAAATCGAATCAACAATAATTTCACAATATAACATACCAACCAAAACCGAATCAACAATAAGTTTGAAATGTAGCCTAATATATAACATTCCCATAGTGTATGTACGCATAAAAATGATAATCTTCACCAAAAATTAACCTTAAAACCCTAAGAACATGAAAAACGCGAAACTAGGGATTGAAGGTTTAGGGTTCTTTCCAAATCCAATGATTTTGGTAATATACATGGAAATCAAGACACAATTTCAACTATTAGAAGAAATGTAGGATCATAAAAACGTGTTCAAAATTTTCGGTCCAATCACTTGAATTTGGAGAAATCACACTGTTCACCCCTTAAACCCTAAATTTCTGAAAATAGGAGAGAAAATCCGACTTAATGACGGAGATTCTTGGTGTACATTAGTATTTTTCTCAAAGGACGGATGATTTTCAAGGCTTGGAATGGTTGGGAATGATAAAGATGGAGAGTTTTTGGAGTTTAGCGTCAATGGTCCAATTTCTGCGAAGAGAAAGGGTTTAAGTCTAATGCTAATTTGCCTAGGTGGTGGTTTATCCACCTAGGTGAATTAGTGCCTTTTTGTTAAAAAGGTTACTGATAGTTCTCCACCTAGGCGGGCCGTTTCTCCGCTTAGGCAGTGGAACGTCAATCTGAAAATCATGTTGTTCTGACGCTTCTCCACCTAGGCGGTGAAGCGTTAGTGTTTATTCAACCAAGCCTACTGCCCTTTGTCTGCCTAGGCAGTGGTTTCTCCACCTAGGCGGTGGATTTCAAACTCATTTTGCTTGATTTTATCATGTTTTCAAAACCTTGTTCCACGCCACTTACTTCCACTTCGTTCATCAAACGAATTTTAGCATGCAATACAACCCTAAGTGTTTTGACTCCGTAGTTCACCACAAAAAAATATTCCGAGATCAATACGATCTCCAAAAAGTAATTAGTACAAAAGTTGGTCAAGATTCATACCCTCAAAGACCTATCAAAAAGATTTGCTTGATTTAACGTCCCTAACCGGACGTTGTGAATTTCGGCTCAGCGTCCCTCACTGGACTTCCATTCCCTCGGGTTAGTTTCCGTATTACTTGGAAACTTTCCCATGGATTGATCCTTGACAGCATTCACAATTTGACCGAGTTGAGTTTCCAAAGTTTTCATGGTTTCATTCGTGTTCGTACACGTGGTCTCAATCACATCAAGCGTCGACTCATGCCTATTTATCTGGTTATGCATCTCACACAAAATATTTTGAGTCTTCTTCATAAAAGAACCCAACATATCATCCAAATTTGGTTTTTGATTGTGTGATTGAGGTCGTTGCATTTGATGGTTTGGTTCTAACGGATATCCCTGATTTTGGTTTTCATACCCCGGAGGTGGCCGCAATGAGTTCTGGTTATTCGCATACGAAAAGTTTTCATGATTACGAAGACCAAGATTGTAGTGAGTTGGAATGTGGGTGGCGGGCCTGAAAGTATAGGCTCGATTGTTCATAAAGTGACATTCCTCAAACTTATTATCCAATCCGACTTGAGAACAACTTGCAACATTCTCCTTTCCATTACTTGATAAAGCGTCTTTACTAGACAAGGCGACCACTTGATCCAAGAGTTTGGTTACTTGTGCCGATAAGGTCGCAATATGATCGGCCTCTTGAATTATAGCAACCCTTCGTCTCGTGTTTCTCTCATTTGTCACTGGTAGTTATTGGCGGCCATTTCTTCTAATAATGCATTTGCTTCAGTCGGGGTTTTAGACATCAATGATCCTCCAAAGGCAGCATCAATAATCATTCTTGTTTGGCCGTCCAACTTGTTGTAAAAGAGTTTGGTTTGAAACCAATCCTGATACCCATGTTGAGGGCACCTTCGCAATAAGTCTTTGAAACTCTCCCACGCTTCAAACAACGGCTCATAATCTCTTTGGAGAAATTGTGCAATCTCACCGCGGAGTTGAAAAGTTTTGGAAGGCGGGAAGAACCTAGTGAGGAACCTTTAAGCAAGGTCCTCCTAAGTGTTAATGCTTCCCAGTTGAATAGATTGAAACCAACCCAGTGCTCCATGACGAAGTGAGAATAGAAATAACCGCAACCGGATAACATCCTTAGCAACACCGTTAATCTTCACTGTATCACAAATCTCCATAAAAGTAGCCAAATGTATATTGGGATCCTCGTGCAGATTTCCACTGTACTGGTTCTGTTGCACCATGTTAATGAGGGTAGGCTTAAGTTCATAGTTGTTCACCTGAATAGGTTGCCTCCGAATACCTGAGAAGTTCTCCAGCATCAATGGTTTGTAATAATCTCGAAGGACTCTTTGAGGGCACTCTGGTAACAGAGGCTGGAGTGCTTGCGGTACCGGCGGTTGCTGGACATGTTCTTCCCCACCGGCCATTTTAGCTTTTTGATTTTCTTTCTTTTTCCGTATCCTTTCACTACGCAGCATGCACTGCTCAGTCACGACAAATAAATCAAATAAACAAATAAATTGAATAAAAATAAAATAAAAGAATTATCGTGATTAATATTTAACCACTTGGTCACGATATCAACCAAGTTAAACACATCCCCGGCAATGGTGCCAAAAACTTGTACGTCGAGGTTTTTACACGCTCATATATTGACTTTACTCGCAAGCGCACGAGGTCAGGTTTCAGTATAGTGATCATGAGATCAGATATCGTTCCCATAGGGATGTGTAACTTAGTTGAATACTGTGATTTTTGTAGCCGCATATTATCTCGACTTTTCAAAAATAACTAAGACAAATGACAACTATTAGGTTAGTTCTAACTATATTAATTACCTATTTATTGATTTCTTTCACGTAATACATATTTGACTTCGTTTAGTTAGCTATAACGGTGTTTATCTTATCCGACAATCTCTGTATCTATAACTTGCTCACTCCATCTTCCGAGTGTAAAGCGAATGACTATATGACTTCGTGTTGACGTCGAGGTCCCCCTTGAATGTCTTTTGGTACACAGTCACATGAGTCGTGAACTAACGTCGTGGATTACACACGTTCTAACGCCCTCCCGAGTCGTTAGAACGTCGCGTTGTGTTTACCCTAGTCCAAATCAGTGGTTACCTCTGTTGAGTGTTAAACACCGTATTCTTGGTTTATCATAACAAGCATAATGTCAATAATAATGGTAAACACAATCGGATTTAAACAAACATCCATTAAAGTAACGTATATTTAATCAAACTAGCATTACATAACTTATAACAACACCTAAGTAATATTTGTGTACTACTACATGATCCTAGCCATATAACGTACAAAAAAAGAGTGGTTCAACATCATTTGATATGGAAAAGTAATTACAAAGAAAAAACAAGGGAAGAACGATAAAATCTGAGAGTGAAACACATACCATTGAAAGCTCATGCTTGGTGGTGACTCCTTATGTTGGAAAACAACCTAAGTTTTTTTTTTTTTTTAAGAAAATCGACACTCTAAAGGCCTTTTTCTTTAGCTATCTTATTATTTAATATTATTTTCCTTTCAGAAAATTAGGGCATATTTGCTGGTCACTCAACTGGGGATAATTAGAAGGTCAAGCCTTATATGTCTAAATAAGTCCAACTAATCCTTGTCCAAATGTTATATTTTTTTATATTATTTTTTCCTTCTATTTTTAAAAATAAGTTGTGATTTTTTTATTTTTTTTGGCTTCTTTTCTTTCTTTTCTCTCGGGCTCTTATATTGTTGTAAAACTTCTGACACAAGTAAGGTCGTCTTGTATCTATATTGTCCCCACATGACTCTATCAATACAAGACGTGGAAGGGGGTTTTATACTTGATGGATTGATAATGTCTTAGGATGTCTTAAAAACCAAAGGAGTTCAAAGTTTCCAATATCGATTAAGTAGCGAAAGAATTTTCAGAAATCATTACCTATTTCGATTGGTTATTATCCAAATTGAGAACTTCGAACTTGAATGGATTTTAAGACTACTTAAGACCGACGTAGACTAATGAATCAGTTTGTTGTATGAATTGGACGAGATAGGAAAATTTATCTCATAAAAGCAATTCTGGTTTTTCCCATCCGAAGTCTGGTCTTTACTCGCAGTCGAAACCTGACTTTTTCTAGGATGACATCAGAAGGGAATTCTAAATCTCCCCGTAAGGCCTCATATGGCTCGGATGCAAGAAACGATCAACTTGTTGAGGGAAAGGGTCAACAAACTTAACCGACCACAGAAAGTGCCTGTTCCCCTATCCAATGGAACTCCTATGACTAAATCACCAAATGGAAACCCTTGAAGTGTTGGGATAGATAATTCAGTGCCAAATTCGAACCACGTCGGCCCGAACTTTGCTGTACCGATCTACTATGGACCCAGATGGGCCCTCATATCTTCTCATATGGAGTGCAAACATATCCTAGCCAATGATATGTCTATCAGGCCTCACCTAATGGCTCGGCCCCCTCCACACCACTGATCTTCATTCACCCAAAGAGAGTCGTTGCTCTACCCAACAATCCGAATGCCAATCAACTGGCCCCGGCTATTGAAACCAAAAACAAAAAAGAAGATAGATCTATTCTAACCTGGGTTCTAAAAATAGAAGAATTAGAGAGAACAGTGGAACAACTGAATATGGAGAATCCATCCGAAAAAGAGGTGTAGAAAGAGATATCAGCACCACCCTGGGGGATGTATCGAGAAAACTTTTTAGTTATAGAGTTCATGAAGTATGACAGTACTGGCCCTCCAGAATGACATGTCAGCATCTAAAAAGAGAAGTTCGGAGTTTATGCTTAGAACGAAGACCTTTTTGCCTAAAGATGTTTCGACGATTGTTGAAAGAACTGTCTCTCAACTGGTACATGACCCAGGACCTTTCACAGATTAAAATGTTTGAGGATTTAGTAGAGGCCTTCTATGAGTAGTATGTGTACAATAAGGATACCGTACCGGACTGTAATATCATCTACTACATACTGAAGAATAAAGATGAAAGATTCTTGACGTACATTGCCCGCCGGAGGGAGGAGGCTGCCCAAGTTGTCCCTAGGCTGAGTGAGGAGATCAGTTAGAGATATTCAAGTTAATCCAGGTGGCTTTATTCTATAGAGATATCTCCAGCATAGTAGTGGCTTAATTTGGTGATGCGATCAAGTAAGTCGAAATAATGGAAGAAGGAATAAGGAGCGAAAGTATTAAAGGGGCCACACCCAATCCAACGAAGAGGTTAGCTCCACCAAAAACAAAAAGAGAGAATGAAGTAGTCGTTGTTGTTTCCCCTCAGCAAACCCTTCACCAAAACAACCTCCAAGCTTTCTATCCCCAAAACTACCCAAACCAGAACAACCAATACCGCAACTATCTTTCACAAAATTGCCAAAACCAATACTACCACCCAGAACCAACCATATTTCCAAAGCCATCCCCGCTATTACCTAAATGTACCTCCCCCTTACCAAATCCACAATCCCCAATATTATCCCAACCCTACCAAACACCTACTTACGATACATATCAGCCAAACTAGAACCCTCCACCTCAAATTCCTAACCACACCCATAAGCTAGGAGCGTAATACCACTCAGGCTATCTACCTCGCACTACTAAGGGGAACTTTAGGAACGATGACAAGGAAACACTAGACCTCTTGGTCTCAATCACCGAGCTGTACCGGGGTTGTTTGAAACAGGGGATATAGACACCCCTTCCATCCTATGAGCCTAAGACATGAAGTAAAAACCATTTTTTGAACTTTTTTTGTGAGTACTACTCATGAAATCGAGGACATAGGACCGAGTAGTAATTTTAGCTAAAAGACAATATTTTTTAGTTCATATAGACATGAGCTATCACATTTTCTAAAACAACTTTCGACCGGTGGGCCAAACTATCTATAGAACCCATTATCGGAACACGCCCTCTCAGGAAATGGCATTAATCTAATTTTTGCGACGGAGGTCAAGGAATAAGTAGATATGATTGATATTAGTGGTATTTTTTGACACCTGGAGGTTCTTAACGAAAGGCTCGAATTGAATCCATAAAATGTGGTCGAAAAGCTTGAAAAATCTCTAGTTCTATCTTTCTCTATCCAAACGTAGGTGAAAAGTCTCAATAAGGTCCCATGGAATTATGAGATTATCCCTAAAACTAGAGAAGGAAAAGAATTGCCTATATCAGCAGGAGAAACCAGCAGAATCACTCGGTCTAGAAGGGTGTACACATTGTAAGATTTGATAAGGGTTTTTCTGAGATAACCAAGAGGAGTTCTAAAAATGATGGTGTCAGAACAAGAGGCTCAAGACTTCTTAAAGGGGATGAAGAATTAAGAATACAAGATACTGGAGCAACTCAGTAAAGCGTCAGCATAAATTTTGATACTCTCACTTCTCTGGTCCTCAAAAGCACACAGACACACATTGCTGAAATTCCAAATGAAGCCCAATTGTCGAGCACGATTCTTATAGAGAAGTTTGTCACTCTGGTCAAGCAGGTCTTGGGATATAACACCATCACTTCTACCAATGATGAGATTAACGAAGATGGAATATATCAAAACAAGTCCCTGAATATCATAGTAAAATGTTTTGGGATATTTATAGCTCGGGTGTCAATTGACAATAGATTGGTGCTAGATATCTATCCTTTTTAAATAATGGAAGAAATGAGGATCAACCTGTCTTTAGATTCAGCCATAAAAAATGGTCATCAGGGCAATCGATAGGGCGATGAAAGATAGCATCGGAGAGATTGACCTATGATTAAAATTGGCCCGATCTAGTTCAACGTAAAGTTCCAAGTGATCCACACACCTTCTTTGTACAATCTGTTGTTGGGGAGGCTGTGGATCGATAATGCCAGGGAAGTACACTCATTGCTACAACAGACGATCAAGTTTATTGTTGACGATATGTTGTATGTGATCAAGGTTGATTTAGATACCGAACCTTTTCGTTAAGAGATAAACAGATATGTCCCTATAATAGATGAGAAAAAATATAACAATAAGATTGAAGCCTTTTATCACGTGTTTGACGTCATGACTGTTATTTTCATGAAGGAAGCAAGACATGAGTTGGCGCCATCATTGCCTAGCACTATAACCTTCAATGCTAAAAAGATGAATTCCTTGGGATGCATCCTTATGAGAGGACTGGGAAAGAACCTAGATGGAATAATAGAGCGAATAGATGTTAAGGAGAAGAAAGAGAGATTCGGTTTGGGATACGAGCTGACAAAAGTAGATATAGCAAAATTCTTCCAAAATAAGAGGGACGAATTCTCGGCCAGCTAGCCAATGGAAATCTTGCATATCCAAGGCAACTTCCCCTTTCTGACCAAAACCATCAATAGGGGGAAAGAGGCTATATAATTTGAGTTGTACCCCAAGAAAGTGTTGATTGAAGAAGATGTAAATGTAATTTTGGGAAAAAGGGAAGACCCAAGTTATGGGTCCAGTGTTCGAACCATTGGGGTTGAAAATCTACAGAATTGGGATTCTTGTTCCCTCCTAGTTCTCTAGGAGTTTCGGTAAAATTGGGGAAATTTTTTGTACTCACCCTTCCATTCAACTAGCATTCTAGATGGAAAGGGATTTTGATATATATATTTTTTTTGGTTTAATTTAATGAATTTAATTATATTTTATTTAATATATTGTTTAAATATTGGAAATTTTACTATTTTAGGTTGCCTAAGTCATCAGTGTATGATTCAAGCGATATAACTGAGCTAAAGTGCAATGAGTTTGATTTCAATGTAGAATTGGACCATAATTTGATGGGAGTGGAAACAAAAGATGACTCTTTCCATCTAGATAATGGTGAGATCTAGAAAGGTTTTGCGAAATTTGAGAATAAGCCAATTGGTCGTGGAGAATTACGTCGCTACTTTCATCGCAAGTGAATTGGTTAAGTTCTATAGAATAGTGAATGAGAAGGGTTGTTGTATCTACTGGGATTGGATTAAATTGTCTCTAAGTACCACGATTATCATAACCAAACTTTATTTCACGGTATTCAAACTATTTGACAATCTAGGTATCGAAAACTCACTCACTACCTCTCCCGAGTGTAAAGTGAATGAATATGAGACTTCGCGTTAATGTTGAAGTCCCCCTAAAGCATCTATACAACACTTGGTCACATGAGTCTCACCCCAACCTCAAGGATTGCACACTTTCTAATACCTTCCTGGTCATTAGATCGTCGCGTTATGTTTAAACCCTAGTCCGAATTCGGGGTTACCTCTCCCAAGTATCGAACCCCGTATTCTCGAATCAACCACATTATATTAACAAGAATATTATATAGGTAAAATAATGGTAAACATAATCGAATAAAGATAAACAACCGTTAACGAAACATGATTTACCCAAACAATGTATACTAGTAAACTACATCAATCCCATAGATAATCAGTGTTTAGCTCTTGGACATAATCATATATTCAACATTAATCTATATATACATGTTCAAACAACCAAAAATGAGTTAAGAATAAAGATTGAAACAAAGGAGAATAGCCGTTATCTGAAGGTGGCGTCTGTAAAAACCGCTACGATCTTGTTTTCTCTTCTCCAATTGTATTCCTCCACTTTAATTGGTTGAGAGATTTTTTTGGAACCCTCAAAAACACTCCCAAAGTGTTCTATGATAAGTGGGAACAACCTTGGAACAAAAAGATAACAAAACAAATATCTAGCAAAAATATCCTAGGGGCTTCAACGCTGCAGCAGTGGGGATGTCGGCAGGCCCACCACTGCAGTGGTGGGATTAACCACTATAGTGGTAGGAATTCAGTGGAATTCTACTCTTTCACCATTGCAGTGGTGGAAGCAGTTCCCTTTTATGCTTTGTTTGGCCTTCCAAGTTGTTTTTCCACCGTTTCTCTTACCGACTTGCTCGTTTTTTGACCGTTTTCGCTCCTAACCCCTACTTTGAAAAAAAACAAATAAAAACAAATTAAAACATAGTAAAAATACTCAAAAACTACAAAATTTAGTTTGAAAATAGATAGATAAATTTCACCTATCACCGATTCCTAGTGCTAACGAGACTGAGTTGCTAAACTTGGGGACCCCAGAGGAGTTGAAGGAAGTAAAAATTAGATCAGCCCTCACTGCTCTGGAAAAGAAAAAATTAATGAAACTCGTAGTTTCCTACCAAGATATGTTTACCTGGTCCTACGATGATATGGTAGGCTTGAACAAAAGTATTGTGACCTACAAGCGACTATTAAAGCCTGAGAGTGTACTGGTCAAGAAAAAGTTGATAAAAGTGAGGTTCACTGTCCGTCTCGAGGTCAAGGAGGAGTTCCTAAGGTAGTTCAATGCCCAAATCATTGAAGTCTATAACTACAGTAAATGACTCTTTAATATCGTTCTAGTGCCAAAGTCCTCAAGAACAATTAGATTCTGATTGGATTATCATGATCTCAACAAGCCAAGTTCGAACGATGATTTTTCATTGCCAAACAATCATATCATAATTAAAAATACCGCAGGGTGAAAGCTCTATTCCTTCGTCGATGGACTCCCCGGCTATAATCTGATTCAGATAGATGAAGAAGATCGAGAAAAGACAGTCTTCACCACCAATTGGTAAATTTTATCTATCTATTTCCAAATAGAATTTGATATTTTTCAAGTATTTTTATTAAGTTTTAATTTATTTTAATTTGTTTTTGTTTAAAATAGGGGTTAGGAGTGAAAATGGTTGAAAAACGGGGAAAGCGGTGGAAAAATGATTAAGAGGATCAAATATTCAAAGTAGCAGTTTCACTGCTGCAACGGTCATCCCACTGCTACAACGGTAAAACAACAGAGAGTTCTCTAAGTTTTGATCGCTCACCGCTACAGCAGTGATAAAGCAAAAAGCCTACCGACATGCCCACCACTACAGCAGTCAATGGCCACCTGCTTTAGATATTTTTTTTTGTTACCTTTTTGTTCCCAATCATTCCCAGTATTCTTGGAGTGTTCTAAAGGAGATCTTAACCAACCAAGAGGAGGAACTCAATTGGAGAAGAGGAAATAAGATCATAGCGGTTTTTACGGACACCACCTTCAGATAACGGCTATTCTCCCATGTTTTTCTCTTTATTCTTAACTTGTTTTTGGTTGTTTCAATATGTATATATTGGTTATCATTGAATATATGGTTATAGCAAAGAGATGAACACTGATTATCTATGGGATTGATTTAGTTTACTAATATACATGTTTTGAGTAAATCTTTGTTTTATTATTAGTTGTTCATTTGTATTCGATTGTGCTTACCATTCTTCTAATTTTATATGTATGTTTATATACATTGAGAATACGGGGTTTGACACTCGGGAGAGGTAACCCTGAATTTGGACTAGGGTTTAAACACAACGTGACGAGCTAATGACCTGGGAGGGCGTTAGAAATTATGCAATCTGTGAGGTTAGGGCAAGACTCATGTAACCAAGTGTTATATAGATGCTCTAGGGGGACTTCGATATTGACGCAAAGTCATATATTCATTCACTTTACACTCGGAAAATGTAGTGTGTGAGTTTTTGATAGCTAGATTGTCGGATAGTTTGAATACCATTAATGTAAACTAGATTGGATCAAACACGTATACGTAAACGAAGTTAATCCCTAGATAATCTATTCCCATATAATAGATTTAGTATTATAGTTTAATTAATTGTTAATTTAGTATAGTGTTTTTATAAAAACAAAAAACTAAATTTTTATCACCTAAATAAAGTTCGGTTATGATAATCGCGGTACTCAATGACAATTTAACTCAATCCCTATGGATACAACAACCTTTACTCGTTCCTATTCTATAAAACTTGACCCGTACACTTGCGGTGAAAGTAGCGACGTAATTTCACGCTACCAAGTTTTTGGCGCCGTTGCCTGGGATTGGTTTTTAGATTGTTGTTTTTATTATGAGTAAGTAACTTAATTTTAATTAGGTGTTCATTTTGTTTATAATTTTTGTTTGTAGTTTTGTTTTTCTTGCAAGGTAGTTGAAGATGTTAGATCAACAAGTGCTATTGCATTTCTTTCGACAAGATTTCATACTATTTTATTGGGCTTGGGATCAATACAAGGAGCTTCAATTTCGGTTCCCCAATTATCATTTCCCAAGGGAGTGTCAACTACTGAACTTCCTCGATAGGTTACTAGCCGCAACCAGAATGTGGGTGGAAGGAGAAAACGATACCACCTCTTTCAACCAACTAACTGTGGACGAAGCCTATCGGATATTGAAAGACATGGATGAGTACGATTTTCACTGTTGGAATTATTCAACAATCAACCAAAGCTTGGGTGATAGTTTTACTATTTCGGCACCATGGATTGACAACCCAAAGTAACAGGAGGAGTGTTCCTCCACCTTTGAGGAAATGTTCATTGAATTTATAGGGAAAACTCAGGCTTTCTGGAGGTAAATGAATGATTGACTCAATGAGCATGAGGATTGTCTTCATAATATTGAGACGACCTGCGCAGAAATTGATGCTACCGTAACGTCTCTTCAAATGCAAATCGGTTAGCTAATCTGCTTTATTGAGGCCGCATCAAAAGTAGTAGCACTGAGAGACGCAAACTCCATATGCATTGAAAGCCACCACGAGAAACTGGAAATAAGTGGGAAGAACTTGGGTCAGTTTGAAGACGATGAAAAATCACAAGATAACACTTGTGATTATCCACCATTTGAGATCCACCAAGTGTTGCCACCACCGATCCAAGACGATTATATCTACGAGAATCCGATGTGGCTCACTTGTCCTTCGCCACCTTTAGCATCGTTCGTTCATGCCTTCCAAGCACATGAGCCGGAGACAAGTTACGTTGAGAGCTCGAGCAATATAATTCCAAATCTCACCAGTCTTGAGGGTGTTCTGAACCAAGACCCATATGTGGTTCTGTATGATGCATACTACTCGTGGATGTCGCTATTTGACGAGCACTTCTCTATGTCAGGCCGAGGACAATAGACCAAGTGCTTCTTGGGAGGTAACCCAAGTCTAAAATAAATTAGATCCATCACCACTGATTTTATTCAGAGGCGAGATTGTCTCGCTGGTGGCCACAATTTAAGTATCGCCACTTTCACCACAAGCGTACGGGTCAAATTTTAGTATATGGACCTTTCAGTCGGGTATCGTATCCACAGAGATTAGTTGAGATTACTATCGAGTACCGCGATTGTCATAACCTAACTTTATCTTGGCGCTAAAAATGGAATATAAAATTTAATACTAATTTAACTATACTAATTACTAATATGAGATAGTTATGAGATGGATTATCTAGGGATTAACTTTATTTACTTAAATGCATTTGATTTCGTTTAGTTTGCAGTAATGATGTTCGACCTATTTGCCAATCTCAGTATCTAAAAATCCTCTGCCACCTCTCTCGAGTGTAAGACAGCTGAATACACAACTTCATGTCAACGAAGAAGTCCCCCTCAACGTATTAACAACCCTAGGTTACGAGAGTCTTGCCCCAACGTCATTGATCGCACACAAAATCTCTGTTCGTAAACTCCCCTGTCACCTCTCTCGAGTGTAAGATGAGAGAATACGTGACTTCGCGTCAATGCCGAAGTCCCCCTCAACGTCTTAACAACTTTAGATCTCGTGAGTCTCGCCCCAACGTCATTGATTTCATGCGTTGTGTTTACCCTAGTCCGAATCCGGGGTTACCTCTTCTGAGTATCAAATCCCATATTCTTGATATATCTAAACTAGCATATAATCATGAAAACACGATAAACACATTCAAATATTGAAGAACAATCATTAAAGAAACACAACTCAACCAAAATTACATTTTTATAAATAATATTCATCCCTAAGATAATCCACATTTAGCCTATGACCATAGCCGTTTATACAATTGAAACTAGGCTAAACATGCTCAAACAATTATCGAAGTTAAGAAAAAAAAAGAAAAATGGATGAACTTAGACGATATTTGAAGATTAGCTGCTAAAGCCATTTACCGAGCGATTCTTCTTCTCCGCCTGGTAATCTTCTCCTTCGAAATTATTTGAGAACTCCCCATACTCTCTCTATATTCTAAAGTAAGCCCTAAAGGATCTAATGGACGGAGCGAAGCCAAAGGAGAGAAGAGAAGACGATATTTATAAGAAAAATATCAAAACAAAATATCTAAACTGTACAGAGGTCACCACCGCGGCGGTGGTAGGTCGATTTGATGTTCGTTGAGGCGGTAGAGTCGGTGGTGGATTTGGGTGACCATCCTGTATGCTCAGTGCTGCGGCGGTGGATGTACAGCAAGATATAGCCATTCTCTGTATTTTCACCCCGCGGCAGAGGTTTGAACGCTGCGGCGGTGGGCTTCTTTTAGAATATTGTTGCCTTACTTGTTTTTCCACCGTTCTCAATACGATTTGATCATTTATACTCCATTTTCCTACCTTTTCACCCTAGACACCTATTTTAATAGAAAAAGAATAAAAACATATTAAAACATATGAAAAACGTAACAAACGTACTCAAAAACTAACAATTTCGATTTTGAAATAGATAGGTAGATCACACCTATCAAATACCCCCAAACTCGGAATTTTGCTAATTCTCGGGCCAAACACCCACACAATACGGGAAAATATAAAAACTAATTACGAAATTGAAAACTAAAAATGAAAAACACTAAAAAAAAAAATTGGAATTTTTTATTATCATTTACCGGCCATAGAAAGATATGAAAATATGCATGATATACTAAATGAAATGTAAATTGTTGGCCTAGTGGAATACTCAAGAGGGGGGGGTGAATTTGATAATTAAAAAATTTATCAAAATAAAACTTCAATAAATAAAATAATTAATTTTAATCCTAAATTAATTATTATCTTTATATCACAGTGAAATTATATAATCAACTAGGTGCACATCAAACAACAAAATAAATAAATTAAATATTGTAGTACACCAAGACATATCCTAGATCACCAAGCTACTCTTAGCTAATCCAATCCTCCGAACCCTACGGAGATTCGCACCCACTATTACTCAAGATTCTTTTAAAGGTAGAAACCAAACCCACACAACGATTCTTTTACCGGATCAATTTTAACCTTTACAAAATCCTTTTCCTAGGCTAAGGAAGAACCTCTACTTTTACAGGCTCAAGAATAACTTAATTCTATTATAGGGATAATCACAACCTAATTTTTTTTATACCTTAGCCTTAAGAATCGAAACCTCACCAACACTCCAAATATCCATTTACCTGATAAGGAGTGAACCGTTACAAAATTCACTCAAACACAATTCTATCCAGGAAGAATTACTACTTCAATCTCTTTACAAGAAGAGATTGAAACCCGACTACCCTTTGATTAAATACCCACAACAGTATTTAATTTGTCACACTACTCATCAATACAAATTGATAAGAAAAATATCTCACTCGGAGCTTCTACCAACCTAGATAAATAATAACTCGATTAATATCCCAAATCAAGTGATAGAAAAATATGAGATTGAAAATCTAATTTTAAACAAGATATAGGTAGCAAATAGATGAGCACGTAATCATATTCAAGAAATTGTTTATAAAAAAAAATTCAATAAAAATTGGAAACAATTTTTAAGATCAATTTCCAAAAGATAAACAAGTAATGCAATAATAAAATATAATTGGAAAGATCTCACCCGGAATCCACAGAAAGGATAATTAGAATGATATAACTTCAAATCTGGTAGAAGCAAAGATTAATAGCGATTGATCTTCAAGATCGCCTCTCAGAATAGCTCAAACAATATCTCAGAATAATAACATTTATAAAAGATCACAAATGATCTTAACTCTTTTAGCTCTCTTGATATTGATTACTGATATATGAAATTCGCAGGTCTATATATATGGGAAATAAATCAACTCTCTAATGGCTAGTTCCCATGTGTCATGACAATTAAATGCTCTCTTAGACCCTATATATCATTATGACTTCATTTTGGTTCAATACACTTTATAATGGCTTTTAAATCTTTCAATTAAGTCCCCCAAATATTTCTGAATCTCAAGCAATTAGAATAGAAATAATTTTATGTACTAAATTGAGAAACATTAAAATTTAATGAACCAATTAAATAGGATTTATATATTAGGCGAAACATGTCTTAAATATAACAATATCCCCGAAATCTCTGTCAAATCCAAACAAAAAATGGCTACTTTTGGATATAATCTTGGAATAAACATAATCCTGAAACAGCGCGTCCGGTCGACCGGTCAGTCGATTTCCCAATTCAGGATATTACCAAGCCATTGCTGCTGCGTGCATCGGTCGACCTTCCTATCGACTTAGAGATTCAGAGAGTCGAGTTTACCTTCATCGATCGACTAAGCTGTCGACTTAGAGATATAGAGAGTTCAGTTTCTCTTCACCGGTCGACCTGCTTGTCGACTTAGAGATACATGTTATTTCTACTGCTTGGTCTGGTCGACTCATCAGTCGACTTGTATATACTGGATCTCTTCTCTGAACTCGTTTTTAACTAATTTTTTTTTTTTTACGTTTTCTCCCTTTTAACTATTTTCTTTTCTAAATTTGCTCCACTAACTTCTTCAATTCAATTTTAGTCAAATAATTTTATTTTTTTTTCAAATCACGTATAGGAGCAAATAATTTCACCTTATCAAAACACACATAAATAATAAAAACTTTTTGTGCTTTGTGTCTTCCTAATTGGAATATTAAGAGTTGAAATTCACCTGCGTTGTTTTCCCTAATTTCTTCAAACTCTTAATTTTTCATCATCTTGACATCATTATTTAGCATCCATTTAATTTGTCATCATCTTCATCACTGGAACTTAAATAACTCAAACAATCAATTAAACCGTTAGTTCCACCAAAACATCAACACTTAATTGTTCATCAAAATCTTAGGATCAACAATCTCCCCATTTTTTATGATGACAATCAACTTTGATGTCTTATTCAAAACAAAAATATAACCACACTCTCCCTGAATCCGAGGACTAGTTTTTTTTAACTCATTTAAGTATCATAATGAAGATTTCAAAAAATATAATCAATAAAGCACAAAAAAAATACTCCCCCTTAAAAAAACATCATCGAATTTATCCCCCTTTGTCATCTTCAAAAACAAAATTTAGGGAGAGGGGGAGCACATAGATAATTCACTCTAGGCAATCATAAAATATACTTGAAAGAGTAAGCCTAAATGAATTAAATCCGAAATATATAACTCTTTTAAAAGCACATTGAATCAACTCATAAATTCAACTTTAAAAATCAAAACTCAAATTAACTTTTAAGCATAAAACATCAACACTTTGTGGATCATTATTATAAGTAAATATCAAGTCTACTCAATCCATCAAAATCCACACTAAAAACATAATTTTTAATCATGCAATCTCCCACTATATAAGTGTGGAAATATTAATTAATTTTAAGGAGAAAAATATAATCTTTGAAGTACTAAGACATGAAACATCTTTTAATAATAGTTTATGAAGCTATCAATATAATGCATACTTATTTCATAAAAAAATTAGCTCGATTTTTCAACAATAATTATTAACGCTCAAGAACATGAATCATATCTCAATTAATAGTATGCATATTATAAATGTTATCTCGTAATATGCTCAATCCCTTACACAATAATAATCATTTAAATATTCAGAGGATATGAGACATATAAGAATGACCGATTACCATATATATATCCAGATACTTAATTCATATAAATATATCCATGTAAGCATATAATCACGATTCTAAACAATTAAAATATCATCCATTTTAATAAATCAAATAATTACAAACTTAGCTCAATTCAACTTATTTGTATAAAAGTAAATAGCATAATTGATTGCACATTATACAAATAGTCCTAAAAACATATGCAACATAGAATTAGCCTTATTTAGTGAGATCACAAATACTCGATTAATCTTCTAAATCACATAAGATGCTTTAAAATGAACATATAATCACTACTTGATATAAACATATAAAGACATGTTAATACTTCTTAACTAAATGTGATTATCAGAATCACCATATAATATTTCTAAGGCAATAAATAAACACATCATTGAAAATAGGTCTTAGAAATCATCACCAACTTAACTATTTGGCAAGTTGGGAACCTCCCACTTTAACAAATTGAATGAATTTAAAATGCAAAGGGTTAGGAGTACCTTTTATATCTTTTGGGATAACTTTACTTTTTTCCTCATTTGTACCACTAATTGATTTGAGTACACAATTTCCCTTAGCCGATGGCTTTGGTACATCTTTTCTACTTTCGTTTGCTGCTTATGGGTTTTTTGTAACTTCACATCTCGAATTTGGTGCATCTTTTTTGTTTACATATGTCACTTGTAACTTCTTTGTAGCTTCACATTTTGATTTTGGTACATCATTTTTGTTTGCACATGTCGATTGTTGCTTCTTTAAAATTTCACATCTCGATTTCGGTATACCTTTTCGCTTTATACATATCGCTTGTGGATTCTTGGTGACTTCTCGTCTTGATTTTGATATAATCTCTCTGGTTGTTCCTTCCAGTCTAGTCCCAACACTATGTAACTCTATATAAGCCAATTGTGTAGCTCTTTTCGTTATCCATTTCACTTTGGATCCATTCTTAACCATAAACTTAGGGTTCTTGAATGGATATTATACTTTAAAATGTCCAACCCTATTGCAATAATTGCATCTCAACTTCGACTCAATTCTTTGGCAATAAGGGCAAATATCAGAGTTCTCTTATCATTGCTTGATGCTTCAGAACTGCTGGAATCTGTATCATCCCATGTTTCTTTCGTAGATCTCTTTTTTCTCTTTAGGTTACTTTATGATCCAGCCTCATACTGTTGCACAACCATCTCATAGGTTATTAAATCAATGATAAGTTCATCGGTAGTGAGTTTGGTGAGATCTTTGGCCTCCTTGATTGCAATCACTTGATCAGTTCCCTCATATGTGTCTTTCAACATATCTCATTTTCCTTTCATAGAAGCACAACTTGAAAATTTCCTGTACATATTTGCATCTAAAGAACAAAGCAAAATGTTAGTAGCCTGTGAGTTAATAGATAATTTTCCTTTATCAAAGGAACTCAGTTGCTCATTTCTCTTGGCTATTCCATTTTTCATAGGAGTGTATGGACCGTCTTCAATAACCAACCATGCCTCATAATTAGTGGCCTCCAAAAAAGCAATCATTCTATTTTTCCAAACAGCAAAATTACTACCTGTAAACAATGGTGGATGGGGCATAGAATGCCCCTCACCTAGTGTGCCTATCGTGTGTGCCATGTGATCTTTATTAGGTAAAAAGTTCAAGCTAAACCGACTCTGATGCCAATTGTTGGCCCAGTGTAATACCTAAGAGGGAGGGGAAGAAGGGTGAATTGGGTAATTAAAAAAATTATCAAAATAAAACTTCAATAAATCAAATAAGTAATTTTAATCCTAAATTAATTATTATATTTATATCACAGCGGAATTATATAATCAATTAGGTGCACACCAAAATAGCAAAAATAAATAACTTAAATAGTGTAGCACACTAAGATATATCCTGATTCACCAAGCTACTCTTGGCTAATCCAGTCCTCTGAGTCCTATGGAGATTCGCACCCACTAATACTCAAGATCTCATTAAAGGTAGGAACTAAACCCACACAACGATTTTTTTACAAGCTCATAATCAACCTTTACAAAATCATTTTCCCAAGTTAAGGAAGAACCTCTACTTTTTACAAGTTCAAGAATAACCTAATTCTATTACAGGGAGAATCACAAGCTAATTCTTTTTATACTTTACGCTCAAGAATCAAAATCTCACCAACACTCCAAATATCCTTTTACCCGGTAAGGATTGAACCGTTATAAAATTTACTCAAACACAATTTTATCCAGAAAGAAACACTACCTCAATCTCTTTACAGAAAAAGACTGAAACCCGGCTACCCTTTGATTAAATATCTCTCAACAATAATTAATCTATCACACTACTCACCAATACAAATAGATAAGCATAATATCTCACTCGGAGCTTCTACTACCCTAGATAAATAATAACTCGATTAGCATTCGAAATCTAGTGATACAAAAATATGAGATTAAAAATCTAAATTTAAACAGGATATGGGTAGCAAATAAATGAGAGCGTAATCAGATTGAAGAAATTGTTTATAATTTTTTTTTCCAATAAAAATCAGAAACAATTTCTAAGATTAATTTCCAAAAGATAAAAAAGTAATGCAATAATAGAATATAATTGGAAAGATCTCACCCAGAATCCATAGAAAGGATAATTAGAAGGATGTAACTTCAAATCTGATAGCAGCAAAGATTAATAGCAATTGATCTTCAAGATCACCTCTCAGAATAGCTCACACAATATCTAAGAATAATAACTCTTATAAAAGCTCACAAATGATCTTAACTCTTTTAGCTCTATTGATATTGATTAATGATATATGAAATTCGCAGGTCAATATATATGGGAAATAAATAGCACTCTAACGGCTAGTTCCAATGTGTCATGACAATTAAATACTCACTTAGACCTCATATATCATTATGACTTTATTTTGGTTCAATACAATTAATAATGACTTTTAAATCTTTCAATTAAGTCCCCCAAATATTTCTCAATCTCAATCAATTAGAATATAAACAATTTTATGTACCAAATTGAGAAACATTAAAATTTAATGAATTAATTCAATAGGATTTAGATATTAGGTAAAGCATATCTTAAATATAATAATATCCCTGAAATTTCTCTCAAATACTAAAAAAAACCCGGCTACTTTTGGATATAATCTTAGAATAAACCTAATCCTGAAACAGCGTGTCCGGTCTGCTGGTTAGTCAACTGCCCAATTTAGGATATAGCCAAGCCATTGCTGTTGCGTGCATCGGTTGATCTACCTGTCGACTTAGAGATTCAAAGAGTTTAGTTTACCATCACCGGTCGACCTACCTATCGACGTAGAGATACAGAGAGTTCAACTTCTCTTCACTGATCGACCTGCCTATCAACTTAGAGATACAGCTCCACTAACTTCTTAAATTCTATTTTAGTTAATTAAAAATATTTCTTTTCAAATCACATATAGGAGCAAATAATTTCACCTTATTAAAACACACATAAATAATAAAAACTTTTTGTGTTGTGTGTTTTCCTAATTGGGCTATTAAGAGTTGAAATTCACATGAGTTGTTTTCCCTAATTTCTTCAAATTCTTAATTCTTCATCATCTTGACATCATCATTTAACATCCATTTAATTTGTTAATCATCTTCATCACTGGAACTTAAATAACTGAAACACTCAATTAAACCGTTAGTTCCACCAAAACATCAACACTTAATTGTTCATCAAAATCTTAGGATCAATAGAAATTAAGACAAAGTTGTTTAGATATGCGACCGAACCTGTACATGGGTTGCCTATGTATCTTAAACAAGAATCAGGTCATTACATAGTTCGTTCTGATTAGGGTAAAAGACATGGTTTATTATTGGAGGTGTGACTAAAGCCTTATGGGTTGCCTACGTACTTTGGGTGGTTTCCAAAGATTAGGTCAAATGTAGTTCATTCTTGTCTTGTTGAAAACTGGATTCATTGTTAGAGGTATGACCGAACTCTTATGGGCTGCCTACGTGCTTTAAGTGGTTACCAATGATCAGGTCAAACGTAGTTCAATCTTGTTATGTTTGAAAAAATTGGGTTAGTTTAGTTTAAAGCTATTTAGTTAAGTTTGTTTTGGTTGATTATCCGTTAGTTTTGGTTGTGAACAACCAGAATTACAACCTTATAATAACCCTTTGATTTTGTCAATAACCTTAAACAAACTCAGTGGCCTTGGTTAGTTTAGCATTTGTGTGTGGGTTGGTACTTAGAAGTGAAAATAAATACCATATATTTACGCTAGTCCTACTCATAAATAATAAAAATGGGAAGGTTTCTGAACAAGAATCACACAAATCCCCTAAAGAATATTGGTCCTCCCTTTATCCCGAGTTCTTAGCCATAAGGGTCTATCGGTGTAGTGTATACATATATAAATATTTGTGTGTCATTTACCTAAAAAATAAAAGAAATATGATGTTCATAGGGGTATCGTGTAGACTATGCACAACTCATGGTGTGATAGAAGTTTTATTTGAATTCTCATATGCTCTTAACATGTTAGATGATTTGAAGTTTTTTTAATGTCTTGGCATGATCTCGAGTGCTGTTGAATATTTTTTGAATGTTCTTGAGATGCTTTGAATGATTCTGTATTATTTGACCCTAATTTGGTCCTTATGGTTAAGATTAGGTATTTGTTTGATGTTCTTAACAAAATTAAAAGCTTGTTAGGTTCTTTTAGTGTTTTTTTTTATTCTTTTATAGATTTTATGTGTTATGTACATGAGAATAAGTGTATTATCTACATGAACCTACTATATAAAAAGCAATATACACAAGATTAGCTAAGAATCATAGGTTTGTTTTTATAGGAACATACCTAAATAGAGGATATGGTCTTCCATAAGTGTTTACCTCCTTCTCCTGCTTGATGTTATTGGTTTATGGTTGATTAGTGGTTGTTTATTCCTTGAGTTATCATCCAAGAACTCAAGAACACCATACATAGGGGATGTAGTTGTCCCTAAGTAGCTAACCTCCCTTTCCCTCATTGATAATCTTGGCTCGGTGACAGTCAATCCTTGAAGTTCTTATTCTAAGAACTTCAAGAACACCTTTGATAGGTGTGATCTAACTATATATTTTTAAACTGGTTTTGTTAAGTTTTAGAGCATTTTTATAGCCTTTTTTTTTATGTTTTAATTAGTTTTTATTCTTTTTTTCTTTTTTTTTTTTGTATTAAAACATGTGTGTGAGGAAAAAAGATATGAAACTGGAGCAAAAAGGATGAGATCAAATCAAGAACGGTCGAAAAATTAGCAAGGCGGCAATATTCTGAAAGAAGCCCACCGCCGTGGTGTCTAGACCTCCGCCGCTGCAGTGAAAATGTAGAGAATGACTTATTTTACTGAACGTCCACCATCGCGGTGGTGAAAATACAGGATGTCAACCAAATCCACTGCTATCTTCACCGCCTAGGCAATCAACTAATTGAACTACTTACCGCCACAGCGGTGACCTTTGCACAGTTAAGATATTTTTTTGATATTTTCCCAATTTAAGCTCTCCCCCTCTCTCATTTTTGGTCTCTCTTTCATGGTACCACCCTTAGAACATATCTAGGGGTGTATTGAGAAGTTTTAGAGGGATAGCACACATCTCGAATAAGAAGAAGACGGCGAAGCAATCGTTGAACGTTCTTAGCAACAAATCTTTGGACTAGGCTAAGTTCTTCAATTTCTTCATTTATTTCTTTAACTTAGGAATTTGTGAGCATGTTTAACTCGTGCTTTATTGTAAATATGGTTATGGCCATTAGTTAAACATGGATTGTATAGGGATTAACAATGTATATATAAATATGTGATTCGTATGATTTTGGTGTTGCATTTATGTTTGTTTTTCAAATTTTGATTGTGTTTATCATATTGTTTTGTTTATTATGCTTAGAATGATATTCAGAGAATACGTGGTTTGACACTGGGAAGAGGTAACCCCGGATTCGGACTAGGGTAAACAAACGCCACGATCCAATAACCTGTGAGGGAGTTAGATTGTGTAGAATGGATGACTAGTAGGGGCGCATTTGTGCACGCCTACTTACGCTCGCAAGTATACGAGGTCTAAAGTTTTAATATAGTGAATCTTTGAAGATTGGATATCATTCCCATAAAGAAAAGTGTGAATAATTGAATTGAATACCGCAATTGACGTAGTCTCGTGTTGTCCTGACGACGGAAGACGTGAATTGAAATTAAACTAAGCTAAACTACAATTAGTGGGTTAATTATAACTAAGTTGATTAATTGTGGATTGATTTCGTTCACTTAATACACGTTTGATTTCGTTCGGTTAACAATAATGGAGTTTAGGTATCCGACAATCTCGGTTCGTAAACTCCTCTACCACCTCTTTCGAGTGTAAGACGAGTGAATACGCATCTTCATGTCGACGAAGAGGTCCCCCTCAATGTCTTAACGACTCTAGGACACGTGAGTCTTGACCCAACGTCATCGATTGCACACTAACTAACGCCCTCCCGGGTTGTTAGGTCGTAACGATATGTTTACCCTAGTCCGAATCCAGGGTTACCTCTCCCGAGTGTCAAACCCTAGATTCTCAAATCCAACCCTAATACCGTTATAAGCATATTAAGATCGTCATGAAATGATAAACACAATCGGACTTAAAAGCAACAACCGTTAAAGAAACGTATATTAAATCAAACGAGTATTTACACAACTACACCTTTCCCTAACTAATCTCTAAATTACACTAACATGTTCTTAGCCAATACAATATTAAATCAAGAGGATATCATCATCATCAACAATAAACATTAAATAGAAAGACGGAAACAAGGGAAGAAAAGCCAAATTTCAAAGTGGAGTAGTCCACTTTTGTCAAAGAACAGTCCTTCCCGGGCTTCCTCTTCTAGATCTTCAAGGATTGGACAAGAACACCTCCTAAACTAATCTAATATACTTCCTAAATTATCTAAACCTAACTAAGGCGGAAAGAGAGCTCTCAAGATGTCAACCAGAGCTTCCACTTACGTCTCAGGCTTTTTGAGGTTTGGTGGAGAAAAGGGTTAAATATGTAAGGTTTGGAAATATCTTCAAAATATCTAAAAATAGATATTTCTGTGCAGAGTATCACCGCCTATGCGGTGGTTCACCGCTTAGGCGGTGGGCTTAAGTCGGTTAACTTCTGTTGGTAACTTTGCCTAAGCGGTGGTTTTTCTGCCTAGGCGGTGGCTGCTGGCATAACAATCTATTGTTTTCTCACCTAGGCGGTGGTTAATCCCTTTAGCACTCCATTATTCTGCCTCTTTTCCGCCTAGGCGGTGATCTTCATTCACCAAAACCCTGTTTTGCACATTTACTTCACCGTTTCTCCACCGTTTTCATTTGTTTCTCTCCCTTTGACATCCTTTCACCTGTTTTACACTAAACTAAACTAAAACACAATTAAATATAACTAAAACACTTGAAAACTAATAAATCCGGTTTAGAAATGGATAGGTTTTTCATACCTATCAATGACATTGGAGCAAGACTCATGTGACCTAGGGTCGTTAAGACGTTGAGGGTGACTTCTTCCTTCACTCAAAGTCATGTATTCTCCTATCTTACACTCGAGAGAGGTGGCATTGGAGTTTTAGAACTGAGATTATCGATAGGGTAAACACACCGCGACGATCCAATAACCCAGTCGGAAGTTGGATTGTGTGCAATCAATGACGTTGGGGAGAGAGTCACGTGACCTAAGGTCGTTCAGACATTGAGGAGGACTTCTTAATTGACATGAAGTCATGTATTCTATCGTCTTACACTCGGGAGAGATGGCGGGAGAGTTTACAAACTGTGATTGTCAAATAGGTCGAACACCGTAAACGTAAGTTAAACAAGATCGAACACGTATTTCTAAACCAAGTTAATCCCTAGACAATTATTTTCCCTAAAGCATCTCATTATATTAGTATAGGTAATTTAGGTTATTTTAGTATTAGTAGTAATTAATTAAATACATTTGTTTTTAGCCTAGATAAAGTTAGGTCATTATAAACACGGTACTCGATAGTAGCAATAACTAATCCCTGTGGATACGATACCCGATCTTCAAGATCACATTATACTAAAACTTTGAACACTTGTGAGTAGTCAATACGCGAGCACGTAATAAAAGCTCTCCATACAACCTTCCACGGCTAAATTTTGGTAGAATAACAACATATGATTTGACAAATCCGCTTGAGAGGCCTAAGACCAAAGTGAGTTGATCTAGTTTAGAGAGAGAAACTAGGCCTTGAAGACTTGAAAAAATGAGATGGGTGGCCTGATATTTATAGGCCTGGGGGCCTGCGCATTGGCCAATGCGCAGTCCAATCCAGGGTCTTTCTTGGGCAGTGTTTGGCATTAGGGGTTTGTTTCCTTGTCTTGGTTTGGTTGGTCTTGGAGTGAATTTAGGAAAGAATGTTGTATTCTCGAAGATTTGGTAATCATTACCAAATATTTTCAATTATTTGCTAACGATTGGCAATCATTAGCAACAATTAGCCTCTCTCCAATCAAATTCCTTCAACATTGTTAGAATTATCACTTGATGTGATGCATTTAGTTCCATTTAGTGGCTAAGTATCGGTTAGTTTTACTATTTCGGTTTGGTCGTCATAAATGCTTCCATGGTTCTTTGAATCTAGTCTTGAGGTGTCAATTTACATTTAATGCTCGGTGATGAGTCATTGATTGGTCAGTACTCCTACAGTTGGGTTTGGATGGAATTGGGTTAACTTGCCTTGTAATCGACGGTTGATTTCCAAATTCTTAGTTAACCGTAAGTTATTTTTGTGAAAATATCTAAATCCTTTGAACCTTGCCATTCCATATCATCCCAAGAATTTATTTCTTGATGGGATGTGCATTTAATGTATTTCTTTGATGCCACACATTTGGTTTGGTTTTGGTAATGGGTTGTCACAATTTAAGGCGTTCGATTGGTTTCTAAGATATTTTACTTAAAATATTTACATACCTTGAATGTGGTATTGAAATGTAATCCCAAACATTTAATTCTTGATTGGATAGGCATGCAAGGCTCATTGAATGCCTTACTTAGGTAGCGAACCAAATCGATTTAGTTTCGATAACGGTTGGTTGTACCTTAATTGTCTTGGTTCCCTTCCTTTGCCATTTTGTAGGAAATTTCTATAAAGACTCCTTGGTTAATATGAGTATTGATTTATGGGCATTAAATGATGGCTAGGCCCTTGATTACTTGCTCCTAGGGTGATTTCTCAAGACTACTTGGATTTAGTGTAAATCCAAGTCAAGCCCAATCCATAAATCACCTTGCGATTTAGAGCTTTGTCATCTTGGATTTTTTCTTGGTAGTGTTTGATGTAATATGCATAAATTAAATGGATGTTTTTGGTGTTAAATTTGACAAGATTCAAGGGTTGTAAATGTTTCAAGGTCAAAGTGGGTGACTGAGTTAATTGTTTGAAATATCCTATAATTTAAGGGTAGTGACTAAGATTTATCTAAATTAATGAAAATTTAATGAAAATAAAACTTTAGTAAAGTCATTTTAGACCTCCTTAAATTATGGGAATTTCGACGTTGACCCAAAACATTTACTTATCTAAATCATATGATTTCCTACTAGAGCTACGTCTTCCTAGGATCACATTACATAAAGCACAAACATAATCATCCAAGAGTATAACCAGGCATAAAGATATGATAATTCACATCATTAATAGTTCATTAGTAGAGGTCTAGGTTGTTAATCACTTAATAAATCTAGAAAAATCTATTTTTCATAACTTTTGCTAAAAGCCATCCGAGATCTGCTTACAAGATCATGAAATGGACCTGATCCCTCCCTCTGTTGGAATCATTCAGAACAACTCCAAGATCTCGACGAAGCATGAATACTTTATATCCTGGAAACAAATGCTGAGCCAGAGTAACCCAGCCTCGCTATTCTAAGAAATGAGAATTGAGGACTAATTACCATCACCAGGGGATACCCTTAGCATGATAAAATGTTGGGATGAAATAATAATCCAGAAGCTCCCTTATGAAAATTTTATTGCCATAGAAAACTATGTCAGGCTCGGTAGACAAGAGGACAACATTCTTGCTGCCGTCACAAGCTAAGGCCTATCTAGTTGGGGGAAGAACCTAGAACCCAAGAAAAACTCAATCCAATGAGACATTTCAAAAAAATGGAAGCGGATGGACTACATAGAGAAGTCTATCAAAGATATTCAACGAGCCAAACCAGTTTGTAAAAAGAAAAGGTCTACTTACTATCCCAATAGTTAGGGCCCCTGTCCACTTAGAACACTATCCTTTCATCTCTTTTACATATTTAGCTTATCCAGTTAGTTCTCTGCAAGGTCCTAAGCCAACTCAACACATCAAAAACAAAATCAATTTACCTTGCTTCCTATGCCACTTTCTAAAATATTCCATGATTGCTTGAAGGAATGAGTAATAAAACTAATTCCTCCTAAGCATGTAAAGCCTCAGTATTAAAAGTTGAACCCTTGTACTTTCTATAAATACTACTCCAGAGAGGCCAGTTATCACACTAACCAGTGCCTCGCACTCAAAAACCGTATGAAGGATCTCATCCAATTAGGCATCATAAGCTTTTCAAAAAACCAAGAAATTTAAGGAGGTGATGTCTATACGTATTCTTTCCTTTAGTTTCTTAAATACTTTCTAATAAACTAGTTGTTGTCCTATATGCCTATGTACTAGATCTACAAATCTATTAATTCAAGCTTATTTTATCTAAGGTCGACTCAGGTCTTCACACTCTAACTTTTATAAATTAATTTGCTTATCATAATTCACACACCTCAAATAATAAAAAAATAATTATAAAATAATTTCAAAACTAAATTAAACCATTATCCAAACCAAAATGTTAAAAGAAGATGTCTTATTTCAACCAGACGATAGTGAGATATTGACAAAAAATCTAAGAATGTTACAAAACCTAAAAGCTTTGATGAGGAATCATTACATATGTTCCAACCCCGGGAACGTCCGAAGAACCATAAAATATTACAAAAGACCTCCTCAACTAGAACAAAAGGAGGAAATATCTAAAAGATTTATAATGTGAAGAATGGTTGATAATGGCTCAGAATTTAACCCTGCCCGAGAAAAGTTCTTGAAAGGTTAGACAAATTTATATAAAAAAAAAAAGATGATAGTCTAATATAGACTCGGGTTTTACCCAAGAAATAACTAATCCAGAAGAATGTTAAACCAACCTAAAATAAAAGTAGGAGGAAACTTGTAAGATTAAAGCTAATCAATATCGGTAGAAGACAATGAGCCTTTGTTAATATAATATCAAGTAATGGGGAAAGTACCGGGATAAGGGTAAAATCAATGAAGACCTCGAGACTAAGTCAAAATACCATAACTTTCTAAAAATGTAGAAATCCTGAAAGTAGGTGTTAAGAAAAATAGTAAAATGAAGATCGGTCTCAAAAAGTATCTAAACACTGAGTGGTCACATGAAAGCGGTCGGATGAATCATGCTCTCTATACAAACCAAGTATTACGTGGTAAGGATGTTTCAACAACTAATGACTAGGGCCAACTGGACTGGGATCATTACCCAAAGGTTGTTGTATGGATTATATTGGAAGTATGACTTCGTACCTGCAACAGTGAATAAAATAAATGAGAATTTTCATAGCACTACCAAGATAGAATAACATTTCTTAGTTGTCATTAAATAATACTAACGCACCCCGTATATTGAAAGCAAGTTTCATCCCTTCCTATCTAAGTCGTCCAAATCGTTTCAATTTGAAAAATGGGTTTTCAAAGGCTTTTCTTAGGCGTCGGTTGTGAAAAATCTTCTTAGGCCAGGATTTTATGTTGAAAACGGAGTTTCCACCTAGTATGGGGTTAAATGGTGTGCTAGGTCACTGGGTTTTTACAAATTCAGCTTTCCTATGAAAAGGCTCATGTTTTAACATCCAAAGGTGTATGTACCAGATATATTCTTTATATTCAGGAGTCAATTATGCTTGGGGAAGGTTTTACGCACCCTAAGAACCCCGTCCATAATCTGTACCTTCGTCTAAAGAGCTATTAAGCATATCCAATCAATTTTATTTGATTTACCTAAACAAGAATAATTACCCTTTTAAAAGCTTTTTCCCTTGTTATGGTGTTTTACATGATGTAAGAATAAGAAAGTAAATACTACAACTAATACTAGTCAGCGATACCCAATAACAATTTATATGAGAAAGGAATATAAATATGCAAGCTATAGTAAATGAAATTCATACTAAGACTAAATTATTTAGATATGCAACCACACCCTCACGGGGGTTACCTACAAATCTCATATTAATGAGAACCACATTTTTAAATAGTTCATTTGTATTAGATTAAAGGATATGGTTGATGTTATTAAAGGCATGACCGAACCCTTATGGGTTGCCTACGTACTTTGGGTGGTTACCAAAGATCAGGTCAAATGTAATTCATTCTTGTTAGTTTGAAAGCTGGGTTGGTTTTAGTTAATTATTAGTTGGTTTTTGTTGTGAACAACCTTAGTTAGTTTTTATTAACAGTTTTTTAAAGTAGTGAACAACCAGAGTCACAAGCTTAATTTGGTTTATTATTAATCATTTTTAAGTTGTGAACCTGAATCACAACATAACATATACATAACCTCTTTGATTTTGTCAAGAACACCTTAAACAAACTCTTTTGTTTTGGTTACTTAGTGTTAGTGTGTGAGTTTTTAGTTTCCAAATGAAAAGAAACACCATATATTCATGCTAGTCCTACTTGTAACTAAGAAAAACAAGAAGGTTTCTTAAGAAGAATCACACATATCCATAAATGAATAGAGGCCCTCATTTTATCCCAAGTTCTTTGCCACAATGGTTTATTAGTGTTGTATATAAGTGCATATATACATATAGACACACACACACACACACATAGTTACATAGTTAGTATCAACAGTTAGTATAGAGTCGGTGTGCAGTTCTTGAGAAAATCATAGAGAGTATGTACTACTCATGGTGTGGTTGAAGTTTTGTTTGAATTCTAACAAGTTTTAAACATGTTCTCGGATGATTTGAGTCCCCATGTGTTCTAAACATGTTCTAGGACGTTTTTGGGATGCTTGGAATGATTTTGTATGATTTGAACATGGTTTGGTTATTATAGCGACAATTAAGTGTTTGTTTGCCTGTTTAACAAAAATTTAATTGTTTGTTTGGGTTGATTATGGGTATTATGTGTTATGCACATGAAAATTAAGTGTGTTAGCTACATGATTATGCTATATGAAAACAACATACACAAGATTAAACAAATATCATAGTTTTTTTTTTTTTTTTTTTTTTTATGAAACATACCTAGTTATGGGATGTGGTCTTCCCTAAGTGATTACTTCTTTTTTGTTCGGGATTTTTTTGGTTGGAAGTTGATCAATGATCATCAATATCTTGAGTTATTTCTTGAATAACTTCCAAAACACCCTACTTAGGGGATGTGGTCATCCCTAAGTTGCTATCACCTTTCCCTCCTTGATCCTCTTGGCTCATTGTTGATCGGAGGTCGTCGATCTTTCGAGTTCTTCTTCCAATAACTTCAGGAACACCTTCCAGGACTAGATTTCATTACAATAATGGCATGTTATTAGAGAAATGTGCTTGAAAAGCCTAACACCCGAGACAGTTGCTCGAGTTTAGAGAGATAAGTTAGGCATTCAAGGCTTAAGAAATAAAGACCCCAGCATCGATATTTATAGGCTGGGAGCCTGCTCATTCATCCAAGCACAGGCTATCCCAGTCTTTTTCTGGAGTTGTGTTTAGCCTAGGGGACTTGCTATCTTGTATTGATCTTGTTTAGCTTTAAACGAATTTAGGGTGGAGTGAAAAATTCTTAAATATTTGGTAATCATTGCCATTTGTTACTAATGATTAGGAATCATTAACAATCGTTACCTCCCTAGAAATCATAATCCTTGCACATGGGTGTATTAGTGACTTGATGTGGCATATCCGGTTCGATTTAGGGGCTATGTATTGATTAGTTTCAATATTTCGATTAAGTTGCCATTAATGCTTTCCAAATACATTAAACTTAGCCTTAATGTGTCACCAATGCATTTAATTCTCTTTGATGAGTCATTGATGGGTGAGCACTCTTACGGTTGGTTTTGGATGAAATCGGGGTTAACTTACCTTGTAAACGACGATCGGTTTTCAAGCTCCTAGTTAAACCTAAGATATATTGGTGAAAATATCTATATCCTTTGAACCTAGACATTCTATGTCATACCAAGCATTTAATTCTTGATAGGATGTGCATTTAATGCATTGTCTAGGTGGCAAACCAATTCGATTGGGTTTCGGTAATGGGTATTAACGATTCAAGGTTTTCGGTTATACCTAAAATATTTTGCTCAAAATATATAGATACCTTGAATGTGGCCAATACATGTCATCCCAAGAATTTATTACTTGATGGGATGGTCATTTAACGCACATTAAATTCCTAAGTTAGGTGGCAAACAAAATCGATTTAGTTTCGATAACGGTTGGTCGCATCCTAATTGTCTTAATTCTCTTCCAATATATTTTGTGTAAAGAATATATACAGGTTATTTGGTTATTTAAGGGCTCCGTTTATGGATATTTAATGATGTTTAGGCCCTTAATCCATTGGGCCTAGGGTAGTTTGTCAAGTGGTGGCCGCTAAATAAGTGCTGCCACTTTCACCGCAAGCATACGGATCAAGTTTTAGTATAATGGACCTTTCGGTCGGGTATCGTATCCATAGGGATTGGTATTGTTACTATCGATTATCATAATTTTCATAACCTAACGTTATCTAGGAGACAAAAATGGAATTTAATTTAATACTAATACTAAACTAAAATACTAATTAAGTTAACTATACTATAAATACTAATTTGAGATTGTTTAGGGGAGTGGATTGCGTAGGGATTAACTTTATTTACTTAAATGCATTTGATTTCATTTTAGTTAACATTAACAGTGTTTATTGTATCCGACAATATTAGTTTATAAACTCCCTCGCCACTTCTTCCGAGTGTAAGACTGGGGAATACGTGATTTTGTGTCAACGCCGAAGTCCCCCTCAACATCTTAAAGACTCTAGGTCACGTGAGTCTCGCCCCAACTTCATCGATTGCACACTTTCTAACGCCCTCCCGGGTCGTTAGATTATCGTGTTTTGTTAACCCTAGTCCGAATCCGGGGTTACCTCTCCTGAGTATCAAACCCCGTATTCTCAATATATCTAAACTAAAATATAATCATAGAAAACATGGAAACACAATCAAAATTATAAGGAACAACCATAAACGAAACACAAATTCAACCAAAACTACATTTTCATAAATAATACGTTAATCCCTATTACAATCCATGTTTAACTCATGGCCCTAATCGTTTATACAATGTAAAACGTGCTAAACATGCTCAACAACTACCAAAATAAAGAAAACAAAGAGAAGAAATGAGCGACTTAGCCAATATCCAAATATTTGCCACTAGAAACGTCGATCGATCACTTCCTCATTGATCCACCACCTCCGGTTGAGAGCTCTCCCTCAAAAATCCCTAACCCTACTCCTAAAATATGGCCTAAGGCCTTAAGGGCTGAAGAGAGGGAAGAGAGGAGGAGCGAAGGGATTAAAATTTTGGGCCAAAAGATCTCAAAATATATAATAAATATCAAAGGTGTGCTACGGGATTTTTGCCTAGGCGAAGTTAAGTCGGTTAAGTGTTTGTCGAAAATTCGCCTAGGCGAAGAAAACTTTGCTTAGGCGAAGTTACTGCGTTACAATTTTGTTTTGGCTGTAACTTCTTCATTGGAACTTCGATTGAGGTGATTCAAAAACTTATGAAAATCTAAGAAAAAGATCTACAACTTGCATATTTTGAGTATTTCCAAAATTGGATTTAATCATAGTTTAAAATAGTCTTGAAGTTACAGCACCTATACCGACTTTGTTGGTTTGGTGACCGCCTAGGCGAAAAAGTAGGCGGTGGAGTTGGAAATGTTTCTACTGGGGTTTCTACCTAGGCGGAGGAATTCCTACCTAGGCAGTGGGCTGTCAGTAGCCTTTTGTCATTCTCAGCATCTTCACTGCCTAGGCGGAGGTCTGGACGCCTAGGCGGTGGGCTTCCTTCATATTTTTGCCTCCTTGCTTGTTTATCCACCGTAACTTCGAATCGCCTTCGGTTCGATCTCATCGTTTTCGCTCCAATTTCCTATGTTTTTGCTCCATACACCTGATTCATACAAAAAGTATAAAAACATATTAAAACATATAAAAATAACTATAAATGTACTCGAAAACTAACAAATTTGGATTAGAAATAGATAGGTTTTTCACACCTATCATCAAGACAAACTTGAATTTGGTGTCATTCCAAGTCAAGCCCAACTCCTTAATCACCCTTGTAGTTTAGGGATTGTTATGTTCTTTACAAGCCTTGATTAATGTCTCTTGGAATTGTTTTTTGGTGGTAATGTATATAATATGGATAATTAAAACAATTTCTTTTGGTGGTAAAGCGACAAGATTCAATGAAAATAAATGTTTCATGGTCAAGGTTAGTAACCAAATTAATTATTCGAAATATCCTATAATTGAAGGGTAGTGGCTAATTTTTGTGTTTTATCATGTTTTTTGGTTATTTTTGTATATTATATATTGTGAGCTTAAGTAAAAATTCATTTCATTTAAACCTATGTTTGAAGTTTATCTAAACTCGTATTTGATTTCAACACTGAATGGACGGGACAAAATGCAATGTCTACAAACACTTGTTTTTCTATCACTTTTATTCTCCATCCTCTAAGTCATCTGGAAGGCACATTCTGTTTGTCCCCTGTTCAAGACACAAGAAATGAAGCAGAGCCATCGATGAAACCTTAGGTAACGTAGATGGCCAAGGTAATCTCGATAACAATCTTTGAAAATGTCAATATTAGAATTTGATGGAATTAAAACTAGACAACCTCGTTAACTAATAACTACTGATATTTGGTCTAAATTACCATTGAACTTATCTTCATCATAATTTATGTTATTCCGATGCAAAAATTGTGACAATCATTAAGATGATTGAACATTTAAATATTGATTACCTAAGTATACTCTAGTCACAATAATCTCGCATAAACATGAATAGGTAAATATAAGTGGAACGTGTGTGTATAATACTTAAAAAATTGGAAATGAACTTGGGAAAATATGGGAAAGGAATATAAGAAGAAGCCTTCCTAAATAATCCATTCATTCAAACTGTCTCCCAAAACTTATACAAAGTAATTCAAAGCCCGAACAAAATCAATGTTGATCCCTATTCCGAGCCTGATGTTCCCATTCTGGGAACTCCTAATCCTATCCCAGAGAGACTTGAAATAACCTCTGCTATTCCTCTCCGAACCTTTCCATCTTGACACCAAAACCCAGATACTATTCAAAGAAAAATCCCGATCAAGATTGCAGTTACAATGCAAGAAGAAGCAAAGTAGCTGGAAGCCATTGAGAAGCACCAATCAGGTTTCCATATCAAGGGAGACATAGAAGTAACCAAGGGAGATGGATAATAGTAAAATGGTACATAGCGCAAACATTCCTGGAAACGTTCTAGGAGAAAACTAGCATCTCTAGGTAGATGATTCATTCCATAAGAAAACATTCCATATTGAGTGTCATAAAATAAGTCAATATCAAAGTACTACACAGGCACTATGATTCACGTATCACTTAGACATGACCTTCAATACACATGAGGAAATTGAGGCATCATACTCCAAGCAAAAAAACGAAAAACCTATGGCACCTTAGATATCATTTTTTATCCGTGAATCATCACCAATATGAAAATTGCACCGATACACCTCATTTGGGAGATCTAGTAAGCTAGCAGGCCATCCTTAGACAAGTAATTTGGTCAAGTAACCTAACCATGTCACCTACCATCAGCCATCCCTGATAATGGTTTTCAACCAAATTAGGGTTAGACAATGAATCAACCTCACATAAAGTACATCTTGATAGTAGACCTTAATCATTATGAAGAAATGTTAATGTGTGTAGTAGAGCATTATTAGAAAGTCGGTCTCACTAGGATCTAGCACAAACTTCTTAGAATTGAGCAAGTCTAGAGTTGTACTAAGCCTCTTGTTGACCAAAATGAAATTGGGTAATTTAAAGATGTAAATACACTAACCAATTAAAGTTAACGATCGATTTTACCAAGCTAAGGCATAGACAAAAATTCTAGCAAGACAAACTGATTTAACTTCATAATTCTATAGATAATCAAGATCCGCCCCATCCCGTAGGGTAGGGCATGTTTTAAACTCTTAATAATCATGAATCGCATGATAGGAAGTGTCGGGTTAGATTTCCCCATGGAACTTATCCAGTCACTGCCCTAGTCTGTGACTGGGGGATATTTCATCCTATCCATGTTTTCTTGATGGAGACACTGCTTATTTTATCTCATGACATAGAAGAAAGTCCTCAAATTATAATGAACTTAATTAAATTCATTAAACTAAAACATATAGGAACTGCATGTCATCCTGATTCCAGGTGAAGTCTGAGATACTTAGGAAACCCTCGTGGGTTTGGTTGACAATTTAAAGAGCAGGAACTAAGTGTTAACCTAATTCCTAACAATGTCCATGACACATAGGAAAACCTTGTAGGTTCGGTTCACAATGTGAGGACCAAGAACTACGCGTCAACCTAATTCTCAGCAAAGCCTGGGATGTGTAGGAAACCTTTGTACCTTCACTTGACAAACAAAAAGAATGAACTGCATTCGAGCTAATTCTGAGCAAGTTTGGTATAAGTAGGAGACATTTTTAAGGTATGGTCATCAACATTAAAAGCCCTCATTGATAAAAAATAAGCTATGTTATAGTCTGATTCTCAGTTTTCTAAGCTACGTCGGCAACCCAAAATACGGGTTCAATCATCATTTCACAAAAATCCCACATCAGTTGGGATTTAATCATGACATCAAATATTTAAAAATACCCACAAAGTAGCTCAATAATAAATATCCCACAATCAATCATTATTGAACCATATCAAATATAACAATCACTTATCAAATCAAGTTTTAATCATATCGACTTTAATAAATCAAGGAAGAATCAGGTGTTGACCCGAGTCCTAGTAAATACCCGGATACGTAAAACATTTATAGGTTGGGTTGTCATCTTAAACAAAATTCCTCTATCCACAGCAGACTACGCTTCGACCTATCCTTGGAAATTACCAAGCTACATAGGAAACCCAAGTGGGTCCGATCGAAGTTAGAAATATGTTAGCATCATGACATTTTCCCAGCCTAGTATCATAGCACATCTCTCGAAAAGTCCCTTGACTTCCTTGAGAAGCCAATCATTTTGTTAAATAGACAACAAAAGATATATGTGCTCAAACTACACGTTAACCTAATCATTGGTAGATTGCCAAGGTGTGTAGGAAGCCCTTGTAGGTATAGTTGACAATCTAAGCTAGCACAACGAAGGCCTAACGAACCCTGAATTTTGATAGTGGAAGAAGTAGAGAATTAGGAAGAAGATGAAAAAAAGTTTCATTCCTTTCTCTCTAAGTCATTCAAATTCGTTCATTTTAAAAATGGTTTTTCAAGGGCTTTTATAGGCGTCGGTATTTGAAAAACTTCTTGGCCCAGGATTTTATGTTTAAACCAAAGTCACCACCTAGCATAGGGTTAAATGATACGCTAGGTCACCAAGATTTTATGAATTCAAATTTTCTTTTACAATAGACCATATTGTAACATTCAAAGGACTGTGTACTATTGATATTCTTTAAGCTACCAGAGATATTCTTTACGTTTGAGAGTCAGTTATGCTTGGAGAATGTTTTATGCACCCTAAGACACCCATCTGTAAACAGTAACTTGGTCTAAATAGATATTCATTATTAAAAATATCCAAGGAGTTTTCTTTTATTTACTTAAACATGAATAATTCCCTTTTTTTAGTTTTAACATTTTTTATAGTATCTTTAAATGATATAACGGAAAACAGGTAAATACTATAACTACTACTAGTTAGTGACACCCAATAACAATTTATATGTAGAGAGAAATGTATATATGAAAGATGTCCCGATGATGAAAATCATGTCCCGATGATGAAAATCACCCCCTAATTTGTGTTTTAAGGTTGGGGGTAATGCCATTCACGTGTGTTTTGTGTGCTTAGCATGTCGATTAGGTAAAAATTATTTTGATCCTAAAATCGCACGATTGCATACACTCATATAATTAATTGAACGATTGGACATCGATTATTCAGTAATAAGTTCATGACATAAATGAGGAATCTAGAACTTGACTGGGAGAGGCTTGAGGCAAAATTATAGGTAAGGTAATTCCGGAGGCATAATATAGGCCCTCGTTTTTATCGCTTGAACCTTTTAAAACTAACCTGAAAAGTTATTCCCTCGTTCTCCTGTCGAAGCCATAAAATTGTGTCACTTCTGAACTTGTTTCTATACCTTAACCAGGTAAATTTTTCAGAACCATTGTCGCTAGGAATAAAAGTGAAAAATTGAGTGAAAACAAGTAGCATTAGATTATGCTAACTTGAAGCGGGCAATCGGAGTTTCAGTATTTTTGGTCAAGTATAAGAGTATTCACTTGTCAAGCTTTTAGTTGTATCTAAACACCCCTAAAATTGTACAAAATTGAATAAGTTTGGGGGTGTACGTCTTTTTAAAAAAAAAAAAAAAAAAAACCTAAAAAAAAACTATGTGAATATAGTGTTTAAATTCGATAGTTTGACAAGTGAATACAAGTTTACTAAATCTTGTTCAGGGTAATATCTTCAAAGATAATGGAGTCATGAGAGAGATTTAGGGACAAGCGTTTGTACCTTGGGTATCGTTAAAATTATAACGAGTTTCTAATCATACGATACCCTTGGCCGTTCTTCAAAGCCTGACCAAGCCCTATTGATCTTGGTGAATGTTCGAACCTACATTAGTGGATAGTTGAGCTTAGTCAAGCATATGGTTCCCTTAATGTTTTAACAAGTTTAAGTCATGATCTTATACATTGAAAAATCCAATTCGGCGTTTGATTTGTTATATATTCGAGTTCTCACACACACACATTTCAGTAGGATCTAAAATGATTTTGAACTGATATTGAGTGTTGAAATTCTGGAACACCACGTGGTGTGTGTTATTACTTAACCGGATTTGATTACGGGTTGTTGAGGGAAGAATATCACGGTTTCTTTGACTAAACTTAAATCTCACAGGCGCGTACGTCTTATTTGTTAATGATTACGTATCTGTAATTTAGGATGTAGCTAATTAGTGTAGTTAGTGTTATTTAGCATTAGGGTGTTTTGCTCGAGGACTAGCAAAATTCCAAGTTTGGGGGTATTTGATAGGTGTAAAATACCTATCTAATTCTAAATCGAATTTGCCAGTTTTCGAGTATTTTATTGAAGTTTGAATACTGTTTTAGTTGTTTTTATTAGTCAGGAGCAAGGATGTAAACAATTGGTAAACTGAGCAAAAATGGTGCGAAAGGGGTAGCCAAAAAGATAAAAAAAATGAGGTTTCAAATAACAGAGAAAATCCGCCTAGGTGAAGTTTCCACCGCCTAGGCGGACATTCATCAGAAAGTTGCAATGTTGAAGATTTGAAATCCGCCTAGGCGAAGTTTCCACCACCTAGGCAGAAATCCATCAGAAGGTTGCAAGGGCTGAAGTATTGAATCCACCTAGGCGAAGTTTCCACCGCCTAGGCGGAAATCCACCAGAACGCTGGAAGTACTGAACTGCTGGATAGAGCTGCACTGTTGTAAATTCGCCTAGGCGAAGTAGCTACCGCCTAGGCGGAATTCCGTCAGAAAGATAAGGTGCCAAGAAGTTAGTCCTCTGCCTAAGCGAAGATTTTACCGCTTAGGCGGAATTCTAACCGACTTAAGCACCGCCTAAGCGAAGTTTCCACCGCTTAGGCGGAAATCGCAGAACAGGTCAAAATATCTGTTTAGATATTTTTGAACCCCTAAGCCTATAAATACCCCTTGGCCGCATCCGAAACTTGTTGTTGAAGAACCCTAACCCTAAAAAAGAGCTCTTAAGCTATATTTGGAAGATCAAGAAGGAGGTTCATCATTCGGATAAAGAAGGGTAACTTGCAGACCGATCATTAGTGATAGTGAACCATTTCACTTCCAGATTTGATCGTTTCTCTCTTGTTTTATTCTTTATAATCACTTTTTCATATCTAAGAATGTTGAATCCCTCTTATTTTGTATGGTATATGGCTAAGATCTTGTAGTAGTAGTTAAATGTTACTTAGGTGTAGTCAAAATCATGTAACCGTTTAGTTGAGTAAATTTATGTTACTTTAACAAGTAGTTTGTCTAAATCCGATTGTGTTTATTGTTATTCTTGTTATTATGCTTGTATTGATAAACCGAGAATGCGGGGTTTGACCCTCGGGAGAGGTAACCCCGGATTCAGACTAGGGTAAATACAACGTGACGTTCTAACAACCCGGGAGGGCATTAGAACGTATGCAACCCATGACGTTGGCTCAAAACTCACGTGACTTAGGGTCGTTTAGGCGTTGAAGGGGACTTCTTCGTTTACACGAAGTCGTGTAATCCCTCGTTTTACACTCGGGAGAGGTAGCGGAGGAGTTTTTGATACAGAGGTTGTCGGATTAGATAGAAACCGTTATAGCTAACTAAATGAAATCGGTTATGCATTATATGAAAGAGATTTATATCTAAGTAATTAGTGTAATTAAAACTAACTTTATTGTTGTCATTTATCTTAGTATAGTAATTAGAAAACAAACAAAATTTGATTAGTCGAGATAATATGAAACTATTGAAATCGCAATACTCACTTGAATTACCGGCCATTCTCAGTGGAACGATATCCGATCATAAAAGATCTATTTTATCAAAACTAGACCTCGTAGACTTGCGAGTAGTCCAATTACCGCGAGGAGGAAACAAAGTAGTTGAATCCAAGCGCGTACACTTGCAAGGGTGATGGCTCGTAGGATTAGCGTTATGATGGTAATTTGCGACAGAACAAATATTAGGAGTTATGTGATGTGTGAACCTAGGGAACTTACTAACTTGTACTAATCGTGTTTAGTTTTGAACGAACAAGGGATAAAAGGAAAGATTATCAAATATTGGATAATAATCACCAATCATTACCCTCCATCCAATCATATTCCTTGCATATGGGTGCATTAGTGGCTCGATGTATCATATCTGATTCGGTTTAGGGGCAGAGTAACGATTAGTTTTACTATTTCCATTTAGTTACCATTAATGCATTCCAAATGCATTGAACCTACTCTAGACATATCACCATAGCATTTAATTCACCTTGATAAGTCATTTCTTGATGAGCACTCCTATGGTTGGTTTGGGATGGACTCAGGTTAACTTTCCTTGTAACCGATGGTTGGTTTCCAAGTTCCTAGTTAACCCTAAGATATATTGGTGAAAATATCCACATCTTTTGAACTTAGTAATTCCATGTCATCCCAATAATTTATTTCTTTATGGTATGGGCATTGAATTCTCATCGAGTGCTTAACTTAGGTGGCAAACCGAATTAGTTTAGTTTCGACAAGGGTTGGTCACACCCTGAGTGTCTTGGTTTCCCACCTTAGATATTTGTGAAGATAATATATAGGGGTTATTTAGTCATTTAAAGGATTCATTTGTGGGTATTTAATGATGGCTAGGCCCTTAATCCATTGGGCCTAGGGTGGTATGTCAAGACATCTTGGATTGGTGTAAATCCAAGATGTCTAAAGATGATTTAATGAAAATCAAAGTTTAATAAAGTCATTTTAGACCTCTTTAAATTATGGTAATTTCAAGGTTGATCAGAAACTTTTACGTAGCTGTATTTTGTCAAATTTAATATTTTTTGTTTTTCTCTTATTTTTTCGGCATTCTTTTGCATTCGACATTGATTGGGCGGAACAAAATACAGCATCTATAACTCTCCTCTTTGGCATGCGAGTTTACATGTATTGACAAAGAAGGAGACAAAAATATTTTGTTCTACTAGACATGAAATATAAAAGATGATAATTTGAACTCTTACAGGGATTTGGTGAGAGAGGGTCTAGCTAACTCTCCTTAGTGAGATGTTTTTGCATCCATCATCAGATATGGGGATTTTTCGCCTTTTTTCATCTAAGAGTGTTTTATTTCTCCACCAAATAGAGGAACATTTTGCTTCCAGCAATAGAGACCTGAGGGTTTTGCTTCCACCACCAGATACAGAAATGTTTTGTATTCATCATCGGAGAATCCTTACTTCTGCTACCAGAGATAGGACTTTTGCTTCTATCACTAGAGATTGGGAGGATTTGCTTCCACCACAAGAGATAAGAATGTTTCATATTTGTCATCAGAGAATCCATACTTCTGCTACTAGAGATAAGACTTATGCTTCCATCACCAGAGATTAGAAGGTTTTGCTTTCGTTACAGAATATAAGTATATTTCTCTTTTATCACCAAAGATAGACACAATTTTCTTCCTTCTATCACCAAAGATAGGCATTTACCTCTATCACAAAACCTAGGTATTTATCCTAATTATCAAAGATAGGCATCTATCACCAAAGCTAGGTATTGCTTCCATCACTAAAGATAGGCATTCATCTTTATCACCATAGATAGGCATCTATCACAAAACATAGGCATTTCTCTCTATCACCAAAGATAGACATCGCCTCTACCACTAAAGACAAGTATTTCTTTAATCACTAAAGATAGGTACATCTTCTATCACTATAGATAGGTTCGGCCTCTATAACTAAGGATAGGTATGGCTTCTATCACTAAAGATAGGTATTGGATAATTCTGTCACCAGAGCTGAGAATTGGACATTGTGGTTTTTGTTTTAGTATACGTCCGAAATCTACGTGGGGTTCCCCTACATATCTCAAATTAATAAGAATCAGGTCACATGTAATTCTAGTAGGAAAAGTACATATACACTATACTATACTACTATATTCCTAAAAGATTACACGCGGTCTATCGTATAGGACGTGGAAAGGATAACACTTGGTTAATCGGCTCCTAGTTGTGGGGAGGATAACACTCGGTCAATCAGCTCCTAGTTATGACCATACCCAAAAGGTTTTCCTACATATATCAGACATAACTAAGCATCAGGTGACATGTAGTTGTAATATGTAATATAAATCAAGATTGGGTAAAACGGTCCTGCTTTAGATAAACCAAATCTGTGGTGTTTGATGAGTTTGAGACTGAGGTCGACGTTGATATTCGTGAGTTGGCTCGAACAAACCCCGTTAGGGTACCTATATATCTCAGACGTAACTGAGAATCGAGTAAAATATAGTTCGAACTTATGCAGTACATACATATTTGGGGGATCAGGTTCTTGGTTAGGGAAATTAATTCCTCGGTCATCACATCAATTCACGATTAAAAATGATTGAAATAATTCACACGAGTGTAGACCCTCGAGAAACTAAATACCTAGTGGAGTTTCTTGGCCAACGTTCCTCCCAGGATGGCCTAACAAGGACTAGAAAAATTCCTGGGGAGAAATTTAACCTCAGATAAAATGTACCCCAATGATAGACTAGGGCTCTGTGATGCTTATTCATTTTCTAGAATTATAGCTTTTAGTTGGGAATTGGGGTGAGTCTTATATCAATAAATTCTCTACGTAGAAGATCTAATATATTGTGCACCAGCTCTAGTTAGGGTGACTCCTATCACATAATCTCAACGAAAAAACTAGATAAAATGTGCCCCAGCGTTTGCTTGGGTGAGTCCCATCACAGATTCTAAATGAAGAAACTGGATACATTGTGCCCCAACTCTAGCTGCCCAACTCTTGTTTGGGCGCGGGACTATTTTCTAAGCGTTCGAAGGATATGGTAGAGCCTACATGGGTTGCCTCTATGTCCTGAAGTGAGTGTGCAATTGTAATGTATGTTTTAGTCTAGAAACCTTGTTGGGTTGTTTATGCATATTACTATTGTTGTTCCGGATGGTGATCATCGGATGACCGAAATCCACTTGGGTTATCGACATACATTGGGTTCCTAGGTTAAGGAATCTACTCAAAATGTAGTTTGGCCCTCGCTATTGGGTCTCAGATTGTCAAATGTATCCATAAGGTTTTTTTACGTACCCAGACATTGCCAGGTATCAGGTTGATACGTAGTTCCAGATCTTTTTGGTTAATGAATTTAATTAAGTTCGTTATGATTTGAGGGCTTCATTTTACATAGTAAGATAAATTGAATGCTGTTTCGATTAGGAAAACATAGATAGGATGAAATGTGCCCTAGTTGTAGATTGGGGCAACGACTGGAAAGTTCCGTTGGGGGGTCTAATCTGATGCTTTCTATTGTGCAATTCGTGATTATTAATATTCTAAAATATGGCCCAGCCTGCGGGTTGGGAAGAGACTAATTAGTTACAAAATTATGAAACGAAATTGGTTCGTCTTGCTAGAATTTTTTGCTAAGCCTTACCTATGTAAAATCTATCATTAACTTTGATTGGTTAGTGTATTTAAGTTTTTTTAAATTATGATGTTTCATTTTGGTAGACTGAAAGCTTAGTATGACTCTAGGACTTGCTCAATTCTAAGAAGGTCGTGCTTGATCCCAATGAGGCCGACTTTCTAATGACACTCTACTACACATTGACACTTTTTTAGGAATGAGCAAGGTCTACTATTAAGACTCACTTTATGTGAGGTCAATCCCTTGTCTAAACCTAATTTTCTTGTAAGCCTTTATCAAGGACGTCTGATGGTACGGTGACTTAGTGAGGTTACTTGACTACATTATATGTCTGAGGTTTTATTGCTTGCTTACTAGATCTCCCAAATAGGTGTATGGGTACAAGTGTCGTGTCGACGATGACCTATTGATGCTAAATGATGTGCAGAATGTCACAAGCTCTAGTTTGAAGTATGATGACTATGTTTTCTCATGCGTATGTAAGTTAGGTATGCCTAAGTGAATCATGATGTATGGTGTTTGTGTAGTGTTTTGATACTGGATTATGAATTATATAATTTTTATGAAGCCTAAAATAGAATACTTTCCTAGGGCATGCATCTTCTATTTAGATATATAAGTTTTCTCTTAGAACGTTTCCAAGAATGTTTGCACTAAGTACCATTTTACTATTAGCCATTTCCCCTAGTTATTTCTCTGTCGTTTTTGATAGGAAAAGCTGATTGGTGCTTATGAGAGGCTTCCTGCTTCTTTGCACTTTCTTACGTTGCAACCGTAATTCTGATCGAGATTTTTCCTTCGAACAGTCTTTGGGTTTTGGTTGCAATATGAAAAGGCGGGGTAGGAAAAATAGAGGGTTATTTTGTGTCTCGCTTGGTTGAGATTGAGATTTCCCACAATAGGAACATTTGTCTCGTAAGAGAGATAACTATTAATTTGGCTCGAGCATAGAATGACTTTTGGATGATTTTTAGAAGAGGTTTCAAATGAATGGCTTATTTAATAAATATTCTTCTCTATATTTCCCATACTTTCCTAAGTTCATTTCTAATGTTTTAAGTATTATATGCATATGCCCAATGTATATTCCCTTATTCACGTTTGTGCGAGATTGTTTTGACTTGAGTATACTTAGGTAATCATATTCAAATGTTCAATCATCTTAATGATTGTCGTTAGTTTTGCATCAGATTAATCTAAATTATGATGAAGATAAGTTCAATAGTAATTTAGACCAAATATCTGTGGCTATTAGTTAATGAGGTTGTCTAATTTTAATTCCATCAAGTTTAGATATTGATATTTTCTAAGATTTTTATCAAGATTGCGAGGCCCTATATGTTACCCGAGGATTCATCGATAGCTCTGCTTGACTCCTTTTGTCTTGGACTAAGGGCAGACGGAATGGGCCTTCCCAACATGACTCAGAAGAGGGAGAATAAAAGTGATGGATAAACAAGCGTTAGTTATTGACGACTAATAAATGTTATTTATTCTATCCTGGTAGTGTTAAGACAATTTCTTATTATTTTTCTTTACTCCAATAAGTAGGGAGTCATACTTTCTATATAATCCATGTAGCGAGTTTTGGATAGTGATCCTAGTTCAATTGGCCCAAGTCACTACGTGTTGAAACACCCCTACAACTTAATACTCGGATTATATGAAAAACATGATTCATCCGACTGCTTTCGTGTGACCACTCAGTGTTTAGAAAATTTATGATACCGGTCTTTATTTTTTAACTTAGAACGTAATTTCAGGAATTTTACATTTCTAGAGGTTTATAGTAATTTGAGTCAGTCTCGAGGTCTTCATGGGTTTCGCCCTTATCCCGACTATTTTTTCCCATTATTAGGTATTATCTGAATGAAGTTTCATTGTCTTCTTCCATTCTTGGTTGTCTTTAATTCTACAAGGTTCCTACTACTTTTATTTTAGGTAGGTTTCAATCTACTTATGAATTGATTATGTCCAAATAAAATCATAGTTTATATTTGTCAATCCTTCCTTGTTTAACTACCTGATCTTTCTAGAATTTTTCTCGAATGGGTTTAGGCTCTAAAACTTTATCTATCATGATTCACTTCACAAATATTCTAGATATTTATTCCTTCATTCCAATTTAGGAGGTATTCTATACTTCTACAGGGCCACTTAGATAGTCCTGGGTTGGAACATGTGTAACGATTCCACATCAGGGTTTTTAGGTTTTCTTTCTAACGTTCTCATATTTTTTGTTAATATCTCATTATCGTTTGGTTGAAACCATACATTTTTTTTAACATTTTCCTTTGGATAATGGTCTAATTTAGTATTGAAATTATGTTATCATTATTTTTAACTATTTGCAGTATGTAAATTGCAACAAGAAAATTAATTTATGAAAGCTAGAGCATAAAGACATGAGTCGACCTCAAACAAAATAACCCTGTATTTAGTGATAAGTAGATCCAGTACTTAGGCGTACAAGATAATACCTAATTTATTAAAAGAGACTTAATGAGTTAAAGGAAAGGCAAAGATAGATGTAGTCTTATTTCCTTATTCTCTCAGAAAAGTAAGGCTGGGATCCTCCGGCTCAGAGTTTGTTTAAGGTAGGTAGTGGCTTCTTGTATCGTGGAAATCTTGGAGTCATTTTGAGTACTTCCCACAGAGGGAGGGATCTGGTACATCTTACGATCATGCAAGCGGCTCTTGGATGGATTTTGGCAAAAGTTACCAAAAGTAGATTTTCTATATTTCTTAAGTGATTAATAGCCTAGACCTCTACTAATGGTCTTTTAAATATGCAAATTATCCTATTTTTATGCCATGGTTAATATTCTTGACTACGTGAATATGTCTACATGGATGATTATGTTCGTACTGTATGTATTTAAACCTTGGAAGACACAACTTTAGTAGGCAATTCTCAGATATGTTTTAGACAAACCTCAGCTTGGACATGGCTTTGTAGAGCTACGGTAACTTACAACTTTATTTCATCATCAAGTTTAAAAGTTATATTTATCCTAGGGTTGTGGCATGGTTAACCTTTTACCATCAAGATCCGTATCATTCTCCTAGGACACTAAGCCAAAGTCGTTATTTTTTTTCCTCAAGACATGGATCAAGGCTCCTAAAACTTAATGTCAAAATTATTCCCTACTTTTTTCCTTTCAAAGTAGGGATAATTGCTTTGAGAACTTGATGACGAACTCATCTATTTTCTTCCTTGACAAATAGGTCATCGTTCTTAAGACCAAATGACAAGATTATCCTTTATCTTTTCCTCAACACATGGATCATTTTCCTTAGGACCTAATGAAAGAACTTATCATTCATCATCCTCAACAGATAGATCATTTTCCTTAGGACCTAAATGCAGAACTTATATTTTTCTTCCTTAGAAGATGGATTATCATTCTTAGGATTTGTGGAAGGGTGTAAAACACCTTTGAGCTCATGATATCTACTGAGGGTGAATTTAACAAATCTAATTGGTTAACCTCAACTGGCTTCCTATTAGAAAAGATTTTAACCTATTGAAGGTGTTTTGAACCTATACCATAATGTGTTCCCTGTGGTTCACAATTCTTACGACATAGGCTTCACGAGAAATAAATCTACACTTACGACAAGACATATAAACCCTAGAGAATCATGACCCAAGGTATGGTTATTTTTGGAACGCATAGTCCAGATTTAACTATATGATGACACCTTCTTATGTCTTGGTAAAATCAGCATGATTTGGCATGATCGGAGTAGATTCTCTCAAGTTATTTTAGCACGCGGACTTTAGACAACTTTACTTAGCAAAGGCTATCATTATATGTTTATTTGAGATGGAGTTTTTGTTAATTTAAAAAGATGTGTACATTTGTGACTTAGATTGAGTTTTAAGTATATTGGCAATGAGGAAATGGCATTTATGATTTAATATTTTGTATTAAGAACTTATTGTACAAAATATTTTTGTTTTTACATAATTTATTATACCCCTATTTGTCCTATAAATTTTTTTCTACCTATCTAGCATAACTAAAAATGAAATTTGTAACAACAAAATAGCCTAAGGATAGGATAATCTCAGTTATCTGGTGGCTAGTTGGATATTGAGATAGAGCTTTTTGGTTTCTGGTCACTTAGGTCCCTAGTGCACCATGACTAGATAAACCCCTGATACCCAAGGCTACTGGCTTATTCCATTTTTTCAACATCTTACCCTCGACTTTCATCACCTCTTGGGACACTACTGACTAAACCGTTTAGCCATAACAAAGGTGAGATAACTCTAAGAGGCTTAGGATTAGCTCTTATCCTGACTTGCTCAATCATGTTGACAGTCGAAATTGGGTTGTTATGTTTTGGGAACATATTTTGTTGGCAATTTTGTTGAGAGGTGGTAGCGGAATATTACGTCGCTACTTTCACTGCAAGTGTACGGGTTAAGTTTTCTATAATAGTGAATGAGAAGGGTTGTCGTATCCGCATAGATGGATTAAATTATCGTTAAGTTCGGTGATTATCATAATCGAATTTTATCTAGGCGATTGAATATAGGGTTTTTGTTTTTAGATATATACTAAACTAAATAAATTACAATAATAAATATATATTATATGGAAATATATTATCTAGGGATTAACTTCGTTTACTTATACGTGTTTGATCGAATCTAGTTTACGTAAACGATATTTAAACTATCCGACAATTTAGGTATCGAAAACTCACTCACTACATTTTCCGAGTGTAAAGTGAATAAATATGAGACTTTGTGTCAACGCCAATCTTTCCATCTAACGTCTAACGACACTGATCACATGAGTCTGCACCAACCTCATGGATTGCACACTTTCTAATACTCTCCCGAGTCATTAGATTGTCGCGTTGTGTTTAAACCCTAATCCGAATTCAGGATTACCTCTCTCGAGTGTCAAACCCCGTATTCTCAAATCAACCACAATATCATAACAAACATACTATGGAGGTAAAATAATGGTAAACACAATCGAATACGGATGAACAACCGTTAACGAAACACGTTTTACTCAAACAACGCTTTCTTAAACTATATCAATCCTTAGACAATAGATATTTAGCTACCAATGATCTTAACCGAATATTTATTCAAATAAGAGATTAACATCATCATTCAATATAAAAAAACATAATAACATAGAGAGAAACAAAGAACAGAAAGCAAATATGTAAAGTGAAGCGTTCTACTTCCACAAACATCCCTCCAAAATCGCTTTCTCTTCTTCAATTGATGATTTCCTCTTCTTGGTTATTGATCTTGAGCTCTCAAATATCCTAAACTTATCCCCGAAACCGTGCCTATTGTGTTGGGGAAAAAAGGGATAGTAAGGGATCTAAAATATCTAAGAAAATATCCCAAAATATTAAAGTCATCTGGTATCGGACGGCTGCAGTAATGGGAAGCACCGCTGTAGCGGTGGGAAGTCAGTATGTTTCTTCTAGTTGACCACTGCAGCGGTGGTAGCCATCGCTGTAGCAGTGAAGTTCACCGCTGCAGCAGTGGTAAAGAAAAATATTTCTGCCTTTTGATCGCTGTAGTGGTGGTTTGGCAGATTCTTAACCTAGTGTTTTTTCATCTTTTCAACCATTTCTCCACTGACGTCCTACCGATTTGCTCGATTTTCAGCCGTTTTCATCCATTTTTGTCCCAAACACCTGGTTTATATAAAAACAAATAAAAATGAATTAAAACATATTAAAACACAACAATAACACTCGAAAACTACAAAAATCGATTTGGAAATATATAGACAAATTCTATCTATCAAATACCCCTAAACCTAAAATTTGGCTAGTCCTTGAGCCAAACACCCACACAATAAATTGAACTACCATAACTAATTAACTAACTTTAATACTAAACACGAAAAAACATAAATGAACTAGAAGTAACGGCATGCGAGTTCCGAATTCAGCTAATAAACGAAAATGTTTTTCCCTCAATGACCCCTAATCAAATCAAGTTCTAGAATAAAACACACCACGTGGTAATCTAGAATTTCAACACTCAATATTAGTAAAGGCCATTCCAGATTCATTCAAAGTGTGTGTATGAAAACTCAAATATATAACTATCCAAACACCGGATTGGATTATTCACTAACCAAGCTCATAACTTTAACCGTAAAGGATTAGGAAATCCATATGTTTGTCTGGGTTCGGCTCTCCCCTAATATAGGCTTGGAAGCTCAAAACGATCAATAGGGTCTGGTTTGGTTTTTGGAAAATGGCCAAGGGTATGTTAGGAATAGAAAGTAGGTAATCATTATAATTTAATGATACTCGAGGCACAACGCTTGGCGCTCAATCTCACTCGTAACCCCAAACATTTAAGAAACACAACCCCGAACAAACATTTAAGAACATTGTACTCACTTCTCAAAAGAAACGAAAATATAACTATTTTACATAAAAAAATATATATAAAAATAAAAAAATAAAATAATATATATATATATATATATATATATATATATATATATATATATATATATATATATATATATATATATTGTCAAACCACACCCTCAAACTCTTATTAGATTTGAGCAATTAAAGGGGTGTGGGAATACGATAGAAAAAGGATAAGCGAGTACTCTAATACCGAACCAATCAAGCGTTCACCCAAAACCCAACCGCTCACTTCAAGTAGCATAAACAAATGCTCATTTGATTTTGACTCACATTGTGCCTTTGGTTTAGCGAGAAAAAAGATTTTATTGGCCAGGGCATTAGTTACGTGTTCAAAATTGAAATGGCTATAAGCTTCAATAGGGTAACAACAGGTAATCATTTTACAAGATATGCTACAAAGGCTCAAGCGATAAATATGAAAGCCTAAATCGTGTCTCCTAAACTACCTCGCCTGGGATTTCTCCTCAAGCTTCCCTCAATCAAGTTCTAGATTCCTTTAATTTGTCATAAACCTGCTATTGAATAATAGTTGTCAAATTGTTTGAATAGCTATACATTAATAGCGGTGGATTTGCATATTCTAAACTTAGTTTTTTTCATCTTTTCAACAATTTCTCTACCAATGTCCCACTGATTTGCTCAATTTTTAATCATTTTTCATCCATTTTCGTCCCAAACACCTAGTTTATACAAAAACAAATAAAAACATATTAAAACACAACAAGAACGCTCAAAAACTACAAAAATCGGTTAGAAAATACATAGATAAATTCCACCTATCAAGAGGTCTCCCCCTCTTTTGGGAAGCATATTACCATGGTCTTTATGACATCCTCTATTCTATTTTGCAGGGCATTGCAATTATCAATATGGTCGCCGGCCACCACATAGTGATAGGCACATAATAGGTTTGATTATGAAATGAGCCTTTAAGGTTTAGTTGATTCGGACGTATAGGTGTGAGTATTTTGTTTTCAATGCATTGAGCAAAGATTTTGAAAAGGGTTACAAGTAGATTGGTGAATTGTCATTGTTTTTTAGGTGGGTGGTTGGGTTTGGAATTTTTATTATTTTGGTTATTATTAGAAGTGATTTGGGTAAATGGCGGTAGAGTTGTGTATGGAGCTAGATATAGGTAAGGGTTGTATATAGGTGTTTAAAATAGTATCATCCAAGAATGTTCTATCTTCTGCGGGGCCTAATACTAGTATCCTAGACAGTCACAATATTGATAAATGGGTTGAGTTTGGATATTTTGCTCATTTTGCTGACCTTGGACAATCGTTAATATCTTAGGGTTTTCTTTCTTCAGAGTTGTTGGATTGTTTTACCTCATTATCAACTGGTTTTTGTATTCTACCTTTTTGGAGGCCTTCTTCCATGTATTCTCCCCGGAGTAATACCTTTGATAATGGGTCATTTAGTGTGTTCTGTAAAGGCTCAAAATAAAAGTTAGGTTGAGGTTGGATGAACATTTGGACCCTCCCGAACTCTTTCATTGGCAGTACTACTTGTGCGACTCTATCCCTCCATCGGAGGAAAATTCCAAAAAACTTTCTATGTTCTTTCAAGTCAGGGTTCGGAGAGACAGTTTTTCAATTGAGACCTCTTGATTGTAACCATATTGTTCACAGAAAATCATAACTATATCAAGAAATGTCTTCACCTTTGATTCTTCTATCATTGCACACCAACAGGCAGCGAGTCCTTCTAATGACTGCTATAAAAGTTGGACGGCCAACGCTTTATTATGGCTATATGCCCCTATTTTAGTCTTGTATCTTTGGGTGTGCTAATCCGGACACCCTGATCCATCGTACTTCGTGAGTTTGGATATAACAAAGTCATCAGGGAACTTTACTTGAGGTATAGAAGACAGGTCAATATATCCGGCATTAACTTGTGAGTCTCTCTTATTTACCTCTCGAAGCTCTTTTTCCATTCGTAACAACTTTTCGGTCAGTAGTGATGTCTTATCAGATTACTCCTTTACCTTTTTTTTTTTTTTAACCGGTCATTGGTTTTTGGTATAATTGGGCTTGTGTTTGGTTTAGTTGGGATAGTACTCGGATTTAAATCAATCACAGTTCGAGTGAAATATGGCTGAAGTTCACCAAGGATTGTTTCTCCTGTAGTCGAGTTAAGACCTTGGGAACCAGAAGGTTGATGGTTAGTTATTGGTTCTATCGGGCTAGAGGTTTGAACTAAGGTTATAGGGTTTCGTTGAGACTAGTGGAGTTCTTGCAGAAGTTCGAAAATCTTACGAACGAACTACTTCAACAAAGCCATGTCTTCTTATAGTTGGACTATCCTAATAGATTCGTTCGGTCGTTGCTCTATGTCTTCCATTTGTATAGGCTGTCACGCTTGCGTATGAGTGCAAAATGAATTTCCATTAGTGCCAAATTTTATAATTTACAACCATATCGAATTTTGTTATAAATACTCCACACACGGAATGGACCTTGCTTATATTTATAGACTCGATTTGACACTTTAATTTTATTTTAATGGAAATCTCATATCAACTCTTAGTTGTTATTGACCTCAAACTAAAGCAAAGCTTGAATCCGAACGAAATGAAGTTTCCGAGTCTAATAAATCCTTATATACTCAAAATGAGGATTCTCTTTATTCTTTCCCATGGCATATTCAATAGTCAATTTATTCATATACAATTCCATATTGTGACCAGGCTCATAGGTAAATAATAATAAGAATTCGTAATTTGTTCTCTATTGGAACTAGAGGTACTCTTTTTTTAAAGTTTCAGGGTAATGATATACTAAAAACAAAATTAAATGTCTTTCTCCAACTTTGTGTCTTAAGTAGAATAGGGTTTTGGTAATTCTCTATCCTAGGCTCACTATATGTGGTTTTGGATTTTCTTTTAGTGCATTCTAAAATGCTCAGTTCCTAGACCATCAAACCTCTAACATCCACCCTGAGAGAACATCCATCTTTGGTTGGTGGTTCGAGCGAGAAGAGTATCGTAGCCAAATCTTGGGGGGAGGAACACACCCGACCTTTCTTCAACTAACTTCTCTTTTGAACATAATGGTTTTCAGGGATTAGATCAGCGTGATGAAATCATTGAATTTAGCCAATGCTGTCGGCCTCTCTATCCCTATGAGGGTTACGGGTTAGGTTTTCCATCAATGATATGCAATACAAAGTGAGTGTTTATGCGTTGGAGAGAGTATACAGTAATGTAAATACGAAAATGTAAAGTCAATATTTAAATGTTGTATTTAAAGACAGTAATGTAAATGCGACAAATAAATACAGTAAATATGCATGTTGATATATATATATATGCTTATTATTATTATTATTATTATTATTATTATTATTATCATCATCATCATCATCATCATCATCATCATCATCATCATTATTATTATTATTGGTAGGGAATTATTTTTGCTTGCAATCAAAGACATAATCCTTGAATGTTGTTAAACATAAAATACAAATTTAGACTCCTACTAGGCCTAACTATCTAATAGGTCCCCAGCGGAGGTGCTAGCTAACGCACCTCGAATTTTGATAGCGGAACAAGTAGAGAATGGGGAAGAAGATGAAAACAAGTTTCATTCATTTTTCTCTAAGTTATCGAAATCCATTTATTTTGAAAATAGTTTTTCAAGGAATTTTCTAGGCATCAGATTTTAAAAAGCGTTTTGGGTTGGGATTTTATGTTTGAAATGGAGTCGCTACCTAGCATGGGGTTATATGGTGTGCTAGGTCACCAGAATTTTAGAAATTCATCTTTTCGTTTAAAATCACCCATGTTTTTACATTCAAAAGTCTATGTACCAGATATAATCTTTATGTTCGGGACACCGTTATACTTGGGGAAGGTTTTACGTACTCCAAGACATCTATTCATAAACAGTACCTTGGTCTAAATAGATTTTCGCTGTTCAAAAATACAGGCAAATTTCCTTGATTTACATAAACATGAATAATTCTCTTCTTTGATTTTTACTCTTTTTATGGCACTTTTAACGTGATATAATGGAAAGCAAGTAAGTACTATAGTTACTACTAGTTAGCAACACCCAATAATAGTTTATATATAGACAGAAATGTAAATATGCTATACTAAATGAAATACAACCTAAGACTAAATTGTTTGGACGTTCAACCAAACCCGCACATGCGTTGCCTACGTATATCAAATTAATGAGAATCTAGTTTTTACATAGTTTGTTTGTGTTAGTTTAAAGGATATGGTTTATATTATTAAATGTGTGACAAAACCCTTATGGGCTACCTATGTACTTTGAGAGGTTACCAAAGATCAGGTCAAACGTAGTTCATTCTTAGTTTACGTAAAAACTAGGTTGGTCTTAGTTAATTTTAGTTGATTATTAGTTGGTTTTAGTTGTGAACAACCTGAATCACAACGTTAGCTAGTTATTATTAATAGTTTTTAAAGTTGTGAATAACCTGAATCACAACCTTGATTATGTTTATTGTTAATCATTTTTTAAGTTGTTAACAACCTGAATCATAACATGACATGTACATAACGTCTTTTATTTTGTCGAGAACATCTTAACTGAACTCTTTTATTTTGGTTAGTTAGTGTTAGCGTGTGAGTTGTTAGTTAAAAAATGAAAAGTAATAGCATATATTTATTTCAGTCCAAACCGTAACTAAAACAAAGGGGAAGGTTTTTGAGGAAGAATCACACATATTACCAAAGAAATAAAGGCCCTCCCTTTATCTCGAGTTTTTAGCTACAAGGGTCTGTCGATGTAGTATATAAGTGTATGTATATATATATATATATATATAGGTGCCAGTCTATAAGATAGTCTAGTTGTGTTATTTACATTTAGAAGAAAGTAAATCCAATTTTTCATAGTTATATAGTTACTATTAACAATTGGTAAAGAGTCGGTGTAAAGTGCTTGAGAAAATCGTAGAGGGTATGTACAACTCATAGTGTGATTGAAGTTTTGTTTGAATCCTCACATATTCTCGGATGATTTGGGTCCTCATTTTTTCTTAACATGTTCTTGGACTTTCTTGAGATTCTTGAAATAATTTTGCATGGTTTTAACATGGTTTGGTTATTATAGCTATAATTAAGTGTTTGTTTGGTTGTTTAGCACAAATTAAGTACTTGTTTGGTTGTTTATGGGTTTTATGTGTTACATACATGATGTAAAAGTGTGTTAACTACATGATTATGTTATATACAATAAATATACACAAGTTTAATCTAATAACATAGGGGATTTTTAGAAAACATACCTACTTAGCGGATGTGGTCTTCCCTAATTAACTACCTCATTCTCCTGCTTGATCTTCTTGGTTGGAAGTTTGTTAATCGTCGTTGATTTTTCAAGCTCTTGCTCTAAGAACCTCAAGAAAACCCTACTTGTGGGATGTGGCTGTCTCTAAGTAGCTATCTCATTTCCTTCCTTGATCTTCTTGGATCGATGTTGATCGGTGATCGTTGGTCTTTCGAGTTCTTGCTCCAAGAACATCGAAAATGCCTTGGCTATTGTTTAGAGATAGATGTTAGGTATTCAAGACTTGAGAAATTAAGACCCTAGCACCTCTATTTATAGGCTGGGAGCTTGTGCAGGCTATCCCAGCCTCTTCTTGAGGTGTGTTTGCCCTAGGGGACTTGTTATCTTGTACTGATCTTATTTAGCTTTGAATATAATTATGGTAGAATGGAAGATTCTCAAAGATTTGGTAATCATTACCAATCATTACCCTCCCTCCATTCATATTACTTTCATATGGGTGCATTAATGGCTCGATATGACACATCCGGTTAGGTTTAGGGGCTAAGTACCGTTTACTTTCACTATTTCGGTTTAGTTTCTATTAAAGCTTTCAAAATGCGTTGAACCTTGTATAGACATGTCACCATAGAATTTAATACACAATGATGAGTCATTACTTGGTGAGCACTACTATGGTTGGTTTCAGATGGAATCAGGTTAATTTGCCATGTAACCAAATGTTGGTTATCTAGTTCCTAGTTAACCCTAAGATATTTTAGTGAACATATCTCCATCCTTTGAACTTAGATATTCCATGTCATCCCAAGCATTCATTGCTTGAAGGGATGGGCTTTCATTGCTCATTGAATACTTAACTTAGATGGAAAACCAAATCGGTTTAGTATTCATAACGATTGGTCACACCCTAAGTGTCTTGGTTTCCCTCCTTAGTGTACAGAATATCTAGGGGTTGTTTGTTTATTTCAAGGCCTCTTTTGTTGGCCTTTGATGATGAAGGGGCCCTTAATCCATTGGGTATAGGGTAGTTTGTAAAGACATCTTGGATTGGTGTAAATCCAAATCAAACCCAATTGTTTGATGTGGCATGCATAAATAAAATAAATGTGTTTAGTATTAAAACGACAAAATTCAGTGAAAATAAATGTTTTGTGGTTAGGGTAGGTAACTGAGTTAATTATTTGAAAGATCCTATAATTTAATGATACAAGCTAATTTTTTTATATAATAAAGATGATTTAATAAAGATCAAACTTTAATGAAGTCATTTCAGACCTCCTAAAATTATGGAAATTTTAAGGTTGACTCAAAACTTTTATCTTGTTGTATTTTGTCAAATTTAACATTTTTTGTTTTTCTCATGTTTTATGGGCATTTTTTTGTATTATGTAGTGTGATCTCTGGTAGAAATTCATTATCTTTAAACCCAAATTTAATGTTTATCTGAACTTGTACTTGATTCGACATTGATTGGGAGGGATAAAATACGGTGTCTACAGGGCTGAACAATATTTTGAATGGATTCATAACCTAGGAAATTAGTGTATGTTGATAACCCATGTGGGTTTTCATAATCCGATGATCATCATCCATAACGTAATATCAATATACATAAATAACCTTATTAGCCCAGTGAGCTACCCAAGAGGGGGTTGGAATTGGATAGTTATAAAAAAATTAAACAATTTAAATCTTTTAACACTTGATTAATCAAATAATTAATTTATCTTAAATAAGTTATTCTCTTTGTTACACAATAGAAAAGTGTTAAATTCTAGGTGCACACTCAAACAAAATATAAAGAAAGTAAATAATACAGTGATTTAGTAACAAATCAAGTACTTTTGAATTTAAATATTGGTGAGTTTTCCAACGTTTTTGTTAGTTTTCATTAGTATTTGGTTTTTGTGTAGGAAATCCAGAAATGAGCCAAATCAAAAGAATAAGAGGCAAAATAGCAGCTTAGAGCTGCAGCGCCAACAAAACGTCACTATAGCGGGGATCCAACCACCACGTTTTGGCGCTGCAGCACTAACAAAATGACATTGCAGTGCAAACTTGTGCTACAACGGCGATCAATGAACATCCAGCCCATTTTTTACCATAATGCAAGTTGATTTTGAAAAAATTAAAAAAGTAAATATTGTAGATATTTGTCTTAGCTTTCCAAATAATTTTTAATCACCTCAATCAGAGTTTGGACAAGAATATTATGGCTTATTTTTCGAAGCCTCACGCTGCAGCGAGAAAGCCTACACTGCAGCGCAACAAGATGCGCTACAGCGCGGTTCTGAGTAATTTGGCGCTACAGTAGGGAATAAATAGTGCTACAACACCATTCTTTCAAACCCTAATTAGGTATGAGCAACGCTGTAGCGCAGAAACGAGCGCTGGCTGTAGCGCCAATTCTCTAGTTGGAACCAAAATAAAGAGCATTTTGGTTCATTTTGAAGGGGGAGAGAAGAGAGATCCGAGAGAGAGAAAAGTAGAATAACAAGAAAGAGTGAAATTGAAGATTTGGAGTGGAACTTCTCTACAATTCAAATTTGAATTTCTTCTTTTCTTTCTAATATTTTTTGAATTTTGTATTTGTGATATTATATTAAACATGTTGACATTTATGAAATTCTTGATAATATTAGTAATGGATTTATTTGTGTTGAGTTTGTAATTTTATCTCGGATTTGATGTAGTCTCGTTTGAACCATGTTTAGAATATTTTGTTAATCGTTAATTTTAATTACATTTTGTGCCACTCCATGTTTAATGCATTTGATTCATGTGGCCTATGAGTTAGATGATTCTAGATTACAAATTTTATACTCGGGATATATTGAATTTTTTACCAGAATTGAGAGTGCATAGTTTTAGGTTGTTATGAGACTAGGAGAAGATCAACACCTAGAATTGCTATTCAAATTTGTTTGCCATTATAATACATCCAATTTATGCTTCCACGTGAAATTTTGGTGGATTTGAGAACTGAGGATTTGACACTCGGGAGAGGTAATTTCGAGTTCGGACTTTGGTAAAACACTATGTAAACTTTAGTAGATCGAGAGATATTTAAAGCTTGGGTAATATATAGGGTTAGAGCGTAACAAATGTTTTCACCTAAATACTAGATAGAGATATTGGTATTGAAGTGATTACATATTTTCTCACTTGACACTCGGGAGAGGTAGTGATGGAGCACGAGGACCTTGATTGTTAAATAAATAGAATTAGCAATAGTTTTTTAATAGGATAACATGCCAATTACGAGATGAAATCAAGCCCCTCGAACATTTGTGCATAGAAAATCCATATTTTATTTTGTTTTTGTATTTATATTTGTTTTAGTTTTGTTTTTTATAAACCCAAAAATTTGGATGCCCAAATAAAGTTAGGTTTCGATAATCGTCGTACTTAGCAATGATCTAAATCAATCCCTATGGATACGATACTCTTCTTATCTCTATACTATTAAAACTTGACCCATACACTTGCGATGTAGGGAAAAAATAAATTTGCTACCACGTTTTTGGTGCCGTTAGAAGGGATTAGCGTTTTCGATTGTTGTTAATATTGTGGATAAGTAATCTGATTTTAATTTAAGCATTTTTATTTTTTTTTTGTTTTTTGAGTTTGTTTGTTTTGCGAGGTACTTGGCGATGTCTTATCAACAAGTCCTCTTGAGATTTTCCCAATGAGATTCCAAGCTATTTTATTGTGCTTGGGAATGATATAAGGAGTTGCTCCTTCGGTTCTCCATGGTTTCCCTAGGAAGTGTCAACTACTGAACTTCCTTAACGGATTATAAGCCGCAACAAGAACATGGGTAGAATAACGAATTAGTACAACCTCTTTTTAAGAACGAACCATGGACGAAGCGTATTTGTTGTTGAAAGACATGGTTGATTTGGACTATCGGATTTAGAATTATTCAATAGTCACCAAGACTTGGGGGATAATTCCAATATTTTGGCGCCATGGATTGGCACCCCGCAACAAGTTGTAGAGTTTTCCCCCTACCTTGGAAGAGATGTTCACTGCATTTATGGGGGAAACTCAAATTATCATGAGGGAAACTCATGACCCTCTCAATAAGCATGAGTCTCGTCTTAACAAAATTGAGATGACCTGCACTAATATCGACATGAACGTAAAGTCCCTCGAGAAGCAAACCAATCAACATGCTAGCTATATTCAGGCCAAGTAAGGAACGATGGCACTGAGAGACACACAAGCCACATCCATATGTGAAAGTCACCATGACAAATCGAATATATGAGGGAGGAACTTAGGTTTGTTCAATGAAGATGATTTGAATGATGAGGGAACCTAAGAATGGATTGACGATGAAGAATCACAAGACGATACTTGTGAATCTTCAATGATTGAGATCCAAATTGTGATGCCACCTCTAATTAATAAAGAATAAATCTATGAGGATCCGTTGTAGTTCACTTGTCATCTTCCACCTTTAGCACTATTCATTCAAGCTCACTACGCACATAAGCCAGAGCCGAATCAAGTTGAGAGTACGTGTCGATCATGTCCTCATCTTTCCAAACTTGAGGGTGTTCTAAACAAAGACCCATTTTTTGTGTTTCATGACACATATTATGAGCAAAAACCGCTCTTTGAAGAGCCCTTCTCCATTATAAAGCCAAAGACGTTAAACCAAGCGCTTCTTGGGAGGAAACCCAAGTTTTAAAATAATTGAGCCTAAGAATGCAAGATATGGAAGAAAGCCCCACACCAGTCACCTTGCCCGGAGCATCACCGCCAACCACACTAGGAGGCGAGATTGTCTCGCCTCCCTAGTACTTGTTCTAATTCCTTTGTGCTTAATTTGAATATATGTTTGACTTTGAGTTTGGGGTTGAAACACTTGTTGGCTTATCTTTGTTGGGTTCAAGAAATGCTTCTATGTGTGATTTTTGTCCTATAACTTGTGTTTTTTTGCCATATTTTTAGTTTTTTTTCTTTTTTAGTGTGTTTGAATAAATTGTGAGTTTTGTTAAGATAAAATGACTTGATATCGATGATGAGTATAGACACTTGATGCTCACTTAGGTCATTTAAAATGCATGTCATTGAGATTTTTGTGTGCTTAACTTGTGTTGATTTTAGTGCACTCTTGACTCTACATATTGAGCACCATAAATTAGGATCACATGGCCTTTTGAGTACTTGGAGAACATTTATTTTATTTAGGTAGACTTTGACATCTCATGAACACTAGAACCCATTTGAGTGAAACTTGAGGTAAAATACTAGGTTATGTGTTGTCGGAGAGATGATTTAGGCATTCTTTAGATCGTTTTGGCCTTTGAAACTAACCCTTAAAAATTGTTTACACCTTATTACCCCCGTTGAGCCTCATTACCTAATTCTTTCACTACCCACATTTTTGCATCCAACCCACTACATGTATTTCCACTTCCTAAACCCATCACTAATTGAAATGTGTGCATGGATCATTGAGCATAAAGACTAGATTGGGTTGTGTTTGGAAAGTTATTATTGAAATAGGGTGTGTATTTCATTTTGTTGTTGAGTTGTTTTTGTTTTAAAAAAAAAATATCGTTGTAGTATGGTTGTAAGTATCCCGCCGATCACCTTGTTTTTACCTGCAACATTGGGGATAATGCTGATTTTGAGTTTGGAGGTATGGTTCTCACCTATTTTGAAAAAAAATAAAAATGTATGTTTTGGTTTGTTTTGTGAATAATACAATGTGGGATCGATTGAAAGAAGACATTTTGTGAAAGGGGGAGTCGGTGAAATTTTTTATTGGAAATTGTGCAAGATCTACGAGTTGTGATACATGCCTAAGGTGATTTGAGCCAAAAAATGACCTTCTCATCTACCTTTTACCCTAGCCATAGATTACAACACGCAAAATATTTTTGATCTCCAATGACATATATATATATATATATATACATAATTAGTAGAGAGTGACATGAAAAATGGGCTTATGGTTGTTCTTAACTTCACTATCTAGAGAGTATTCATTGTCTCCTTAGCACATAAATCTATTCGGGACTCATTTGATTGGGTGATGGTGATTGTGCAAGCACATACACATCGATAGTCTTGAGTGGATTGAAATTGATGCTTAAAGTTGAAATTCTAAATAATTTCAATGTGTGCATTTTCATTAAGTTGGAATTTTAGATAATATCAATGTGTGCAGTTTCATTGAGCTTGGAGCATTTTCTAGTTGGGGATATTATTGCACGGTTGTTGATTCAACACGAAACTAATAATTTTATTATTAGTTTTTGGTACTTGATTTGTTTTCTTTTTTATTTTATTTTCTTTTGCTTGAGAACAAGCAAACGTTTGAGTTTGGCGATATTTGGTGAGTGATTTATTTGCCAACAAATCAAATACTTTTGAGTTCAAATATTTGTGAGTTTTCAAATATTTTTGTTAGGTTTAATTAGTATTTGGTTTTTGTGTAAAAAATCAAGAAATGAGACAAATCAAGATAAGAAGGGGCCAAATAGCAACTCGGGGTTGCAGCGCCATCAAAATGCCACTGCAGCAGGGATCCAACCGCAACATTTTGGCACTGCAGAACCAATAAAATGGCACTGCAGCTTGAACTCGTGTTACAGTGGGGATTAACGAACCTCAAGCCCAGTTTTACCATGACGCAAGCTGATTTTGGAAAAACTCAGAACATGAAAGTTGTAGATCTTTTTTTAATCTTTCCAAATAATTTTTAATCAACTCAATAGGAGTTTGGGCGAGAAATTTGTGTCCATTTTTTAGAAGCCTCACGCTGTAGTGGGAAAGACGCGCGCTGCAACGTTGTTCTGCACAATTTAGAGCTGCAACATGGAATAAATGGCACTACAATTCTATTCTTTTAAACCCTAATTTGCTAGAAGTGGCACTACAGTGCAAAAAAGTGAGTTATATAACCAACTCTAGGGTTTGAACAAAAATAAGGGGCATTTTGGTTCATTTTGAAGCTGAAGAGAAGAGAGATCCGAGAGAGAGAAAAACGGAACAAGGAGAAGAAGCGAAATTGAAGATTTGGAGTGGAACTTATCTACAATTAATATTTGGATTTCTTATTTTCTCCCTAATATTGTTTGAATTCTGTACTTTTCATATTGTATTAAATAAATTTACATTTTTTTAATTTATGATAATATTAGTTATGGATTTATCTATGTTGAGTTCTTAGTTTTATCTAGGGTTTGATGCAGTTTTGTATGAACCATATTTATTTTGTTTTGTTAGTTGTTAGTTTTAGTTCCATTTTGGGTCTCTCCATGTTTAATGCATTTGATTTATTGGCCTATGAGTTAGATGATTTTAGGTTATGAATTTTATACTCGGGACAAATTGAATTTGTTATCGAAATTGAGAGCTCATAGTTTAAAGTTGTTATAAGACAATGAGGAGATCAACAACTACAATTTCTATTCAATTGTGTTTGCCTTTATAATGCTTCCAATTTATGCTTCCACATGATATTTTGGTTGATTTCAGAACTTGGGATTTGACACTCGGACAAGGTAATTCTTGGTGCGGACTTAGGTTAAACACAACTTAATCTTTAATATATCGAGAGATATTTAAGTTTGGGTAATCTATAAGGTCGGAGCGTAACAAATTTTTTCACCTAAATATTGGATAAGTATATCGATATTGAAGTAATTACATATTCTCTCATTGGACTCTAGAGAGAGGTAGTGAGGGAGCAGGAGGACCTTGATTATTTAATAATTGGAATTAGATAATAAATGTTCAATAGGATGATATGGGAATGACGAGATGAAATCAAGCCCCTAGAACATTTGTGAATAGAAAATCCATATTTTATTTTGTTTTTGTATTTATATTTGTTTTAGTTTTATTTTTTATAAACCCAAAAATTTGGACGCCTAACAAAAGTTAAGTTACAATAATCGTGGTACATAGCAACGATCTAAACCAATCGTTGTGGATACGGCACTCTTAGTTTCTCTATACTTTTAAAACTTGACCTGTACACTTGCAGTGTGCAGTGAAAGTAAATTTGCTACCATAGAACACACTAAGATATATCATGTTTCAGCAAGTCAGCATTACCTAATCCAGTCCCCCAAGCTCCGCGAACCCTTCATTCCCTTAACGGTAGAAACCAAACCCTTACAATGATTCTTTTTCCAGGCTCATAATCAACCTTTCCAATTTCCCTTTTTCTAGGCTAAGGAAGAACCTTATCTTTTTCTAGGATAAAGACTACCTAATTATATTACATGAAGAATCAAAACCTAATCTTTTCAACAGGCTAAAGATCAAACGCCACTACACTCACAGATATCATTTTCCTAGGTATGGATTGAACCTTTACAATTCACTCAAACTTAATTTTATTCAGGAAGAATCAAAACCTAAATTCTTTTAAAAGAAAAGAATAACCTAACCTCTTTGTACATTAGACAAATATCAAATATCAACCTTTTTTCTAGAAAATATTGAAACCCTATCTACCCTAACAAGACACCGACCCAATCGTATCTAATCTACTCAAATTCACAAATACAATAAATTATGAGATCTTCCCGCTCGGAGCTTCTATCATCTCAAAATAATTATACTCAATTAATGTCCCGAAATTTACTAAGTTGCAAAATTAAAGTGAGACAAATTAATATCTGATTAAAAATAAGTGTGGGTAGCACAAAATTAAGTACGTAATCAGATAATATCACAAAATCGTTTTAAAAAGAATTTTTATGCTTTTAATTTTGGAAACAATTTTTCAACGATCTTAAATCTAAGTAATCAATAATAATATGAAATCAAATTTGAGAATAACAACTTGGAAAGATCTCACTAGGATAACACCGAAGTATAAAAGCAGGATTGCAAAACAGCACAAATCGTTGACGCCAATTCAACAACGCTTTAACTCAAAAACATTAATTGCAAAAATTCTCTATCGAAATAATCTCAGAAGAATGATAACTCTCATAAAAGCGTAGGAATTGATTCTTCTTGTTATCTTTTAATCTAAATTCATAGGTTTATTTAAATAAATTTAGAACAAGTTTTCCAACGAGTAGTTTTCGATTGATAGGCCTCTAGAAGGCATTTGTAGACCCCATATATCATATATTTTCCATTTTGGTGTATTTCATTTAAAAATATAATTTTTAAATCTCTCAATTAAGTACATAAAATATTTATTAAATATCAATCACAAAAATAAGAAGTATTTAGTTGCTAAAATTGAAAGAATCTTTAATTATACGTACCAAATCAATAGGGACATCATCATAGATGCACCATATCTTTAGTAGTTTCAAATCCCTTGAAATACTCCATTGGAATTATAAAAAAATGGCTAGTAACGGTGAGTTTTTCACCAAAACCTTAAAATCCTCGAAATCTCAACCAAAACTATCAGTTGACCGAACCCTACCCAGTTGGTTGACCGATTGGTTCAGCATGTATGCCAGGCCAAACCTATACAAGCAGTCAGTTAATCAAACCTCCCATAGTCGGTTGACCGATTTATTTAGGATGTTTTTCAAGTCAAACCAACACTATAGTTGGTTAGCCGATTGACGCATAATCGGTTAACCGATCGATTAAGAGAGTTTCACCTTCCATCTGCCTACACACATCGGTTGACCAATCCTCTCCTAATTAGTTGATCGATCAATGCAGGATCTTTCCAATTTTCTTCGAATTCTTACTGTTACAATCAGTTAACCCGTTCACATCAGATCAGTTGATCGATTAATGTCGATTTGTCATTTTCTCACTTATTTCAACTCCAAAACTCCACATTTATACCCATTAACCGATTGCTTTTTTCAGTTAACTCAATTGACTCTAAAATTTAAATTTAAACATTACTCTCACTTAGATTAATTTTTATTTTTCAATTTCACGTTGGAGCATATATTTTAACACTTATTAGGATCCTAAAATTGATCAATTCAAACACACAAAAATATAATTCATTTAATAGTGTCATGTGTGATCATAATTTGAATTGCATTAAGAGTATAAAAGTTATCTTTGCACCTTTGATAATTTATTCATGATTCAACATTTAAATGGAAATCTTTTACTAAAACACTCAATAAACACATTAGTTCCATAAAAAATATCAACCTTCACTTCTCTACCAAAATCTTGAGATCAACAATCTTCCCCTTTTTTTATGATGACAATAAACTTTGATGTTTTCTTGAAAACAAAAATGTAACCACGCTTCCCCTAAATCTGGGGACGGGTATATAATTCATTTAAGCACAATCATGAAGATAATTCAAATAATTCAATAGATATTCAACATAAGCATAATATTATTAATTCACCATACTTTTAGTGCAATGTTTAGGCGAACAAATTCCTAAACATCAACTAACTTGTTTAAAGATCAATATCTCACTCTAATCATGATTTCCCCATTTATCAAACAATTCAAATGATAAACATCAAACAAATTCTCCCCACTTGTCATCTCAAAAAAGTGGGGATGGGGAACCAAAAACATCACTCTAGGCAAACATCATTACGCCTATCTATACCTACCTCAAATAATTTTCATAAAATGATCTTCTGCTAAAGGTTTAGTAAATATATCAGCAAGCTGATCGAAAGTATCAATATATTCAATAGAAGCATCCCATTTTCTTAATGTGATCCAAAATGAAATGATATCTAATTTCCGTATGCTTAGTTCGTTAGTGTTGCGTTTGATTTTTACTGAAACATATGACACTTTTATTATCACAATAAATTTGGACTTCCTCCACACATACTCCAAAATCATTCAATTGTTGCTTAATATATAAAATTTTGGCACAATAATTTGCAGCTGCCATATACTCAGTCTTAGTAGTGGAAAATGCTATAGAATTATGTTTCTTGCTAGACCAAGAAACTAAGGCATGTCCAAAAAAGTGACATGACATGCATGTGCTTTTCAGCTTAACTTTGCATCTAGTAAAATCAGCGTTAGAGTAACTAGTTAACTTCAAGTCACTCCCCCTAGGACACCATAATCCTAGATCACTTGTCCCTTCCAAATATCGAAAGATCCGCTTAATCGCAGTTAAATGCAATTCTTTAGGACAAGACTAAAATCTCGCACACAAGCAAACACTAAACATAATATTAGGTCTACTAGTAGTAAGATATAATAAGCTACCAATCATAGCTCGATATATTTTCTCATTCACGTTTTTACCCGTATTGTCTTTGTCTATTTTTGTAATTGTTGCCATGGGAGTTTTGTAGCTTTAGCACTATCCAAGCCATGCTTTTTTAACAACTCTTTGGAATACTTGTATTGATTTATAAAAAAAATAAAAAATATTTAAAGTGCTTGATTTGCAACCCAAGAAAATATGTCAACTCCCCCATCATACTCAAGTCAAATTCGACCTACATTATCTTGCCAAACTCATGGCAAAAATCCTCATTAGTAGAACCGAAAATAATATATTCAACATAAATTTGTACTAATAGGATATCAAACTCAATTTGCTTGATAAATAATGTTATATCATCAAGATCCTTACGAAAATAATTTTCGATCGGATAACGGCTAAGTCTCTCATGCTAAGCTCTTGGAGCTTGTTTGAGCCCATACAAAGCCTTCTGATGTTTACACACGTGATCGGGAACTTTATCACTTTCAAATCTTGGTGGTTGTTCAACATAAACTTCTTCTGATAGAAAACCATTCAAGATTGCATTCTTTACATACATTTGATATAATTTAAAATTACGTGAACATGAAAATGTGAGTAACATTCTAATAGCCTCTAATCTAGCTAAAGGCTCATAAGTCTCATCATAACTAATTCCCTCTTCCTGATTATAATTATGTGCAACTAATCTTGCTTTGTTTCTAATTAGCATACCAGTTTTATCATTTTTATTAGGAAAAACCCATTTAGTACCAATTATAGGATGAAAGTCTAGTCTAGGAACTAGAGACCATACTTTATTACGTTAAAAATAAACTAGATTTTCTTGTGTTGCAGAGATCCAAGATTCATCAGTTAATATCTCATTCACATTCTTTGTCTCAATTGGAGATAGAAAAGCAAGATTTATAATATCTCTAAGGGAGAAACATGTACTTATACCTATTTCAAAATTACCAATAATTTTGTTTAGCGAGTGTCCTAGTACTGTTTTTATAGCCCATGGTGAAGTCGACTCCTCTTCTTTAGGTTTCTCTTTATGTGGTTCCTTTGTCATATCATCTCCTTAGTTTCGTTTATTTAGTTTAGTGTACTTGCATTATCATCATCCAAAACGTTTTTCAACATAAATGGATCATATTCCTCAAATACGACATGCATAGACTCTTCAACTACTAACGCACATATATTATAGACTCTATAAGCTTTACTGCTAATAGCATATCCAAAAAAAAAACAATAATCAATTTTATCACCAAATTTACCTAGATTATCTTTATCATTCAAAATAAAGCATTTACAACAAAATACATTGAAATAGAATATATTCGGAGTCTTACCATTCCAAATTTCATAAGAGGTTTTGTTAAAACCTCTACGAATAGATACCCTATTTACCATGTGGTAGGCTGTACTTATTGGTTTGGACTAGAAATATGTAGGAAGATGATTTTCGTTTAGCATCGTTCCAGCCATTTCCTGAAGAGTTATGTTCTTCCTCTCCACAACACCTTTTTGTTGTGGTGAACTCGGTGAAAAAATAAATAAAATTGTGAGCATATCCTTAATCATCACAATAACTAATTACCTCATCATTTCTGAATTATCGGCCTCTATCACTACGTATATTAATTATGCAACATTGCTTCTCATTTTGAACACATTTATAGAACTTAAAGAAAATAGAAGGAACCTCACTCTTTTCCCCAAGGAATAACACCCAAGTAAATCTAGAATAGTCATCCACAATTACAAATTCATAAAATTTACCTCCTAAACAAGCAATGGTATTTGAACAAAATAAATCAAGATGCAACATTTCAAGAAATCTAGATGTAGATGTGTGCATCTTCTTCTTAAATGGTGATCTAGATCGCTTGCCTAATTGACATGCATCACATACTTTATCTTTTGCATATTTCAATGCAGGCAGGCCATGTACATGACTTTTCTTAGATAAATTAGATAACAATTCCATACTAGTATGCCCAAGTCTTCTATGCCATAACCAACTATTTTCAGATAAAGCATTTGAACATGATAAATTTTTAGAAGAAAAATCATCAAATGAGCGTATATATACTTTCTCAAAAGGTAATGCAACAAGCAAGCCACTACTACTATGCCTATTCTTAATTAGACATCTATTATGATTGGAAACGACATTATAACCTTTATCACATAATTGGCTAATACTAAGCAGGTTATTTTTAAGACCATCTATAGGGAGAACATCTGTATTAATTATAGACCCATTACCGATATTATCTATACTGATAATTTTACCCTTTGCATTATCTCCAAATGTTACATGACCTCTGTCATTAGGTGTTAAAGACGTAAATATTGATTTATCTCTCGTCACGTGGCGAGAACAACCACTATCAGGGGACCATCAGTCCTTGCCTATTGATGCTTTCAAAATAATCAACAAAGAGCACCTCAAATAGTTCCTAAATGGTACCCAGTCTATATGGGTCTGATCTTGTTAGTCAGGATAATTTTATTTCCTTTTGGAACCCAAACTTGTCTGCGTTTAGAAACTTTAGAAAAACCTCTACGAATAGTATGCCCCACAACATTACATTTAAAACATCTAACAAGATCCCTAGTTTTAGAAAAGAATTTATGAAATCGTTTTTGTTTAAGATTTTCTGAAACCCAATACCAGATTTATGAATGATACCTCGTTAACTTCCCAAAAATAATTTTAAATTATTCTCACCACCTGTGAATTTGAGAACCATTGAATGTAAATCCGACATCTTGGATTTTAATTCAGTGTTTTCAAATTCATAGTCCATCACTTGCTTGCTAAGTGTGTTAATTGTACTTTGTAGGGCATTAATTTTGGAACACTATTTTTATAATCGTGAGTTAGTTCTTGATAAACATCAAATAAATCATCAAAATCTAAAGGACCACAACTTGAACATTTAGATACCTCATCTCTAGTGTCCATCAAAGCAAGCATGGATGAACCCTCACTGTCTGATTTTTTCGAGCAACTCGATTCGGAGTCATCCCAAGTGGCTTTCATCGATTTCTTCCTGCTCTTCTTTTTTTCTTCTCCTCCCTTCTTTTTCTTCTCTTTTTTCTTAACTTTCTTTGGTTGAGGGAATTCGATTTGGAAGTGTCCAGTCTTGTGATAGTTGTAACATTCCACATTAGTCATGTTGAGAAATTTCTTTCCCCAGAATGTTTGTTGAGTCATTCTTCTAAAATTCTTCATTAGAGGGGCCACATTGTTTTTCTTGCTAACTATCATGACTGATATCATTATTTCCATCATCTTCCTCCATTTTCTAAGCTTTTAAATGCCAATGACTTTTTTTTGCAATTTCCCGTACCGTCCTCATATCCTCGAATAGCCGTCTTATGAGTCATTAGGTTGCCGATGAGATCATTAATAGCATATTTTGTAAGATCATTTGCTTTCTCAATCACAATCACCTTTAGCTCCCATACTTTATTTAAGAAAGATAAAATCTTTCAAACTTTATCCTTCCTAGTGTAGGGCTTTCCGAGTTCATTCAGATTATTAAAGATATTGTTGAATCTTCTGTATATATCTTGAATCGAATTTGCTTTATCCATTCTAAATAGTTTGAATTGATGAACTAAGGCATTGATCTTTAACTGTTTCACTTGATTTATCCCTTCGTGGGTGATTTACAACTTGTCCCACATTTCTTTCACCGATCCATAACTTGAAACCTTGGAATACTTGTTAGCATCTAAAGAACAAAATAGAATATTAATAGCTTGAGAATTAATAGAAAATTTTTGTTTGTTAGAAGTGGAAAGCTGTTCTTTCTTCTTGGGTACTCTATTTTCCATAGGAACAAATAAATCGTCCTCAATATCAAGTCATACTCTATAATTGGTGGCCTAAAGAACTATAATCATTCTATCCTTCCAGAATAAATAGTTTTCACCTACAAACAAAGGTGGTCAGTGCATAGACTGCCCCTCACCTAGTATGCCTATTGGGTACGCCATGTGATCTTTATTAGCTAGTGTTTTAATCTAATCAAGCAAAACCAACTGTGATACCAATTGTTGGCCTAGTGATCTAACCTAAGAGGGGAGTGAATTGGGTAGTTATTAAAAATTTAAACAATTTAAATTTTTTAAAACATAGTTAATTAAATAATCAATTTATCCTAAATCAATCATTATCTTTGTTACGCAGCGGATAAGTGTTAAATTCTAGGTTTACACCCAAACAAAATATAAAGAAAGTAAACAATGCAGCACACAAAGATATATCGTGTTTCAGCAAACTAGCCTTGCCGAATCCAGTACCCCGAGCTCTACGAAGATTCGCAACCTTTAAACCCCTGATTCCTTTCATTTTAGGAACCAAACCATTGCCATTATTCTTTTTCCAGGTTCATAATCAACCATTACAATTTCCCTTTTCCCAGGCTAAGGAAGAAATCCAAGCTAAAGACTAACCTAATTCTATTACAAGAAGAATCACAACCTAATCTTTTTAATAGGCTAAAGATCAAACCTCACCACACTCACAAATATCCTTTTCCTAGGTAATGATTGAACCTCTACAATTCACTAAAAATTAATTCAATTCACAAAGAATTAAAACCAATTTTATTTTTTTTCAAGGGAAAAAAGAAACCTAACCTTTTTATACCTTAGGCAAAGATCAAACGTCAACCATTTTTCGGGAAAAGATTGAAACAGTAGCTACCTTGACTAGACACCCACCCAATCGTGTCTAATTCGCTCAAACTCACAAATACGAAAAATTATGAATTTCTTCCCATTCAGATCTTCTATCACCTCAAAACAATTATTCCCAACTAATGTCCTGAAATTTCCTAAGTGATAGAATTAAAGTAAAGAAAATTAATATTTCATTATAAATAAGTGTGGGTAGCACAAAATTAAACACGTAATTAGATAAAATCAAAAAATCATTTCAAAAATATTTTTTATGTTCTTAAGTTTGCAAACAATTTTTCAACGATCTTAAATCCAAGTAATCAACTACAATATGAAATCAAATTTGAGAATAACAACTTGGAAATATCCCACCAAGATAACACCAAATTATAAAAATAGGATTGCAAAACAACACAGATCGGCGACGCCAGTTCCACAGCGCTTTAGCTCAAGAACTTCGATCGCAAAAATTATCTTTCGAAATAATCTCAGCAGAATGATAACTCTCATAAAATTGTAGGAACTTATAGTTCTTGATATTTTGTGATCTAAATTGGTAGGTCTATTTAAGCAGATCTAGATCAAGCCTTCCAATGGCTAATTTTCAAATAATAGGCCTCTAAAAGGCATCTATAGACCTCATATATCATATGTTTTCAATTTTGGTGTATTTCATTTAAAAAGAGCTCTTAAATATCTCAATTATGTCCATAAATATTTCTTAAACATCAATCCGAGAAATAGAAAGTATTTAGTTACTAAGATTGAAAGAATCTTTAGTAGTTTCGAATCCCTTGAAACACTCCATTGGAATCATAAAAAATGGCTAGTAACGGAGAGTTTTTGACTAAAACTTTAAAATCCTCAAAATCTCAACCAAAATTATCAATTGACCGAACCTTGACCAGTCGTTTGACTGATTGATTCAGCGTGTAAGCCAGGCAAACCTACATAGGTAGTCGGTTGACCGAACCTCCCATGATCGGTTAACCAATTGATTCCGGATGTTTTCCAAGCTAAACCAACACCATAGTCAGTTGACCCATAATCAGCTGATCGATTGATTTATTGAGTTTTACTTTCCATCTGCCTATGCCCATATGTAGATCGATCATCTCCTGGTCGGTTAACCAATCAATACAGGATCTTTCCCATTTTTTTCGAATCATCACTATTTTAATCAATTGACCCATTCTCTTCAGACCAGTTAACTGATTCATGTTGGTTGGTCATTTTCTCACTTATTTCATCCCCAAAACTCCATATTTAAACCTATTAACCGATTTTTCTTTTCTTCATTAACTCAATTAATTCTAAATTTAATTTTAAACATTATTCTCACGTAGGTCAATTTTCATTTTTCAATTTCACATAGGAGCATATATTTTAGCACTAATTAGGATATTAAAATTCATTAAATCAAACACATAAAAATGTAATTCATTTAATATATTCATGCATGATCCTTTTTTCGGGTTGCATTAAGAGTATAAAAGTTATTGAGTTCTTTTTATCTAATTTCTTTTGGACCATTAATACTCATTATTTCTTCAATGTTCATCTTTGCACCTTTGATAATTTTTTCATGATTCAACCTTGAAATGGAATTCTTTTACTAAAACACTCAACAAAAACATTAGTTCCACAAAAAACATAAACCTTTAATTATCCATCAAAACCTTGGGATCAATAAACCCAATAGAGTTTCCAGACTAAGTTAAATATTACAATTGCACACTCAATTCAGGATATAGAGGTAACCCATTTGGGCCCTGTCACATCCTTTGAATTCTCTGAAGACAAACCTACGACACAATTAGAGCTCGGGCACATTATATCTGGTTTCTCTTTTGATATTCAGTGATAAGACTCGTTGCACCTACAATTAGGGCACTGATAGGTGGAATTTATCTATATATTTCCAAATCAATTTTTCGTAGTTTTTGAGTGTTCTTGTTATGTTTTAATATGTTTTAATTCATTTTTATTTGTTTTTATGTAAATCAGGTGTTAAAGATCAAAAGAGGTGAAAACGGATGAGCAAATTGGTAGGACGTCGGTGGAGAAACGCTGAAAAAGACCAAGTTCAAAAACTGTAGGCTTATCGCTACAGCAGTGATCCTCACCGCTGTAGCAATCAAAATGCAGAAACCTTTCTGCCCAACTACCGCCACAGCGATGGCCTCCACCGCTATAGCAGTCAAATATCAGTGGCCAAGTGACTTCTCATCGCAGTAGCGATGCTTCCCACCATTGCAGTAGTCTAACACCACTAGGTAAAGATATTTTGGGATAGTTTTTAGATATTTTTTATCCGTACTTGATCACATCTTTCCGTACACCATTATGAACATTTTTGGAAGTGTCTTGAGAGCTCAAAGACATACCAACCAAGGAGGATCATCCATTAGAATAGTAGAAAATGATATTGGAGCGGACTTAGTACACATGGAATCACCCATTCTTCAAATTTAGCTATTCTCCCTTATTTCTATATTTTATTTTTAGCTTTGGTTGGTAGTTTTGATCATGTTTAGCTTATTTGTTGGTGAATATTTGGTTATGGCCACGTATAGCTAAGCATGTGTTATCTAGGGTTTGTTGTATTTCATGAAAACGTGATTTGAATAAATTGGTATTTTGTTAACTGTTGTTTATCTTTATCCGATTGTGTTTATGATAGGTGTAATCTACATACGTATTTCCAAACCGAATTAAGTTAGTTTTCATGCATTTATATAGTATTTTACTATGCTTTAATTAGTTTTTATCTTTTTGTATTAGATCAGGTGTGGGGGGAAAAAGATACGAAACTGGAGTGAAAACGATGAGATCAAACCAAAAACGGTCGAAGAGCTGTGGAAAAACAAGCACGGAGGCAAAATTGTGAAAGAAGCCCACCGCCGCGGCGTCCAGACCTCCGCCGCGGCGGTGAAACTACTGAGAATGACCCAAACTTTCTGATCGTCCACCACTGCAGTGCTAAAGATGCAGGATGTCAACCAAGGCCCCCGCCTTCTTCACCGTCTAGGCAATCAACTAACCGACCTACTCACTGCCGTGGCGAAGACCCTCTGCACAACTTATATATTTTTAGGATATTTATTTAGATATTTTGCTTATAAATACCATTCCCTCTCCCCCTTTCTTAAACCCCCAGTCCATTTGGGCACTTTAAGCTATATTTAGGCTAGGGTTTAAGAGTATTAGAGGTGGAGCTCACATCCCGAAGTGGAGAAGACGGTGAATCGATCGTTGAGCATTCTTAGCGGTGTATCTTCAGACGAGGCTAAGTTCTTCAGTTGCTGTTCCTTATTTCTTTATCTTGGGATCATGTGAGCATGTTTAGCTCATTATTTTATTATATATGCAGCTATGGCCACGAGTTAAATATAGATTATAGTAGGGATTAAAAATAAATTTATAAATACGTTCTTTGGATGATTTCAGTGTTTCGTTTGTGATTGTTCTTCGTAGTTTGATTGTATTTATCGTATTTGTTTATTTGTCATGCTTAGATAGATAAATGGAGAATACGGGATTTTGATAAACCCCAGATTTGGATTGGGGTAAACAAACGCCACAATTCTATAACCTGGTCGGGGTTTGAATCGTAGACAATCGATGACGTTGGGGTAAGACTCACGCGACCTAAGATTGTTAAGACATTGAGGAGGACTTCTTCGTTAACTCGAAGTTACATTATATCCCTCATTTTACACTCGGGAGAGGTGACAAAGAAGTTTTAGAACGGAGATTATCGATAGGGTAAATACAATGTACGATCCAATGACCTGGTTGGGAGTTGGATTGTGTGTATTCAATCACATTGGGTGAGACTCACATGACCTAGGGTTGTTAAGACATTGAGGGGGACTTCTTAGTTGACTCGAAGTCATGTATTCCCCCGTCTTATACTCGAGAGAGGTGGTGGCGGAGTTTACGTACCGAGGTTTTCAAATAGGTCGAACACCGTAAACGTGAGTAAATCGAAATCGAACACGTATTTGTAAACATATTAATCCCGTGGCAATTCTTCACCCAAAAACATATTAGTATATTAATGTAGTTAATTTAGGTTATATTAGTATTAGTTTAATTAATTAAATACATTTGTTTTTTGCCTAGATAAAATTAGGTCACGACAAACGCGGTATTCGATAGTAATAACACCAATCCCTGTGGATACGATAACCCGATCTTTCATGATCACACTGTACTAAAACTTAAACTTCGTATACTTGCGAGTGTAACTAGCGGCGTATTTCTGCGCCCTACCAGTTTACCATTTTATTACTTCCATTATATACTTGTTATGATATATTGGTTGGTTTTTTAGAATACAGGGATTGACACTCGGGATAGGTAACCCCAGATTCGGACTATGGTTTAAACACAATGCGATAATCTAATGACTCAGGAGAGTATTAGAAAGTGTGCAATCTGTAAGGTTGGTGCAAGACTCATACGATCTGTATCATTTAGACGCAAGATGGGGACATCGATGTTGACGCGAAGTCGCATATTCATTCACTTTACACTTGGGAGAGGTAGTGAGTGAGTTTTCAATACTTAGATTATCGGATAGATTTAAATGTCGTTAATGTTAACTAAACTAAAACGAACACGTTTAAATGAAAGAAATTAATCCGTATATAATATTTTCCCATAAATGTCATATTAGTATTATAGTTTAATTAGTTAATTAGTTTAGATTTATTATTTCTATAAAAAACTAAAAATTGGATTCCCTAGATGAAATTAAGTTATGAAAATCGTGGTACTTAACGAAAATTTAATCAAATCCCAATGAATATGACAACCCTAGTCATCATTATTCTATTAAAACTTGACCCGTACACTTGCGGTAAAAGTAGTGACGAAATATTCAGCTACCAATATTTTTTTGCCGTTGCCGGGGATTGGTCTTTAGATTATTTTTGATATTGTGAAAAATTAACTTGATTATAACTTAGGCATTTATTTTATTTTTAATTTTTGTTTTTAGTTTTCTTTTATTTGCAAGGTACTTGAAGATGTCTCATCAACAAGTGTTATTGCCTTTTTTTCAATGAGATTCTGAGTCATTTTATTGTGCTTGGGATAGATATAAGGAGTTGCTCATTCGGTTCCCAAATCATTGTTTCCCAAAGGAGTGTCAATTACTGAACTTCCTCGATGGGTTACTAGTCGCAACAAGAACATGGGTGGAAGAAGGAGATGGTACCTCCTCTTTTGACCAACTAACCGCGGATGAAGCCTATTGGTTGTTGGAAGAGATGGCGGAGTTTGATTTTTAGAGTTAGAATTATTCAACAAGCTACCAACGCTTGGGGGGATTGTAGCACCATTTCGGCGCCATAGATTGACACCCTGGACCAACATGTGGAGTCTTCCCCCACCTTGGAAGAAATGTTCGCTAAATTTATGGGGGAGACTTAGGCTTACTAGAGGAAAACGAATGGCCGTCGCAATGAGCATGAGGACCGTCTTGAGAAAATTGAGATGACCTGTGATAGGTGTGATCTACCTACATATTTCTAAACCGAACGTTTATATAATATTTTATTACATTTTAATTAGTTTTTATCTTTTTGTATAAATCAGGTATGGGGGGAAAAAGATAGGAAACTAGACTGAAAACAATGAGATCAAACTAAAAATAGTTGATGAACAGTAGAAAAACAAGCTCGGAGGCAAAACTATGAAACAAGCCCACCGCTGTGACGTCTAGACCACCACCGCAACAGTGAAAATGCTGAGAAAACAAATGCTACTGACAGACTACCGCCTAAGCGGTGAACCAGCAAAATGCTTTCTAAATCCAATGCTGTCCTCACCACTGCGGCGATCAACTAACTGACCTACTCCACAGTCGCGGCGCTGAATCCTACCGTTGTTGCGGTGACCCTCTACACAACCTAGATTTTTTTATTAGATATTTTCAGATATTTTGTCTATAAATACCCACTCCTCTCCCCTCCTGTTGATCCCCCTGGCCATTTGGGCATCTTAGGCCATACTTAGGCTTAGGTTTAGGAGTTTTAGAGGTGGAGCTCACATCCCGAATGGAAGAAGACGGCGAATCGATCGTTGAGCGTTCTTAGCGGCTAATCTTCAGACGAGACTAAGTTCTTCGATTCTTTTCCTTATTTCTTTAACTTAGGATCATGTGAGCATGTTTACCTCGTTTTTACATTGTAAATGCAGTTATGGACATAGTTAAACATGGATTGTATAGGGATTAACAATAAATTTATGAATATGTGTTTGGATGATTTCGGTGTTGCATTTATGTTTGTTCTTTGTAGTTTTGTTGTGTTTATCATATTGTTTGTTTATCATGGTTAGTTAGACACATGGATAATACGGGGTTTAACAAATCCCGGATTCAGATTAGGATAAACAAATGCCACAATTCTCTAACTCGATCGGGGTTTGGATTGTGGACAATCGATGACGTTAGGGCAAGACTCACGCGACCTAGGGTCGTTAAGAAATTAAGGGGGACTTTTTCATTGACACGAAGTTGTGTTATATCCCTCTCTTACACTTGGGTGAGGTGGCGAGGAAGTTATCATATACGAGGAGGATTGAATCCTCCGTCGTACAAGTTTTTTGGCGCCGTTGCTGGGGATTGATTGTTAGGCGAATTCAATTTTTGGTGATCTCTACCAAGTTTTTGGTAATGATTTTTGGGGATTGTTTCGTCGTTTATTATCAATATTGTGAGTAAATGAATTAATTTTACTTTAGGCATTTATTTTGTATATAATTTTTGTTTGTAGTTTTGTTTTTGTTTCTTATGTAGGGTACCTGACGATGTTAGATGAACGGGTATTGATGCATCTCTTTCGAAGAGATTCCAAGACATTTATTGTGTGGGTCCACGTACATAAGCCAGTGAGGCATTTCGTTGAAAGATCGAGCCAAACAAAGCAAAATCTTGCCAAGCTTGAGGGTGTTCTGAAAATATCAGGTTGAGGAAATTAAACCACGCACTTCTTGGGAGGCATTCCAAGGTCACATAAATTAAATCCATCTTTGTTGAATTTAAACAGATTCGAGATCCCCTCGCCTCCCAGGTACGTGTTCTAAACTCCCTTCGTCAGCATGCTTAAATTTCATATGTTGAGAATGATGATTGGGTTCGTTGAGGACACTATTTATTTTGAGTTTGGCGGTGATGTGTAGTTTATTATGTTTTATGTGTTATTGTTTTCTTGTGTGCATATTTTTTTAGGTTAGCATGTGTTTATGTTTTTGTGTTGTTGTTTGCATGCTATGTTTTGCATTCATCTGGGCCGTTATCCGATGATGAGATTACCCCTGGTTGTTTTTGAAGTCAAGGGTGATACCCATGCAAGTGTGTTCTGTGTGCTTGACTATGCTTTTTGGTAAAAATTATTGTAGATCCTAATTTGCACGAGCATATAGGCTCAATGTATTTCTATTTAATCGACTTGAGGAAAATTATTGATTAGCCAAACTCATGACACATTAAGGATTCTATAACCTGATTGAGGGGAAGCTTGAGGCGAAGTCCTAGGTGAGGTAGTTCAAGAGACGTGATTTAAGCATTCTCTTTGTCGCTTGAACCTTTTTAAGCCTACCTTGATATATGTTTATCCCTTATTACCCTATTAAAGCCTAAAATGCCAATTCAATTCTGAACATATAAACTAATACTCTCGCCAGTTGACCTTTTTCTAAACCTAAATTTCTGAATTTAAAGGCACATCAGAGTGAATCAAGTTAGCAATTACAAATGCTACTTGATGTGAGCAGTTGGGTTTAGAGAGTGAATGTGCCAAGCGTTGGGCCTTGGGTAACGTTAAATTAACAACGTTAACCCATTTTCTATTCCAAATTACCCTTGGCCAACTATTCCTTAACGGAACCACGTCATAATGATCTCCTTGAACTACTAAACCTACATTAGTGGAAAGTGGACCCCAATCCAGCCTATGGAAATCCTAGTCCTTCACGGTCAAAGTCATGAGTTTCATTGGTGGATAATCCAATTAGGTCGTTGTATAGCCATGCTTTTGAGTCTCGCACATACACGTTTATAGGATCTAGAATGGCGTTCACCATTATTGAATGTCGAAAATCTAGAACATTACAAGGTGTGTGTTATCGCCTAAACTCGATATGACTGGCGATTGTTGAGGAAAAAATAAATAGGCCGTTAGAAGAAGTCAAAAGTCACATTTCGTTATGTTTAGATTGTTTTTAGGATGTTTGTTACTTTATTTTGTTGTGTTTTTTCATTTTAGTGTGTGTGTTTGGCTCGAGAACTAGCTAAATTCCATGTTTGGGGGTATTTGATAGGTGTGATTTACCTACATATTTTCAAACTGAATTAAGTTAGTTTTCGAGCGTTTATATAGTATTTTTTTACGTTTTAATTAGTTTTTATCTTTTTGTATAAATTAGGTATATAGGGCAAAAAGATAGGAATCTGGAGCGAAAATAATAAGATCAGACCAAGAATGGTCGAAGAACAATAGAAAAACAAGCTCGGAGGCAAAACTATGAAACAAGCCCACCGCCATGACGTCCAGACCACCGCTGTGGCGGTGAAAATTCTAAGAAGACAAATGCTACTAACGTACTACTGCTTAAGCGGTGAACTAACAGGATGTTTTCCAAATCCACCGTTGTCCTCACTACCGCGGCGATTAACTAACCGACCTACTCCACCGCCATGGCGCTGAATCCCACGGCTGCAGTGGTGACCCTCTTCACAGCCTATATATTTTTATTGGATGTTTTGAAATATTTTGTTTATAAATACCCACTCCTCTCCTATCCTTTGGATCCCCCTGTCCATTTGGGCACCCTAAGCCATTCTTAGGGTTAGGTTTAAGAGTTTTAGAGGTGGATTTCACATCCCGAAGTGGAGAAGAAGACGAAGCGATTGTTGAGCGTTCTTAGTGGCTAATCTTCAGACGAGGCTAAGTTCTTAGATTCTTTTCCTTATTTCTTTAACTTAGGATCATGTGAGCATGTTTACCTCATTCTTTCATTGTAAATGTGGTGATGGCCATAGTTAAACGTGCATTCTATAGGTATTAACAATAAATTTATGAATATGTGTTTGGATGATTTCGGTGTTGCATTTATGTTTATTCTTCGTAGTTTGATTGTGTTTATCGTATTATTTGTTTATCATGCTTAGTTAGATATATGGAGAATACGGGGTTTGACAAATCCCACATTCGGATTAGCGTAAACAAATGCCACGATTCTATAACCTGGTCAGGGTTTGGATTGTGGACAATCGATGACGTTGGGGCAAGACTCACGCGACCTATGGTCGTTAATTCGTTGAGGGAGACTTCTTTATTGACACGAAGATACGTTATATCCCTTGTCTTACACTCAGGAGAGGTGGCGAGAGAGTTTTGGAACGGATATTGTCGATAGGGTAAATACAACACACGATCTAATGACCCGGTGGAGAGTTGGATTGTGTGCAATCAATGACACTGGGCGAGACTCATATGACCTAGGGTCATTAATACATTGAGGAGTACTTCTTCGTTGACTCGAAGTCATGTATTCTCCCATCTTACACTCGGGAGAGGTGGCGATGGAGTTTACGTACCGAGATTTTCAATTAGGTTGAACACCGTAATCGTGATTAAATCAAGATTGAACAAGTATTTGTAAACACGTTAATCCATAGACGATTTTTCCCCCTAAAACATATTAGTATATTGGTATAGTTAATTTAGGTTATATTAGTATTAGTTTAATTAATTAATTACATTTGTTTTTAGCCTCGATAAAATTCGGTCATGACAAACGCGGTACTCAAGAGTAACGACACCAATCCCTATGGATACAATAACCAAATCTTTCACGATCACACTATACTAAAACTTTAACCTCGTACACTTGCGAGTAGTCAATACACGAGCATGTGAATCCTCCGCCGTAGAACCTGTGCTAAAATTAATGTGACCGTAATGTCTTTTGACACGCAAATCGGTCAGCTTATTTGCTTCATTGATACCGAATCAGAATTGGTGGCTCTAAGAGACACATAAGTCACGTCCATATGTGAAAGCCACAAGGAGGATCCGGATTTGAGTGGGAGGAACTTGGGTGTGTTCGTTGACGATTATGTTAAGGAGGAGAAAACCAAAGTGTGGATTGGCGATGAAGAATCACATATTGATAATTGTGATTCTTTACCATCTGTGATCCATGTTTTGATGCCACCATCGATCCACGACGATTACATCTTTGAGGATCCGAAGTGGCTCACTTGTCATTTGCCGCCTTTAGCACCGTTCTTTCATATCCACTGAGCAGATGAGACGAAAATGAGTCATGTTGAGAGTAAGGGCCAATCAATGCTAAATGTTTCCAAGCTTGATGGCGGTTTGAATCAAGACCCATCTCTAGTGTTCTATGACACATACTATAGGCGAAAGCCGCTCTTTGACAAGCCATTCTCCGTGTCTAGCCAAGGACAATAAACCAAGTGCTTCTTAGGAGACAACCCAAATTTCAAAATAAATTAGAGCATCATTGAGGCGAGATTGTATGGACTCCCATGTACGTATTCTACACCCCCTTTGTCGGCATGCTACATTTCAATTGTTGAGATCGATGATTGGGTCATTGCGGACACTGACTGTTTTAAGTTTGGGGGGGTGTTTAGTATGTTTAGTATGTTTTCTTATTGTTAGTTGTGTAGTTAAGTTATATTGTTTTCATGTATGAATGTTTGTTTAGTTAGTGTAGTATGTTTGTGTTTGTAGTAGTAGTTGTTGTGTGTTGAGTTTTGTAGTTCTTCTAGGCCATTACCCGATGATAAAATTGTCCCTTGGTGTTTTTTGAGGTCAAGGGTAATGTGCATTTGTGTGTGTGCTGTGTGCTTGAATTTTTGTTTTTCGTTTTCGTAAAAGTTATTGTGGATCCTAATTTACACGAGCATGTAAACTCAATGTACTAGCTATCTAATTGATTTGATGTCGATTATTTTGTAGCAAGTTCATGACAACTTTAGGGATTCTAGAACCTAATTGGGGGAAACTTGAGGCAAAATCCTAGGTGAAGTAGTTCATGAGACATGATTTAGGCATTCATTTTGATCTCTTATGCCTTTGAAGCTTACCATGCTATATGTTTTATCCCTCGTCACCCTGTCGAAGCCTGTAAGCCGTTTCAATTCTGAATATGTAACAAATGCCCTAGCCAATAAAACTTTTACCAAACCTAAGTCGCTAAACCTAAGGTAATGTGAGTTAAAATCAATTGAGCATTTATAAATGCTACTTAAAGTGAGTGGTTGGGTTTTGGTCGAACTTTTGATTAGTTCGGTATTCGAGTACTCACTTGTCATTTTTCTATCGTTTTTCCATACCCATGAAATTATACAAATCAAATAAGTTTGGGGGTGTGGTATCTTAAAAAAAAAAAAAAAAAAAAAAAAAAAAAAAAAAAAAAAAAGGACACATATAAATATAGTTCTATTTTTGTTTCTTTTGACAAGTAAGTACAACATTTTTAAATGATAGATATCACTTCTTTCGAATTGATCTTTGGGGGTTCGAGAGTGATTGAGTGCCAAGCATGTGCCTTGGGTAACATCGAGTTAATAACGTTTACCTATTCCCGATATACCTTTGGCTAGTTGATAACAACCGATCCAAGTCCTTTTGATCTTTTTGAATTTCCAAGCCTACATTAGTGGAGAGTGAAATCCAATCTAGCATATGGATATCCTAATCCTTTATGGTTAAAGTCATGAGCTTTATTAGTGAATAATCCAATCCGGTATTTGGATGGTTGTATTATTGAGTTTTCGCACACACACTTGAATAGGGTCTGGAATGATGTTTACCATTATTGAATGTTGAAATTCTAGAATTCCACATGGTGCGTTTTATTCCTGAACTCGATATGATTGGGGGCCGTTGAGGGAAAACCTTTTAGTCGATTAGTTGAATTCAAAACTTGCAAGTCGTTATGTTTAGTTTGTTTGTGTTTTTATTCGTTGTTTAGTATTTGTGTTCATTGATTAGTTGTGTTTGTTTATTTTAGTATGAGTGTTTTGCTCGAGGACTAGCAAAATTCTAACTTTGGGGGTATTTAATAGGTGGAATTCATCTATATATTTCCAAATCGATTTTGGTAGTTTTCAAGTGTTCTTGTTATGTTTTAATATGTTTTAATTCATTTTTATTTAGTTTTATGTAAATCAGGTATTAGGGACGAAAATGGGTGAAAATGGTTGAAAATCAAGCAAATTGGTAGGATGTCGATGGAGAAAAGTTGAAAAAGGCCAAGTTCAGAAATTGTAAACTCACCGCTACAGCGATCAAAATGCAGAAACCTTTTTCTACAACCACTGCTATAGCGGTCAAATGTCAGTGGCCTAATGACTTCTCATCGCTACAGTGGTCAAATGTCTTTAGCAGTCCGACACTATTTGGCAATAATATTTTGGGATATGTTTTAGATATTTTTTATCCCTACATGATCACCTCTTTTCCTACACCATTATGAACCTTTTTTGGGATGATCTTGAGAGCTCCAAGATATACCAAACAAGGAGGATCATCTATTTGAAGAAGAGAAAATGAAATTGGAGCGGACTTAGCGCACGTGGAATCACCCGTTCTTCAGATTTTGCTATTCTCCCTTGTTTCTCTCTTTTATTTTTATCTTTGGTTGGTAGTTTTTATCATGTTTAGCTTATTTGTTGTTGAATATTTAGTTATGGCCATGTATAGTTAAACATATATTGTCTAGGGATTGATGTACATCATTTTAATACTTCTATTATATGTTTGTTATGATATATTGGTTGGTTAGAGAATATGGGGTTTGACACTCGGGAGAGGTAACCCCAGATTCGTACTAGGGTTTAAACACAACGCGATAATCTAATGACTCATGAGAGTATTAGAAAGTGCAATCCGTGATGTTGGGGCAAGAATCCTATGATCTGTATAATTTAGACGCTAGATGGGGACATCGTCATTGACAAGAAGTCGCATATTCATTCACTTTACACTCGAGAGAGGTAGTGAGTGAGTTTTCGATACCTAAATTGTCAGATAGATTTGAAAACCATTAATGTAAACTAAACTAAAATGAACACGTTTAAATGAACGAAGTTAATCCCTAGAAAATATATTCCCATAAACGTCATATTATTATTACAGTTTAATTAATTAATTAGTTTAGTTTTATTATTTCTATAAAAAAAAAAAATTGGATTACCTAGATAAAATTAGGTTACGACAATCGCGATACTTAACTACAATTTAATCCAATCCCTGTGGATACGACAACCCTACTCATCACTATTCTATTAAAACTTGACCCGTACATTTGCAGTAAAAGTATGTAGTGACGTAATATTCTGCTACTAGGCACATTATATTAGATTTTCTCTATATAGAATTTCTTGATATAAGACTCGCGCAAATTTCTCAACTGAAAATGTATAATCCCTAGAAAGAAACAAGTGACATCAAGTCCTAGTCTACGACTGGGGCACATTTTATATGAGGTTAAATTTCCCCTACGAAGTTTTTGGGTTTTCATCAGACAATACCAGGTGGGATATGGCCAAGAAACTCCACCAAGTGTCGAGTTTCCTTGAGAGTTTCTTCGGGGAGAATTCTCTCAGACATTTTCAATCATGTATTGATATGCTGACCCCAGAATCGGTTTCTCTAGCCAAGAGCCGTTCCAACCAAAATATTGATTGACAATCAATAAACCAATTAAATCTATTAAAGCAACCAATACCCGCCTTTAGTGATAGAAGCAAAACCTGTCTTGGGTGATAGAAGCAATACATATGTTGGGTGATAGAAGCAATACATATGTTGGGTGATAGAAGCAATACCTATCTTTAGTGATAGGAGCAATACCTATCTTATGTGATAGATGTAATACCTGAGTTTGGTGTTAGAAGCAGAACCTGTCTTTAGTGATAAAAGCAATATATGTCCTTTGGTAGCAATTTATTTGTCGCTACAATACCACAAGTGTACGAGTCTAGTTTTAATTGAATAGTGAAAGTAGGGTTGTCGTATCCACAGGGATTGGTTTAGATCATCATTAAATAGCGTGATTGTTGTAACCTAACTTTATTTTGGCATCCAAATTTTGGGTTTTTAAACTAAAATAACTAAAACAAAATAATATATATGGATTTTCTATGCACAAATGTTCTAGGGGCTTGATTTCATCTCGTTATTCCTATGTTATCCTATTAAGTAATTATTAGCTAATTTCGTTCATTCAATAATCCATGTCCTCGTGCTATTTCTCTCTTACTACCTCTCCCGAGATTCAAGTGAGAGAATATGTAATCACTTCAATACCGATATCCCTATCCCGTATTTAGGTGAAAACATTCGTTAAACTCGACCTTATAGATTATGCAAGTTCCAAATATCTCCCGATCTATTAAAACTTACGTTGTGTTTAACCTAAGTCCAAACCTGAGATTACCTCTCCCAAGTGTCAAATCCCAAGTTCTCAAACCAACTAAAATATTATATGTGAGCATAAATTTGAAGCAATATATAGGCAAACACAATTGAATGAAAAACCTAGTTGCTAAATCTAGAACTCGATAACCTCCCGATTTCACAAAATCTTAGATTCCTAACTCGATTACTTAGGTGTTTATTTCCTCCTGGACTCACAACAACCTAAGTTATGCACTTCTAATTCTAGTTACGAATTCAACCTCTCCTGAGTATAAAATTCGTAACCTAAAATTGGCTAACTCATTGGCCACATGAGTCAAACACATTAGGCCTAGGAGATGCATAAAATGGAATTAAATCTAACAATTAACAAAATAATCTAACACGGTTCAAACAAGACTACATCAAGCCCTATATCTAGATTATGAACACAACATAGAACAATCCAAAACTAATCTATTCAATAAATTCGTAAATGTAAACATGTTTAACACAATATTACAAATACAAAATCAAATTGAGATTAGGGAGATGAAAGTGGAAGAGAAAATCTTATAGTAGGTTTCAGCTTCAAATCTTCAACTCTAAGCTTGGATTTGTGGCTTCAATGGTGTTTTCTCTCTAATTCTGCCTAATATCATCACACCATAGTGTGCTTCCCTCCCAAAAGTACCCCAAAAATCTCCCACCTATGTTTTCTCTTTCTAATTTTTTTCCCCATGCGTAAGGAGGCTTAATGGGGTATTTATAGGGCTCAAAATTTGGGTTTCTGGGTTGCAGGTCCGACAGGAGAGCATTGCAGTGTGCTATAGGTAGAAGACAGCCCAAACTTTCTGACGAGAGCGCGTTGTAGTGCGCGTTGGGTAGCACCGACCTTTGTTTCGAAGTTTTGTTATAACTTGCTTATTTGAACTCTGATTGAGCTGATTAAAAAATCTATCGAAACCTAAGACGAAGGTATACAACTTCCATGTTTTGAGAGTATTCAAAATTAGATTGCGTTACAGTTAAAATTAGCCTTTAAGTTATAGCATCTACCCTCATTTTGCACATTTTCTGCTATTTATTTGTATTCCTATGAAACAACACAAAAACACATTAAACTAACAACAATGTTTGAAAATACACAAATATTTGAATCTAAAAGTACTTGATTTGTTTGTAAATAAACTGCTCATCAAATACCCCTAAACTCAAACATTTGCTTGTCCTCAAGCAAAAGAAAATGAAGGAAAAGACAAAACAAATCATGTACTAAAAAAAAGTTAACGATAAAAATATGAGTTTTGTATCAAATTAGGAACAGTGTAATAATTTCCGCAACGACAAGATGTTCTAAGTTCAAATGAAATGCACACATTGAGATTATCTAAAATTTTGACTTTAAGTATCAATCTCTACTCACCCAAAATTCTCGATGTGTAAGTGCGTGCAGAATCACTCTCACCTAACCAAACAAGCTTCGGATTTATTTATGTGCTAAGGGGACAATGAACAATCTCTAGATGGTGAATTTAAGAACAACCATAAGCCTATTTTTCATGTCACTCTTAACGAATTGTGTAGGCATATATGTCAATGGAGATCAAAAGGACTTTGAGGTTTGTAATGTGTTGATCCTAAGATTTTGATAGACAATTAAATGTTAATATTTTTGGTGGAACTAATGGATTTGTTGAGTGTTTCAATTTATAAGTTCCACTGAACATATTATCATAAAGAAGCTAAGATGAATGCTAAATGAATGTTAAAGAGACTGACAAAGATGATGGATATTAAGAGACTGAATATTTTGAAGAACCTAAGGAAAAACAACTCAGGTTAAATTTTTACTCTTAATGTATCTCGATCAGGATCACACACGACACACAATATTTTTACAATTAGGTGTGTTTTTAATAGGATCCTAATTAGCTAACATATTTGCTCCTATGTGTAAATCAAGAAGAAACATTGATTTAAGAAAGATAATTGATTAAAATTGAATTTATGGATTTAATAGAGTTAACCGAGAAAAGAAATCAGTTAAAGAGGCAAAAATGTCAAAGAAATTTAGTAAAAAATTATTTAAGGAGAGAAGTTCCAGCATAATCGGTCAACCGACCAACTTGATCGGTCAACCGATGAAAAGAAGCTGGGAAAATGATTCAGATTTAGAATTGTTTGGTCGATAAGTAGGTTAACCTATGGAAATTAGTTGAACTATTTGAATTGTTCGGTCGATAGGGTGGTTGATAGGTGTGAAAAACCTATCTATTTCCAATCCGAATTGGTTAGTTTTCAAATATGTTTATAGTTATTTTTATTATGTTTTAATTAGTATTTATACTTTTTGTATAACTCAAGTGTGTGGGTCAAAAAGATAGGAAACTGGAGCTAAAATGATGAGATCGAACCAAAGCGGTTCGAAGTTTACGGTGGATAAACATGCTCGGAGGCTAAAAGACGAAATAGGCCCACCACTTAAGCGTCTAGACCACTGCTTAAGCGGTGAAAATGCAGAGAAGAGCAAAATGTTACTGACGGACGACCGCCGGAGCGGAAATTCTACCGCTTAGGCGGAAATCCAGCAGAGGATGAAGAAGGGCTATTGACAGCCGCTCGCTTAGGCGAAATTTCTACCGCCTAGGCAAAAATCCAACAGAATGTTCTCCAGTCCACCGCCTACTTCACCGCCCAGGCGATCAGACTTAACCGACCTAATTTCGCCTAGGCGGAATTTCCACCGCCTAGGCGGATTTGCCCTGCACAGCCTTTAGATATTTTTAGGATATTTTTGCTATAAATATCCCATCTCCTCCTCCTTTGGCCAGATCTCTCCTCTCTCTTGTATTTTTGAGCCCCTTAGGCTATACTTAAGCCAAGGGTTAGGAATTTTAGTGGTGGAGCTCGCATCCCGAAGTGGGGAAGATGGCGAATCGATCGTGGAGTGTTCTTAGCGGTTTATCTTCGGACGAGGCTAAGTTCTTCGATGTTTTTCCTTATTTCTTTATATTAGGAGCATGTGAGCATATTTAGCTCGTTATTTCATTGTATATATGGCTATGGCCCCGAGTTAAATATGGATTGTAGTAGGGATTAACCTAATATTTATAAATATGTTGTTTGGATAATTTCGGTGTTTCGTTTGTGATTGTTCTTCGTAGTTTGATTGTATTTATCGTATTGTTTGTTTATTATGCTTGGATTGATAAATGGAGAATATGGGGTTTTGACAAAACCCTGAATTCGGATTACGGTAAACAAATGCCACGATTCTATAACCTGGTCGGGGTTTAAATCATGGACAATCGATGACGTTGGGCAAGACACACGCTACCTAGGGTCGTTAAGATGTTGAGAGGGACCTCTTCGTTGACTCGAAGTTGCGTTATATCCCTCGTCTTACACTTGGAAGAGGTGGCGAGGGAGTTTTAGAACGGAGATTGTCGATAGGGTAAATACAATGCGACGATCCAATAACCCGGGAGGGAGTTGGATTGTGTGCAATCAATGATGCTGGGTGAGACTCACATGACCTAGGGTCGTTAAGACGTTGAGGGGTACTTCTCCGTTGACTCAAAGTCATGTATTCCCCCGTCTTATACTCAGAAGAGGTGGTGGCAGAATTTACGTACCGAGGTTATCAAATAGGTTGAACAACATAAACGCGAGTAAATCAGAATCGAACACGTATTTGTAAACACGTTAATCCCTATACAATTCTTCACCCTAAAACATATTAACATAATAGTGTAGTTAATTTAGGATATATTAGTATTAGTTTAATTAATTAAATACATTTGTTTTTCGCCTAGATAAAATTAGGTCACAAGAAACGCGGTATTCGATAGTAACGATAACAATCCCTGTGGATACGATAACCCGATCTTAACGATCACACTATACTAAAACTTAGACCTCGTATACTTGCGAGAGTAAGTAGCAACGTGTTTTTACACGCTACCAAGTTTTTGGCGTCGTTGCCGGGGATTGGTTATTAGTCAAATTCTGTTCCCGGCCTCGCTACCAAGTTTTTGGCGCCGTTGCCGGGGATTGTTTTGATGTTATTGTCGAAAAAAATGCGGTAACGGCTCTAGACTTAAGTTTTGGATAGAAGAAGCAAGTGTTTCGTATTGCCGGGGGATTGGCGATTTCGTTATTATTGGTATTGTGTGTAAATGACCTAATTTTACTTTAGGCATTTCTTTGTATATAATTTTTGTTTGTAGTTTTGTTTTTGTTTTTTATGCAGGGTACTTGCCGATGTTAGATCGACGGGTATTGATGTATCCCTTTCGATGGGATTCCAAGCCGTTTATTATGCTTTGCCAAGCACAAAATCCGGTGAGGCATTTCGTTGAGAGATTGAGCCATTCAAAGCAAAACCTCACTAATCTTGAGGGCGTTCTGAAAATGTCGGGCCGAGGACATTAAACCACGCGCTTCTTGGGAGGCAACCCAAGGTCAATTAAGTTAAATCCATCACATCCGACTTGATTCGGAGGCGAGATCCTCTTGCCTCCCATGTAAGTGTTCTAAACACCCTTCGTTAACATGCTTTAATTTTATATATGTTGAGAATGATGATTGGGTTCGCTGAGGACACTGTCCACTTTGAGTTTGGGGGTATGTGTAGTATGTAATATGTTAGTTTATGTGTTATTGTTTTCCGTGTTGCATGTGTGTTTAGGTTAAAATGTGTTTATGTTTTTGTGTTGTTGTTTATATGTTGAGTTTTGCATTCATCTGGGCCGTTACCCAATGATGAAAATTACCCTTGGTTATTTTCGAAGTCAAGGGTAATACCCATGCATGTGTGATTCTGTGTGCTTGACTATGCGTTTTGGTCAAAATTATTGTAGATCCTAATTTGCACGGGCACATAGACTCAATGTATAGTTATTCAATTGATTTGAGGACAATTATCGATTAACCAAATTCATGACACATTAAGGATTCTAGAACTTGACTGAGGGGAAGCTTGAGGCGAAATCCTAGGCGAGGTAGTTCAGGAGACGTGATTTAGGCATTCTCTTTGTCGCTTGAGCCTTTTGAAGCCTACCTTGTTACATGTTTATCCCTCGTTACCTTGTCGAAACCTAAATGCTATTCAATTCTGAACACATAAACCAATACCATGGCCAATTGAATTCCTTCCAGTCCTTAATCGCTGAATTTAAAGGCAGATTTGAGTGAATCAAGTTAGCCGTTGCAAAGGCTTCTTGATGTGAGCGGTTGGGTTTAGGGCGAACTTTTATTTGGTTCGGTATTTGAGTACTCACTTGTCATTTTTCATTTGTATTTTACACACCCCTTCAATTGTAACAATCAAATAAGTTTCGGGGTGTGTTCGTTGAAAATAAAAAAAAATAAAAAAAATAAAAACAAAAAAAGAAAAGAAAAGAAAATAATCAAATGTAAATACCGTTTTTATTTCCATTTCTTTCGACAAGTGAGTACGTCGGTCTTAAATGCATGTTCGAGATTGTTTCCAATCTTTCTATGGGGATTCGAGAGTGAATGTGCCAAGCGTTGAGCCTTGGGTAACGTTAAGTTAACAACGTTAACCCGGTTTTCCATTCCAAATTACCCTTGGCCAAATTAACCTTAACCGAACCAAGCCCTAATGATCTCCATGAACTACTAGACCTACATTAGTGGAGAGTAGACCCCAATCAAGCTTATGGTATTCCTTTACTCATGAATTTCGTTGGTGGATAATCCAATCTGATCGTTGTATAGTTATATTATTGAGTCTCGCACTAACACGTTTAAAGGATCTAAAATAGCGTTCACCATTATTGAATGTCAAAAATCTAGAACCTCATGATGTGTGTTACTGCCTGAACTTGATATAACTGGCGGTTGTTGAGGGAAAAATAAATAGGCCGTTAGAAGAAATCAAAACTCGCGTATTGTTATGTTTAGATTGTTTTTAGGTTGTTTGTTATTCATTTCCGTTTGTGTATTTTTCATTTTAGTGTGTGTCTTTGGCTCGAGGACTATCCAAGTTTTGAGTTTGGGGGTATTGATAGGTGTGAAAAACCTATCTATTTCCAATCCAAATTGGTTAGTTTTCGAATATGTTTATAGTTATTTTTATTATGTTTTAGTTAGTATTTATACTTTTTGTATAAATCAGGTGTGTGGGTCAAAAAGATAGGAAACTGGAGCTAAAATGATAAGATCGAACCAAAGCGGTTCGAACCAAAACCTTTTGGTCGATTAGTTGAATTCAAAACTTGCAAGTCGTTATGTTTAGTTTGTTTGTGTTTTTATTCGTTGTTTAGTATTTGTGTTCATTAATTAGTTGTGTTTGTTTATTTTAGTATGAGTGTTTTGCTCGAGGACTAGCAAAATTCTAACTTTGGGGGTATTTAATAGGTGGAATTTATCTATATATTTTCAAATCGATTTTGGTAGTTTTCAAGTGTTCTTGTTATGTTTTAATTCATTTTTATTTGTTTTTATGTAAATCAGGTATTAGGGACGAAAATGGGTGAAAATGGTTGAAAATCGAGCAAATTGGTAGCATGTCGGTGGAGAAAAGTTGAAAAAGGCCAAGTTCAAAAATTGTAAACTCACCGCTACAGCGATCAAAATGCAGAAACCTTTTTCTACAACCACTGCTACAGCGGTCAAATGTCAATGGCCTAATGACTTCTCATCGCTGCAGTGGTCAAATGTCTTTAGCAGTCCGACACTATTTGGCAATGATATTTTAGGATATGTTTTAGATATTTTTTATCCCTACTTGATCACCTCTTTTCCTACACCATTATGAACCTTTTTGGGATGATCTTGAGAGCTCCAAGATATACCAAACAAGGAGGATCATCTATTTGAAGAGGAGAAAATGAAATTGGAGCGGACTTAGCGCACGTGGAATCACCCGTTCTTCAGATTTGGCTATTCTCCCTTGTTTCTCTCTTTTATTTTTATCTTTGGTTAGTAGTTTTGATCATGTTTAGCTTATTTGTTGTTGAATATTTAGTTATGGCCATGTATAGCTAAACATATATTGTTTAGGGATTGATGTACACCATTTTATTACTTCCATTATATGTTTGTTATGATATATTGGTTGGTTAGAGAATATGGGGTTTGACACTCGAGAGAGGTAACCCCAGATTCGTACTAGGGTTTAAACACAACGCGATAATCTAATGACTTACGAGAGTATTAGAAAGTGCAATCCGTGAGGTTGGGGCAAGAATCATATGATCTGTATAATTTAGACGCTAGACGGGGACATCGTCATTGACAAGAAGTCGCATATTCATTCACTTTACACTCGAGAGAGGTAGTGAGTGAGTTTTCGATACCTAAATTGTCAGATAGATTTGAAAACCGTTAATGTAAACTAAACTAAAATGAACACGTTTAAATGAACGAAGTTAATCCCTAGAAAATATATTCCCATAAACGTCATATTTGTATTACAGTTTAATTAATTAATTAGTTTAGTTTTATTATTTCTATAAAAAAAAAAAAAATTGGATTACCTAGATAAAATTAGGTTACGACAATCGGGATACTTAACTACAATTTAATCCAATCCCTGTGGATACGACAACCCTACTCATTACTATTCTATTAAAACTTGACCCGTACACTTGCGGTAAAAGTACGTAGTGACGTAATATTCTGGTACTAGGCACATTATATTAGATTTTCTCTATATAGAATTTCTTGATATAAGACTCGTGCAAATTTCTCAACTGAAAATGTATAATCCCTAGAAAGAAACAAGTGACATCAAGTCCTAGTCTACGACTGGGGCACATTTTATACGAGGTTAAATTTACCCTACGAAGTTTTTGGTTTTTCATCAGACAATACCAGGTGGGATATGGCCAAGAAACTCCACCAAGTGTCGCGTTTCCTTGAGAGTTTCTTCGGTGAGAATTCTCTCAGACATTTTCAATCATGTATTGATATGCTGACCCCAGAATCGGTTTCTCTAGCCAAGAGCCGTTCCAACCAAAATATTGATCGACAATCAATAAACCATTTAAATCTATTAAAGCAACCAATACCCGCCTTTAGTGATAAAAGCAAAACCTATCTTGGGTGATAGAAGCAATACCTATGTTGGGTGATAGAAGCAATACCTATCTTTAGTGATAGGAGCAATACCTATCTTATGTGATAGACGTAATACCTGAGTTTGGTGTTAGAAGCAAGAACCTGTCTTTAGTGATAAAAGCAATACAGGTCCTTTGGTAGCAATTTTATTTGTCGCTACAGTACCACAAGTGTACGAGTCTAGTTTTAATTGAATAGTGAAAGTAGGGTTGTCGTATCCACAGGGATTGGTTTAGATCATCATTATGTATTGTGATTGTTGTAACCTAGCTTTATTTTGGCATCCAAATTTTGGGTTTTTAAACTAAAATAACTAAAAGAAAAAAATAAATATGGATTTTCTATGCACAAATATTCTAGGGGCTTGATTTTATCTCGTTATTCCTATGTTATCCTATTAAGTAATTATTAGCTAATTTCGTTCATTCAATAATCCATGTCCTTGTGCTATTGCTCTCTTACTACCTCTCCCGAGATTCAAGTGAGAGAATATGTAATCACTTCAATACCAATATCCCTATCCCGTATTTAGGTGAAAACATTCGTTAAACTCGACCTTATAGATTATGCAAGTTCCAAATATCTTCCGATCTATTAAAACTTACGTTGTGTTTAATCTAAGTCCAAACCTGAGATTACCTCTCCCAAGTGTCAAATCCCAAGTTCTCAAACCAACTAAAATATCATATGTGGGCATAAATTTGAAGCATTATATAGGCAAACACAATTGAATGAAAAACCTAGTTGGTAAATCTAGAACTTGATAACCTCTCGATTTCACAAAATCTTAGATTCCTAACTCGATTACTTAGGTGTTTATTTCCTCCTGGACTCACAACAACCTAAGTTATGCACTTCTAATTCCAGTTACGAATTCAACCTCTCCTGAGTATAAAATTCGTAACCTAAAATTGTCTAACTCATTGGCCACATGAGTCAAACACATTAGGCCTAGGAGATGCATAAAATGGAATTAAATCTAACAATTAACAAAATAATCTAACACGGTTCAAACAAGACTACATCAAGCCCTAGATCTAGATTATGAACACAACATAGAACAATCCAAAACTAATCTATTCAATAAATTCGTAAATGTAAACATGTTCAACACAATATTACAAATACAAAATCAAATTGAGATGAGGGAGATGAAAGTGGAAGAGAAAATCTTATAGTGGGTTTTAGCTTCAAATCTTCAACTCCAAGCTTGGATTTGTGGCTTCAATGGTGTTTTCTCTCTAATTCTGCCTAATATCATCACACCATAGTGTGCTTCTCTCCCAAATCTACCCCAAAAATCTCCCACCTATGTTTTCTCTATCTATTTTTTTTTTCCTTTGGGTAAGGAGGCTTAATGGGGTATTTATAGGGCTCAAAATTTGGGTTTCTGGGTTGCAGGTCCGACAGGAGAGCATTGCAGTGTGCTATAGGCAGAAGACAGCCCAAACTTTCTGACGAGAGCGTGTTGTAGTGAGAGTTGGGCAGCACCGACCTTTGTTTCGAAGTTTTGTTATAACTTGCTCATTTGAACTCTGATTGGGCTGATTAAAAAATCTATTGAAACCTAAGACGAAGGTATAAAACTTCCATGTTTTGAGAGTATTCAAAATCAGACTTCGTTACAGTTAAAATTAGCCTTTAAGTTATAGCATCTACCCTCATTTTGCACATTTTCTGCTATTTATTTATATTCCTATAAAACAACACATAAACACATTAAACTAACAAAAATGTTTGAAAATACACAAATATTTGAATCTAAAAGTACTTGATTTGTTTGTAAATAAACCGCTCATCAAATACCCCCAAACTCAAACATTTGCTTGTCCTCAAGCAAAAGAAAACGACGGAAAAGACAAAACAAATCATGTACTAAAAAAAAGTGAACGATAAAAATATGAGTTTTGTATCAAATTAGGAACAGTGTAATAATTTCCGCAACGACAAGATGTTCTAAGTTCAAATGAAATGCACACATTGAGATTATCTAAAATTTTGACTTTAAGTATCAATCTCTACTCACCCAAAATTCTCGATGTGTAAGTGCGTGCAGAATCACTCTCACCTAACCAAACAAGCTTCAGTTTTATTTATGTGCTAAGGAGACGATGAACAATCTCTAGATGGTGAATTTAAGAACAACCATAAGCCTATTTTTCATGTCACTCTCAACGAATTGTGTAGGCATATATGTCAATGGAGATCAAAAGGACTTTAAGGTTTGTAATGTGTTGATCCTAAAATTTTGATGGATAATTAAATGTTAATATTTTTGGTGGAACTAACGGATTTGTTGAGTGTTTCAGTTTATAAGTTCCACTGAACATATTATCATAAAGAAGCTGAGATGAATGCTAAATGAATGTTAAAGAGACTGACAAAGATGATGGATATTAAGAGACTGAATATTTTGAAGAACCTAAGGGAAAACAACTCAGGTTAAAATTTTTACTCTTAATGTATCTCGATCAGGATCACACACGACACACAATATTTTTACAATTAGGTGTGTTTTTAATAGGATCCTAATTAGCTAACATATTTGCTCCTATGTGTAAATCAAGAAGAAACATTGATTTAAGAAAGATAATTGATTAAAATTGAATTTATGGATTTAGTAGAGTTAACCGAGAAAAGAAATCAGTTAAAGAGGCAAAAATGTCAAAGAAATTTAGTAAAAAATTATTTAAGGAGAGAAGTTCCAGCATAATCGGTCAATCGACCAACGTTAATCGGTCAACTGATGAAAAGAAACTAGGAAAATGATTCAGACTTAGAATTGTTTGGTCGATAAGTAGGTTAACCTATGGAAATTAGTTGAACTCTTTGAATTGTTCGGTCGATAGAGTGGTCGACCTATGAAAGTCTTTGAATCTTCTGGTTGATAGAAACATAAGGGGTGGTTGACCTATGGAAAATAGATTTTAGCTTGGGCTATGTCCGGAATCAGGCGGTCTACCGATGGGTGTTGGTCAGTCAACCGATGGACAATTTAAGAATTTGAGAACTTCATGATTTTAATCCAAAAAATAGACGTTTTATGGTAAGGATATGGGAGATATCTTAGGGATCTGATAGAAGTCAAGATATATGATTGATATTTTGTTATACCTATATATATAGTTCAAGAATTTTGGATATTTCTCAATTTGGTTCATGAAATTCTTTCTATCCTATCTAATTGTGATTGAGAAATAGTTTGAGAGACCAAATTGGATATTTTAAAAGATATAATTAAGTGAATTATACCAAGATTGAGTCTCTATGATATAAGGGGTCTATTAGAGTAATTATTTGTCATGAAATATGGGAATTAGCCGTTAGAGAGCTTGTTCTAATCCCATATAAATAGACTTGCATTTTTGAGGTTTCAATAATCTCAATCATTGAATTCTAAAAAGTTATTCAGCTATAGTGCTTTCTAAGAGTGATCATTCTGAGATTATAGTGAGAGTATTGTGAGAATTGTTTTGAGATTTATTCCTGAGAAATTTTGGAGTGGATTATTGTTGATTGCCAACTAGAAGTTTCATTATTTATCATTACTTATTCGGTAGATTCTTGGTGAGACCGTTCCAAGTTATTTTCTATTAATTATTATTTGATATTATAATTTGTTACTTGGAAATGTGATCTTCGAAATCGTTTTCCTGAATTTGAAATTGAAAATTATTTTTGAAACGATTTCCTGAGAAAATCTGATTACATGCTAAATTGTTTGCTACCCATTGTTGTTTAAAATCAGATTTTAAAATCTTACTGTATATCTATCACTAGTATCGAGACATTGATTGAGTTCAAATTTATTTGGGGTGGTAGAAGCTCCGAGTGGGAAAATCAATTATAAATTTTGAAATTGGTGGGTTAAGTGTCAGATTAGATACTATTGGGATTGTTTAATCAAGGGGCAGGTGGTTTTAATCTCTTTTAGTAAAGAGATTGAGGTTTTAATCTTTTGCTAGAGTATAAAAAAATTAGGTGTTAATTATTCCTTAATAGAATTAATTTGTGAGTGAATTTGAAACGGTTCAATCTTTACCGGGTAAAAGGATACATGGAGTGTTTTTATGTGAGGTTAAATTCTTATTCTAAGTATAAAAGAATTAGGTTAATCTTTAGCCTGTGAAAAATATAGGGTTATTCCTGAGCCTATGAAAAGGAATTGTAAAGGTTGATTCTGAGTCTGCGAGAAGAATCATTTGATAAGGGTTTGGTTCTACCTAGTTAAAGGAATCATAGTGATTACTGGGTGCGACTCTCCACGGAGCTAGGGGGACTGGATTAGCCAAGAATAGCTTAGTGAACCAGTATAAATTTCTAGTGTGCCACATTCTTTAATTTATTTATATTTGCGTTGTTTGGTGTGCACCTAGTTGATATTATATTTCCTCTGCTATAAAGATAATAACTAATTTAGGGTAAAAATTAATTATTCGATTTTTTGAAGTATTATTATTTGGATTAATTTTTTATCTACCCAATTCACCCCCTTTTGGGTAGCTCACTGGGCCAACATAATGTATGGTTAGGGTTGAAGGTAGATGAAAATGTCATTTTTAGGCTCAAATTACCCTAGGCATGTATTACGACTCATGGATCTTATACTATTTCCAAGAAAAATAAAATTCACCGACTCCCATTTCTGTCATATATCTTCTTTCAATCAATCCCCAATGTATTATTCACAATACAAACTAAAACACACATTTTTTTATTTTATTTTTTACAAAAGGTGAGAACCACACCCCCAAACTCAAAGTCAACATTGTCCTCAATGTTGCATGAAAATAAAAGGCAACTGTCGGGGATACTCACCACTAAACTACAACGACTTTGAATATATTTTTTTTTTAAGCAACACAAATACAAAAAGAAAAACACGTCTCAATCCACAAATGAATTTCTGAAAATAGCCTATGCTAGTCCTTACGCCCAATGATCGATGTAAACATGCCAATTATTGATGGGTTAAGGAAGTGGAAAAACATGTAGTGGGTTGGTTGCACAAATGTGGGTCATGAAAGAATTAGGTAATGAGGCTCAACGAGGGTAACAAGAGGTAAAAAATTTCTAGGGTTAGCTTCAAAGGCTTAAACAATCCAAAGAATTCCAAAATCATTTGTTTAATAACACATCACCTAGTATTTTGCCTCAAGTTTCACTCAAATAGGTTCTAGTATTCACAAGATATCAAAGCCTACCTAAAGCACATAAATATTCTCCTTATACCCAGAAGGCCAACTGATCGTGATTCATAGTGTTCAAGTGTCATGAGGTAAGAGTAAATTTCAATTAACACAAGTCAAGCACATAGAAATCTCAATGCAGTACATTTTAAATGACCTAAGGGAATATCAAGTGTCTATATAATCATCGATATCAAATCATTTCATCTCAACAAAACTCACAATTTATTAGAATAACCTGAAGAAAATAAACTAAAAACACAGCCACAAGAACATAGGTCAAAACACCTTCAAGCTTGGAGAGATATGGCATTAATCGGCACGTACTGTCAACTTCATTCTGTTCTGGCTCATGTGCTTGGTGTGCTTGAAAGAACAGGGTTAAAGGTGGGGAAGGGCAAGTGAGCCACATCGGATCCTCATAGATGTGATCGTCTTTGATTGGTGGTGGCATCACAACATAGATCTCAAACAAGAAAGACTCTCAATTGTTATCTTTTCATTCTTCTTCGTCAATCAATTCTTGATTTTTCGCTTCATTAAAATCATTTGTATTAAATACACCCAAGTTCCTCTCACTCGCATTCAGTTTTTCATGGGGGCTTTCACAATTGGATGTGGCTTGTGCGTCTCTCAATGCCACCATTCTTAACTCAGTCTCAATATTCCTGAGAAGTTGATCGATTTGCGTCTGGAGAGACTTTACAGTCATATCAATTTTAGTGCAGGTCATCTCAATTTTGTCAAGATGGTCCTCTTGCTTATTGAGACAGTCATGAGTTTCCCTAATGAAATTCTGAGCTACCCCCATAACTACAGTGAACATTTCTTCTAGGGTGGGGTAAGACTCCATAGGTTGGTTTGGGGGTGTCGATCTATGGCACAAAAATGTTGGAACTACCCCCCAAGCTTTGGTAGCTTGTTGAATAATTCCAACATTGATAATCAAACTCTGACATATCATCCAACAACCAATAGGCTTCGTCCGTGGTTAGTTAGTAGAATGCGATGGTACTACTTCCTCCTTCCACCCAAGTTCTTGTTGTGGCTTGTAACCCATCGAGGAAGTTGAGTAGTTGACACTCCTTCGGGAAACCATGACTGGGGAACCGAACGAGTAACTCCTTGTATCTATCCCAAGCACAATAAAACGACTCGAAATATCGTTGAGGAAATCTCAAGAGGACTTGTTGATGAGCCATTTCCAAGTACCTCACAAAACAAACACAACTAAAAAATAAAATTAAAAATAAAATAATTGCCTAAATTAAAATCAAGTTACTTATTCACAATATTAACAACAATCTAAAAATGCCAATCCCCAGCAACGGCACCAAAAACTTGGTAGTGATTTTATTTGTCGCTACAATACCACAAGTCTACTAGTCTAGTTTTAATAGAATAGAAAAAGTAGGGTTGTCGTATCCACAAGGATTGGTTTAGATCATTGATAAGTACCGCGATTTTCGTAACCTAATTTTGTTTAGGCATCCAATTTTTTTGGGTTTTTAAACTAAAATAATTAAAACAAATATAAATACAATAACAAAATAAAATATGAATTTTCTATGCACAAATGTTCTAAGGGCTTCATTTCATCTCATTATTCCTATGTTATCCTATTAAGTAATTATTAGCTAATTCTGTTCATTCCATAATTAAGGTCGTCGTGCTATTTCTCTCTCATTAACTTTCTCGAGCTTCAAGTGAGAGAATATATAATTACTTCAATACTGATATCCATATCCCGTATTTAGGTGAAAACATTCGTTAAACCCGACCTTATAAATTACGGAAGTTCTAGATATCTCCCGATCTATTAAAGCTTACGTTGTGTTTACCCTAAGTCTAAACCCGAGATAACCTCTCCCGAGTGTCAAATCCCAAGTTCTCAAATCAACCAAAATATCATATGTGAGCAAAAATTGGAACCATTATCAAGGCAAATACAATTGATTGGAAAACCTAGTTAGTAAATCTAGAACTTGATCACCTCCAGATTTTACAAAATCCTAAATTCCCAACTCGATTACTTAGGTGTTGATTTCCTCCCAGACTCACAACAACCTAAGTTATGCACTCCTAATTCCGGTTACGAATTCAATCTCTCCATAGTATAAAATTCGTAACCTAAAATCGTCTAACTCGTTGGCCACATGAATCAAGTACATTAGGCCTAGGAGATGCATAAAATGAAATTAAATCTAATAATGAACAAAATAATTTAACACGACTCAAACGAGACTACATCAAGCCCTAGATCCAGATTACGAACACAACATAGAACATTCCAAAACTAATATTTTCAATAAATTGGTAAATATAACCATGTTCAACACAATATTACAAATACAAAGTCATTTGAGGATTAGGAAGAAAAAAAAGGAAGAGAAAATCTTATAGTGGGTTTGAGCTTCAAATCTTCAACTCCAAGCTTGGATTTGTGCCTCCAATGGTGTTTTCCTCTCTAATTTTGACTCAAATCTCTCACCTATGTTTTCTCTCTCTAAAAATCACCTCCCATAGGTATGGAGGCTTAATGGGGTATTTATAGGGCTCAAAATTAGGGTTTTTGGGTTGCAGGTCCGATAGGAGCCCGCTGCAGTGGGGTTTAGTGCTCAACAGCACGCTGTGGGCAGAAGACAGCCCAAACTTTCTGACAGGAGGCATTGCAGAGCACATTTTACCCTAGAACACGTTGGGCAGCATCGACCTCTATTTCGTAGTTTAGCCGTAACCTTCCCGTATGAACTCAAATTTAGGTGATTTAAAATGACATGGAAATGTAAGCCGAATATCTACAACTTCAATGATTTGAGATTTTTCAAAATCGGATTGCATGTGGTCAAAATTGGCCTTGTAGTTACAGAATCTACCCTAATTTTGCACTTTTTCTCATTTTTATTTGTATTCATATAAAACAGCACAAAAACACATTAAACTAACAACAATACTTGAAAATACACAAATATTTGAATCTATATTTAATTTATTGGTAAATAAATTGTTGATCCTAAGATTTTGATAAATAATTAAATGTTAATATTTTTTGTGGAACTAATGATTTTATTGAGTGTTTCAGTTTATTAGTTCCAGTGATGAAAATGATCATGAATATATTGTGACAATGCTAAAGATGATGATAAAGATTATGGAAGATTAAGAGTTTGAAGAAATTGAAGAACCTAGGGAAAACAGCTTAGGTTAAATTTTAACTCTTAATGTATCCCGGTTAGGATCACACACAACCCAAAATATTTTTCAAAATTATGTGTGTTTTTATGAGATCCTAATTAGTTAAATTATTTGCTCCTATGTGTAATTAAAAAATAAATAAAGATAATTGATTCTAATTGAATTTAAGATTTTAGTGGAGCTAACCAAGAAACGAAATTGATTGAAATGGTAAAAACGTCGAAGAAAATGAATTAAAATTGAATTAAGAAGAGATATTTTAGCTTGAGAAGTCCATTGGTCAGTCGACAAATGCTTAAAAAGAGAAGTTGTTGGATCATTCGGTCGATACTTAAGTCGACCTATGGCCAAAAGAGGAAGTCTATCAATCTTCAAGTCGACAGGTGAGTCGACTTGTGTAACTCTCCAAATTGTCTCGTCGACAGATGAATTATGGGCGATCGACCGATGGGCGAAGGATTTTTGGCTTGGCTACTGATAGGTGTAATTTATCTATATATTCCTAAGCCAGTTTTGGTAGTTTTCAAGTATTATTATAATGTTTTTATATGCTTTAATACATTTTTACCCTTTTCGCTATAAATCAGGTGTTTGGGGTGAAAATAGTATTTAAACGATCATATCGAAGCAAGAACGGTAGAAGAACGGTGAGAAAATAAGTAGATGATCAAGTTTAGCACTTGTAACCCATCGCTGCAGCTGTGAAAATACAGAGAATTGCTTGTGAGCCCTACCGACGCAGCGATGAATTCACCGTCGCAGTGATCAATAGAATAGGAAAACCATTTGTTTACTCACCAGTGCAACGATCATCCCATTGCCGCAACGGTGAAGCTGCCAATATACCTACCGCTACAATGGAGACTTTGCAGGTATTTTAAGATATTTTAGGATATTTTGAGATATTTAGAATCCTATAAATATCGTCCCTATTCTCCCCAAACGAAAAGGTTGATGTTTTTGGGAGTCTTGAGAGCTCCAAGGCCATTCGACCAATAGAAGATCACCACGAGAAGAAGAATAAAGTGTTCTTGGAGCAATTTTAGAGGCGAATCTTCGGATAATGGCTCGTCTCCTCATTTCTCTCTTTCTCTCTTAGATTAGTTGTTTGTTTAAATATGTTTAGCTTATATTTAGGGCTACGGCCATGTGTAGCTAAACATATATTGTTTATATAAAATCTATATTTCGTTAATGGTTGTTCATGTTTATCTGATTGTGTTTACCGTTATTCTATGTTTATATGCTTGTTATGATATACTGAGAATATGGGGTTTGACACTCGAGAGAGATGACCTCGGATTCGGACTAGGGTTTAAACACAACACGATGATCTAATAACCCGAGAGGGAGTTAGAAAGTGTGCAATCAATGACGTTGGGGGTGAGACTCATGTGACCAAGTGTCGTATAGACACTCAAGAAGGACTTTGATGTTGACGTTAAGTCACATGTTCATTCACTTTACACTCGAGAGAGGTAGTGAATGAGATTTTGATATAAAGATTATTGGATAGGATGAACGCCATTAATGTAAACTAGATTGAAATGAACACGTTAAAGTGAACGAAGTTAATCCCTAGGTAATAATTTTTAAGAAATGTCACGAAGCCTATCTGGTATTGGAAGACATGGTCAAGTATGATTTTCACTGTTGGAATTATTCAACAAGCTACCAAATCTTGGAGATTAGTTTCACCATTTTATTGCCATTGATTAACACCCCAGACTAATAGGAGGAGTTTTCCCCAATCCTTGAGGAAATGTTCATTGAATTTGTGAAGGAGACTCGAGCTTTCTGGAGGAAAACGAATGACCGAATCAACGAGCACGAGTATCATTTAATAATATTGAGATGGTCTGCACCGAAATCGATGTAACCGTAAGGTCTCTTCAAACGTAATTTGGTCAGCTTATCTGCTATATTGCGGCCGAGTACGAAGCAGTGGCACTGATAGACTCATAATCCATATCATGTGAAAGCCACTGGGAGGAACCGGATACGAATGGAAGGAGCTTGGGTAAATTCAACTGTGATTATTCGAATGAGACGGGAACCCAAGATTGGATCACTAATTGTGATTTTTTGCCATTGGAGATCCACATTGTGATGCCACCACCGATCCAAGACAATCATATTTATGAGGATCCGATGTGGCTCATTTATCATTTGCCACAAAAAGCAATGCTTTTTCATATCCACCAAGTACATGATCCAGTGGAGAATATTATTTAACGTTCGAGCCGATCAGAGTCATATCTCACCAGTCTTGAGGGCTTAATGAATCAAGACCCATATGTGGTATTGTATAACACGTACTATGGGCATAAATCGTTCTTTGATGAGTACTTCTTTATGTCAGGCCGAGGACAATAAACCACGTGCTTCTTGGGAGACAACTCAATTAAAAAATAAGTTAATTCCATCATCACCAAATTCATTCGAAGGCGAGCTTGTCTCGCTTCCCAGGTACATGTTCTAAATCCCCTTCGTCAGCATGCTTTATTTCAAATGTTGAGATTGATGATTGGGATATTCTCGATGCTGCCCGTTTTAAGTTCAGGGGTGATGTGTAGTATCTTAGTATGTTATTATATTTAATTGTTGTTTAGTATATTGTGTGCTTGTTTGTTTAGTGTAGAATGTGTTTATGTTTTTTATTGTTGCATACTGAGTTTTGCATTCATCTGGACCACAACCCGATGCTGATATTACCCCTGGTTGTTTTTGAGGTTAAGCGTAATAATCATTCATGTGTATTCTATGTGCTTGAAAATGCATTTTGGTAAAAGTTGTTGTGGATCTTAACTTGCACGAGCACATAGACTCAATGTATAGTTATTCAATTAATTTGAGGATAATTATCCATTAGCCAAACTCATGATAATTTAAGAATTCTTGAACTTGATTGAAGGGAAACTTGAGGTAAAATCCTCGACGAGGTTATTCAGGAGACGTGATTTAGGTATTCATTTGATTCGTTTGAGCCTTTGAAGCCTACCTTGCTATATGTTTATCATTCGTTACCATGTCGAAGCCTATTAGCCATTTCAATTTTGAACACATAACAAATACCTAGACCAATTGAATTATTTCCAAACCCATATCGTAAAACTGAAGGAACAATTTGAGTGAATCAAGTTAGCATTCGTGTATGGTACTTAAAGTTAGCAGTTGGGTTTATGGCGAACTTCTGATTTATTTGGTATTCGAGTACTCACTTGTCATTTTTTTTATTTTGTTTTAACCACACCCATGAAAGTTTAAAAATCAAATAAGTTTGGGGGTGTGTTTCGTTGGAAAAAAAAAAAACGTATGTAAATATAGTTTAATTTCTGTTTCTTTTGACAAGTGAGTACGTTGGTCTTAAATGTATGTTTAGAGTTGTTTCCAATTTATCTAAAGGGGTTCGAGAGTGATTTTGTGCCAAGAATTGTGCCTTGGGTATCGTTAAGTTAACAACATTAACCTATTTTATATTCACGACATACCCTTGGCCATTGTTCCAAACCGAATCAAGACCTATTAATGTTTTTGAACTTCGAAGCCTATATTAGTGGAGAGTGGAACCCAATCAGGTGTATGGATATCCTAATCCTTTATGGTAGAAGTCGTGAGTTTTGTTGGTGGATAATTCAATCTGAATGTTGGATAGTTATATCATTGAGTTTTGTACACACACGTTGAAAGGATCTAGAATGGCGTTTACCATTATTGAATGTCAAAATTCTAGAACATCACATGGTATGTTTTACCACCTGAACTCAATATGATTAAGGGTTATTGAGGGCAAATGTTTTAGTTGATAGAAGAATTCAAAACTCGCATATCGTTATGTTTAGGTTGTTTGTGTTTTTAATTTGTGGTATTTTTTATTTTAGCGTAAGTGTTTTGCTCGAGGACTAGCAAAATTATATGTTTGCGGGTATTTGATAGGTGTAATTTGTCTATATATTCCCAAACCAGTTTTTGTAGTTTTCGAGTACTATTATAGTGTTTTTATATGTTTTAATAAGTTCTTATTCTTTTTGTTATAAATCAGGTGTCTGGAATGAGAAAGGTCTTTAAATGATCACATCAGAGAAAGAACGATGAAAGAACGGTGGGAAAACAAACAAATGATCAAGTTCAGCACCTGCAGCCCAATGCTACAGCAATAAAAATACAGAGAGTTGCTAGTGAGCCCCACCGCCACAGCAGTGATCCCACCGTTGCAGCAGTCAAAGTACAGAGAGTTACCTAAACTCTCTGTATTTCCACTGCCACAGTGGTCAATAGAAAAGGAAAACACTCTATTCACTCACTACTGCAGTGATCATCCCACCGCCGCAGTGATAAAGCTGCCGATGTACCCACCATTACAGCAGTGATTCTACTGTAGCAGCGGTGAACATTTTCAAGAGTAGTTTGAGAGCTCTAAACCCTATCAACCAAGAGAAGATCACCACGCCAAAAAGGAGGAAGCGTTCTCGAAGCGGTTTTAGCAATGGATCTTCGAATAAACAGCTAATCTTATCGTTTCTCTCCTTTATTCCTATTTGGTTGGTATTTTGTATATGTTTAGTTTATGTTTCGTTGTATATTAGGCCACGACCAAGTGTAACTAAACATATATTATCTAGGAAGAGATTGACTCCATGAAAACGTACTTGAATAAAACTGATGTTTTGTTAACGGTTGTTTATCTTTATCTGATTGTGTTTATCATTTTCTCATGTTTATATGCTTGTTTAGATATATTGAGACATCAAGGTTCGACACTCAGGAGTGGTTACCCCGGATTCAGATTAGGGTTTAAATACAACGGGACGATCTAATAACCAGGGAGGGAGTTAGAAAGTGTGCAATCCGTGACGTTGGGGCGAGACTCATGTGGCTAAGTGTCATATAGACGCTCGAGGGGAACTTCAGTGATGACATGAAGTCACATATTCCCTCACTTTATACTCGGGAGAGGTAGTGAGTGAGATTTCGATACCGAGATTGTTAGATAGGATGAACATTGTTAATGTAAACTAGATCGAAACGAACACGGTTAAGTAGATAAAATTAATCCCTAGGACATTTACTCCCAGAAAAGTCTATATTAGTTTAATTAGGTTAATTTAGATTAGTATATAATTATTATATAAACTATATTTTTATCGCCTAAATAAAGTTAGGTTATGATAATTGCGGTACTCAACGACCGTCTAATGCAATCCCTGTGGATACGACAACCCTAACTCTTTCCATCTATGCTAAAACTTGACCTGTACACTTGTGGTGAAAATAGTGGCGTATCTACGCGCTACCAGCTACATCCTGAATCGGGCGGTCGACAGACGGGTCTTGGTCGGTCGACAGAAGGATCTGTTTTGGGATTTATGGAATTTTGGATTTCATTCAAACAGTAGTCGTTACTAGCTGTTTATGGTTAATATATGCGAGATATCTTAGGGATCTGATATATTTTCAGCTATTTAATTATTATTTAAATATCCCTATAGTTATGGTTCAAGTTTTTTTTTTATATTTCACAATTTGGTACATGAAATTTTTTCTATCTTATCTCATTGAGTTTAAGTAAAAGTTTGAGGCGCTAAATTGAATGTTTTAAAAGATATATTTAATTGAATTATACCAGGATTGAGTCTTAATGATATAAGGGGGCTTATGGAGTAATTATTTGTCATGATATATAGTAATTAGCCGTTAGAGGGTTTGTTATATATCTCTATAAACAAACCTATGTTTTTATGGTTTAAAACATACAATAATCCAAATCAATCAAAATTTAATAGCTATTCTGTTCCTAAGATTTCTAAGAGTCATCACTCTAGCATCATACTAAGTGTATTTTGAGATCTTTCTCGAGATTTGATCTTGAGAAACATTTGTTGTGAATTATTGCTACTACCGATCTGAAGTGTCTAGACTATTCTAATCATTATTCTCTTGGTGGATTCCTGGTGAGATTGTTCCAAGTTATTTTCTTATTTGCTATTATTATTATTTTGTTGGAAGTTAATTTTTGAAATTGTTTTCCGAATTTTTATTGAAAAATATTTTAGAAACAATTTCTTTCGAAAATCTGATTATGTGCTAAATTGCTTGCTACTTGTTTTTTTGTTTCAAATCAAATTTTGAATTTCCTCACTTTATTGCTATCACTAGTTTCAGGACATTAATTGAGTATTGATTAATCTGAGGTAGTAGAAACTCCGAGTGGGAAGAACTTATCAATTTTTGTAATTGGTGAGTTGTGTACAGATTAAATACTATTGGGAGTGTCTAATTAGGGTTAGCTAGTTTCAATCTATTCTGGTAAAGAGATTGAGGTTTTGATCTTTGCCTACAGTATAAAAAAATAAGGTTTTAATTCTTCCTTTATAGAATTGTGAGTGAATTATAACGTTCAATCCTTAATGGGTAAAAGGACATTGGAAGCGTGTTTGTGTGAGGTTTAATTCTTGAGCCTAAGGTATAAAACGAATTAGGCCATGATTCTCCCTGTAATAGAATTAGGTTAATCTTCCGCCTGGTAAAAATATAGAGGTTATTCCTTAGACTGTGAAAAGGAATTGTAAAGGATGATTTTGAGCCTCTTAAAAGAATTATTGTGAGGGTTTGGTTCCTATCTTTAAAGGGATCTTGAGGTTAGTGGGTGTGACTCTCTGCAGAGCTCGGGGGACTAAATTAGCCAAGAGTAGCTTGGTTAACCAGTATAAATTTTTGTGTGCTACATTATTTTTATATTGTTTATATTTTGTTGTTTGGGTGTGCACCTAGTTGATAACACATATCCGCTGCTATAAAGATAATAATTAATTTTAGGAGAAACTTAATTGTTTCATTTCGGAAGTGTTATATTCTGATAATTTTTAATACTACCCAATTCACCCCATCTTGGATAGGTCACTGGGCCAACAATTGGCATTAGATATGGTTTAGCTTGACACACTTAGCTAACAATTATCACATGTCGCACATAATAGGCCCACTAGCTGAGTCGAGAAGAAGAAAGAGCAGCTAACTGCTTCTGATAAGTAAAAACTTTCTATGAACTCTCAAGCTATTCATTCTTTGGAAGCTAATGAATACTCGAGAGTTTCAATTTGTAAATTAGCAAATGAGATGTGGGATAATCTACAAGTTACTCACAACGGGACAAGCTAAGTAAAACAATCAAAAATCAATGCTCTTATGAGAAAATTTGAATTGTTTAGAATGGAAGAAACTAAATCAATTTAAGAGATGTATACTCATTTTAACAATATTTGCAATCACTTGAGTCAACTTGGAAATCCATACTCTATGGAGGATAGAGTTCGAAAGGTCCTAAGATCTTTGACAAAAGTATGGGAGTCGAAGGTGACTGCAATTGAGAAAGCTAATGATGTTGGCAAATACGAAATTGATGATCTCATAGACAACTTAATGACTCATAAAACGGCGATTAAAGGATATTAGGATGACACAGGAAATAGTAAGAGGAAATCCTTGGCACTAACGGCTCAAAAAATTGAAGAAGAGGATGACAGTGAGGATGAAAGTCTTAACAGTGAGCTAGAGAAATACATAGCGCTTCTCACAAATAATTTTAGAAGAATGACTCGGCGTACATTCTACGGGAGAAAAAACTTCAACATGAACAATGTAGAATGGTACAACTGTTACAAAACATGTTAATTTCAAACTGATTGTCCCAAACCGAATATGGATAAAGAAAATGAGAAGAAGAAGAAGAAAGAGAAGAAAAAATGAAAGAAGAGTATGAAGAAGTCTATGAAGGCTACTTGGGATGATACCGCATCAATTAGCTCCAAAAAATTAGAAAGTGAAGAAATGTCCATGTTTGCATTGATGGCCACTGGTTGTGAGGTAACAAAATGTTCAAGTTCTTATCCTTTAGATTTTGATGAATTATTTGATGTTTACCAAGAACTTTTGCATGATTATAAAAACCAGTGTTCTAAAATAAATGCCCTTCAAAGTACAATTAATTCATTAAACAAGTAAGTAATGAACTACAAATCTGAAAACAATTAATTAAAATCCAAGATGTCGGATTTACAATCAATTGTTCTGAAATTCACCGGCAGTAAGAATAACTTGAAAATGCTTTTGGGAAGTTCACGTGGTATTTTTGATAAAGCTGGTACTGGATTTCAGAAAAATCTTAAACAAAAATGTTTTCAAAAATTCTTTTATGAAACTAAGGATATTGTTAGATGTTTTAAATGTAATGTTGTGGGACATACAATTCGTAAATGTTTTGCTAAAATATCTAACTGTAGACAAATTTGGGTTCCAAAAGGAACTAAAGTTGTCCTGACTAACAAGATCGGACCCACGTAGACTGTGTACAACTTAGGAACTATTTAAGGTGTTCCTTACAGGTTATTCTAAAAGTATCAATAAGCAAAGATAAATGGTTCCTGGATAGTGGTTGTTCTCGACACATGACGGGAGATAATGGAAAATTTACATCTTTGACACCTAAAGATGGAGGTCATGTGACTTTTGGAGACAACGCAAAGGGTAATGTTATCGGTATAGGTAATATCGGTAATGGTACTACTATGATTAAAGATATGTTACTAGTTGATTGACTTAAACATAATTTACTTAGTATTAGTCAACTATGTGACAAGGTATACAATGTTATATTCGATCATGATAGATGCGTCATTAAGAACAGTCATGATAGTAGTATTTTCCTAGTTGCATCACGTTTTGAGAATGTTTATACTTGCTCTTTTGATGATTTTAATTCTCAAAATTTATCTTGTTTGAATGCTTTATCTTAGAATAGTTGGTTATGGCATAAGAGACTTAGGCATGCTAGTATGGAGTTAATTTCTAACTTATCTAAGAAGAGTCTTGTACGTAGCCTACCTGATTTGAAATATATAAAAGATAAAGTATGTGATGCATGTCAGTTTGGCAAGCAGTCTAAATAATCATTTAAGAAAAAGATGCACATATCCACATCTAGATGTCTTGAATTGTTGCATCTTGATTTATTTGGACCAAATTCTGTTGATAGTCTTGGTGGTAAGTTTTATGCCTTCGTAATAATTGATGATTATTCTAGACTTACCTGGGTATTTTTTCTTGCTATGAAAAGTGAAGTTGCTTCTGTATTTGCCAAATTTTGTAAACGTGTTCAAAATGAGAAGCAATGTTCTATTATGAATATTTGTAGTGACAGAGGAAGAGAGTTTTAAGAATGATGATGTTATTAGTTACTGTGATAAGCATGGTTATGCACATATCTTCTGTGTACCAAGATCACCACAAAAAAAAATTGTATAATGGAAAGGAAGAATAGGACGCTTCAAGAAATGTCTAGAACAATGTTTAATGAAAATCGCTTACCAGCCTACTTCTATGCCGAAGCAGTAAGTACAACTTGCCATGTGGTAAATTGAGTATCAATTGGTAAAGGGTTTAACAAAACCTCATATGAAATCTGGAATGGTAAGACTCCAAACATTTGCTATTTTAAGGTATTTGGGTGTAAATGCTTCATTCTAAATGACAAGGATGATCTAGGTAAATTTGATGCTAAATCTGATTTTGGGATTTTCCTTGGATATGCTACTAACAGTAAAACTTATAGAGTTTACAATAAATGTACGTTAGTAGTAAAAGAATCTATGCATATTGTATTTGAGGAAGCTGACCCATTTTTGTCGAGAAAGGTTTTAGATGATGATAATGATGATGCAGGTATTTCAAATAACCAAAACCAAGGTGAAAATACAGCTAAGGAGTCTCAAAAAGCGGAAGAGGCTAAGGAAGAGGATTCGACGTTACCACGAGTTATAAAAGCAATACCGGGACATTCGGTGAAAGAAATTATTGGTAATTTCAAAGGAGCTATAAGTACTCGTTCCTCTATTAGAAATATAATTAATCTTTTTTTCTTATCTCAAATTGAGCCTAAAAATATAAATGAGGCATTAACTGATCAATCATGGATTTCCGTAATATGCAAGATGAGTTAGTTCAATTTGAGGGGAAGAAAGTATGGTGTCTTGTTCTGAGATCGAATTTTCGTCTTGTTATTGGTACTAAATGGGTTTTTCCAAATAAAAAGGATTAGTCTAGTATGGTAATTAGAAACAAAGCAAAATTAGTAGCACATAGCTATAATCAAGAGAAAGGAATTGATTATGATAAAAGCTATGCTCTTGTGGCTAGATTAGAAGCTATTAGAATGCTACTCACTTTTTCATACTCACGTAATTTTAAGCTACATCAAATGGATGTTAAGAGTGCATTTCTAAATGGGTTTCTAGCAGAAAAAGTTTATGTCGAATAGCCCTCGGGATTTAAAAGCGATAAATTTCTCGACAACGTATTTAAACTTTGTAAGGCTTTTGTATTGGCTCAAACAAGCTCCTAGAGCTTGGTATGCGAGACTTAGCCAATATTTGATCGAAAAAGGTTTTCGAATGGGTATTTGTGATATAACACTATTTATTATGCAAACTAACTCTGATATCCTATTAGTACAAGTTTATGTTCATGAGATTATTTTTTGATCTACTAATGAGGATCTTTGCCAATAGTTTGCTAAGATAATGCAGGTAGAATTTGAAATGAGCATGATAGGAGAGCTGAATTTTTTTCTGGGGTTACAAATTAAGCAAACCAAAGAGGGGATATTCAAAAACCAAGCTAAATACACTAAGGAGTTTTTAAAAGAAATATGTCTTGTATGGTGCTAAAGAATACAAAACTCCTATAGCAACGGCTACAAAGATAGACAAAGATGATACAGGTAAAAGTGTTCATGAAAAAATGTATCGAGGTATGATTGATAGCCTGTTATACTTAATTGCTAATAGACCGGATATCATGTATAGTGTTTGTTTATGTGCTAGATTTCAGTTTTGTCCTAAAGAATCACACTTGACTGCAGTTAAGCAAATTTTTCGATATTTAAAGGGGACTATTGATCCTAAGATTTTAATAGACAACTAAAGGTTGATGTTTTTTGTGGAACTAACGATTTTATTGAGTGTTTCAGTTTATTAGTTCCAGTGATGAAAATGATCATGAATATATTGTGGCAATGGTAAAGAAGATGACAAAGATGGTGGAAGATTAAGAGTTTGAAAAAATTGAAGCACCTAGAAAAAATAACTCAAGTTAAATTCTAACTCTTAATGTATCCCAGTTAGCATCACACACGAAACAAAATATTTTTCAAAATTATGTGCGTTTTATAGAATCCTAATTAGTTAAATTATTTGCTCCTATGTGTAATTGAAAAATAAATAAATATAATTGACTAAAATTGAATTTCATATTTAGTGGAGCTAACCGAGAAAATAAATCGGTTAAAAGGGCGAAAACATCGATGAAATTAGATTTAAAAAGAATTCATGAGAGGATTCTAACATCTTTCAGTCGACAGATAAGTTGACTGGTGATTAATGAATAAAGTTGTTGAATCCCTCAATCGACAGGTAGGTCGACTTGAGCTTAAAACAAGAAGTCTTTGAATCTCTAGGTCGACAGGTGAGTCGATTTTTTATCAGATAATGAACTCTCAGAATCTCTAACTCGACATATAGGTTGACTTATGAAACTCTCTGAATCATCTAGTCGACAGGTGATGGATAGGTAGTTGACCGATGGGCTAAGAGTTTTTGGCTTGGCTACATCCTGAAATGGGCGGTCAACTAATGGAGCTATTTCTGGATTTATGGAATTTCGAATTTTATTCGAAAAGTAGTCGTTACTAGCCATTTTATGGTTAAGATATGTGAGATATCTAAGGGATCTGATATGTTCTGAGTTATTTAATTAATATTTAATTATCTTTATAGATATGGTTCAAGTAGTTTTGATATTTCTCAATTTGGTATATATAATTCTTTCAATCTTATCTAATTGAGATTGAGTAAAAGTTTGAGGGACTGAATTGAATATTTTAAGAGATATTTTAAGTAAATTATACCAGGAATTATTCATTATGATATAGAGGTTCTATTGGTGTAATTAAATGTCATGATTTATGAGAACTAGCCGTTATAGGGCTTGTTTTAAGATGTTTTAAATAGACCTGCGGATTTCACATGAAATTAATCTGAAATCAAGAGAATCCAAACTATTCTAAGTTATTCCGCTCTCGTACTTTCTAAGAGTAATCATACTAAGTGAATTGTGAGATCGTTTCTGAGAGTTTTTCTTGAGAAATATTTATTGTGGATTATTGCTACTACTGATCTGAAGTTTCATTGGTAATCATTATTTTTCAGTGGAATCCTGGTGAGATATTTCTAAATTATTTGCTATTAATTTTTGCTTGATTATATTATTTAGTATTTGGAATTTGATCTTTGAAATTATTTTTTGAATTTTTTATTAAAAATTATTTTTGAAACAATTTCTTTAGAAAATCTGATTTCGTGCTTAATTGCTTGCTACCCATCTTTCTTTATCATATTTTCAAATTCTCACTTCTCTATCACTAGTATTGGGACATTAATTGAGTTTAAATGGGGTTGTAGAAGCTCCGAGTGGGAAAATCACTTATCAATTGTTTTTAATTGGTGAGTTGAGTGTCGAATTAGATACTACTGGGAGTGTCTAATCAAGCATAGCTGGTTTCAATCTCTTCCGATAAAAAGATTGAGATTTTGATCTTTTCCTAGAGGATAAAAAGATTAGGTGTTAATTCTTCCTTGATTGAATTTGTGAACAAATTGTAACGGTTCAATTCTTACCGGGTAAAAGGATATTTGGAGCGTATTTTTTGTAAGGTTTAATTCTTGAGCCTAAGTTATAAAACGAATTTGGTCGTGATTCTAGTTGTAATAGAATTAGGTTAATCTTTCACCTGGTAAAAAGATAAAGGTTATTCCTTATCCTGCGAAAAGGAATTATAAATGTTCATTCTGAGCCTATTAAAAGAATCGTTGTGAGGGTTTGGTTTCTACATTTAAAGGAATCTTGAGTTTAGTGGGTGGGACTCTCCATGGAGGTCGGGGGATTGGATTTTCCAAGAGTAACTTGGTGAACTAGTATAAATTTCTGTGTGTTGCATTGTTTATATTTTGTTATTTCGGTGTGTACCTAGTTGATAACACATAATCCACTGCTATAAAAGATAATAATTAATTTTAGGATAAAATTAATTGTTTGATTTTTGAAGTGTTATATTCTGATAATTTTTATTACTACCCAATTCAACCCCCCTTTTGGGTACCTTACTAGGCCAATAATTGGCATCAGAGTTAGTTTAGCCCGACACACTTAACTGACAAATATCACATGGTGCACATAATAGGCACACTAGCTGAGGGAAGTCCATGCACTGACAACCACAGGTTGTAGGGGGAAATTATTCATTCTGGAAAGATAGAATGATAGCCTTCATTCAGTCTACAAATTATGATGTGTGACTAACAATCGAGGATGGTCTATTTGTTCCAATAGAAACCAGAGTTGAGAAGACAAAAGAGCAGCTAACTGCTTCTAATAAACAGAAACTATCGAACTCTCAAGCTATTAATATTTTATTTTGTTCTTTGGATGATAATGAATACTCGAGAGTTTTAGGTTGTAAATCAGCAAAGGAGATGTGGGACAAGCTACAAGTTACCCACGAAGGGACAAGTCAAGTGAAGCAATCGAAAATGAATGCTATTTTGAGGAAATTTGAATTATTCCGAATAGAAGAAAATGAATTGATTCAAGAGATGTATACTCGTTTCAACAACATTTTCAATCACTTGAGTAAACTTGGAAAGCCATACTCCATGGAGGATAGAGTTCTAAAGGTCCTAAGATCTTTGACAAAAGTATGGGAGTCAAAGGTGATCGCAATTGAGGAAGCTAAGAATCTTGGCAAATACAAAATTGATGATCTCATAAGCAACTTGATGACACATTAAATGAATATTAAAGGATTTTAGGATGACACTAGAAATAGCAAGAGGAAATCCTTGGCACTAAAATCTCAGAAAATTGAAGAAGATGATGACAGTGATAATGAAAGTCTTGACAGTGAGCAAGAGAAAGATATGGTGCTTCGTAAACTGATTGTCCCGAATTGAAGAATGATAAAGAAAAAGATAAGAAGAAAGCAAAGAAGATCAAGAAGCAGTCTATGAAGGGTACTTGGGATGATACTAAATTAAGTAGCTCCGAAAAATCAGAAAGTGAAGAAATGTCCATGTTTGAATTAATGGCCACTAGTGGTGAGGTAACAAAATATTCAAGTTCTTATCCTTTAGATTTTGATGAATTATTTGATATTTATCAAGAACTTTTGCATGTTTATAAAAATTAGTTTTCAAAAATAAATGCCCTTCAAAGTAAAATTAATACATGAAACAAGCAAGTAATAAACTACGAATCTGAAAACAATGAATTTAAATCCAAGATGTCGGATTTTCATTCCAGTGTTCTCAAATTCACCGACGGTGAGAATAACTTGAAAATGCTTTTGGGAAGTGCACGTAGAATTTTTGATAAAGCCGATATTGGATTTCAGAAAAATTGTTGATCCTAAGATTTTGATGAACAATTAAATGTTGATATTTTGGTGGAACTAACGATTTAATTGAGTGTTTCAGTTATTTAAGTTCAAGTGATGAAGATGATGACAAATTAAATGGATGCTAAATGATGATGTCAAGATGATGAAGAATTAAGAGTTTGAAGAAATTAGAGAAAATAACTCAGGTGAATTTTAACTCTTAATATCCCAATTAGAAACACACACAACACAAAAAAAAATTATTTATTATGTGTGTTTTGATAAGGTGAAATTATTTGCTCCCATATGTGATTTGAAAATAAATATTTTTAATTGACTAAAATGGAATATAAGAAGATTAATGGAGCTAATTTAGAAATGAAAATGGTTAAAGGGGTGAAAACATAAAAAGAAAAGAGTTCAAAACGAGTTTAGAAAAGAGATCCAGCAGATGTAAGTTGACTGATAGGTCGACTAGACCAAGCAGCAGAAATAACCTGTATCTTTAAGTCGATAGGCAGGTTAACCGATGAAGATACGTTGAACTCTCTGTATCTATAAGTCGATAGGTAGGTTAACCAGTGAAGGCAAACTGAACTCTTTGAATCTCCAAGTCAACAGGTAGATCGACCGATAAACGTAGTAGCGTTGGCTTGGCTACATCCTGAATTGGGCAGTCGACCGACCAGTCGACTGGACGTGCTGTTTCAGGATTCTATTTATTCCGAGATTATATCCAAAAGTAGCAATTTTTTGTTAGGATTTGAGAGAGATTTCGGGGATATTATTATATTTAGGATATGCTTCACCTAATGTTTAAATCCTATTGATTTGGTTCATTAATTTTTAATGTTTCTCAATTTGGTACATAAAATTGATTATATTCTAATTAATTGATATTGAGAAATATTTAGGGGACTTAATTAAAAGATTTAAAAGCCATTATTAAGTAAATTGAACAAAAAGGAAGTAATAATGATATATGGGGTCTAAGAGAGCAATTAATTGTCATGACACATGGAAACTAGCCGTTAGAAGGCTGATTTTATTATCCTATATATAGACCTACATGTTTCATATATCATTAAGCAGTGAAACACATTAAGAGAGAGCTAAAATAGTTAAGATCATTTTTTACCTATTATAAGAGTTATCATTCTGAGATATTGTGTGAGCTATTCTAAGAGGCAATCTTGAGAGTTATTCATTGCTATTTTTGCTGCTACCGAATCTGAAGTTACATCGCTCTATTTATTCTTTCTGTGGATTCCAGGTGAGATCTTTCTAATTACTTTCTATTGTGCATTACTTGTTTAATTTTGGAAATTGATCTTTAAAAATTATTTCTAACTTTTATTGAATAAAATATTATAAACAATTTCTTGAATCTGATTACGTGCTCAACTATTTGCTATCCATATTTTGTTTAAAATCAGATTTTCAATCTCACACTTTTCTATCACTAGATTTGGGATATTAATCAAATTTTAATTTATCTAGGGTAGTAGAAGCTCTAAGTGAGATTTTCTACTTATCAATTTGTATTAGTGAGTAGTGAGATGGGTTAAATACTATTAGGGGTATTTAATCAAGGGTAGCCGATTTTCAATCTCTTCCTGTAAAAAGATTGAGGTAGTGATTCTTCCTTAATAGAATTGTGTTTTGAGTGATTTTTGTAAAGTTTCAATCCTTATCGGGTAAAAGGATATTTGGAGTGATTGGTGAGGTTTTGATTCTTTGACCTTAGTGTTAAAAAGAATTAGGTTATTCTTTAGCCTGTAAAAAGTAGAGGTTCTTCCTTAGCCTGGGAAAAGGATATTGTAAAGGTTGATTCTGAGCCTGTAAAAGAATCGGTGCGAGGGTTTGGTTCCTACCTTTAAAGGGATCTTGAGTATTAGTGGGTGCGAATCTCTGTAGGGCTCAGAGGATTGGACTAGCCAAGAGTAGCTTGGTGAACCAAGATATATCTTGGTGTGCTGCAATATTTACTTTGTTTATTTTTGCTGTTTGGTGTGCGCTTAGTTGATTATTTAATTCTATTTTGATATAAATATAATAATTAATTTAGGATTAAAATTAATTATTTGATTTATTAAAGTTTTATTCTAATAAATTTTTAATTACCCAATTCACCCCCTCTCTTGGGTATTCTACTGGGCCAACAAAAATTTTAAACAAAAATGTTTTCAAAAATTCTTTTCTAAAACCAAAGATCTTGTTAGATGTTTTAAATGTAATGTTATGGGGTATACTATTCGTAAATGTTTTACTAAAATATCTAAATGTAGAAAAGTTTGGGTTCCGAAAGGAACTAAAATTGTCCCGACTAATAAGGTTGGACTTACGTAAATAGGGTATCACTTAGGAACTATTTGAGGTGCTTCTTGCAGGTCATTTTAAATGCATCAATAAGTAAGGACAAATGGTTCCTAGATAGCGGTTGTTCTCGATACATGACGAGCAATAAATCAAAATTCACATCTTTAATACCTAAGGATGGAGGTCATGTGACTTTTGGAGACAACACAAAAGGTCAAATTATTGATATAGGTAATATCGGTAATGGTACTACTATTATTAAAGATATGTTACTAGTTGATGGACTTAAACATAATTTCCTTAGTATTAGTCAACTATGTGACAAAGGCTGTAATGTGATATTTCATCATGATAAGTGCATTATTAATAATGGTCATGATAGTAGTATCTTTCTAGTTGCATCACGTTTTGAGAATGTTTATACCTTCTCATTTGATGATTTTACGTCTCAAAATTTATCCTGTTTGAATGCTTTATCTGAAAATAGTTGGTTATGGCATAGGAGATTTGGGAATGCTAGTATGGAGCTAATTTCTAAATTATCTAAGAAGAGTCTCGTACATGGCCTACCTAATTTGCAATTTGTGAAAGATAAAGTATGTGATGCATGTCAATTAGGCAAGCAGTCTAAATAATCATTTAAGAAAAAGATGCACACGTCGACGTCTATATGTCTTGAATTGTTGAATCTTGATTTATTTGGACCGAATTCTGTTGCTAGTCTTGGTGGTATGTTTTATGCCTTCGTAATTGTTGATGATTATTCTAGACTTACCTGAGTATTTTTACTTGCTAAGAAAAGTGAAGTTGCTTCTGTATTTGCTAAATTTTGTAAACATGTTCAAAATGAGAGACAATGTTCTATTACTAATATTCGTAGTGACAGAGGAAGAAAGTTTAAGAATAGTAATGTTATAAGTTACTATGATGAGCATTGTTATGCTCATAACTTCTCTGCGCCAAGATCACCAGAAGAAAATGGGGTAGTGGAAATGAAGAACATGGCGCTCTAAGAAATGGCTAGAACAATGTTGAATGAAAATCGCTTACCAATCTACTTCTGGGCCGAAGCAGTATGTACAGCTTGCCATGTGGTGAATCAAGTATCGATTCGTAGAGGGTTTAACAAAACCCCATATGAAATCTAGAATGGTAAGACTCTTAACATTTGCTACTTTAAAGTATTTGGGTATAAATACTTTATTCTGAATGACAAGGATAATCTAGGTAAATTTGATGCTAAATCTGATTATGTTATTTTACTTGGATATGCTACTAACAATAAAGCTTATAGACTTTACAATAAACGTACGTTAGTAGTAGAAGAATCTATGCATATTGTATTTGAGGAAGCTAACCATTTTTTGTCGACATAAGTTTTGGATGATGATAATGCAAGTATTCCAAATAACCAAAACCAAGGTGAAATTACAGCTAAGGAATCTCAAAACAATGAGGAGGCTAAGGAAGAGGATTCCACGTTACCACGAGTTATAAAGGTAGTATCGGGACATTCGCTAAAAGAAATTATTGGTAATTTTGAAGGAGCTGTAAGTATTCATTCCCCAATTGTAAATATAATTAATCTTGTATTCTTATCTGAAATTGAGCCTAAAAATGTAAATGAGTCGTTACCTGATGAATCTTGGATTTTTGCAATGCAAGATGAGTTAGTTCAATTTGAGTGGAACAAAGTATGGTGTCTTATTCCGAGACCGGATTTTAGTCTTGTTATTGGTACTAATTGGGTTTTCCAAAATAAAAAAGATGAGTCTGGTATGGTAATTAGAATCAAAGTAAGATTAGTAGCACAAGGCTATAATCAAGAGAAAGGAATTGATTATGATGAAACCTATGCACCTGTGGCTGGATTAGAAGTTATTAGAAGGCTACTCGCTTTTGCATGCTCACGTAATTTTAAGCTATATCAAATGGATGTTAAGAGTGCATTTCTAAATGACTTTCCAGTGGAAGAAGTTTATGTCGAACAGCCCCCAGGATTTGAGGATCTTTGACAAGAGTTTGCTAAGATAATGTAGGTCGAATTTGAAATGAGCATGATTGGAGAGTTGAATTTCTTTCTTGGGTTGTAAATTAAGAAAACCAAAGAGGGGATATTCATAAACCAAGCTACATACACCAAGGGGCTGTTAACAAAATATGGCTTGGATGGTGCTAAAGTATACAAAACGTCCATGGCAACAGCTACAAAGATAGACAAAGATGATACGGGAAAAAGTGTTAATGAAATAATTTATCGAGGTATGATTGTTAGCCTGTTATAATTAACTGCTAGTAGACCTAATATCATGTACAGTGTTTGTTTATGTGCTAGATTTTAGTCTTGTCCTAAAGATTCCCAATTGACTGCGGTTAAACAATTTTATTTTTTTTATATTTAAGGGGGACGACTGACCTAGGATTATGGTATCCTAAGGGGAGTGATTTTAAATTAATAAGTTACTCTGATGCTAATTTTGTTGATTGCAAAATTGAGCGAAAAAGCACAAGTAGGTCGTGTCATTTGTTAGGACATGCCTTAGTTTCTTGGTCAAGCAAAAAACAAAATTTGATAGCCTTATCCACTACTGAAGTTGAGTATATGGAAGTTGGTAATTTTTGTGCTCAAATTTTATATATTAAGTAACAGTTAAATGATTTTGGAATCTGTATGGAGGAGGTCCCGATTTATTGTGAAAATAAAAGTTCTATTTGTTTAAGTAAGAATCCTACATAGCACTCATGAACTAAGTACATAGAGATTAGACATCACTTTATTCATGATCACATTCAAAAAATGGGCATTGTTATTGAATGTATTGATACCTCCGACTAGCTAGCTGATATTTTTACCAGACCATTAGCGGAAGATCAGTTTGTGAAAATCATTCACAATTTGGGTATGACTAGGCATAACGGTGTATGTCTAGAGTAGTGTTTATTTGTAGTTCCCCCCCCCCCCCCCCTCCCCAATTTTTTTTGAGATGACAAATGGGGAAAATTACTTGATGTTTTAATGAATGTCTTAAGGGAAAGCTTGAATTATCTTGTTGAATATCTTAAGAGGAGTTAGTATATATTGAAATTTGTTTAAATTTGTTCTTTGTTGAAAATCTTAGGATTATCTTTATTACTTTTCTTTAACGAGTTAAATAACCCGTCATCAGATTTAGGGAGAGTGTGGTTACATTATTGTTTTGAAGAAAACATCAAAGTTAATTGTCATTATCAAAAAAGGGGAGATTGTTGATCCTAATATTTTGATGGACAATTAATGGTTGATGTTTTTGGTGGAACTAATAACTTTGTTGAGTGTTTCAGTTTATTACTTCTAGTGATGAAAATGATCATGAAAATATTGTGGCAATGTTAAAGATGATGGCAAAGATGTTGGAAGATTAAGAGTTTGAAGAAATTGAAGAACCTAGGAAAAATAACTCAAGTTAAATTCTAATTCTTAATGTATCCCGGTTAGGATCACACACGACACAAAATATTTTTCAAAATTATGTGTGTTTTTATAGGATCCTAATTAGTTAAATTATTTGCTCTTATTTGTAACTGAAAAAGAAATAAAGATAATTGACTAAAATTGAATTTTAGATTTAGTGGAGCTAACCGAGAAAAGAAATCGGTTAAAGGGGCGAAAACGTCAATGAAATTGGATTTAAAATGAATTCAGGAGAGGATTCCAGCAACTCTCAGTCAACGATAAGTCGACTGGTGATTAATGAATGAAGTTGTTGAATCTCTTAATCGACATGTAGGTTGACCTGAGCTTAAAACAAGAAGTCTCTGAATCTCTAATCGACAGGTAAGACGACTTGTGATTAGATAATGAATTCTCTGAATCTCTAAGTCGATAGATAAGTCAACTTATGAAACTCTCTGAATCGTCTAGTCGATAGGTGATGGATGGGCAGTCGACCGATGGACGAAGAGTTTTTGGCTTGGCTACATCCATAATTGGGCGGTCGACCGATGGGTCTTGGCTGGTCGACAGATGGAGTTGTTTCAGGATTTATGGAATTTTGGATTGTATTCAAAAAGTAGCTGTTACTAGCCGTTTTATAGTTAATATATGTGAGATATCTTAGAGATTTCATATGTTTCGAGTTATTTAATTAATATTTAACTATCCCTATAGATATGGTTCAAGTAGTTTTGATATTTCTCAATTTAGTATATGTAACTCTTTCAATCTTCTCTAATTGAGATTGAGTAAAAGTTTGAGGGACTGAATTGAATATTTTAATAGATATTTTAAGCGAATTATACCAGGAATGATTCATTATGATATAGATGGTCTATTGGTGTAATTAAATGTCATGATTTATGGGAACTAGCCATTATAAGGCTTGTTTTAAGATGTTTTAAATACACCAGGGGATTTCACATGAAATTAATCTGAAATCAAGAGAATCCAAACTATTCTAAGTTATTCAGCCCTCGTACTTTCTAAGAATATTCATACTGAGTGAATTGTTAGATCTTTTCTGAGAGGTTTTCTTGAGAAATATTTATTGTGGATTATTGCTACTGCCAATCTTAAGTTTCATTGCTAATCATTATTTTTCGGTGGAATCTAGGTGAGATCTTTCCAAATTATTTACTATTAATTGTTTCTTGATTATATTATTTAGTATTTGGAATTTGATCTTTGAAATTATTTTTTGAATTTTTTATTGAAAATTATTTTCGAAACAATTTCTTGAGAAAATCTGATTCCGTGCTTAATTGCTTGCTACCCATCTTTATTTATCATATTTTCAAATTCTAACTTTTCTATCACTAGTATTGGGACATTAATTGAGTTTGAATTTATCTGGGGTGGTAGAAGCTCCGAGTGGGAAAATCACTTATCAATTGTTTTTAATTGGTGAGTTGAGTGTCGAATTAAATAATACTGGGAGTGTCTAATCAAGGGTAGCTGGTTTCAATCTCTTCTAGTAAAGAGATTGAGGATTTGATCTTTTCCTAGAGTATAAAAAGATTAGGTGTTAATTCTTCCTTGATTGAATTTGTGAACAAATTGTAAGGGTTTAATTCTTACCGGGTAAAAGAATATTTGGAGCGTATTTTTTGTGAGGTTTAATTCTTGAGCCTAAGGTATAAAATGAATTGTGTCGTGATTCTCCCTATAATAGAATTAGGTTAATCTTTCGCCTGGTAAAAAGATAAAGGTTATTCCTTATCCTGTGAAAATGAATTGTAAAGGTTGATTCTGAGCCTATTAAAAGAATCGTTGTGAGGGTTTGGTTCCTACATTTAAAGGAATCTTGAGTTTAGTGGGTGCGACTCTCTATGGAGCTCCGAGGACTGGATTAGCCTTGTAGCTTGGTGAACCAGTATAATTTTTTGTGTGATGCATTGTTTATATTTTGTTATTTGGGTGTGCACCTAGTTGATAACACATAATCCACTGCTATAAAAGATAATAATTAATTTTAGGATAAAATTAATTGTTTGATTTTTGAAGTGTTATATTCTGATAGTTTTTAATACTACCCAATTCACCCCCCTCATGGGTAGCTCACTGGGCCAACAGGTATGATTGACGTAGGATTATGGTATCCTACAGGAAGTGTTTAAATTAATAAGCTACTCCGACGCTGATTTTTTCGGTTGCAAAGTTGAGCGAAAACGCACAAGTAGGTCATGTCGTTTGTTAGGTCATGTCTTGGTTTTTTGGTCAAGTAAGAAATGGAATTCGATAGCCTTATCAACTACTGAGTATGTGGCAATTGGTAACTGTTGTGCTCAAATTTTATATATTAAACAACAGTTAAATGATTTTGGAATCTGTATGGAGGAGGTCCCAATTTATTGTGATAATAAAGGTGCTATTTGTCTAAGTAAGAATCCTACACAACACTCACGAACTAAGCACATAGAGATTAGACATCATTTTATTCGTGATCACATTCAAAAAATGGATATTGTTATTGAATATATTGATACCTCCGACTAGTTAGCTGATATTTTTATGAAACCATTACCAGAAGATCAATTTGTCAAAATCATTCATGATTTGGGTATGGTTAGACATAACGATGTATGCCTAGAGTAGTGTTTCTTTGTACTTCCCTTTCCCCATTTTTTTTTTTTTTTTTTTTTTTGAGATGACAAAGGAGGAGAATTTGTTGATGTTTTAATGACTATCTTATGGGGGAGCTTGAATTATCTTGTGGAATATCTTAAGGGAGAGTTTATTATATATTAAAATTTGTTCTTTGTTGAAAATCTTATGATTATCTTCATTACTTTGCTTTAATGAGTTAAAGAATCCATCCTCAGATTTAGGGGGAGTGTGGTTACATTTTTGTTTTGAAGAAAACATCAAATTTAATTGTCATCATCAAAAAGGGGGAGATTGTTTATCCTAAGATTTTGATGAACAATTAAATATTTATGTTTTTGGTGGAACTAACGATTTTATTGAGTGTTTCAGTTTATTAGTTCCAGTGATGAAAGTGATCATGAACATATTGTGATAATGCTAAAGATGATAACAAAGATGATGGAAGATTAAGAGTTTGAAAAAATTGAAGAACCTAAGGAAAACAACACAGGTTAAATTTTAACTCTTAATGTATCCCGGTTAGGATCACACACAATACAAAATGTTTTTTAAAATTATGTGTGGTTTTATAGGATCCTAATTAGTTAAATTATTTGCTCCTATGTGTAATTGAAAAATATATAAAGATAATTAACTAAAATTGAATTTAAGATTCTAGTGGAGCTAACCGATAAAAGAAATCAGTTAAAGGGGTGAAAATGTCGAAGAAAATGAATTAAAATCAAATTAAGAAGAGATGTTCCAGCTTGAGCAGTCAACTGGTCGGTCGACAGATGCTTAAAAGGAGAAGTTGTTGGATCGTTCGATCGACAGGTAAGTCGACCTATGGCCAAAAGAGGAAGTCTCTGAATTTTTCGGTCGACAGCTGAGTAGACTTGTGTAATTCTCTAAATCGTGTGGTCGACAGATGAAGTACGGGCGGTCAACCGATGGACGAAGGATTTTTGGCTTGGCTATATCCTAAATCGGGCGGTCGATAGATGGGTTTTGATCAGTCGACAAATGGATCTGTTTCAGGATTTATGGAATTTTGGATTTATCAAATAGTAGCTGTTTATGGTTAATATATGTGAGATGTATTAGGGATCTTATATATTTTGAGCTATTTAATTAATATTTAAATATCCCTAAAGATATGGTTCAAGTATTTTTTATATTTCTCAACTTGGTACATGAAATTATTTTTATCTTATCTAACTGAGTTTGAGTAAAAGTTTGAGGGACTAAATTGAATGTTTTAAAAGATATATTTAAGTGAATTATACCAGGATTGAGTTTTAATGATATAAGGGGGCTTATTGAGTAATTATTTGTCATGATATATGGCATTTAGCTGTTAGAGGGCTTGTTATTAACCCCTATAAATAAATCTGCGTTTTTTAGGTTTAAAACATACAATAATCCAAATCAATCAAAATTCAAGAGCTATTAATTTCCTGAGCTTTTTGAGAGTCATCATTCTAAAATCATATTGAGTGTATTGTGAGATCTTTGTTGAGATTTGTTCTTGAGAAACATTTGCTATGGATTATTGCTACTACCGATGTGAAGTGTCTTCACTATTCTAATCATTATTCTTTCAGTGGATTCTTGGTGAGATTCTTCCAAGTTATTTGCTTATTTTCTATTATTATTATTATTTTCTTGGAAGTTGATCTTTGAAATTGTTTTTCAAATTTTTATTGAAAAGTATTTTTGAAACAATTTCTTTAAAAAATTTGATTACATGCTAAATTGCTTGCTACCTATTTTTTGTTGAAAATAAGATTTTGAATTTTCTCACTTTACTTGTATCACTAGTTTGGGGACATTAATTGAGTATTAATTAATCTGAGGTGGTAGAAGTTCTGAGTGGGAAGAACTTATCAATTTTTGTAATTGGTAAGTTGTATACGGATTAGATACTATTGGGAGTGTCTAATTAGGGGTAGTTGGTTTCAATCTCTTCCAGTAAAGAGATTGAGGTTTTCATATTTGCCTAGAGTATAAAAATATTATGTTTTAATTCTTCCTTTATAGAATTGTGAGTGAATTATAACGGTTCAATCCTTACTAGGTAAAAGAATATTTGGAGCGTGCTTGTGTGAGGTTTAATTCTTGAGCCTAAGGTATAAAAAGAATTAGGCCGTGATTCTCCCTGTAGTAAAATTAGGTTAATCTTCTGTCTGGTAAAAAGATAGATGTTTTTCCTTAGCCTGTGAAAACAAATTGTAAAGGTTAATTCTGAGCCTGCGAAAAGAATCATTGTGAGGGTTTGAAACCTACCTTTAAAGGGATCTTGAATTTAGTAGGTGCGACTCTTTGTGGAGCTCGGGGGATTGGATTAGCCAAGAGTAGCTTGGTGAACCAGTATAAATTTTTGTGTGCTGTATTGTTTATATTTTGTTGTTTGGGTGTGCACCTAGTTGATAACACATATCCGCTGCTATAAAGATAACAATTAATTTTAAGATAAAATTAATTGTTTGATTTCTGAAGTGTTATATTCTGATAATTTTTTATACTACCCAATTCACCTCCCTTCTTGGGTAGCTCACTGGGCCAACATAAACCACTCATCATCCTTAGTGGTAGGAATAATACTTGGCTTTAGTGATAGAAGCAATACATGTCTTTATTGATAGGAGCAATGCATGTCTTTGCTACTAAAAGTAATACATGTCTTTAGTGACAGGATTAATGGTGATAGAAGCAATACCTATATTTGGTGATAGAAGCAATACCTATGTTAGGTGATAAAAGCAATACCTGTCTTTATTGATAGTAACAATACCTATGTTAGGTGATAAAAGCAATACCTGTCGTTAGTGATAGTAACAATACCTATTTAAGGTGATAGAAGCAATAGCGATCTTTGGTGATAGAAGCCATACATGTCTTGGGTGATAGAAGCAATACATGTCTTTTGTGATAGGAACAATACCTATTTTAGGTGATGGAAGCAATACCTATCTTCGGTGATAGAAGTAATACATATCCTGGGTGATAGAAGGAATGCATATATTTGGTGATAGAGGGAAATGCCTATCTTTGGTGATAGAGAGATATTCCTATCTTTGGTGATAGAGAGAAATCCCTATCTTTGGTGATAAAGAGAAATGCCTATCTTTGGTGGTAAACAAAAAATGCATATCTTGGATAATAAAAAGAAAAAAATGCTTATCTGTAGTGATGGAAGCATAACATTCCAATCTCTAGTAATGGAAGCAAAAAGAGTCATGTCTTTGGTAGCAGAAGTAATGATTCTCTGATGATGAATACGAAACATTCTTATCTCTGGTGGTAGAAGAAAAACCCTCCAATCTCTGTTGACGAAATAAAATGTTCATTTCTCTAGTGGCAAGACAAAGGACTCTTTGAAGACAAAATGTGAAGAATCCTCGTCTTTGATAATCGATACGAAAACGTCTTACCGAGTAGAATCGGCTATACTCTCTCTCACAAAATCACTATAAGCATTTGAATACCTGTATCTTACATTTCATGTCTATAATAACATAATATATGTGTCTCCTTCTTTGTTATTACGAATAAAATCGCATGACAAAGAAAAGCAGTTGCAGACACTACATTTTGTTCCAACCAGTTACTATCAAATTAAGTATAAGTTCAGAAACATTTTAAACTTAGATTTAAAGGGAATGAATTTATACTAAATATTATGTTGTATAATATACAAAAATACCTAAAAACCTGATCAAAAATGCGAAAATTGTTGAATTTGACAAAATGCAGTCAAGTAAAAGTTTCGGGTCAACCTTAAAAATACCACAATTTAAGGGGGTCTAAAATGACTTTATTAAACTTTTATTATAATTAACTCATATTTATTATAGATACAAATTATCCACTACCCTTAAATTTTAGGTTATTCCAAACAAATTACTCCGATTACATACCTTGACCATAAAACATTTACCATCACTGAATTTTGTTGGTTTAGCACCAAAAACATTTATTTCATTTATTCATATTAAATATAATACCACCAAGAAACAATACAAGAGACCTTAATCAAGGCTTGGAAATGTCACGTTAAGCCCTAAATCACCAAGGTCATTAAGGACATGGGCTTGGTTTGGATTTACATTGAAACCAAATTGTCTTAACAAACCTCCCAAGGCCCTTTGAATTAAGGGCCTAAATACTATTAAAGGCCCACAAAGGGAGCCCTAAAAATACCAAATAACCTTACAATAAGTTTCCTACAAATATCTAATGAAGGGAAACAAAGTCACTTAGGATGTGACCAACCGTTATCGAAACTAAACCGATATGGTTCACCACCTAAGTTAGAAATTTAATAAGAATTAAATGTCCATCCCATAAAGCATTAAATTATTGGGATGCATGAATAGTCCATATTCAAGGTATCAAGATATTTTGATCAAAATATCTTAAAGTTAACCAAACAACCTTGAAATGTGACTACCTATTACCGAAACCAAACCAAATTGGTTTGCCACCTAGCCAATGCATTAAATGAACATATCATAAAGAATTAAATTATTAAGGGTGGAAAGTAAGGGTGGATTCATTGAACATAGATATTTTCACCAAAATATCTAGGGGTAACTAGGAAACTTGAAAACCAACCATTGGATACAAGAAAAGTTTACCATATTCGATTTGAAGCCAACTTAATGAGTGCTCACCAATAAATGAGTCATCATGGAGCATTAAATACAAAATTAAAATTCAAGACTAGATACAATGCACCTTGAAAGCATTAACGACAACTAAATCGAAATAGTAAAACTAACAGGTATGTAACCCCTAAACCAAACCGGAAGTGTCATTTCAAGTCATTAATTCTCCCATGTGAAAATCATATGATTTGAAGAGAGGCAATGATTGGTAATGATTTCCAATCATTACCAAATCTAGGAAAAGATTTGGTAATGATTACCTAATCTAATAGAATCTTTCCTTAAGCGTAATTTTTTTTCAAAACTGAACAAAACCGAAATAAGACAAAGTCTCCTAGGCCAAACACTACCAAATGAATAGGCTGGATATGACTACCCATTGATCAAGGAACATGCATCCCAAGCCTATAAATAGGGGTCTTGTTTTCATAAATTTTAGGACATCAAGGCCTAACTTCTAAGTTTAAACTCGAGCAACTCCCTCAAGTCCTAAGGCTCTCAAATAATTTTATTGAATACACACCATAATTCTAATGATATCGGGTCCTAGAGGATGTTCTTAAGGTTCTTAGAGCAAGAACTCAAGAGAAAAACGGTCATCGATCAACACCAAGCCAAGAGGAACAAGGAGTAAAGGGAGATAGCTACTTAGGGAAGACCACTTCCCCTAATTAGGGTGGTCTTGAGGTTCTTGGAGAAATAACTCAATATATCAAAGATGATCGATCGAGTTCCAACCAAGAAGATCAAAAAGGAGAAGAAGGTTATTTTTTAGGGAAAGACCACTTCCCTAAACAAGGCATGTGTCTCGAGGTTCCTTCATCTTGTCTGAAATTTCATATATCATGTTTGTGCATATCATAAATCATGTAGTTCATAAACTTTAATTTCTAGTATATAACTTACATAACTCATAATCAACCAAATAACCAAACTATGTCCAAATCACACAAAACTATCTCAGAAACATCGAAGACGTCTGAGAACATGTTAAGAACATATGAGGACCTAAATCATCCAATAACATGTAAAACAAAATATAAGGATTCAAACAAAACATCTATCACACTATGAGTTGTGCATAATCCCTGTGATTCTCTCAAAAACATTTCAAACCAACTATTTACTAACTGTTAATCTAACTATATACTATTAATAACTGGACGTACTTTCTGCTGCACATCAAGATCACAACCAGGATATATATACTTATATATTACACCGATAGACCCTTGTGGTTAAAACTCCAGGAAAAAGGGACTGCCTCTATTGCTTCGGGGATGTGTGATTCTTCTTTAGAAACCTTCCTATTTTTCTTAGATATGAGTAGGACTGGCATAAATATATGGAATTTTTTTTCAATTTGAACAAACTTACTCACACACTAATACTGACTAAAAAAAAAAAAAGAGTTTGGTTAAGGTGTTCATGACAAAATCAAAGAGGTGATGCCCATATCGTGTTATGATTCATGTTGTTCACAACTATCAATCAAGTAATAATCAACTAAAACCAACTAAACCTAACCTAGCTTTCAACTTAAACACGAATAAACTACGTGATGACGTGATCTTTGCTTACCCCCCAAAGTATGTAGGCAAGCCATAAGGGTTCGGTCACACCTTTAATGACGTAAACCATATGGTTTAACTTAATATGAACGAACTACGAAAAGACTTGATTCTCATTATTATGCGATACGTAGGAAAGCTACGTGCGGGTTCAGTCGCATATCCATATAATTTAGTCTTAGTTTGTATTTCATATAACTTGCATATTTATATTCCTGTATCTTATAAACTGTTATTGGGTTGTCGCTACCTAGAATAGTATAGTATAGTATTTATTGCTTTCATCATGTTTAAAAAAAAAATATCATTTTTATTTGTAGTTGTATAGTAGATAGCATTATTGTTTATGTCATGATAAAATACATAAAAAGAGTAAAAAATTCCAAAAATAGGAATGGTTTTGTTTAATGAAATCAAAGAACGTTACTCAGGTATTGTTTAACCTTGAATATTCATTCGGACTAAGGCACCGTTTACAGATGGGTGTCTTCAGTCCGTAAAACCTTCCCCGAGCATAACCAACCCCTGAACTTTAAGAATATCTCTGTTACACAACCCTATTGATGTCAAAACATGGGTCATTCCAAAGTAAAATGAATTTCTAAAACTCCTAGTAACCTAGCACACCATTTCATCCTATGCTTAGTGGCGAGTCCGTTTTTAACATAAAATCTCAGCCCAAGAAATTTTTCAAAATCTACCCCTTGAAAAGTCCTTGAAAAATCATTTTCGAAATGAACAGATTTAGACAACTTAGAAAGGGAGGATTGAAATTGTTTTCCTCTTCTACCTGATCCCTACTTATTCCGCTATCAAAATTTAGAGTGCGTCAGCTGGCAAATTTGTTGGGAACCTCATAAGAGGATCATGCCCAGTTGGAGCCTGAATGTATATTTACAATTAAATAAAACCTGAGAAATACGTCTTTGATTTTCAAAACATAAGTAATTCCCTTCCAAAAATAATAAATAGTAATAATAATAAATAAATAAAAATAATTAAAAAATATGAAATAAATAAAATAATAAAAAATAATAATAATAACCATAATAACAACAACAACAACAACAACAACAATAATAATCATAATAATAATTATAATAATAAAATAAAAAAATTATTTTGCATATCCTGCATATACTAGCATGCAAGCATATTTATTGTCTTTAATGCATTTATATTACCATATTTCAATACTACATTTCAAATACTGACTTACATTCTGGCATTTCATTGTTGTATACTCTCTCCAACGCACGAGTACTCACTTTGCATTGCATATCATGATGGAAAAACCCAAGCCGTAACCCTTTTAAGGATAGAGAGGACGACAATAGTGGCTTTCTTTGGTGGTTTCATTCGTACCAATCTAAGCTCTAAAAACCCTTAGGATAGAAAGAGGAGTTAGTAGAAGCAACGGGGTGTTCTCCCCCCAAGATCCAGCTACGAACCTTCCCTCACTTGGACCACTAACCAACGATAGATGTTACCCCGAGGAGCATGACAGAGGTTAGAAGGTCTAGGAACTGAGCTTTCTAGGATAGGCTAGAAGAAAATCTATGAACCACATATAGTGAACCTAGGACAAAACAATAACCAAAATCCTATTCTATTTGGGACACTTATCTTGGATTGAGATTCTATTTTATCTTCTATACAGTTATTGACATAATTGTTCAGGTCAACAAAATAAAACTACTACGAAAAGTAAGGGCATAATAATCGGTGTAAGAGTTCTTGTTATATCCCACACATTGCTAGTTTGCTCAGTGTCGAAAAACATTTTAAAAAATTTGAATACGGAGCTGCCAGAAAGAACAAGAATCCTTATGTCACTTAATACAATAAATCCTCAAGTATAAACATTAAATCCTAGATGTCCATTTCATCCATGATAATGTACCTAAAACTTACTCTAATCAAATCACAAATATATTTGCCTTTAAAATGCATGATAAGTGAAAAAATAATAGCCTTTTGTCAAATAAAGTTGTCTAAGGTTCGCCCCCCCAAGACAACACAAAGTAATCTACTTCGATCGTGTAAAACCACGCCGTCTTACCAAAATATAAGAAAGTGTCGTCACCCAGTCAAATCAAGACTGTGTGATCCAATAACAAACCCACCACGATTCATGTTTCCCTAGGGTTTATGTGTCACGTCTTAAGTGTAGTGTCTTTTCTCATAAAACATATGTCATAGGAATTATGCACCATTAGGAAGACATTTTTTTGTAGGTTTAAAATGACTTAAGCGGGTTAAAATCTGTCCTGATAGAAGGCCACCTAAGGTTTACTAGTCAGACTGTCAGAATAAAGTCACCTTAAGTATCATGAGACCAAAAGTGTCTCTGACCTTTCCTTAAGTCATAGGAATGATAATCCATCTTTTGAGGGAAAAAATTATAAGTTCTGCTATTCGGTCCTAGGGAAAAAGGATTCATGTTTGTGGAGAAGATATGATAATCTTGTCATTAAGCCTTAAAATAAAATGGGACAATCCTATCATTAGGTCCTCTGATAAATTATCCAATTGTGTTGTTAGGTCCTAAGAACAATAATCCATTTTGGAGGAAGAAAATAGATGAGTCTGTCATCAAGCTCTAGGAGCAATTATCCCTACTTTGAAGAGAAAAGTGAAGGATAATTTTTTCATTTAAGTCCTATGAGTCATACTCTATGCCTTGAAGAAGGAAATGACGATTTTGTCTTAGGATCCTAGGAAGAATTATCCATATCTTGATATAAAATGTCAAATCATACCATAATTCTAAGTTGACTGTAACTTCTAAATTTGAGGATAAATCGATATTTGTAAGTGATCCTGGTCCAGTGAATCCATATTTAAGCCAAGGTTTATCTAGAATATATTTGAGAATTACCTGCTAGAGCTACGTCTTCCTAGGATCACATTACATAAAGCACGAACATAATCATCCATGTGATGTATTCACGCAAAGTCAAGAGTATAACCAAGCAAAAGATATGATAATTTGCAACCATAAAAGTTCATTAGTAGAGGTTTAGGTTGTTAATCACTTAATATATCTAGAAAAATCTGGTTTAGGTGACTTTTGCTAAATGCCTACTGAGATCCGTCTGCAAGATCATGAAATGGACCCGATCCTTCCCTTTGTTGGAATTATTCAAAACAACTCCAAGATCTCGATGAGGCATGAAGACATTCCCTCCCTGAAACAAATGTTGAGCCAGATGAACCTAGCATCATTATTCTAAGCAAAGAGAAGGGAAGACCAATTACCATCACTAGGAGATAACTTTAGCATGATAAAACATTGGGATGAAATAAGAATCCAGAAACTCCCTCATGAAAAATTGATTGGTACAGAAAACTACGTCAGCCTTGGTAGACAAGAGGGTGACATTTTCACCATCGTCATAAGTCAAGGCCTACCTAACTGGGAGAAAACCTTGAACCCAAGGAAAATTCAATCCAGTGAGAAAATTCCAAAATATAGAAGCGGATAAACTACATAGGATAGTCTATCAAAGAGATTAAATGAGCCAAACCAACCTATAAAGAAAGAGGCCTATCTACTATCATAATAGTTAGGTCCCCTATCCACTCAAAACACCATCCTTTAATCTATTTTCCATATTTTACTCATCCAAGTAATTTACCCCACTTCCTATGCCAGTTTCAAAAATCTTCCACGATTGTTTGATAGAAGGAGTTCTAAAGCAAATTCTTCCTAACCATGTAAACCCTCAGGATTCGAAGTTTAACCCTCGTAGTTTCTATAAATACCACTCCAAAGAGGCCAATCATCATACTAACCAGTGCCTCATCCTCAAAACCCATATCAAGGATCTCATCTGATTGGGGGTCGTAAGCATCTTGAAAAACTAAGAACTTTAAGGAAGCGATGCTTATATCTATTATTTCCTTTAGTTTCTTATATACTTTCTAATAAACTAGGTGTTGTACTATATGCCCATGTACTAGATCTACAAATCACTAAATGTAATCTTATCTTATCCAAGGTTGACTCAAGTCTTCATACTCTAACTTTCATAAATTGATTTGCTTATCGTAATTCACACAACACAAATAATCAAAAGAAATGACAGTATAATTCCAATACTAAATTATACAATTATCTAAAGGAAAATGTTAAAAGAAAATGTTTTATTTCAACCAGACGATGCCCCCATCGCTGCAGCGACCCGACACCACTTGGTAAAGATAATTTCTTTATATTTTTGGACATTTTGATCCCCAACTTAAAACCACTCATTTTCCCTCATACCTAGCATGTTTTGGGGGAAATTTTTAGAGCTCCAAGATCAACCAAGCTTGAGGAGAAAATAAATTTTAGAATAGGAAACAAGATCGGAGCGGAAATCACGGACGTAGAACCATCCGTTCTTCAGATAACGGCTATTCTCCCTTATTTCTCTTTTTATTTATTAGCTTTGGTTGGTTATTTTGATGATGTTTAGATTTTTTGTAGTTGAATATGTGGTTATGTCCATGAGCTAAGCATATATTATTTAGGGGTTGATGTAATTCATGAAAACGTTGTTTAAATAAATCTATATTTTGTTAACAGTTGTCCATCCATATTCGATTACGTTTACCATTTTATTACTTCCATTATATGCTTGTTATGATATTGTGGTTGTTTTGATAATACGAGGTTTGACACTCGGGAGAAATAACCCTGGATTCGGACTAGGATTTAAACACAACGCGACGTTGTAATGTTTCGGGAGATTATTAGAAAGTGTGCAATCCGTGAGATTGGGGAAAGACTCAAGTGATCTTTTAGATGCTAGATAGGGATATCGGTGTTGACACGAGTTGTATATTCATTCAATTTACACTCGGGAGAGGTAGTGAGTGAGTTTTCGATACCTAGATTGTCGGATAGTTTAAATACCGTTAATGTAGACTAGAATAAATCGAACTCGTATTAGTGAGCGAAGTTAATTCCTAGATAATATATTCAAATAAACTTCAAACTTAGTATTGTAGTATAATTTGTTATTAGTTTAGTTTTATATTTCTATAAAAAACCCAAAATTCAATCACCTAGATAAAGTTCGGTTACGACAATCGTGGCACTTAGAGATGATATAATCCAATCCTGGTGGATACGAAAACCCTTACTCTTCCATATACTATTAAAACTTGATCCATACACTTGTGGTAAAAGTAGCGACGAATAATTCCGCTACCAGTTTTTGGCGTCATTGCCAGGGATTTGTTTTTAGATTGTTGTTGATATAGTAAAAAAGTAACTCGATTTTAATTAGGCATTTATTTTATTTTCAATTTTTGTTTTCAGTTTTGTTTATCTTGCGAGGTACTTGAATATGTCTCATCAACAAGTGCTATTGCATTTGTTTCAATGAGAATCTGAGTCGTTTTATTGTGCTTGGGATAGATACAAGGAGTTGCTCATTCAGTTCCCAAATCATCATTTCTTGAGGGAGTGCCAACTACTGAACTTCCTCAACAGGTTACTAGCCGCAACAAGAACTTGGGTGGAAGGAGGAAATGGTACCACCTCTGTCACACCCCACCCCAGGCACCCGTAACCCAAGGCCAGGCGTGACGTCGACCTAACGTTACCCAACTCATCCACAAATAACCATCCATACATATATACCTACATACTCGCGCTACTGTAAAAAGAAATTTCCAAAATATATATATACATAAATACCCGCTTAAAAAAAAAATGGGAATATACCGGTCCTAAATATTGACAACCAAAAACACAAAAATACTTGAACCTTGCACGGTTGACATCCAACTGGCGTACCTCCAAAATAACACTACCTCCGGACTCTACCTAGTGCTAGTAGTGGACCAACTCCTAGCAGCAGTACCTGAAACCAAATATTTTTTTTAATTGGTGTACTGTCTTCATAATAAAAAACATTTAATGGATCAAGCACAACTGTTAAATATCACCTTTCAAAATATAATATTTTATGATCACAAACCCAATTGAAAATGCAGTTCCACTGCCATCAATGAAATGAAATACCATAAATATAATACCATACATTGCATACCATATTTGAAACCAATTTCTAATTGCCACCAATGTAAAGAAATAATGCATTTAAAACACCCAATACAAATATTTTAAGTTAACCAATCCAAATATTTTCAATCAACCAGTCCCAATATTTTAAATCGACCCGTCCAACTATTTTAAACCAACCAGTCCAAACATTTTAACATAATATAAAATACTCCCCACATCCTCTTCTACTAGCCATAGGATTGTTTTTACCTCACGATCGGGAGTTACAACGGTACTGTACCACCCACAGGTTTTGCACTCCTGACGGGTCAAACCACCCTACAGGACTTTGCCTAGCAAGTAATCCACATCTCGCAGGACATATCCTCATGACGAGAAGAAAATCCACATCTCGTAGGTCATACCCGCCTAACGAGAAGAAAATCCATATCTCGTAGGTCATACCCGCCTAACGAGAAGAAACTATGCCATAGTCGGACCAAACATCACTCTCCACCTCGAAGATTGACTTGATCCAAAAATCATTTTTCCACCTTTAAAACCAACTTGATCCAAAAATCATTTTCCCACCTTTAAAACCAACTTGATCCAAAAATCATTTTCCACTTTAAAACCAACTTGATCCATATAAGTTGCAAAATCATCCATTTAAAATAAGCACGTTTTTTTACAACATATACGAAAATAAGATTTGTAAATTTACATAGAAGACAATACACTCATCTCGATTTCCGCACTACAAGACTATTACCGTCCAAAACCTACTGGGACGCTGGCGCCTACAAACCTACTAGCAATAGGGTCTAAATTAATACTTTATTTAAAATAATCCTAATGGCCCTAAAACGCAAAATTTTCCTTTTCCCGAATTTAGTTATGGAAAATTATTATTTTGTTCGTTTGTTCCGTTAATATTTACTATACACAATTATAATATTAACGGTTACGAAATTATTATCCCGGTTGCGGAAATTTTAATTCTAATAATTTAATTTTTAACGGAAATAATAATCGACTAATTTTAACGAAAATAATAGTTACTGATTAAAATATTGACCCACGAAATCGTTACCTGTTCCCAATCTTCAGCCAGCCAAGAGATTGATTAATTTTTGGTTTTTATTTGATTTTCTTTCTTTTTTTTTTTTTTTTTTTTTCCTTTTTCCTTTTCTTCTTTCTTATCTTTTTTTTCTGTTCTGCTGTTTCGGTTCTGGTTCAGCCGACCCCTCACCGTTGGCCGTTCACCTTCTTCGATTACTGGATCAGCGACCGAACACACACCCACCCTACCGAACGGTCACATTCACACCCACAACAGCAACTTATCATCAACGACACACACATACGCTGCTGGAGGAGCAGAACACACACACAGACACTGCCACTACCGGCAGGCCAAATGACGCCTACACCCCCACCTCCGGATGACAGAACAAAACAACTATACATCAACGACGAACACCCACCATCGGCAACCTCACAATCAACGACGAACAAAACATCACACCACCAAATCGCACACTGTTGGACTGAACCACACCTACGCCGACCAATCACCCCGCCGCCGACCCTCTCTCTTTTCTCTGTTTTCGTTTGGATTCTATTGACACACACACACACTCATCCGATCACCCGCGCACCCACACAACAGTGACACATACCCACACACAATCACTAGAGGAACGACGATGATGACACGCTCACACCCATGCCGGAGAAATGGCGACGATCCGAACCCACCACCACCGATCCTCTCTCTCTTCTTTGTTTTTCTGATTATGTTTAGGATTTTGTGATCTCAATTTTCATGGATAAGTATGTATATGCATGACACTAGTGGATTTCCTTAATCTCATACGCTACCACGTCAATCGGCTCTTGTTTTTTTTTTTTTTTTTTTTTTCCCACTTGCTCCTAACAGTATATGTATATATATATATATATATATATATATATATATATATATATATATATATATATATTAATTTACTTTTCTCAAATTACATTATCCTCCCCTAAATTTCTTTAGGTTATTATTTAAATCCCAAAGCTTAAAATGGATCTTTCTAAAATTGTGAATTGACCCCTAAACTATTTATTTAAATTAGTAATGACCCATTATACCGCGTTATTTTCTAAATACTCTAAAATGCAATTACAATTATACACGTGCTAAAATTAGGGTCTTACAACCCTTCCCTCCTAAAAGAAATTTTGTCTCGAAATTTTAATTACCTTGATTAGACAAGTGCGAATACTTATCCCTAATCTCGTCTTCTCGCTCCCGCGTCACCTCTTCCACTAAATGATTGTGCCACAATACTTTCACTAACGGAATCGTTTTCATTCGTCACACTTGATCTTATGAGTCAAAATCCGGACTAGCTCCTCAACGTAGGTTAAATCCTTCTCTAATTCGATTAGTTGAGAAGTCAACACATGCGAAGGATCTGGCACATGTCTCCTAAGTATCGACATGCGAAAAAATGTCATATAATCTGGATAATTCTAGCGGTTAGGCAAGTCTATAAGCTATCGTGCCAACCCGTTCTAAAATCTCGTATGGCCCGATATATCTCGGACTTAACTCTCATTTCTTCCTGAATCTCATTATGCCCTTTCACGGGAATATATGCAAAAACACATGATCCCCTCCACTTCAAATTCCAACTCTCGCCTACGCTTGTCAGTATAACTCTTTTGCCCACTCTAAGCAATCTTCAATCTTTCCTGAATCAACTTTACTTTGTCTGCTGTTATTTGGGCGATATTCAGCATCAACAATTTTCTTTCTCCCACTTTAGTTCAGTCTGTTGGACTGGAGTCTTGCATCCCTTTCATACAACACTTCATATGGTGTCATCTCGATTGCCGAATGGTAGCTATTATTATAGGTAAATTCCATCAACGTTAAATGATCATCCCAACTACCAAGAAATTTTAGAACACAATCCCTTGACATATCCTCCAATATTTGAATCGTATGCTCTGATTGGCTGCTAGTTTGAGAATGAAAAGCGGTACTGAATTTCAGTTTGGTACCCAGAGCAGTCTGGAGACTCGGCCAGAACTTCGAGGTAAATCTTGAATCTCTGTCCGATACTATGGAAACTAGCACAACACATAACCAAACAATTTCGTCAATATACAGTTAGGCATACTTATCCAGAGAGTACGTCGTCTTTACGGCCAAAAAATGAGCAGACTTAGTAAGCCTATCAACGATCATCCAGATGGAATTATGCCCCTTTTGAGTACAGGGTAAACCCGAAGCGAAATCCAACGTGATATGCTCCCATTTCCACTCTAGAAAAGGTAGAGGCTACAATAACCTACCAGGATGTTGTTGCTCGATCATGACTTGCTGATAAACGAGACACCTAGAAACAAATTTAGCGATTTTTTGTTTCATTCCATTCCACCAATAGTGTTCTCGCAGATCCCGATACATTTTGGTACTGCCTAGGTGTATTACGTATGTTGAGCTATGCGCTTCCTCTAAGATATCCTTCTTGAGATTGACGTCATCAAGCATACACAGTTTATTCCCTATCATCAAAGCCTCATCATTATCCCTAACACGATAATCAACTCTGTGACCATTTTTCACTTCATTTCGAATCTTCTCCAATTGGGCATCAACGTCGGTCTCAAAGTCAAAGTCGCAAACAACGCTGTAGTCAGACCAACCACCAATTGGACTCGCAAAAACCCCAACTCCGCATACAGATTAGTACGAACAACTTGAATATGTCCCACCCAACCTGTCGATTTCAAAAAGTTTCGAACTTCGATCATACTTTTTGATCTTTCCCATTGAACCACAGCTTTGACCTTCTTTGGATCCACCTAAATACCATGTCCTGAGATAACATGCCCCAAGAGTACGACTCTATCCAGCCAAAACTCACATTTATTGAATTTGGCATACAACTACTTCTCTCGCAAAGTTTGCAACACAATCTTGAGATGCTCCGCATACTCTTTTTTATTTTAGGAATAGATCAGTATATCATCAATGAACATGGTAATAAACCTATCTAGTTAAGGTTGGAAGATCTAATTCATCAAATCCATAAAAGCAACAGGGTATTCGTCAACCCGAATGGCATAACTCGAAATTCATAATGGCCATACCTTGTACGGAACATCATTTCTGCGACGTCGCTGTCTCGGACTTCCAATTGGTGATATCCTGATCGAAGATCTATTTTGGAAAACACCCTGGCCTTCTGCAGTTAGTCAAACAAGTCATCAATTCTACGCAATGGGTATTTATTACGAACTGTCACCGTATTCAACTGTCGATAATCGATACACATTCTCAACGTGCCATCCTTCTTCTTGACGAACAACATCGGGGCTCCCCACGGAGAAACACTAGGTCTGATAAACCTACTATCTAACAGATCTTGCAATTGCGTCTTTAATTCCTTCAACTCGGTAGGTGCCATACGGTAGGGTGAAATTGATATCGGAGCAGTTCTTGAAAGTAACTTGATGGTGACTTCCATCTCCCTATCCATTAGCAACCCTGACAATTCTTCTGGAAATACATCGGGAAAATCCCTGACCAATGGAATATCCGCCTCCTAAACTCCATTTTGACTAGTGTCAAATACATGCACAAGGTATCCTTGACATCCCTTCTTTAGTACTTCCTAACCTCCAGGATTGAAATAAAGTTGGCTGGGGTAATGATCATGTCCCCCGAAAATACCAACTCTGGCTCGCTTGAGACCCGAAAGATAACTTCCCTTTTTAAAACAAGCCATTGTGGTATGATAATTGGCTAGAAAATCTATACCTAGTATCAAATCAAAATTGTGACTACTCAGGGGTAATAGATCTACCAATATTTCTCTATCACCAAGTTGAAATGGACTGTCTTTATACGCACTATCTACCCACACGGACTCATTGTTCTCTACTTCCCATACAACATTCTCCATTAATTTCATTGTGTTTATTAATTCTACGTAACTTTTTGATCTGCCTGCCTGTCAACCTGGAACGTACTACTAAATTAAATCTTTTCTAGAATCGCCTACATCTTGTCTCTTCCGTTTTTACCAAATCAGGAGCAAATCGGAACTAAACATCGAATTTCAATTTCATACTACAAAATGGTCATCTTTTTCGGTTTCAATAATATGAATTCCCCCTCCAATAAAATTACAAGGTTTTCCCTTAGTATTGCCTAAAAGGCAGTTTTATACACACCCTTGGATGTTGTACGTTATGATAGAATCTATGTATATCAAATAGTTACACAAAGGGTTGGGTAGTTCTATAATATCAGTAAGGTATTGCTTAGCATTGGATGAATTAGGTATGCTCTATCACACTACTGGTTGAACAACTAAAACATTAAGGGCCACCGACAGTGAATCGCAATGTCAAATAATCCAAAGATGGTTACTTATCAGTTATAATTTAATATTTAAAATCATTAGCACCCCCACAATCGTAATCCATCCATCACCACTACCGATAGCACCACCCAATCCACCGACTAGTAGTATTACAATTTTGTCGCACCCACTAATGGCTGACAAGACAAATAACGATGCACGGTGCCAATGTACTATCTAATGCAATGCAATAACTATCACTCACATGTCGAAGCCACCTATCGACACCCTATCTCATGGTCCACCACTGGCTCGACAAACTAACATGTCTACAGAACCTATAACCCAAGCTTTGATACCATAAATGTCACACCCCACTCCGGGCACCCGTCACTTGAGGTCGGGCATGACATCGACTTGACATTACCCAACTCCTCCACAAATAACCCTCCATATATATATACCTACATACTCGCACTACTGTAAAAAAAAAATCCCAAAATATATATACCTAAATTCCCGTTGCAAAAAAAATTTGGGAATATACCGGTCCCAAATATTCACAACCAAAAACACAAAAATACCTAAACCTTCTACAGTTCACATCCGACCGACTTACCTCCAAAATGACACAACCTCCGGACTCTACCTAGTGCCAGTAATAAACCAACTCCTAGCCGCGGTACCTGAAACCAAATTTATTTTTATCTATGTATTGTCTTCATAAAAAAAAAAAATATTTAATGGATCAAGCGCAACTGTTAAATATCACCTTTCAAAATATAATATTTTATAGTCACATACCCGGTTGAAAATCTTGTTCTACTGCCACCAATGAAATGAAATACTATAAAGATAATACCGTACATCGCATACCATATTTGAAACCGATTTCCAACTGCCACCAATGTAAAGAAATAATGCATTTTAAAACACCCAATACAAATATTTAAAGTTAACGAATCCAAATATTTTAAATAAGCCAGTCCCAATACTTTAAATCAACCCATCCAAAGTATTTTAAACCAACCTGTCCAAACATTTCAACATAATATAAAATACTCCCCGTATCCTTTCCTACTAACCATAAGATCATATTTACCTCATGATCGGGAGTTACAACGGTATCGTACTACCCCGCTAGTTTTGCACTCCTGACGGGTCAAACCACCCAGCAGGACTTCGCCTTGCAGGTAATCCACATCTCACAGGACATATCTTCCTGACAATAAGAAAATCCACATCTCGTAGGTCATATCCTCCTGACAAGAAGAAAATCCACATCTCATAGGTCATATCCATCTAACGAGAAGAAAATTCACATCTTGTAGGTCATATCCGCCTAACGAGAAGAAAATCCACATTTCGTAGGTCCTATCCACCTAACGAGAAGAAACTATAGCATAGTCGGACCAAACATCACTCTCCACCTTGAAAACCGACTTGATCCATAAATCATTTTTTCACCTTTAAAATCAACTTGATCCAAAAATTATTTTCCCACCTTTAAAACCAACTTGATCCGAAAGTCATTTTCTACCTTTAAAACCAACTTGATCCATATAAGTTGCGAAATCGTCTATTTAAAATAGGTATATTTTTCTACAACTTATACCAAAATAAGATTTGTAAATGTACATAGAAGATAGTACACTCACCTCGATTTTTGTACTGTACGACTATCACTGTGCAAAACCTACTGGGACGTTGGTGCCTGCGAACGTAATAGCGATTGGGCCTAATTTAATACTTTATTTAAAATAATCCTACTATTCAATGCATGGCCCTAAAATGCAAAATTCCTCTTTTCCCGAATTTCGTTATGGAAAATTATTATTTCGTTCGTTTGTTCCGTTAATATTTAATATACACAATTATTAATATTAATGGTTACGAAATTATTATCCTAGTTGTGTAAATTTTAATGCTAATAATTTAATTTTTAACGAAAATAATAATCGACTAATTTTAACGAAAATAACAGTTAACGATTAAGATATTGACCAACGAAATCGTTACCTATTCCGAATCTTCTGTCAGCCGAGAGATTGATTTTTTTTTTTAATTTTTTTTACTTTTTTTTTTTTTTCCTATTTCCTTTTCTCTTTTCTGTTATGCTATTTCGGTTCTGGTTCCGCCAACCCCTCACTGCCGGTTTATCACCTGCTCCGATCCCCGGATCAGTGACCGAACATACACCCACGCTACCGAACGGTCACACACACACCCACAGCAGCTGCTCATCATCAACAACACACATATATGTTACCCAAGGAGCAAAACACATAGACAAACACCGCTCTATCAGCCGGCCAAACGACACCCACACCCCTACCTCCAGATGACAGAACAAAACACCCACACATCCACGACGAACTCCCACCGTTGGAAACCTCACAATCAACGATGAACAAAATATCACACCACCGACTACCACACCGTCGGACTGCACCACACCCACGCCGACCAAGCACCTCGCCGCTGACCCTCTTTGTTTTCTCTGTTTCTATTTGGATTCCACCGACACACATACATACTCATCCAATCATCCACACACCCACACAACAGCGACACACACCCACACACGAGGAACGATGACGACACATTCACACCCACGCCGGAAAAACTTGCGATGATCCAAACCCACCACCGTCGATCCTCTCTCTCTCTCTCTTCCTTGGTTTTTTTTTTTTTTTTTTTTTTTTTTTTTTTTTTTTTTAGGATTTTTTGATCTCAATTTGAATGGATAAGTATATATATGCATGACACTAGTGGATTTCCTTAATCTCCTACGTTGCCACGTCGATTGGATCTTTTTTTTTGTCCTACTTGCTCCTGACAGTATATGCATATATATACATATATATAGAGATATATATTAATTTTATTTTCCCAAATTACATTATCCTCCCCTAAATTTCTTTAGGTAATTATTTAAATCCCAAAGTTTAAAATGAATCTTTCTAAAATTGTGAATTGACTCCTAAATTTTTTATTTAAATTAGAAATTACCTATTCTACCCTGTTATTTTCTAAAAACTGTAAAATGCAACTAACATTATGCACATAAATTAGGGTGTTACAACCTCTTTTGACCAAACAATGGCGGGCGAAGCCTATTGGTTGTCGGAAGACATGGCGAAGTTTGATTTTCGGAGTTGGAATTCTTCAACAAGCTATCAAATCTTGGGGGATAGTTTCAACGTTTCAGCACCATGGATTGACACCTTAGACCAACATGTGGAGTCTTCCCCCACCCTGAAAGAAATGTTCGCTAAATTTATAGGGGAGACTCAGGCTTTCTGGAGAAAAACAAATGATCATCTTAGTGAGTATGAGCATCGTTTTGACAATATTAAGATGACCTACACTGAAATTGATGTGACTGTAAAGTCTCTTTAGACTCAAATCGATCAACTTATTTGCTTTATTAAGGCCGAGTCAGGAGTGGTGGCACTAAGAGACACACATGTCACATCAATATGTGAAAGCCACCAAGAGGAACATGATACGAGCGGGAGGAACATGATTCCATCACCGATCTATGACGATCACATCTATAAGGATCCAATGTGACTCACTTGTCCTTCACCACCTTTAACTTTGTTCATTCAAGCTTCCCAAGTACATGAGCCAGAGAAGAATCAAGTTGGGAGTCCATGCCAATTAATGCCATATTTCGCTGAGCTTGAGGGCATTCTTAATCAAGACTCGTATGTTGTGTTGTATGACACATACTATGTGCGGAAGTCACTCTTTGATGAGATCTTCTCCGTGTCAAGCCGAGTACATTAAACCAATCGCTTCTTGGGAGGTAAACCAAGTTTCAAAATAAATCAATCCATCACCACCGACTAAACTCAGAGGTGAGATTGTCTTGCCTACCAGGTATGTGTTCAAAACCCTCTTTGTTACTATAATGCATGCTATTTGTTGAGTTTGATGTTGGGTCACTATGGATACTGCCCGTTTTGAGTTTGGGGGGAATGTTGATATTTTGTATGCTTTCTAGTATAACGTCTTTTTGTTAGTTATGTAGTTTAAATTTAATTGTTGTTACATGTTGTGTTAGTTTAAGTTAAATTGTTTTCATACATGTTTGTGTAGTAAAAATGTGTTGACATTTGTAGTTATTGTGTGTTGAGTTTTGTAGTTCTTCTGAGCCATTTTCTGATGATGATATTATCCCCTAGTTGTTCTTCGAGGTTAAGGGTAATGCCCATTCATGTGGGTCCTATGTGTTTGACATCTCGTTTTGGTAAAAGTTATTGTGGATCGTAATTTGCACGAGCACGAAGACTCAATGTACTAGCAATCCAATTGATTTGACCCCAATTATTTAGTATCAAGTTGATGATAATTTAAGGGATTCTATAACCTGATTGGGGGAAACTCAAGGCAAAATCCTAGGCAAGGTAGTTCAGGAGATATAATTTAGGTAATCATTTTGAAAGCTTCAACTGTTAAAGCCTTCCATGCAAAATATCTTACCCCTCGTTACCCTATCGAAGCCAATTTGCCCTTTCAATTCTGAACACGTAACAAATACCCTGGTCAATTAAACGTTTTCAAAAGCTCTATTGCTGAACCTAAGACACAAATTGAGTTGAAATCAAGTTAGCAATTGTTTATGCTACTTGAAGTGAGCGGTTAGGTTTTTGGCAAACTTTTGATTGGTTTGGTATTCGACTACTCGCTTGTCATTTTTCTATCAGATTTTTTACACCTGTGAAATTGTACAAATCAAATAAGTTTGCGGGTGTGGTTTTAAAAAAACATATGTAAATATAGTTCTATTTTTGTTTGTTTTGACAAGTGAGTATGATGTTTTAAAATGCTAGTTCATAGTTAGTTTTAATTAATCTATGTTGGTATGAGAGTAATTGAGTGCCAAGCATATGCCTTGGGTATCATTGAGTTAATAATGTTCACCTATTTATGATATACCTTTGGCTAGTTCATAAAAACTGATCTAAGTTGTTTAGATCTTTTTGAATTGTTAGGCCTATATTAGTGGAGAGTAGAACCTAGTCTAGCATATGGATATCATATACTTTTATGGTTTAAGTCATGAGCTTTTCTGGTGAATAATCCAATTTGGTCTTTGGATGGTTGTATAATTGAGTTTTCGCACACACACTTGAGCAAGATCTAGAATGGTGTTTACCATTATTGAATATTGAAATTCTATAACACCACATGGTGCGGTATTATTTTTGAACTCGATATGATTGGGGGTCATTGAGGGAAAACATTTTGGTTGATTAGTTCAAATTCAAAACTCACACGTTGTTGTTTTTAGTTCGTTTGTGTCTTTCTTTTTTAATACTTGTGTTCATTATTTTATTGTAGTATTTTATTTTCTTTTGTTTTTGCTTGAGGACAAGCAAACATTTGAGTTTGGGAGTAGTTGATGAATGGTTTATTTACTAATAAATCAAGTATTCTTAGGTTCAAATATTTGTTTGTTTTCAAGTATTGTTGTTAGTTTAATATGTTTTTTTTTATTGTTTTATAGGTTTTTGAATAAATGGGGGACAAGATGAAAAATTGGTTCAGGTGCAGTAACTTCAAAGTCATTTTTTGCAATAATGTAATCCAATTTTGGAAAATCTCAAAACATGGAAGTTGTATATCAATGTCCTATATTTCCATAGGTTTTTGAATCATCTCAATCGGAGTTCATACGAGAAAGTTACGTCCAAACGAATAACCTGGTATCGGCAATACCTTGATCATCGCTGCAGCGACCAATTCCACCACTATAGCGATGGTTCCCATCACTATAGTGATGATCTAATAGTAAGTTATTTTCCTTTGATTGCTACAGTGATGCCCCCAATCGTTGCAGCAACCCGACACCATCTAACAAAGACATTTTCTTGATATTTTTGGATATTTTGCTCCCCAACTTAAAACCACTCATTCTCCCTCATACCTAGCACATTTTTTGGGACATTTTGAGAGATCCAAGATCAACCAATCTTGAGGAGAATAGAAATTAGGGAATAGGAAACAAGATCAAATTAGAAATCACAGACGTGAAACCATCCATTATTTAGATAACGACTATTCTCCCTTATTTTCTCTTTATATCCTAATTTTGGTTGGTTGTTTTGATGATATTTAGCTTGTTTGTAGTTGAATATGTGGTTATGGATATGTGATAAACATATGTTATTTAGGGGTTGATGTAATTCATGAAAACGTTGTTTGAATAAATCTATATTTTGTTAACGATTGTTCATCCATATTCGATTGTGTGTACCATTTTATTACTTCCATTACATGATTGTTATGATATTGAGGTTGGTTTGAGAATATGGGGTTTGGCACTCGGGAGAGGGAACCCTGGATTCAGACTAGGGTTTAAACACAACGCGACGTTCTAATATTTCAGAAGATTATTAGAAAGTGTGAAATCCGTGAGGTTGGGGCAAGACCTATGTGATTGCTTAGACACTATATAGGGATATCAGTGTTGACATGATACGTATATTCATTCACTTTACACTCGGGAGAAGTAGGGAGTTAGTTTTCAATACCTAGATTGTCGGATAGTTTGAATATTGTTAATGTAAACTAGACTAAATCAAATAAGTTTTAGTGAACGAAGTTAATTCCTAGATAATATATTCCCATAAACGTTATACTTAGTATTGTAGTATTATTAGTTATTAGTTTAGTTTTATATTTCAATAAAAAACCCAAAATTCAATCACCTATATAAAGTTCGGTTACGATAATCACGGTACTTAGCGACGATCTAATTCAATTCCTGTGGATACGACAACCCTTACTCTTCCATATACTATTAAAACTTGACCCCGTACACTTGCTATACAAGGAGTGACGAATAATTCCGCTACAAGTGTCTCAACACCTAGTGACTTGGGCCAACTAGAGTGAGATTATTACCCAAAGCTTGCTACATAGATTATATAGAAAGTATGGATCCCAATTCGTTGGAGTTAATAAAATATAAGAGAATCCTGTTAACACTACCAGAATAGAATAACATTTGTCAGTTGTCATTAACTAATATTTGTTTCTCCATCACTTCTATTATCCCTTCTCTAAGTTATCTCGAGAAGGACCATTCCTTTTGCCCCTGTTCGAGACAGAAGAAGTGAAACAAAGCCATTGATGAAACCTCAAGTAACATATAGGGCCTAGGTAATCTCTTTAACAATCTTAGAAAATATCAATATCAGATCTTAATGGACTTGAAACTAGACAACCTCGTTAACTAATAACTATGAATATTGATCTAAATTACTATTTAACTTATTTTCATCATAATTTAGATTAATCCAATGCAAAAATCACGACAATCATTAAGATGATTGAACGATTGAGTATGATTACCTGAGTATACTCTAGTCAAAATAATCTCGCATAAACGTGAATAGGGAAATATACATGACACTGATGGGTATACTACTTCATACATTAGAAATGAACTTGGGAAAATATGGGAAAGGAAAAGAAGAAGCCTTGCTAAATAAGCAATTCATTCGAACCCTCTCCCAGAACTCATCCGAAGTAATTTAATGCTCAAGCCAAATCAACAGTAATCCCTATTCTGAGCCAAATGTTCCCATTCTAGGAAATCCTGATCTTAACCAAGTGAAACCCATAATAACCCTCTTTTATTCATATCCAAACCTTCCCATATTACCACCAAATCCCATAGACCGTTCGAAGAAAAGTCTTGATCTGGATTTCAATTACAATGCAAGAATAAGCAAAGTAGCATCAATCAACTTTCCGCATGAGGGGTGACATGGAAGTAACCAAGGAAGATGGCTAATAGTAAAAGGGGTACCTAGCGCAAACATTCTAGGAAATGTTCAATGAGAAAACTAGCATCTCAAGATAGATGATGCATTCCCTAAGAAAATATTCCAGATTGGGCATCATAAAGTAAGTTAGTATCAAAGTGCTACACAGGCACTATGCATCATGTATCACTTAGACATGCATAACCTTTAATACACATGAGGAAACTTAGGTTTCATACCAAAAAAAATAAATAAATAAATAAACAGTATGGAACCTTACATATGATTTATATATCCATGGATCATCAACGATATGACACTTGCACCTATACACCTCATTCGGAAGATCTAGTAGGTTAGCAGGCAATACTCAGATAGGTAATCTGGTCAAGTAACCTCACTATGTCACAATACCATTGGTAGTCCATGATAATGGTTTTCAACCAAATTAGGTTTAGACAAGGAATCTACCTCACATAAAGTGCATCTTGATAGTAAACCTTACTCTTTCCTAAAGAATTTCAATGTGTAGTAGAGCATCATTAGAAAGTCAGCCTCACTAGGATCTAGCATGACTTTCTTCGAATTGATCAAGTCTATAGTCGTACTAAACATCTAGTTGACGAAAATCAAACAACATAGTTTAAATATTTAAATACACTAACTAATCAAAGTTAACGATCGATTTTACCAAGCTAAGGCTTAGACAAAAAATTTAGCAAGACGAAATCGATTTAACTTCATAATCCTATAGATAATCAGTCTCATCCCCAACCCGTAGACTAAGGCATATTTTACACTATTAATAATCACAAATCCCACAATAGGAAGTGTCAAATTAGATTTCCCAACGGAACTTATTTAGTTACTGCCCCAGTCTACGTCTGAGGTACAGTTCACCCTATCCATATTTTCCTGATAGAAACAACATTCATTTCATATCATGACGTAAAATGTAGTCCTAAAATCATAATGAACTTAATTAAATTCATTAAACTAAAAGATGTAGGAACTACATGTCAGCTTGATTCATGACGAAGTTCGGGATACGTAGAAAACCCTTGTGCATTCGTTTGACAATTTAAAGAGTAGGAACTACATGTCAACCTCATTCCCAGCAGTGTCTAATATACGTAGGAAACATTTGTGGGTTTAGTTAACAACTTGAGGATCATGAACTACGTGTCAACCTGATTTCCAGCGAAGCCTAGGATATTTAGGAAGCCTTTGTAGGTTCAATTGACAAAGTAAAGATGATGAACTATATTCGACCTGATTATCGACAAGCCCAGGATGCGTAGGAAACCTTTTTAAGGTACGACTGTTAACATTAAAATCCCTTATCCAATTAAGGATGAACTACATTCTGACCTGATTATCAGTTATCGGAGATACATAGGTAACCCATAATATGGGTTTGGTCATTATTTGACAAAATTCCTTCACCTGTTGGGGTTTAATCATAACATTAAATATTTAAAAATCCGCACAGAGTCGCTCAATAATAAAAATCCTGTAGTCAATCAGGATTGAACCATATTAAATATAACAATTACCTATCAAATCAAGTTTTGATCATATCAACTTTAATCAATCAAGGAAGAATTAGAAGCAATACCAGTCTTTGGTGATAAAAGCAATACATGTCTTTTGGTGAGAGAAGTAATATCTATCTTTTGTGATAGAAGCAATACCTGTCTTTAGTGATATGAGCAATACCTATCTTAGGTGATAAAAGCAATACCTACCTTCGGTGATCGAAGCAATACTTATTGTTAGTGATAGGAGCAATATTTGTCTTTGGTGATACTTATCTTTAGTGATAGGAGAATTACCTATCTTAGTTTATAGAAGCAATACATGTTTTTGGTGGTAGAAGCGATACATATCTTAGCTAATAGAAGCAATATATAACTTCAGTGATAGGAGCAATGCCTATTTTTGGTGATAGAAACAATACTAGTCTTAGGTGATAGAAGCAATACTTGTCTTTGGTGATAGAAGCAATACCTATCTTCATTGATTAAAGAAATTTGTATCTTAGGTGATAGTAGCGATACCTCTCTTAGAGGATATAAGCAATACCTATCTTTGGTGATAGAAGCAATACCTATCTTTGGTGGTAGAGGAAAATGCCTATCTTTTGTAATAGAGAGTAATACCTATATTTGGTGATAGAGGAAAATATCTATCTTTGGTGATAGAGTGAAGTGCCTATTTTTGGTTATAGAGATAAATACCTATCTTTGGTGATAAAAATAAATGCATATGAGAAATGCCTACCTTTGGTGGTTAAAGAAATGCCTGTCTTTGATAATTAAAAGAAAAAATACTTATCTCGGGTGATAGAAAGAGAGCATGCCTATCTCTCATGATAGCAGAGAAATATACCTATATTCGATGACTAAATTGAAGCATTCCAATTTCTCGTGATGGAAGTAAAAGAGTCATGTCTCTAGTAGCTGAAGTAATGATTCCCCGATGACGAGTACGAAATGTTCTTGTCTCTAGTGGAAGAAGCAAAACCCTCCAATATTTGTTGATGAAAGCAAATGTTCCTATCTCTGGTGGCAGAAGAAAGGACTCTTTGATGACAAAATGTTAAGAATCCCTGTCTCTGATGGTGGCAACAAAGACGGCTCATCGAGGAGAGTGAACTAGACTCTCTCTCACCAAATCACAGTAAGCATTTAAATACTTGTCTTTTACATTTGATGTCTAGAAAAACAAAATATCGATGACTCCTTCTTTGTCATTATGAGTAAACTCGTATAACAAAGAAGGGTAGCTATAGACACCGCATTTTGTCTCGCCCAGTCGATGTTGAATCAAGTACAATTTTAGATAAAATTTAAACTTAGTTTTAAAGGGAATGAATTTAAACCTAATATCACATTGTATAATATACAAAAACATAAGAAAAACACGAAAACTATTAAATTTGACGAAATCCAGTTAATTAAAATTTTCGGGTCAACCTAAAAAATCCCATGATATAAGAGGGTCTAAAATGAATTTATTAAACTTTTATTTTCATTAAATCATATTTTGTGTAAATAAAAATTAGCCACTACCCTTAAATTATAGGATATTTTAAACAAACTACTCTAGTTACCTACCCTGGCCATGAAACATTTGTCATCACTGAATTTCGTTGGCTTAACACAAAAAACATTTATTTCATTTATGAATATTACATCAAATACCACCAATAAACAATCAAAGATACCATAATCAAGATTTGGAAATGTTATGACAAGCCCTAAATCAGTAAGGTGATTAAGGACTTGGGCTTGGTTTGGATTTACACTAAAACCAAGTTGTCATGACAAACCACTCTAGGACCATTGAATTAAAGGCCAAACCATCATTAAATACCCGCAAAGGGATCCTTTAAAATAACAAAGAACATTCCAATAAGTTGCGTACAAGTATCTAAGGAAAGGAAGCCAAGACACTTAGATTGTGACCAACCATTATCGAAAGTAAACCGTTACAGTTCACAACCTAAATTAGGAATCTAATGAGAATTAAATTCCCATTTAATCAATCATTAAATGCCTTGGATTACATGTATAGGACATATTCCAGATATCTAGATATTTTGATCAAAATATCTTAGAGTTAATTGAAAAACCTTGAAATGTGACTACACGTTAATGAAACCAAACCAAATTGGTTTGCCACCTAGCCAATGCATTAAATGTACAAACCATCAAGAATTAAATGTTTAAGTATGACATGGAAAGGTTTGATACATTGAACATAAATATTTTCACCAAAATATCTAGGGTTAACTAGGAAACTTGAAAACCAACCAACGGTTACACGGCAAGTTAACCTGATTCGATTCGAATCCAACCAAAGGAGTTCTCATGAAGTAATGTCTCATCATGGAGCAATAAATTCAAAAGGCAGTTCAAGACTAGGTACAATTCACATTGAAAACATTAATGACACCTAAACCAAAATAGTAAAACTAACTGGTATTGAGCCCATAAAACAAACCAGAAGTGTCACATCAAACCATTAATGTACCCATGTTCAACCTATATGATTAGAGAAGAGGTAATGATTGGTAATGATTTCCAATCATTAGTAATGATTGTCTATCATTACCAAATCTAGGAAAAGATTTGGTAAGATTACCAAATCTAATTGAATATTTTCTTGCACCTAAAATTTATTCAATGATGAACAAAACTAGAAAGAAAAACCAAGTCCCCTACGCCAAAAAACTACATAAGGAATATGCTGGGTATGTCTACCCATTGATGAATGTGCAAGCATCCCAAACATATAAATAAGGGGCCTGTTTTCATGAATTTCAAGACTTGAAGGGCTAGCTCCTCTCTCTCTAAACTAGATCAACTCTCTCAGGTCCTAGGCCTCTCAAGCAATTCTATTGAATAACACATCATTATTCTACTAAAATCTGGTCCCGGAGGGTGTTCTTGAGGTTGTTGGAGTAAGAACTCAAGAGCAAGACGGTCATCGATCAATACCAAGCCAAGAGGAGCAAGGCATAAAGAGAGATAGCTACTTAGGGAAGACCACTTACCATAATTAGGGTGTTCTTGAGGTTCTTGGAGAAATAACTCAAGATATCGATGATGATCGATCTAATTCCAACCAAGAAGATCAAGAAGAAGAAGGAGGTTATTTTTCAAGGAAATACTACTCCCCTAAACTAGGTATGCACCTTAAGATTCCTTGATCTAGTCTTGAATTTCATATTTCATGCTTGTACATTTCATAATCATGTAGTTCATACACTTTATTTTCAATTATATAACTCCCATAGCCCATAATCAACCAAAGAACAGTTAACTATTGTTATAATCCAAACTATGTCCAAATCATACAAAACTATCTTAAAAACATCAAGGATATCCCTGAACATGTTAAGGACATGTGAGGACCCAAATCATCTGAGAACATGTTAAGAACATGTGAAGATTCGAACAAAATATCTATCACACCATGAGTTATGCATAGTCTCCACGATTATCTCAAGAACATTTTAAACCAACTCTTTACTAACTGTTAATCTAACTATATAATGTTAATAAACCTTTCCAATTTTCTTAGTTACAACTAGGACTGGCATAAATATATGATATTTCTTTTAAATGCCAACTAACATACTCACACAATAACACTAGCCCAAAACAAAAGAGTTCAGTTAAGGTGTTGTTGAAAAAATCAAAGAGGTCATGCCCATATAGTGTTGTGGTTCATGTTGTTCACAAAAAATAATAAATCAAAACCAACTAAACCTAACCAATCTTTGAACTAAAACACGAATGAACTACGTGTTGACCGGATCTTTGGTTACCATCCAAAGTATGTAAGCATCCCATAAGGGTTCAGTCATACCTTTAATAACATAAACCATATCCTTTAACCTAATATGAATGAAATACATAAAGACCTGATTCTCATTATTCCGTGATGTCAAGGTTCGGTCGCATATCCGAAGGAATTAATATTAGTTTGCATTACATAAAGCTTGCATATTTATATTCTTGTCCCTAATAAACTGCTATTGGATTGTCCTTTTATTATGTTAAAAACACAAAAATATTTTCATTTCTAGTTGTAGTTGCATAGTAGATAACATTACTATTTACATCATGATAAAATACATAAAAAAAAAAAGGGAAAACTTTTAAAAAAGGAAATTATTTTAATTAATAAAATCAAAGAAAGTTACTCAGGTAATATTTAATGATGAATATTCATTTAGACTAAGGTACAATTTATGGATGGGTGGCTTGGGGTGCATAAAACCTTTCTCAAGCATAACCAACCCCCGAACTTTATGAATATCTCTGGTACATAGGTGGCAACTCCGTTTTAACATAAAATCTTGGTCCAAGAAGTTTTTTAAAACCGACACCCTGAAAATCCTTTGAAAACCCATTTTCAAAATGAAATGATTTGGACGACTTAGAAAGAGAGGATTAAAACTTATTTTCTCTTTTTTCTGATCTCTACTTCTTCCGATATCAAAATCCAGGGTGCGTTAAAAGACATCTGACATCTTGGAGGTACCAATCTCGAAGAATTTTGACCCAACAATATTGGAGAAACACGATGGAAAGACAGACCCAATCAACCATATTTACTAGTTCAGACAAGTTATGGTGCTTTATGGAACAGGCAACTGTAGACACAACATTTTGTCCCGCCCGGTCCATGTCGAATCAAGTACAAGTTCAGATAAAATTTAAAATTAGGTTTAAGGGAAATGAATTTATAGCTTGGATCACAATATATAATAGATAAAAATAACAAATAAACATGAGAAACAAAAAAATATATATTAAATTTGACTGAATTCAACTAAGTAAAAGTTTCGGGTTAACGTCAAAACTTCTATAATTTAAGGTGGTCTAAAATGACATTATTAAAGGTGTATTTTATTTAAATAACCTTTAGTATGAATAAAAATTATCCATTACCATTTGATTATAGGATATTTTAACATTTTTTCTTGGTTACCTACCCTGACCCTGAAACATTTACTATCATTGGATTTTCTCTATTTAACACTAAAAAACATTATTCCAATTAAGTATATTACATAAAATACTACCAATGTACAATCCAAAATACCATGATAAAGGCTTTAAAAATTCCTAACAAGCCCTAAATCACCAAGGTGACTAAGGATTTGGGTTTGGTTTGCATTTACACAAATTCAAGTTGTTTTGACATAACCATGAAAGCCCAATGAATCAAGGGCCCAAACCATCATTAAATGTCCCACAAGGTATCTTTGAAATAACCAAGAAACCCCCTACATATTTTCCAAAAAAAATATCTAAAGGAAAAAACTAAGACAATTAGGAGGAAACCAATCGTTATCGAAACTAAACCGATTTGGTTCGCCATATAGTCAGGCATTTAATGTGCATTAAACTCCCGTCCCATAAAACATTAAATGTTTGGGATGACATGGATAGGAAATATTCAATGGATGTGCATATTTTGATCAAAATATATTAGGTTTTTCTGAAATCCCAAAAATGTGACTACCCGTTATCGACACCAAACCAATCCAGTTTTCCAACTAGAAAAAGTATTTACTCCATATCGCATCAATAATTTATTTCTTGGGATAACATGGAACGGGTGGATGCAATGAATCAAGATATTTTGCTCAAAATATCTTAGGGTTAACTAGAAACCTTGAAATCCAACTATCGATTATAAGGCAAACTAACCTGATTCAATCCAAAATGAACTGGATGAGTGCTTACCGAGTCATGATTCATCATTAGTCTTTAAATTCAAAATGACTCATTGAGACAAAAATACAATGCACCTTGGAATCATTAATGGCACTTTGGAATCACTTCATGCCATTAATGCACCCATGTGCAACCAATCATGTTCAATGGAGTGTTATCAATAATGATTTCCAATTAACATAAAATCTAGGAAAATATTTGGTAATCATTACCAAATCATTGAGAATCTTCCACGATCCCTAAAATTCATCCAAAGTTGATCAAAACCATGGAAAGATAGCATGTCCCCCAAGCCAAAGAGTCCCTAAGGAAGGGACTCAAATGTCTTGTTCATGGCTGATTGTGCAAGCCTTTGGCCTATAAATAGAGGTTCCCTGTTTTCATAATTCACAAGACTTGAAACCCTAGCTTCTATCTCTAAGCCAGAGCAACTCTCTTGGGTGTTAGTATTCTCAAGCATTTCTCTTGAATAACATACTATTATTCTGCTGAAGTTTGGTCTTAGAGGGTGTTCTTAAGGTCCTCAAAAAAATAATTCAAGAAGTTGACGTTGATTGATCCAGTTCAAGCCAAGAAGATCATAGAAGGATAAGAAGGTATATGTCTAGGGAAAGACCACTCTCCAAAACTAGGCAAGTGTCTTGAACAAACTCCAATATTGTCTTATATTCATGTATTATGCTTGTACATAGTAGAATCATGTAGTATATAGGCTATAATTTCATGTATATAACACATACAAACCATAATAAACCAAATAACATTTAATTTTTTATCATAATCATCAAACCATGTCCAAATCATACAAAATCATCTCAAGAACATCAAGAATATCTGAGAATATATTAAGAACATGTGAGGACCAAAATCATCCACGAATATGTTAAGAACATGTGAGGATTCAAACAAAACAACTATCACACCATGAGTTGTGCATAGTCTCTACGATACTCTTAAGAACACTTCAAAACGACTATTTAGTAACTGTTGATACTAAGTTTACATAAATATTAATAATCAATTTACTTTATGCTAATTATCAATATCACAGCCTACACTAAGTTTTCAGGTTAGTGAACTGGCACCTATATATATACACTGACATACCTTTGTGGCTAAAAACTCGGGATAAAGGGAGGGCCTCGATTTTTTCTGGGATACGTGTGATTATTCTTCAGAAACCTTCTCGTTTTTCTAAGTTATGAGTAAGACTGGAATAAGTATATGGTATTTCATTTTCTTTTTAACTACAACTCAAAATCGAATACTAACTTGTCTAGGCAAAAGAATTTGATTAAGGTATTCTTGATCAAATGAAAGAGGCTATGTAGATATGATGTTGTGATTCATGTATTGTTTAATAACTAAAATCAACTTAAAACGAATCACCTTACACCAATGAACTACGTGATGACCTTATTCTCATTAATATAAGATACGTAGGCAACCCATGAACGGGTTCGGTTACATATCCGAATAATTAGTTTGCATGTTAGAACTACATGTGAACCTTATTCTATGTGAAAACAGGGATTGATATAAGGTTCGATCTCTTTAAAATTACAAAAGCATTTCATTTAGTATAGCTCGCATGTTGGAACTACAAATCAACCTGATTCCCTATGCAAATAGGGATACGTAGGAAGCCTTTATTAGGTTCGATCGATTATATTTTTGTTTCTTACAAACTGCTATTGGGTTGTTGTTGCCTATAAATAGTGTAATATAATTTAGTTTACTGTTTTTCATTATGTAAAAAAATACAAAAATATTTTCCATTTCAATCTACTTTAGTTGTAGTTTCATGTAGATAGTTAAACCATTTAATGCATTAATCATGTCAAAATACATAATAAAAAATAAATAAATAAATAAATAAAAAATAAAATAAAATAAAAAAATAGAAATACCTTAAAAAAGGGAATTGTTTTTTTGTTAATGTAAATCATAGAAAATTACTCAGATGCTATTTAACAGTGAATATTTATTTAGACCAAGGTACCGTTTATCGATGGGTGTCTTGGGGTGCAGAAGACCTTCCCCGAGCATAATCAACCCTCGAGCTTAAAGAATATCTCTAGTACATAAACCTTTATGAAGTCAAAACATGGACCATTTCAAAGTAAAATTAATTTCTAAAACTCCCGGTAACCTAGCACACTATTTAACCCTATTCTAGATGGCGACTCCGTTTTCAACATAAAATCCCGATCTAGAAGTTTTTCAAAACCTATGCCTAAAAAATCCCTTGAAAAAATATTTTCAAAATGAACAAATTTGGACAACTTAGAGATGGAGGAATAAAACTTGTTTCCTTTTCTTCTCGTTTCTCAACTTCTTCTGCTATCGAAATCTGGGGTGCGTCAGTTGGTGACTCCACTGCGGACTTATTAGAGGGTCAAGCCGAGTTGGAGTCTAAATTAATATTCACAGTTAATTAAGACCCAAGAAATACATCTTTTATTTTTAAGAGTAAGTAATTCCATTCTAAAAAATATTAAATAGTAATAAATACTAATGATAATAAATAATAAAGTAAATAAAAATAATAATAAAATAAATAATAATAATAATAATGATGTTAATAATAATAATAATAATAAAAATAAATAAATAAATAATAAAACTAAAAGAAAATTGAAGATAAAATTTATTTTTGTACTAGCACGCATATTTACTATTTTTATTTTACTGTTATTTATATTTATCTTTCAATACTTCATTTAAGTTACTATCTATAAATTATTGCATTTTATTTTCGTACACTCAATCCAATGCACGAGCACTTCCTATTGCATTGCATATCATGATGAAAACCCAAGCCGTAACCCACTTAGGGATAGAGAGGCTGGTAGTAGGGGCTAAAGTCAGCATGGTCATGATGTTGATCTAAGCCCCGAAAATTGTTAGGATAGAAAGAGGAATTAATGGAAGTGAGGCTGGGTGGGTTTCTCTCCCGGGATCCAATGACGGTTGTTCCCGTGGGGAAGACGCCGAAGGTTTGAAGGTCTAGAGCCGAACTTTTTAGGATGCATTAAAAGAAAATCCATAACCTCATATAGTGAGCCAAGGATAGGAAATAACCAAAACCTTGTTCTACTTAGGACACTTATTTTAGAGAGAGGTTTTGTTTTCATTTTCTGTACAGTTATTTACATAATTGTAATACTAGGTCGACATAATAAAATTTCCAGGATAAATAGTGTCATAATAAACGATGTAAGAATTATTGTTCTATCCCACGCATTTCTAGCATGCTCAGCTTCTAAAAAATGATTTCCAAAATCAGAATACGGAGCAAGTTGCAGGAGAGAGCAAGAATCATTTCTTTACCTAATACAATAAACCCCCAAGTACAATCATTAAATCATAAATGACCGTTTCATCCATGATAATGTACTTAAAGCTTACTCTAATAAAATCTCAAATACATTTACCTTTAAATAATGCACGAAAATTCCACCTTGATAAGTTAGAAATAATTAGCCTTTGCAAAACAAAATTGCCTAAAGTTCGTCCGCTAAGACAACATGAAAGAATCTACTTTGATCATGAAAAATATCACCGATCATACCAAGGCATAGGACAGTGTCATTAAGTGGTTGAATCAAGACTGTACAATTCAATAATAAAAAAGACCTCAGGTCACATTTCCCTTGGAGATACATGTTACGTCCTAAGCGTAGTGTCCTTTCTCATAAAGCATATGTTGTAGGAATTATGAATCAGAGGGAATACATTTAGTTTAGGTTCAAAATGCCTCGGTTAAAATCTTTTTCAATAAGAGGCCAGTTAAGGTTCACTAATTAGATTGTCAAATTCACCCTCATTAGGTATTAGGAACTCAAAGGTGTATTAGACTCTTCCTCAAGTCCTACGAATGACAATCCATCTTTTGAGGAAGAAAAACGATAGTTTTGCCATTAGGTCTTCGGAGAAAGCATCTATGTTTGAGGAGAAAATATGGCAATCCTGTCATTAAGTCTTAGGAGAAATGATCAAATTCTATCATTAGGTCCTAAGAGCAGTAATCTGTTCCTGAGGAAGAAAAAGACAAGCATTTCATTTAGTCTAGGATCAATGATCCATTTACAAGGAATAAAATTATGTTCTTAAGCCATAAGAAAAGTGATCCATTGTCTTGAGGATGAAAAAGTATAATTCTTTCATTAAAACAATGATCCATGTTTTGAGGAAGAAAGGGACAAGTCTGTCATTTAGTTCTAAGAGTAATGATCCATTTTTAGAAGCCTGTCATTTAGTTCTAAGATCAAATAATCTATGTTTTAAGGGTGAAGGGGTTAATTTTGCAATAATCCTATAAGATTGTATCTTTTAATTTTAGGTCAATCCAAAACTTTTGAGTTACCCATGGTCCTACAAAACCAAGTCCAAGCCAAGGTCTCTAACTAGAACACATCTAAGAATTGCCTGCTAGAGCTACATTTCCGTAAGCACAAACATAATTATACAGGTAGATACACTCACACATAGTCAAGAATATAACCATACATAAAGATATATATTTTTGCATCCTTAAAAGTTCATTAATAGAGGTCTAGGTTATTAATCAATTAATAATAGAAAATTTTGCTTTAGTTGAATTTTGCTAAAAGAGAATCGAGATCCGCTTGCAAGATCATAAAATGGACCTAATCCCTCTCTCTGTTAGAAGTACTCAAGATAACTCCAAAATTTTGACGATGCAACAAAACATTACCTCCATGAAACAAATGCTGAGCCAAATGAACCCAACCTCTCTATTCGAAGAGGATGACTAATTGCCGTCACCTAAAAATACTCTTAGCATGATAAATTGTTGGGACAAATTACGAATCAAGAGGCCCCCTCATGGAAAATGGATTCTTACTAAAAATCACAATAGCCTTGCTAAATTGGAATATATCGTTTGTGCCACCACCGCAAGTCAATACCTGACCAACTAGGAGAAGATCCTTGAACCTAAGGAAAACTCTGTCTGGAAAATATTCCAAGATATGGAAGTAAATGGACTACAGGAACCAATCTATTAATGAGATCCAATAGATGATCTGGACCCTTATCTACCCGAAGCACCAACCTTTCATTTCATCTCTGTATCAAAGTAGTTCTCCTTAAAATTGATTCAACTATAAACTCCAATACAATTGCCTCATCAAATATTCATGCCTACCCAAACACCTAAAGAGAGGACACAATTTACCTCATTCCCTGTTATACTCTCTCAAATCTACCGCTACTATTTCAAAAATAAGTTGTTAGTAGCTATTCCCCCTAACAAATGAAACCCTCAGGATTTGAGGTTTAACCCTTGCACTTTCTATCAATACCACTTTGGAGGGACTGGTCATCACACTAATCAGTGCCCAAACCTCAAGAACTGTATTGAGGATCACATCCAAATAGGGATCATTAGTATCTCCAGGAAAAAATCTAACCATTAAAGAATATGGGTTGAAACATCTATATCTTGGTTTCCTTTAGTTTCTTAAGTACTTTCTAATAAACCAAGTATTATCTTATATTCCTATGTACTAGATCTAGAAAATCACTAAATTCAAACTTATTTTATCTAAGGTCGACTCAAGCTTTCATACGCTATTTTTCATAAATTAATTTGTTTGTCATAATTCATACACAACGAATAATCAAAATAATGATAACATAATTTCAATAGTAAATTAGACTATCATCCAAAGGAAAAGATTAAAAAAAATGTCTTGTTTCAACCAAACGATGGTGATATATTAACAAAAAATATGGGAACGTTAGAAGGAAAACATAAGAGCTTTGATGTGCAATTGTTACATATGTCCCAAGATGGGGGTTATGAAGAAACCAAGAAGAGTTGTGACCAACATACATATCAAGAACACTTTGGTTGACCCTTAAAAAGAAGAGCGTAATCGTAGAACCAAACCGCGCCTTAAGAAAATTCTTAAGAGGGGGGCCGGTAATCATAAACTCTTCTCAAGGGAAAATCAAGTATCCAAGATAGTTTTCCATGATAGATTGGAGGATTCTATCAAAGAAATCCTTAGAAACGTGCCATACCTATCCTTACCTAAAGTTCCCAAAAGGAGTTAGGTAGGTAACTAGAAGAATCATTCAGAAAGGAATCAAATTGGAAGAAGAGAAGAAGACCTCCTGAACTGGAATAATGGAGGAAATATCTAGAAGATTTATGACGTGAATGATGAATGGATAATATCCTGGAACCCAACCCCTCCAAATGAAAAGTTCTTTAAAGGTCAGGAAAATTAACAAAAGAAGATAGTCTAATATAAACTAGGATTTTACTCCAACAATAACTAATCCAGAAGCATGTGGAAACCTACTGAAAATAAAAGGTAGGATGAACCTTGTAAGATTAAAAACAATCAATAATAGAAGAAGGCAACACAATAGTAACTTGTAATGGAAGTAGCCAGGATAAGGGTAAAATCAACGAAGACCTCGAGACTGACTCAAAATACCGTAATTCCATAAAAATGTAAAAATCTTGAAAGTACGTGTTAAGAATAATAATGAAATCAAGACCGATCTTAGAAAGTTTTAAACACTGAGCGGTCACACGAAAGCAATTAGGTAAGTCACGTTATCTATACAATCTGAGTATTAAGTTGTAAGGGTCTCTTAACACCTAGTGACTTGGGCCAATTGCACCGAGATGACTACCCAAAGTTCTCTACATGGATTATATAGGAAGTATGAATCCTTACTTACTAGAGTGATAAAAAAAGAAAATAGAATAAAAATAATTCTTTCGACACTACTAGGATAAAACAACATTTGTTAGTCGTTATTAACTAACACATATTTTCTCTATCACTTTCTTTCTCCCTCCTCTAAGTCATCTCGGGAAAGCCCATTCTGTTTGCCCTCAATTCAAGATAGACGAAATGAAGTAGAGCCATCGAAAAAAATTGGGGTAGCATACGGGGCATAGGTAATCCAAATAACAATCTCAGAAGTTGTGTTGATAACAAACCTTACTCATTCCCAAGAAGTATCGAAGTATTAGTAGAGTTTTATCAGAAATTCGACCTCACAATGATCTAACTTGACCTTTCTAGAGTTGAGCATGTCCTAGAGTCATTCAAAGTACTCTAAGCACTACACCTCCCATAAAAAAAATCAAAACAATATAACTCAAAGACATAATTAGACTACTAAGCAACAATAAAGATCAATCTTAAACTAGTTGCGCTTAGGCAAAGAAGGTTTATCGATTAGACTAGGGCAAGATTGCTGCCAACAAATGTAGCTATCTTTACCTGCGCTAGGTGCGATTCTTAAAATCGTCTCGCCCCGGAACTACGTTCGACCCGATCCTTGGTAGATCACTAAGGTACGTAGGAAACCCAAGTAGGTTCTATCGAAATGAAAAAAATGAGAGGTATTATGTTTGCGACAATCTTTCAGCCCTATACCAAGGTACCACTCTGAAATAATCCTTTGACTCTCCTGAGGAAATATATCTTCCCTCCCCTTGTTTACCAAATAATAGAGGCCAAAGCTAGAACTACACTTGACCTGATCCTTAGCTTCTGCCGAGGTACGCCAGAAACCTATTGATGCTCGGTCACCCAACCATATAAACCCCAACCATGGACTAGAGCGCATTCTCACAGTTTCCATCATCGTACATACACTAGAACTGATAAAGTCCGTTATACGCTATCCACTAAGTGGTAGGGTCTAAGTTCACATTATCAGTCCCTATTAAAGGTTGCTAAGGGTTAAAAAGGACAAACAAATATAGAGAAATGAGTCATTAAATTTTGGTTTCTTTAAGAAAGTTTTTAGGTTCATCTAAAGACAACAATTCTAAATTTGGGTTGAAAAATTAAGAATTCAAATAGTAATTTAGAATTATTTAGGATTAGAAGGAACAAAGGTCGTAAATTATAAAAAATCTACCAAATCTACATAGCGAACTATTACTTCCATGACTAACATCTATGGAACGATAGTAAAAAAAAATAGACGCATAATGGGAATGGGAGAGCCAAGAAGCATACTGTCCAACCTAATATGGTTCAAGAATTCACATCATATCCAACCTTAGTTGGTCGGAGAAGTAGACAATCCATACTTACCTTACACGGGCCGATGAAGTACATCTTGTCTAACCTTGAGTGGTAGAAGAAGAATACCTATTGTCTTACATTAACTGGTCAAATAATCTACATACCATCCTAGATAGCGATTTCAACATAATATCCTAACTTAAATAATTTAAGATACTACACTACAATCCTACCTAAGCATCCGCGATTCTGCCATACCATCCTACCTTAAGTGGTCAAAGGTTTTACCATACCATCATACCTTTGTGGTAACTCTTGATTTATATTAACCAATAGTCAATTTCGAGACATGTTTGGTACACCTGCATTCATTAACCAAATCAACACTACAACACCTCAAATTCCAATAATACCCCAAATAAATGAACAATACATCAATAGCCTTATTAAATACTATCGTATGATCCAAATTCATGAAAAGGCCGTAGAATCGGAAAAACCATTAGGCACCATAGAATAATTTGTTTTTGATTGCGCGATAAGTGTGGTACAAATTGTGGTTACCATAAGGATAGACCTTTTGACAAGTGAAGAATATCATCAACAAATGAAGATTTTCCAACTTCCAAAGAAAGAAGCCAATGTACACTATTCAGGAGACAAGACCAATGAATGGAGACAGGGATTCATTTTCTTCTAATAATACTGTAACTATAAAAAATGTATAAAATAGACACAAGTTCCCTATATACTGACATTCAAAGCAAAACTTTTATAGCAAAAGGGACTAAATGGAACTGAGGAGGTTTACGATTCAATTCTAACAAACAATCTGTAAGCCTTGATGATACAGGTAAATCCATTTTTATAAATTCATGTCTAGATATTATAAACAATTAGATAGACCATATATTGCACCAATGGGAAAACTCCTAAGATATTAACTTCATATTTTCAAGAAAATATAATGACTAACTCGTTAGTAAGCGTATTCAAGGATTTAAATCAATAAAATCTCGAATTCATTTTTTGTCACCTTCGACAAATAGCGAAACAAACCGAGTAAGTTTCTCAATCCAGTAGCTAATCAATCTCCTCCCAAGCCCGTAGGTTGTGGAATATTTTACACTGCCAATAATCATGAATTACATGATAGGAAGTGTCATATTAGATTCCACAACGGAACTTTTCCAATCATTGCCCAGTCTAAGACTAGCGCACATTTCATCCTATCCATGTTTTCCTGATGGAAACCGTGTTCATTTCGTCTCATGACTTGAAATGAAGTCCTTAAATCGTAATGAATTTAATTAAATTCAACCTAAGGTAAAGAATTGCGCATCAACCTAATTCTTCGCAAAGTTTGGGATATGTAGGAAACCCTTATGGGTTCGATTGGAAACTTAAGGGCAAGGAACGACGTGTTGGCTTGATTCCCGACGAAGTCTGACATACATAGAAAGCACTTGTGGGTTCGGTTGACAACTTAAAAACGAGGAATTGCGCATCAACCTAATTCCCAGTGAAGTATGGGATACGTAAGAAACCCATGTGGGTGCAGTTGACAACGAAAAAAATGATAAACTACGTCTCGACCTAATTCCTTGTGAAAATAGGGAGACGTACGTAACCTTTACAAGGTTCGATAGTCAACTTTAGCATTTTTCCTTCAATCGACCATGAACTATGTGTCAACCTGATTCTTGGAAAAGCATAGGATACGTAGGAAACCTTGGTGGTTTTGGTTGATTACCTAAAAGACGAAGAACAACATTTTGACCTGATTCTAAGAAAAGTCCGGGATAAGTAGAAAACCATTTTAAGGTTCGATCGTCAATATTAAAATCCTTCATTTAATTAAGGTTGAACTACCTCCTGACCTGATTTTCAGTTATCTGAGATACGTAGGCAACTCATAATATGGGTTCGGTTTCCATTAAATATAAATCCCCTATCAATCGGGATTTAATCATATCAAACTTTAACATCCTACATCAATTGGGATTGAACCGTATTAAATATAACAATAACCAATCAATCAAGATTTAATCATATTAACTTAAATCAATCAAGAAAGAACTCGGTGTCGACCTAAATCTTAGTAAATACTAGGATACATCAAAACCTTTATAGGTTACGTTATCACCTCAAATAAAATTCCTCAATCCCCAGTAGACTACGCTTCGACCTATCCTTGGTAGATCACCAAGGAACACAAGAAGCTTAAGTGGGTCCGATTAAAGTTAAAGAGATGTCAGTATTATGATATTCTCTCAGCCCTATATTAGGGCGCATCTCTAAAGAAGTCCCTTGACTTCTTTGAGAAGCTGATTTTCAATCTTTTTGTTAAATAGACGACAAAGGATACCCGTGCTAGAACTACGCATCGACCTGATCCTTGGTAGATTAGCAAGGTACGTAGAAATTCCTTTAGGGTATGGTTAACAATATGAAAATAGCATAGCGAGGGAGAAACTATATTTCAACTGGAATCCAAACTTAGGAAAGCAGAGTATATAAATAGCCTAGGTGGGTTTCGGTCATCCGGTGATCATTATTCAAAACAACTATATCAAATTACATAAACAACCCAACAGGGTTTCCAGACTAAGTCAAACATTAAAACCATACACTCAGTTCTGGATATAGGGGCAACCCATGTAGGGTCTATCGCATCCTTTAAATGCTCAGGAAATAGTCATACACCCCATCTAGAGCAAGAACACATTATATCTAGTTTCTTCCTTACAATTCTGTGATAGAACTCACCCCAGCTAGAGCTGGGGCACGTTATATCTGATTTTTTCGTTGAGATTATGTGATAGGAGTCTCCCCAGATAGTGCTAGGGTATACTATATCAGATTTCTCAGAAGATTTTCTTGATATAAGACTCTAACCAATCACAATCAACATGCAAAATTCAAAACTAAAATCTATAATCCCTAAAAATAAGCAAGCATCGTCAAGCCCCAGTCTACAACTAGGGCACATTTTATCCAAGTTTAAATTTTTCCCAAGAAGTTTTCAAGTCCTCCTCAGGCAGTCCAAGATGGGATGTGGCTAAGAAACTCCATTAGTTGTCGAGTTTCCCCGATGGTCTTCACCCGTGTGAATTTTCTCTATCATTTTCAATCATGTATTGATGTGATGACCTAGGAATCGATTTCTCTAACCAAGAACATTTTCCACCAAATATCGAATTGAACCATGTGTCCAAACTACATTTGACCTTGTTGGCCTAGTGATCTACCCAAGAGGGGGGTAAATTAGGTACTTATAAAATTTAAAGCAAATAATCAACTTATAACACTTTAAAAATTCAAATAATTAATTTTATCCTAAATTAATTATTATCTTTATTTCAACGAATATGTGTTATGTAAAATAAGCCCACACTCGAACAACTGAAAATAAATAAAGTAAAATCGCAGTATACCAAGATTTATAGTGGTTCACCAAACTACTCTTGGCTAATCCAGTCATTCGAGCCCCGCGGAGAGTCGCACGCATTAAACCCAAAATTCTTTTCCAAAGTAGGAACCAAACCTTTGCACAATGATTCTTTTCACAGGCTCAGAATCACCCTTTACAATTTTCTTTTCCCAAGCTCAGGAATAACCTTATCTTTTTTCCAGGTTCAAAACTAACCTAATCCTTTCACAGGATAAGGATCAAACCTAATTCTTTCATACCTTAGGGTAAGAATCAAAACTCACAATCACTCCAAGTATCCTTTTCATAGGTAAGGATTGAACAGTTATAATTCACACAATCTAATTCTAATCAGGAAGAATTACTCCTATCTCTTTTCACGGGAAAAGAGTAACCTAATTTTTTTATGCACTACGTAAAAACCAAACCTCAATATCTTTACCGGAAGAGATTGAAATCCAACTACCCCTGATTAAATATTCACAATATTATCTAATCCGCACACAACTCACCAATTACAAGAAATTGATAAGTTTTTTCCACTCGGAGCTTTTACTTCCTCAGATTAATTTAAACTCAATTAATGTCCAGATAAATACTAGTGATAGCAATAATGTGAAAATTTTAAAATCTGATTCTAAATAAATAATGGGTAGTACACAATTTAGCACATAATCAAATTTTCACAAGAAATCGTTTCAAAAATATTTTTCAGCAATTTAAGTTCAGAAAAATGATTTCAAAGATCTAAATTCCAAGAAATAAATAAAATCTCAAATATTAATAAAAAGTTCAAGCTTAGAACAATCGCACCAGGATATCACTAAATGAATAAAAATTGGATCATAATGAAACTTTAGATCGGTGACAGCAACAATTTCTACACACTTCTTCAAGAACTTTTATTAAATATAATCTCACAATACTCTTAGTATAATTGTAGAATAAAAACTCTTATAAAGCTCAAGAACTGAATAGTTCTTGAAAAATAATCGATTAGTATCTCTTTAAATGAAAAACGCACGTCTATATATAAGGATTTGAAATAGACCCTCCAACAGCTAGTTTCCACATAGCCTGACACATAATTGACCTTATAGACCCTTTATATTGATATGACTCAATCCTGATTCAATTAATTTAATTACAGCTTTTAAATCAATCAATTTAGTCCCTCAAATATTTCTCAATCTCAAATAGATAGGATAGAAAGAATTAAACGTACCAATTTGAGAAATATTCAAAATATATGAACCATATCCTTAGGAACATCAAAATAGAAACCATATATCTTAAATAACATCAAATCCCTAATATATCTCTAAGATTTAAACCATAAAATGGCTAGTAACAGCTATCTTTTTTATCAAATCCACAAAATCCTTTAAACATGAAACAGACCCATCGGTTGACCGACCAAACACCATAAGTCGATAGATCGATTCAGGTTGTAGCCCAAGACAAAATGACTCGCCAGTCGGTCAACCGATATTCCATAGGTCGCTTGATCTATTGATTCTGGGTACTCCTCAGGCCATTTTTTCAGCTATGGACGATTGATGGATCCTCTATGATCGGTTGACTGATCGATTCAGAGAGTTCATGTATTGGTCTTAGATCGACCGATCTTTCATGATCTATCGACTAATCGATTCAGAGTGTTCATGTATCCGACATAGGTCAACCAATCTCTCCTCGGTCGGTTGACCGATCGATCCAAAGACTTCACCATTTTCTTAGCTTCTCCTTATCGGTTAACTAATCCATATTGGTTGGTTGAGGGATCCCTGCTGTAACACTTTCTCCATAGTTAATTTTAACTCCAATCTTTGACCTTTTTGCCCCTTTAACTGATTTTATTTCTCGGCTAACTTAATTGACACTTATAAATCAATTTTAAGCACTAATATTTCTTAAGTCAATATTCCTTCTTCAATTTTACATTTGAGCAAATATGTTAACTAATTAGAATCGTAATAAAAAAAGCACATAAACATAAATTCATTTATGTGTCGTGTGTCATCCAAATCGGAATACATTAAGAGTAAAAATTAACTTGGGTTCTTTCCCCCTAACTTCTTCAAAGCCTTCAGTCTCTTAATACTCGTCTCTTTATTAATCTCTTTGCATCCTTATCTATTTCTTCATGATACTATCCTCAGTAGAACTCTTACACTGAAACACTCAATAAACTTATTAGTTCCACCAAAAATATCAACATTTAAATGTACATCAAAATCTTAGGATCAATAAACTTGATTCTTAGTTACATCTGAGATATATAGGCGCCCAAATGGGGTTCAGTCAAGCCTGCTCACAAAAATCGATATCTAAATATACTGTTGACTTCAGTCTCAAACTGACTAGACACCCCAAAATAGATTTCTCAACCTAGAACCTTTCCTCCCAATCTTGATTTACTTTATTAGTTAGAAATACATGTCACATGATTCTCATTAATTTATGATATGAAGGAGAACCCTTTAGGTACGGTATTAGTGTAATGTGACCTTTAGGGCCAGGTAACGTGACATCATCTTAAGGTATATTAGTGTAATGCAACCCTTAGATTCAGCTAATATGATACCGTTCTAAGGTATATTAGTGTAGCATGACCTTTAGGGCCAGGTAACGTGACATCATCCTAAGGTATAGTAGTGTAATGCTCGGGAGGGCCCGTACAAAGTGTCGTCCTCTCCAAGACCTTTAGAACTAGGTAATGTGACATCTTTCTATGGTATAGTAGTATAACTCTCGGGAGGGCTCATGCAGAGTGTCGTCCACACAAAGTCCTTTAGGTTTGATCATTGGTCATCCTTAAGAGTATAATAATGTAGTTATCGGTGGGATTGATCGAGCGTCGTCTTTACCAAGTCCTCTAGGATTGATTGGTATTCATCTTTTAGGAATCCAAATTATTGTAGGAGTAATTTATCATCATCCTTCTTGTATTTCCTCAAGGATTAGGCATGTCATCCTTTAGGAAAACCGTTACCATGCTTCTAGGGTAAAGGCTGGAATGTCAAATATTTCAAACTTCTCTTAGTTAATTTAAATACCTGTCTTTACATTTTATGTCTAGTGGAACAAAATGTCATTGTCTCCTTCTTTTTCATTATGAGTAAACTTGCATGACATTGAGGGACAGTTGTAGACACCGTATTTGGTCCCTCATAGTCAGTGTCAAATCAAGCACAAATTCAGATAAACTTTAAACTTAACTTGAAGGGGAATGAATTTCTACCTTGTATCATAATATATATAATACATAAAATACCAAAACAAAATGATACAAAAACAAAAATTGTTAAATTTGACTGAATTTAACTAAGCAAAAGTTTCAAATCAACCTCGAAAATCCTATAATTTAAGGGGGTGTAAAATAACATTATTAAAGGTTAACTTTCATTAAATAACCTTTAGTATGAATAAAAATTATCCAATACCCTTCAATTATAGGATATTTCAACAATTTATCTCGGTTACCTACCCTGACCCTGAAATGTTTACTATTACTAGATTTTGTCTGTTTATCACAAAAAAAAAAAAAAACATTGTTCCAATCATGCATACTACATCACATTCTACAAATATACAATCCAAAAGACCATGATAAAGTCTTGTAAATGTCATGACAATCCGTAAATCATATAGGTGATTAAGGATTTTGGTTTGGTTTGGATTTACACAAATCCAAGTTGTTTTGACATAACCATCAAAGCCCAATGAATCAAGGGCCCAACATATCTTTAAATAGACCAAAAAATATCAATGAAATTACCAAGAAACCCCTAGATATTATCTACACAAAATATCTAAGGGAAAAACAAGACTCTTAGGAGGTAAATAACTGTTATCGAAATTAAACCGATTCGGTTTGCCAAATACGTTAGGAATTTAATGTGCATTAAATACCCATCCCATCAATCATTAAATGATTGGGATGAAATTGATAGTCCATATTCAAGGTATATAGATATTTTAATCAAAACATTTTAGGTTTAACCAAAATTCCTGAAATGTGACTACCCGTTATCGACACCAAACCAATCTGATTTACCACCTAGCCAAAGTATTTATTGCACATCCCATAAAGAATTCATTTTTTGGGATTACAAGGAGGGGGTGGATTTAATAAATTAAGATATTTTGCTCAAAATATCTTAGGGTTAATTGGAAACCTTGAAATCCAACTATCGGTTACAAGGAAAACTAACCAGATTTAATCCAAAACCCACCAGATGGGTGGTCACAAAGTCATAAGTCATCATTAGGCATTAAAGTAAAAATGACTCATTGAGACCAAATATATTGCACCTTAGAATCATTAATGGTAACCAAACCGAAATAATGAAACTAACTGATACTTAGACCCTAAATTGAACTGGAAGTGTCACTTCATGCCATTAATGCACCCATGTGCAAACAATCATCTTCAAGGGAGTGTAATAATTGCTAATGGTTACCAATCATTAAAAAATCTACGAAAAGATTTGGTAATCATTACCAAATCTTTGAAAATCTTCCACTTTACCTAAAATTCATCCAAAGCTGATCAATAACAATACAAGAGAGCATTTACCCTAGGTCAAACAGTCCCTAAGGAAAGGACTAGAATGGCCTGCACATGGCTGAGTGTACAAGGCCTTGGCCTATAAATAGATGTGGCCAATTTTAATAATTCACAAGACTTGAAACCCTAGCTTCTCTCTCTAAGCTCGAGCAATGGTGTGCTGTCGTAGGCACCCAAAAATAAAATCCCACTCCTAAATATGAACTGTAGTAGTATGAGCAAGTATCATTTCCATAGAGAGTGCTACCCCTAAACTCAAAATTTGGCTAGTCCTCGAGCCAAACACACACACTAAAACGAAAAAATACACAAACTGAATTAAATAACAAACAACCTAAAAACAATCTAAACATAACAACATGCGAGTTTTAAATTCTTCTAACGGCCTATTTATTTTTCCCTCAACAACTGCTAGTAGTATCGAGTTCAGGCAGTAACACACAGCATGTAATGTTCTAGATTTTCGACATGCAATAATGGTGAACGCTATTCTAGATCCTGTAAATGTGTTAGTGCGAGACTCAATAATATAACTATATAACGATCGGATTGGATTATCCACCAACGAAATTCACGAGTTAAGGATTACCATAAGCTTGATTGGGGTCCACTCTCCACTAATGTAGGTTTAGTAGTTCATGAAGATCATTAGGACTTGGTTCGGTTAAGGTTAATTTGACTAAGGGTAATTTTGGAATAGAAAAACAGGTTAACGTTGTTAACTTAACGTTACCCAAGGCTCAACGTTTGGCACATTCACTCTCGAATCCCCATAGAAAGATTGGAAACAATCCCGAACATGCATTTAAGACTGACGTACTCACTTGTCAAAAGAAACGGAAATAAAAACGGTATTTACATTTGATTCTTTTTTCTTTTTTTTCTATTTTTTCTATTTTCTTTTCTTTCCAACGAACACACCCTCAAACTTATTTGATTGTTATAATTGAAGGGGTGTGTGAAATACAAATGAAAAAATGACAAGTGAGTACTCAAATACCGAACCAATTAGAAGTTCACCCTAAACCTAACCGCTCACATCAAGAAGCCTTTGCAACGGCTAACTTGATTCACTCAAATGTTCCTTTGAATTCAGCGATTCAGGACTGGAAGGAATTCAATTGGCCATGGTATTGGTTTATGTGTTCAGAATTGAATATGCATTTAGGCTTCAACAGGGTAACGAGGGAGAAACATATATCAAGGTAGGCTTAAAAAGGCTCAAGCGACAAAACGACTACCTAAATCACGTCTCCTGAACTACCTCGCCTAGGATTTCACCTCAAGCTTTCCCTCAATCAAGTTCTAGAACCCTTAATGTGTCATGAATTTGGTTAATCGATAATCGTCCTTAAATGAATTGAATAACTATACATTGAGTCTATGTGCTCGTGCAAATTAGGATCTACAATAATTTTTACCAAAAAGCATAATCAAGCACACAGAATCACACATGCATCGGTATTACCCTTAACTTCGAAAATAACCAGGGGTAATTTTCATCATCGGGTAACGGCCCAGATGAATGCAAAACTCAACATATAAACAACAACACAAAAACATAAACACATTCTAACCTAAACACACATGCAATACGGAAAACGATAACACATAAACTAACAATACTACATACTAAACATCACCCCCAAACTCAAAGTGGACAGTGTCCTCAGCGATCCTAATCATCAATCTCAACATATGGAATTAAAGGATGCTGACAAAGGGTGTTTAGAACACTTACCTGGGAGGCGAGAGGATCTCGCCTCCGAATCAAGTCGGATGGGATGGAACAAAAAGAATTACTTGGGTTGCCTCCCAAGTAGTGCGTGATTTAATGTCCTCGGCCTGACATTTTCAGAATACCCTCAAGGTTGGCGAGGTTTTGCTTTGGATGGATCGATCTTTCAACGAAACGTTTCACCGGCTTATGTGCTTGGCCAAGCACAATAAACGGATTGGAATCCCGTCAAAAGGGATGTATCAATACCCATCAATCTAACATCGCCAAGTACCCTGCATAAGAAATAAAAATGAAACTACAAACAAAAATTATATACAAAGAAATGCCTAAAATAAAATTAGGTCATTTACATACAATATCGATAATGAACGACATCGTCAATCCCGGCAATACGAAACACTTGCTTCTCCTATCTAAAACTTAAGTCCGGAGCCGTTACCGCGTGTTTTCGACAATAACATCAAAACAATCCGCAGCAACGGCGCCAAAAACTTGGTAGCGCGGGAAAAACACGCCACTACTTACACTCGCAAGTATACGAGGTCTAAGTTTTAGTATAGTGTGATCGTTAAGAATGGGTTATCGTATCCACAGAGATTGTTGTCGTTACTATCGAATACCGCGTTTGTCGTAACCTAATTTTATCTAGGCGAAAAGCAAATGTAATTAATTAATTAAACTAATACTAATATATCCTAAATTAACTACACTAATATGTTAATATGTTCTAGGGTGAAGAATTTCATAGGGATTAACGTGTTTACAAATACGTGTTATATTCCGATTTACTCACGTTTATGTTGTTCGACCTATTTGACAACCTTGGTACGTAAACTCTGCCGCCACCTCTTCCGATTGTAAGACGGGAGAATACATGACTTCGATTCAACGAAGAAATCCCATTCAACGTCTTAACGACCCTAGGTCACGTGAGTCTCCCCCAGCGTCATTGATTGCACACAATCCAACTCCCTCCAGGGTTATTGGATCGTCGCGTTGTATTTACCCTATCGACAATCTCTGTTCTAAAACTCCCTCGCCACCTCTTCCAAATGTAGGACGAGGGATATAACGTGACTTCGAGTCAACGAAGAGGTCCCCCTCAACGTCTTGATGACCCTAGGTAGCGTGTGTCTTGCCCCACGTCATCGATTGTCCACGATTCGAACCCCGACCGGGTTATAGAATTGTGGGGTTTGTTTACCTTAATCTGAATTTGGGGTTTACCAAAACTCCTTATTCTCCATTTATCAATCCATGCATGATAAACAAACAATACGATAAATACAATCAAACTACGAAGAACAAACATATACGCAACACCGAAATCATCCAAACAACGTATTTATAAATTATAGGTTAATCCCTACTACAATCCATATTTAACTCGGGGCCATAGCCGCATATACAAGAAAGTAACGAGATAAACATGATCACATACTCCTAAGATAAAGAAATAAGGAAAAATAATCGAAGAACTTAGCCTCGTCCAAAGATAAACCGCTAAGAACACTCCACGATCGATTCGCCCTCTTCTCCACTTCGGGATGTGAGCTCCACCACTAAAAATCCTAACCCTAGGCTTAACTATAGCCTAAAAGGCTCAAAAATGCAAGATAAAGGAGAGAGATCCGGCCAAAGGGGGAGGAGAGGGGATATTTATAGCAAAAATATCCTAAAAATATCTAAAAATATCTAAACGCTGTGCAGAGCAAATCCGCCTAGGCGGAATTAGGTCGGTTAAGTCTGATTGCCTGGGCGGTGAAGTATTGTTGGATTTTTGCCTAGGCAGTAGAAATTCCGCCTAGGCTAGCGGCTGTTAGTAGCCCTTCTTCATCCTTTGCTGGATTTCCACCTAAGCGATAGAATTTCCGCTCCAGCGGTCGTCCGTCAGTAACATTTTGGTCTTCTCTGCATATTCACCGCTTAAGCGATGGTCTGGACGCTTAAGCGGTGGGCCTGTTTCGTCTTTCAGCCTCCGAGCTTGTTTATCCACCGTAACTTCGAACCGCTTTGGTTCGATCTCATCGTTTTAACTCCAGTTTCCTATCGTTTCGACTCACACACCTAAGTTATACAAAAAGAATGAAAACTAATTAAAACATAATAAAAATAACTATAAACATATTCAAAAACTAACCAATTAGGATTGGAAATAGATAGGTTTTTCACACCTATCAAGTGTCTAGCATAAATTTGTGCTATGTGAATTAGGATGGGTTTTTGTTTTTTATTATCATATAGCAAAACTAGTAAATCAATAAGAAAAAGAATTGAAAACTTAATACCGAATTCAATCACAAAGCACACCATGGTCTAAGTCAACATCCACCTTCGGAATTTCACAACTATTCATCGATGCAAGTATAAATCAATTTACACATTGTATATTCACGATTGGAATTATTTTCCTACCTCTCCTTACTCGTAGTTAATTAGAAAACAAGCGATCTAATCAACCCTAAGTACTAAACAACATAATACCAGCACTAAAGGTTTAATCTAGTAATGACATTAAGAATTAGAGAGATCGTTGAAGCTAGACAACACAAGCACAAGCTATTGTATTTAATTTAATTGAGTGTTCTTCCTAAGATCTAATAATTTCTGACACAACAAATCATTAAATCATAGTTGCTTCACAGATTAAAGGGATCAAACAATTATGGATTTAATATCTAAACTAGAAATAGATTGTAATGAATAATAAACAAGTAGGCCTCCTAGTGATTAAACGAAACAATCGTGAAAATAGGCACCGAAGAACATCCAATACTCAAAATATAAATTAAACAATGAAAATAAATTAGATCTCACAATTTTATTGATTCTGAGGCTTCTGTTTTCTTCGACCAAGAGAAAAGATTTAGCCATACAAGGTCATTGAAGTTTATAAAAAAATGAGAAAAGAGAAGAGAAGCTCAAGTGTGAAAGGTACTGTTCGACCTCCCTTCGTAAGCCCCCACCCACCAAACACAAGAAAACAAAGAAAATAAATAATATCTTTACATCCCCCAAGTCCACTGTCCAAAGCCATAATAGGAAAACAAATTAAATTCTATCCAATCATTTCTCAACCAAACCACTATCTCAAGGAAGTAAAAAACTTAATTAAAATTAATGCTCAATTTCAATCATGCCTTTTTTTATTCCTTTCACCCCCCAACTTAGCGAATCTTAATTGCTTATTAAATTCATTGTATCGGTTCAGAATTATAAGAAAATGGAAATAGGTTGATCTGTGAACTGGGTTGGTTCGTGGGTCAAGGGTTGGGATGTGGGTTGGGTTTTCGATTATCTACATTTTTCTTCAATTGAGAACGTCGACAGTGCAGGTACAACTACTTCAAGCTCAATTTCGACCATGATATAATCTAATTTTGGAGCAAACCAAAACATTAAAGTTGTATCTCTATTTTGGTTCTTTTGATATCATCTTGAATCACCTCAATCGTTGTTCATACGTGAAAGTTATGGCTTGATTACGAACATGTGTCAATAGTGCCTGAAATGCACCATTTATTCTGTTTTGCTCCAAACTCCTTCATTTATTTCCTAAATTAAAATATAAGCTTAGTGAGTACATTTAGACACAAAATAATCATAAACTAATAAATATAAAAGAGTAAATATATGGACATTTATGTACTTATCAAATTCCCCCACACTTAGCTTTTGCTCGTCCTCGAGCAAAACAACATAAGACTCAATAGTTTTAAAACACCATTACAATACATAAGTATTCAATAAATGCTTCTCAATCAACCCCACATATTAATCTTAAATGTATAACAATGATAATCGAATTCAAGCTAGCCGAACATGTTCAACGCCTTTCACTTCAATCCACAAGTACTCTTGATCGGTCAATAAAAACATTCTGCAACTAACATAGTCAGGTCATGCACTAATCACCCCCCAACTACTCCTTTTTCCTACTACAAATAGGGTAGCAAATTAGGAAATATTTTCCTTTCTTTGGTAGGTGCATTTTATGCTCTATCCTACCTTTTTATTATTTATTTTTATTTATTTATTATTATTACTATTATTTAACTTGATACGTGCATTTTATGCTCCATCCTACCCTTTTTTCTTTTTAATTTGAACTTAGTCAGTGCATTTTATGTTCTGTCCTACCTTTTTTTTTTTTTAATTAAACCCGAATTTAGGACTAGCTCAAAAGGATTAGTTTAAGGATTTATTACACACTCTCCAATTATGTTTTGTCACTGAACTCATACGACTTCGCAAGAGTACCACTTATGTGATATTTAATTGACTCTAATTTTATTTTTATTTTTATCATTATTTTTTTTTTCAAAACAAGATTAAAAACAACCTAAATCTCTTGCCCCATACTTAAAACTTACATTGTCCCCAATGTAAGGTTAAATGCAAATAAAAGACGAAAGATAACCAAAATAAAAAATGCGAAAATAAGAAGAAAAATGAACAAACTCCTCTTGGGTTGCCTCCCAAGCAGTGCCTTCATTTATTGTCGTTGGCTCGACCCAATGCTTTCTTTTTCAATCAGGATAAAAAAATTCCTGTGCTAGCGAATCAATCACATCAATAGAATAAACAGGATTATCGTCACTAGGATTATCATCATAAATATTAAACTTAACAATTTCACTATCAAATTCCATAGTAAGTGTGCCACTATGAACATCTATCCTAGTCTTAGATGTTTTTACGAATGGTCTTCCTAAGAAAATAGGGGCAGTTTGATCATTATTTTCCATATCAAGCACATAGAAATCAACAGGGAAAACCAAATTATTAACTTGCACAAGAACATCCCCAACTACACCTTTAGGATAGGTATTAGACCTATCAGCTAATTAATTCACAACACCAGTTTTATTCAAAGGTCCAAGTTTTAAAGAAGCATATATAGAATATGGCATGACATTAATATATGCTCCTAAATCTAACAAGGCCTTCTCAAATCTACTGTTACATATGGTATAAGGGATAGTAAACATACCTGGATCTTTACACTTTGCAGGAAGTTTTCTTTGAATAACTACAGAAACATTCTCCCCAACTCTCACTTTCTCACGTACTTTAAGTTTATGTTTTCTCTTAATTGTACATAATTCTTTCAAAAATTTAGCATAACGAGGCACTTGTTTAATAGCATGTAAAAGTGGAATATTTACCCCGTGTTTACGAAAAGTTTCATATAAATCTCTATTTTACTAATCTTTTATAGATTTTGCTAAAGCCTGAGGAAAACGAAGTACTAGTTTATAGCTAGAAAGAGGTGAAAACTTACGCTTAGGTACATCATTACCATTGGGAATGTTCGTCTCATCATCATTGGGGACATTACATTTTGCAATAACGTTTTTCTCTTTCTCTTGCTTCGATGATGCAAGGACCATCTTGATAGGAATCTCAACCTCTTTACCACTTCTCAAAATGATTGCGTTTACATTTTCACTTGGATTTACAATATTTGAGAGGGTACTTTTCCCAAATTTTGCACCTCCATTCGACAGATTGTGGTTTCCATCTGGCCTATTTGATTCTCCAAACTTCGAATACCAGCCCTCATCTCCTGTTCAAATTGCAAAGTATTAGTGGCAAGAGATTTAACAATATTTTCTAAAGACATACCAGAATTTTTTGTCTAGGGGGGTACGGATGATTGTATTACTGGAAACTTGGGCAGTTTTGAGTCTCTGATTGATTTACTTGTGGATTCCCATAGCTAAACTTGGGGTAATCCCTCCATCTTGGGTTATACCTATTCAAATAGGGATCATATTTTCTTTGTGGTTGTCCCGGAAATCCACCTAAGGCATTCACTTGCTCATTGTGTTCCTCTTGAAGAATTGGGCACATATCGGTTGGATGCCTTACTACCGAACAAATCCCACAAGCCTTCACCGTTTGTATGTTACCTGCAACCATTAGACGAACAAAAGATGTTAAACTAGCAATTTGCTGTTCAAGGGAGGATACATTTACCTCATTAATATGTTTATATAGTGGATCAAGCCTAGTGCCGAATTGTTGAGAGTTTGCCGCAATGTTCGCAGTCAAGTTTCTAGCGGCCTCGGGAGTTGTATCTACCAACGCTCCTGTATGCACGAAGATTCACATCATCGTCCTTGTGGTAATGACTACTCGTAAGTATACGAGGTCTAGTTTTAATATAATAGATCTTATAAGATCGGATATCGTTCCACTGGGAAAGACATGTAATTCGGTTGAGTATTGTGATTAAAATAGTTTTATATTATCTCAACTAATCAAAATTTGTTTGTTTTCTATTTAATCTACTAAGATAAATGACAACTATGAGCTTAGTTCTAATTACACTAATTATTTAGGTATTGATCTCTTTCATATGATGCATAATTGACGTCATTAAGTTAGCGATAACGGTTTTTATCTATTCCGACAATCTCTGTATCGATAACTCTTCCGCTACCTCTCCCGAGTGTAAGACAGGGAATTACACGACTTCGTGTCAACGAATAAGTCCACCTCAACGCCTTAACGACCCTAGGTCGCGTGAGTTTTGAGCCAACGTCATGGATTGCATACGTTCTAACGCCCTCCCAGGTCGTTAAAACGTCACGTTGTATTTACCCTAGTCCAAATCCGGGGTTACCTCTCCCGAGTGTCAAACCCTATTTTTATCGGTTTATCAATACAAGCATAAAATCAAGAATGACGGTAAATACAATCGTATTTAGATAAACAACACGTTAACGTAACATTAATTCATTCAACTTAACATTTACATGATTTCAACTACACCTAAGTAACATTTAACTAATACTACAAGATCTTAGCCATATGCCATACAAAATAAGAGGGATTCAACATTGTTAGATATGAAAAAGTAATTACAAAGATAAAAACAAGAGAAGAACGATCAAATTTAAAAGTGAAACGGTCCACTGTCGCTAATGATCGATCCGCAAGTGATTCGTCTTTGTCCGAATGATGAATCTCCTTCTTGATCTTCAAAATATAGCTTAAGAACTCTGTACTAGGGTTAGGGTTCATCAACAACCTTTTTCAGAAGTGGGAAAGGGGTATAAATAGGCCAAAGGTTTCAAAAATATCTAAACAGATATTTTGGCCTGTTCTGTGAAATACGCCTAGGCTGTACAATCTTCGCCTAGGCGGAGTTTAAGTCAGGTAGAAATTATCCTAGGTAATGGTTTATTCTCCTAAGCGGAGGACTAACTTCTTCGTCTTCATTTCTTTCTGACTGATTTCCTCTTAGGCAATAGAAACTTCGTCAAGGCGGATTTCAGCAGTTCAGCATTTCCAGCAATTCAGCACTTCCAGCATTCTGACGGAATTCCGCCTAGGCGGTGGAAACTTCGCCTAGGCAGATTTTAACATTTCAGCTCTTCCAACCTTCTGACGAATTTTCGCCTAGGCGGTGGAAACTTCGCCTAGACAGATTTCAACAATTCATCTTTTCAACATTCTGACGGAATTCCGCCTAGGCGGTGGAAACTTCGCCTAGGAGAATTTCAACATTTCAGCATTTCATCCTTCTAACGGATTTCCGCCTAGGCGGTGGAAACTTCGTCTAGGAGGATTTGCATTGTTCTTTGAAACCTTAATTTTTTTTATCTCTTGGCTACCATTTTTTCCACCATTTCGCTCAGTTTGTCGATTGTTTACGTCCCTACTCCTGACTTATAAAAACAGCTAAAAAGATATTAAAACTTTAATAAAATACTCAAAAACTGGAAAATTTGGTTTAGAATTAGGTAGGTATTTTACACCTATCAAATTCCCCCAAACTTGGAATTTTGCTAGTCCTCGAGCAAAACACCCTAATATTAAATAACACTAACTACACTAATTAGCTAAATTCTAAACTAAAAATAAGTAATCATTAACAAATAAGAAGTACACACCTGTGAGATTTAAGTTTAAACAAAGAGACCATGTGGTTCTTCCCTCAACAACCCGTAATCAGATCCAGTTAAGGAATAACACACACCACGTGGTGTTCCAGAATTTCAACACTCAATATCAGTTAAAATCATTTTAGATCCACTTGAAATATGTGTGTGTGAGAACTCAGATGTATAACTAATCAAACACCAGATTGGATTATTCAATTAATAAGATCATGACTTAAACTTGTTAAACCATTTAGGAAATCCATTTGCTTGACTGGGCTCAACTATCCACTAATGTAGGTTTGGACATTCACCGAGATCAATAAGGCTTGGTTGGGCTTTGGAGAATGACCAAGGGTATCGTAGAAATAGAAACTCCTTTATAATTTTAACGATAACCGAGGCACAAATGTTTGTCGCTAAATCTCTCTCGTAACCCAATCTTTGAAGATATAACCCTGAACAAGATTACGTAAACTTGTATTCACTTGTCACAACAACTGAGATTAAAAACTATATTCACATAGTGTTTTTTTCTTTTTTTAAAGTACACAAACCCCCAAACTTATTCAATTATGTACAATTTTAGGGGCGTGTAAATATAACTAAAGGATTTACAAGTGAATAGTCATATACTTAACCAAAAACATTTAAACTGATAATCCGATTGCCCGCTTCAAGTTAGCATAATCAAATGCTACTTGATTTCACTCAATTTTTACTTTTATACTTAGCGACAATGGTTTTGAAATATTTATTTGGTTAAAGTATAGAAACAAGTTCAAAATTAAAAAATTTATGGCTTCGACAGGAGAACGAGAGAATAAATTTTCAAGCTAGTTTCAAATTGTTCAAGTGATAAAAATGAAGGCCTATATCATGCCTCCGGAATAACCTTACCTATAATTTCGCCTCAAGCCTCCCCCAATCAAGTTCTCGATTCCTTATTTCTGTCATGAAGTTTTTACTAAATAATCGGCGTAAAATCATTCAAGTAATTATACAATGAGTTTATGCGATCGTGCGATTTAGGATTAAAATAATTTTTTACCTAATCGACATGCTAAGCACACAAAACACACGTGAATGGCATTACCCCCGACCTCAAAATGCAATTTAGGGAGTAATTTTCATCATCCGGACATGGTTCGGACGAACTCAAAAACTTAGCATGCACGTACAACTATATTCATTAACATATCTACTCTAATTCTACAAACTAAAATTACTTATTCTAATTATCCTTACACATGCATAACAAAAAGAATTTCAAAATTTACAAAATTTAAACATTAATACCATTATAAGCAAAAATTTGTCCACAAAAAGAATTTTGTCCCATTTACATCAAAGTTTTCCATTTACATCAAAAAAAATTCATCCTTCATATCCCAAAAAAAAAAAAAAAACCTACATGCTTGCATATCATATACCCCCAAACTTGAACGACGTAGTGTCCTCACTGCCTAGGCAGCGAACCCAATAATAGAATAGAAATCTAAGTATTGAAAACTGGGTCAGACACATACCTAGGAGGGAAGACATACAAGTCTAACCTCCTACCGTTTACTGGGGAGGAGATGGTGGTTGTGGCTCATCAGTCTCGAAAGGCGGCACGGGCATATAACGCGTCATGTCGATTCCGAGGTGCTCAAACAAAACCCATTGATTTTGATCTTGCTGTCGAATGTAGTTATCCATGTAGCTCTCCATCTGAGAAAAATTAGATTGGAGCTGGCTCATGTCGGATTGGAGACCACGGATATCTCGCGAAATCTGGGTGAGTTGGTCGTAGCGGGTTGTAGGCGTTAGTGGCTCTGACGGGCCGGCTTCTTCCTCGTTAGGACCTTCTTCTCCCTCAGCTGGTCCTCATTTCCACAATCTGTTAATCATTGAAAGATCGAGCAGCTTTATAGGTAGAACGGGACTTATTAACGTGACACGAACTCCGGCACGTAGAAAGAGAACGGTTAGGAAGGAGGGAAAAGGAAGGCCATCCTTTGTCATCTTGGTAGTATGAATTATTGAAGAGTAAATGTGCCAACCAACATTGATGGGGGTCCCTCTATCAATGCCATATAGCATAAACGCTCACTCCTTGGAAACATCGGACACATGGGAGGTAGGGAACAGATTGGCGCAGATGAATTGATGCCAAATCTTTGGGATTGGTTTTAAAAACTGCACCTTTAAGATGGCCTAACCCTACCATGTCTTCTTCCATTGGGCGTTACCCATTGTCAGGGCCTGAATCACCGCACTCATTGTTGGTGCGGCAGCATCGGATAAATCTTGGAAGGCTTCCAACCCCGTCAATCCAAGAAACTTATTGAAGTGGTCCACACTGAACAGAATTGGGATGTTTCGGACCTTCGTCTGAAATCCAGTGGCCTCGGTAATGTTCGCGTAGAACTCGCGTACCAGGGCCAGCTCCCTTGGTAGGGGTGAAGCGCAGAACTATTCCCATCTTCTACGTGGAATGATGGTCCTGAATTCTTTAAGGAGTTCATGCAAAGGTCTGAACCCCCTCTGGAGAATTCCGGGATGCTCACTTTCATGTTTATTGTAATGGTCCTCGGCTTGCTTGGAGACGAATTTTAGAGAGTTGTAATCCGAGGCAGCCGAAGGTTCTTTCGTGCGTGGTTGCTTGGATGCCCGACGCTTTGCCATTTTGCCTATAAATCACAATCACAATCACAATACAAGCCACAACAATAACAATAGAACGCAAAATTTAAACCCTTGTCAGGGAACACACAATGCCCTTTTTAACAAACACATGCCAACCAAAACCAAACAATACAAATTTCACAAGATATCCTAACAACCAAAACCAAATCATATTTTTTTTAGAAATATAGCCTAAAATAAATGATTCACATTACGCATCTACACATAAACATGATAGGTTTTACCAAAAATCATTCCTAAATCCCTAATAGCATGTAAAACGCAATCCTAGGGTTTAAAAGGGGTTTAGGGTTCTAGCCAAATCTAAGGATTTTTTGAAATAAACATGCTAATCAAGAAAATATTTCAACAAGTACATGAAAAATAGGATCATTGATACTTACTTGTTGAAAAATTTCGATCACATCACTTGAAGATGGCGATTTCGCACTGTTCACCGCTTAAACCCTAGATTTTTGAAAATGGGAAGAGGAATCCAATGTTTGGATGAAGATTCTTGGTGGAATTCAAAGTTTTTTGCTACTTAGGATGAAGTTTTATAGGGAGGAAAGGATTTGGGATGATGAAATTGAGAGGTTCTTGAAAATTTTAGGAGGGAAGTGCCGTTTGCGAAGAGGGCTGCTGCGATTTAAAACATGGTTGTCGTGAATTCGCCTAGGTGGAGGTTTTTTCGCCTAGGCGAAGTAGCGCCTTTTTAAAAAAAAAAAAAAAAACTTTCTGGTGTTAATTCGCCTAGGCGGTGGTTTTTCCCCCTGGGCGAATTTACGCCAGTGTGAAACCTTTCAATTGTGTTGTTAATCCGCCTAGGCGGTGGTTTTTTCCGCCTAGGCGAATTTATGCCAGTATAGAAACTCAGCCTTTTTTCCCTTTTCCGCCTAGGCGGTGGTTTTTCTGGCTAGGCGAATTTATGCCAGTATATTTTCTTAGCCTTTTGTCCCATTTTCGCCTAGGCAAATTTATGCCAGTATGCACTGGGCTCAACTATCCACTAATGTAGGTTTGGACATTCACCGAGATCAATAGGGCTTGGTTTGGCTTTGGAGAACGACCAAGGGTATTGTAGAAATAGAAACTCGTTTATAATTTTAACGATACCCGAGGCACAAACGTTTGTCACTAAATCTCTCTCGTAACCCCTATCTTTGAAGATATAACCCTGAAGAAGATTACGTAAACTTGTATTCACTTGTCACAACAACTGAGATTAAACACTATATCCACATAGTTTTTTTTTTTTTTTTTTAAAGTACACACACCCCCAAACTTATTCAATTATGTACAATTTTAGGGGCGTGTAAATGTAACTAAAGGATTGACAAGTGAATAGTCATATACTTAACCAAAAACATTTAAACTGATACCCCGATTGCCCGCTTCAAGTTAGCATAATCAAATGCTACTTGATTTCACTCAATTTTTACTTTTATACTTAGGTATTGATCTCTTTCATATAATTCATAATTAACGTCATTAAGTTAGCTATAATTGTTTTTATCTATTTCGATAATCTCTGTATCGATAACTACTCCGCTATCTCTCCCGAGTATAAGACGAGGGATTACACGACGAACTCCACCTCAACGCCTTAACGATACTAGGTCGCGTGAGTTTTGAGCCAAAGTCATGGATTGCATACGTTCTAACGCCCTCCCGGGTCATTAGAACGTCACGTTGTATTTACCCTAGTCCGAATCCGAGGTTCCCTCTCCCGAGTGTCAAACCCCATTTTCTCAGTTTATCAATACAAGCATAAAATCGAGAATAACAGTAAACACAATCAGATTTAGACAAACAACACGTTAAAGTAACATTAATTCATTCAACTTAATATTTACATGATTTCAACTACACCTAAGTAACATTTAACTAATACTACAAGATCTTAGCCATATGCCATACAAAATAAGAAGGATTAAGCATTGTTAGATATGAAAAAGTAATTACAAAGATAAAAATAAGAGAAGAACGATCAAATCTGAAAGTGAAACGGTCCACTTTCGCTAATGATCGATCCGCAAGTGATTCGTCTTTATCCGAATGATGAATCTCCTTCTTGATCTTCAAAATATAGCTTAAAAACTCTCTACTATGGTTAGGGTTCATCAACAACCTTTTTCAGACGTGGGAAAGGGGTATAAATAGGCCAAAGGTTTCAAAAATATCTAAATAGATATTTTGGCCTGTTTTGCGAAATGCGCGTAGGCGGTAGAATCTTCGCCTAGGCAGAATTTAACTCGGTTAGAAATCCGCCTAGGCAATGGTTTATTTACCTAGGTGGAGGACTAACTTCTTCGTCTTCATTTCTTTTAGATTGATTTCCGCTTTGGTGGTAGAAACTTCGCCTATGCAGATTTCAGCAGTTCAGCATTTCCAGCAGTTCAGCACTTCTAGCATTTTGATGGAATTCCACCTAGGCAATGGAAACTTCGCCTAGGCGGATTTCAACATTTCAGCTCTTCCAACCTTCTGACGGATTTTCGCCTAGGCAGTGGAAACTTTGCCTAGGCGGATTTCAACAATTCAGCTTTTCAACATTCTGACGGAATTCCACCTAGGTGGTAGAAACTTCGCCTAGGCGGATTTCAACATTTTAGCATTTCATCCTTCTAACGGATTTCGACCTAGGCGGTGGAAACTTCGCCTAGGCGGATTTGCGCTGTTCTTTGAAACCTTCATTTTTTTTATCTTTTGGCTACCATGTTTTCCACCATTTCGCTCAATTTGCCGATTGTTTACGTCCCTACTCCGGACTTATAAAAATAGCTAAAACGATATTAAAACTTTAATATAATACTCGAAAACTGGAAAATTCGGTTTAGAATTAGATAGGTATTTTACACCTATCAGGTCTTACACTAGCAGCATCGATCATGCTCCCATCAGTGGGTAGAAGGACCTTGTAGAAATACTAGATAAGTAGTTGCTCATTAATTTGATGATGGGGACAGCTTGCACATAGCTTCTTGAAACGTTCCCAATACTCGTATAGGGATTCTCCGTTATGCTACCTTACACCACAAATTTCTTTCCGAATGTTAGCCGCCCTTGAAGCTTTGAAATATTTCTCAAAAAACAACCTCTTCATCTCTTCCCAAGTGGTAATACTCCCGGATGGTAGATAATAGAGTCAATCATTTGTTGTATCCGTTAATGAAAACGGAAAGGCTCTTAACTTGATTTGTTTCCGTCACCCGCATAGGTTTCATACTCGTGCATACCACATGAAACTCCTTCAGATGCTTATGAGGATCTTCACCTACAACACCATCAAAAGTGGGCAAGAGATGTATTAGTCTAGATTTTAATTCAAAAGTAGTAGTAGCATCTAAAATTGGGAACGTTATGCAAAGGGGTTGTTGGTTCAGGTCAGGGGTAGAAAGCGCCTTCAAAGTTTGATTTTCAACTATGATTTCTTCCTCTTCCAAATCAAAATCACAAGCAAATAAGAAATTAAGAACTAGATGCTCCTCTTCTGATTTCTGTAAAGTTTCCTTCCTTAACCTATGCAAGGTTTTTTCTATATCCGGATTAAACTGCAAAACACATTGTTTAGAAGAACGAGTAATGAGCATTCATGGTTAGGAAGACAAAAATAAATCACGAAAAGAAAAAGAGAAAATAAAATAATAATAATAAAATAATTAAAAATTAAAAAAATATAGAAAATAATCATGCCACTGCTATCTAGTTTATGAATTAGAATCTAATTTAATGAATTAATGGGCTTTACATATTGATTGGTTTTGATGAAGAAAAATCGTCAAAAGAAAAGGAAACAAATTATAGGGGTGAGAATGTTTTTTTTTTTTTTTCTTTCTTGTCTTTTAGAGTTGGTTTTTTCTCTTATATAGTTTAGATGTTTTTTGGTAGTGGACTTATCATGTGATGTTTAAGAAATGGCATGGATGATAGTGAACAACAATTGAATGCAAAATAAATGCTTATGACGATTTTTTTTCCTTTTTTTTTTTTACTTGCAGGGATGAATTTGAAAATAAAGACACAAGAAAGTTGGCTAAATACAAAAGATTATATTTTTATCTATTCTCTAAGTTCACCACTCCAGGAAAATGGAGAGAAGTGCACACCTATTATTGAATTTATCACTGTGAACTAATATTTAGATTTCGTTACTTTTTTTTAATTTATTTACTGTTTCGGATGAATTCTTTTGGGTTAAGTTTGATTTTTTTTTTTTAATTCCCGAAATGAAATAAAAAAAACACGTGAAAAGCACAAAAAAAATTTAACTAGAAGCACTCCCCAGTAACGGCGCCAAATTTTGGTGTGCTGTCGTAGACAACCAAAAATAAAATCCGACTCCTAAATAGGAACTATAGTAGTGTGAGCAGGTATCGTTTCCACAGAGAGTGCATAGCATACATTTGTGCTACGTGAACAAGGATGGGGGGGGGGGGGGGTTGATTATAGGATAGCAAAACTAGTAAAATCAATAAGAAAAAGAATTGCAAACTTAATACCAAATTCAATCGGAAAACACACATTGGTCTAAGTCAACATCCACCTTTGGAATTTCACAACTGTTCATCGATGCAAGTATAAATCAATTCACACATTGAATATTCACCATTTGAATTATTTTCCTATATCTCCTTACTCGTAGTTAATTAGAAAACAAACAATCTAATCAACCCTAACTACTAAACAACCAAAGATCAGCGCTAAAGGTTTAATCTAGTAACAACATTAAGAATTAGAGAGATCGATGAATCTAGACAACACAAGCACAAGTAGTTGTATTTAATTTAGTTGAGTGTTCTTCCTAAGATCTAATAATTTTTTACACAGCAAATCATTCAATTTTAGTTGATTCATAGACTAGAGGGATCAAACAGTTAGAGATTTGATATCTAAACTAGCAATAGATTGTAATGAATAATAAACTAGTAGGCCTCCTAGTGATTAAAGGAAACAATCATGAAAATAGGCATAGAAGAACATCTAATACTCAAAATATAAATTAAACAATGAAAATAAATTAGATCTGACAGTTTTATTGATTCCGAGGCTTCAGTTTTCTTCGATCAAGAGAAAAGATTTAGCCACACAATGCCATTGAAGTTAACAAAAAAATGAGAAAAGGGAAGAGAAGCTCAAGTGTGAAAGGTACTGTTCAACCTCCCTTCGTAAGCCCTCGTCCCACCAAACACAAGAAAACAAAGAAAATAAATAATATTTTCTCATCCCCCAACTCTACTGTACGAAGCCATAATAGTAAAACAAATTAAATTCCATCCAAACATTTCCCAACCAAGCCACTATCTCAAGGAAGTAAAAAAAGGAATTAAAATTAATGCTCAATTTCGATCATACCTTTCTTTATTCCTTTGACCCCCCCTCCCCCCCCCCCCCCCCCCCTCCCCAAGTTAGCGAATGGCTTAATTGCTTATTAAATTCATTGTATCGATTCAAAATTATATGAAAACAGAAATAGGTTGATTCGTGAACTGGGTTGGTTCATGGGTCGCGGGTCGGGTTTTCAGTCATCTCCATTTTTCTTTACATGAGAACATCGACAGTGCAGGTACAACCACTCAAGCTCAATTTCAACCATGATATAATCTAATTTTGGCCAAATACAAAATATTAAAGTTGTATCTCTCTTTTGGTTCTTTCTACACCATCTTGAATCACCTCAATCGGAGTGAAGACGTGAAAGTTATGGTCTGATTATGAACATGTGTCAAAATTGCCTAAAACGCACGATTTATTCCGTTTTGCTCCAAACTCCTTCATTTGTTTCTTAAATTAAAATATAATCTTAGTGGGTACAATTAGGCATAGAATAAGCATAGAATAAATATAAAAGCGTAAATATATGGACATTTACACACTTATCAGGCAACTCTCTCGGGTGCTAAGATTCTCAAGAATTTATCTTGCATAACACACCATCATTCCACTAAAATTCTATCCCAGAGGGTGTTCTTGAGGTTTTTGGAGGAATAAATCAAGAAATTGACAGTGATTGATTGAGTTCAAGCCAAGAAGATCAAAGAAGAATAAGAAGGTACATGTTTTGGCAAAGACCACTCCCCTAAACTAGGTATGTGTCTTGAACATCCTTTAATCTTGTCTTAAATTCAGGTATTATGCTTGTGCATAGTAGAATAATGTATTATCTAGACTTGAATTTTATGTATATAACACAAACAAACCATAATCAACCAAATAATGTTTAGTTTTTGTCATAATCGTCAAACCAGGTCCAAATCGTACAAAATCAGCTTAATAACATTAAGAACATCCAAGAGAATGTTAAGAACATGTGAAGACCAAAATCATCTGAGAACTTATTAAGAATTGAACAAAATAACTATCTCACCATGAGTTGTGCATAGTCTGTACGATTCTCCCAAGAACACTTCAAACTGACTATTTTCTAACTGTTAATACTAACTATATATAATTGTTAATAATCAATTTACTTTATGATAAATGTCAAGATCACAACCTGGCACTAAGTCTTCAGGTTAGTGGCCTGGCACATATATATACACTACACTGATGGAGAAAAAATCTAGATAAAGGGAGGACCTCTATTCCTTCGAGGATATGTGTGATTCTTCTTTAGAAACCTTCTGATTTTTCTTAGTTATGAGTAGCACTGGCATAAATATATGGTATTTCATTTCCATTTTAAGTAACAACTCAAAATCAAACACTAACTTGTCGAAACAAAAGAGTTTGGTTAAGGTGTTTTGGACAAAATCAAAGAGGCTATGTACATATCATGTCGTGATTCATGTGTTGTTTAGTAACTAAAGTTAACTAAAATCAAATTAAAACCAATCACCTTACAACGTGATGAGCTGCTTGATGGATAAATAATAGTACCTTTTGTTTTTTTGCAAAAATTAGGGGAGTAAACACTCCTAATCATCTCAATGGTAAGGGGGACATCGTTCACCCGAGAAAAACCTAGAGCTCCCAAAATCTGATGAAACCCATTAGGAACTAATTGGGTTAGAGCAATTTCTAGTTGATGGAAAAGATTATGAAGAAGAAAGGTGAGAGAGAGTCTAAGGCCATACTCAAACATCCACACAAAGAGGCATATTTTGTCTTCTTTAGCAGTGCAGGGACGTTCCTTTTCAAATGGAACCCTAAATGTCATCGACGCAGGGATACTATATTTGGTTCGGAATTGCTCAAGCTATTCCTGCTTAAAATTACTAGCACTATGATTTCTCTAGTTCACTAGGGAATTGGTGGAATGGTGAACTTTGGCGGGGCATCGTCTTATCCAAAATAGGATTCAACGACTAACCAACCTCTGATGGACTATTTGATGGACTCGAAGCCATATTCAGAGCAAGAAAAAAATAAAATAAAATAAAATAAAAAAAGAGAGAAAATCAATCAAGAAGTCGGAAGGAGAAATTAAGAACGTACTGAACTGGGATTGAAACGAAAGGAAAGTGATATTTCGTCTCATTTTTTTAGATCGCCCCGAAAGTCAGGAGGACAAATAATATGGGAGGAATTCTTGCCCATGTGTAGCATCTAATAGAAGCCTAAAAATCTTTATGGTAGGGTCGGATTGTTGAATGACAACTCAGAAGAGATGGCTAGACGATCACCTCAGGCCAGACACAGCGGCCCATCTTGAATAAGGACAAACTCATGAGAGCAACCCAAAACCTGAACGAAAGAAGGCTCATTAAAGCGACCCCATCAGGTATAATAACAAACGAAACCCAAAATGTGGGAGGCCACAAGAGATTAGCCCAACCCAATGATCCCATGCATGAAAGAGGTTGTAACCAATTCACCGCATGCAGCGATATCTCCGGTGAATCCCTTCATAATAGCAGTAGATCATGAGAGGCGATACCACCAACAAATGGCATGAATGAGGAGGAAAATAAATAAGGGAAGGTATCAGCATATCAAACACGATTTCAAATACTTGTGCTTTCACCAAAAAACAAACTATTTTATTCTCACGCCCAAGATTTTTTGGCCGACACCACACCGGTGTCCCCCTTCGAGTTTATCGGTTTTGCAGGTCAATTATTTATAGATTGAGGAGGTCTTTAGCACGTGAGAAGTCTTCTGCACGTGCTAGAGATTTTTGGCACCATCAAGTAGTTACTTATTAGAATGCAATAAAAGTTAGGGAGGCTTGTTGGCTTCGTGGCAAGACCTAAACTGTAGCCTAAGTAATGAAGAAAACAAAAGAAGTCGCGTCATAACATTTAAATAGATTTACTCATCTCGGTGAAGAAGCAGATCTGTCAAATTAAAGGAATAGTGTAACTGCACATTTGCGGCTGAAAAATATGAACCTATTTGATGCTATCAACGTTTTAATACTTAAATAAGCACTAACGAAATTTTGAATCATCATAGTTAAGAAATGAATACAGGTTAATAATCGTGATATCATGAACTTCAAAATGATATCACAATTGATTATTTATGTGTGTTGAAATTAATACCACCAAAAATAATTAGCAAAATGAAAATATTATATGAATATTAAAATTATGGCATAAAAACTAGTTAGAAATGATGCGAAGATTTATGACTTTTGAATATGTGATTTTTGTGTGTGGAATTCAACGAGAAAATAGGCTCCCCGCTGTAACTACCCAATATTATGACCAAAAACTAAAAACAAAATTATGTCTAATGGTATCCACATTCTTGTAGCTAAAACGAACTGTAAAAAAATAAACCAAGATAGTGGATATGAGATGAATATGTATGTTGAAGGAAATCATAAGCTACGGATTATGGATCATGAAACCATAATACTAAACTCGACTATTATTTATATATGCATGAATGTATGTTGTATTCAACATAATTAATACGTGTGTTAAATTCAATATCATTAGTTGTGTTAACAATGAAAATTTTGTAAAACATAGAAATATTGCTTACAATAACTTTGTGTTATGTTTAACATTGATCATGTTATAAGCAATATTTCACCACAACATTATTGAAAACACAATATTGTTGATATTGTGGAATGAACACAATATTTATATTTTGAATTCAACAATAATTGGAACAATTGATTTTCTGATTTTTAAATCAGAATTAATAACAGTTTGAATTTTGAATTTAAAAGCGAGAAGCTGCAAAAAATATGAACGACTAATGTTTGAATACATATATATAAGGAAAATCATGGCTCGATCTTGAAAATGAAAATAGTCTTAGCAAATCCCGAAAATCTTTGGGTTCATATACAAAAATATCTTACAACAATCAGATCCAAAAAAAGGGGAATTGCCGGGCAAAAAAAAAAATGTGGAAGTAAAAATGAGGGCTAAAATAAAAGAGAAGAAATATTTGAAGGGTTAAACCTATTAAAAATTGAATGATGGATTTTTAATATTGTTTTGGCCTCATTTTTGGTTTTTTGGTGTTTTACCCTTAAATTAGGGTTTATGACCTCCTAAAAGTTATGTTCATTGTTGTTTAGACTTATTAGAGAGATGTGACCAGAATGATGTAAACGATTTTCTCTCATCTTCTCTTGTTATTCATTAATTTTCTTTAACATTTTCATTCTTAATTTTATCTATTTTCGTCTTTTCGCTCATCCACTGTAGCATTTCCATTTTTGTCACACCAATTTTTGAACATGTTTTGTTTTTACTGCCTAACATTTTAAACTATACAAAAACGTCAGTCTTATTGCAGTTTTGTAGAATTTTCTTTTGAGTTTCAACAGTATCCTACGATCGCATATATCATCCCAATTGCACTTCTCAACTTCAACTATCCTGTCTTGACTCTATGAGTAATATCCTCCTCGATTTCGTCATTACTCTGAATCATTGAACATAAATATCTAAAATAATATCAACTTTTGGAACCTCCTCATCTTCAATTTTGACTACATAATCATTTCTTCTACCATTACTAAAATTATAATACATGTATTCCGTCTTACTTCTACTAACCTTAATCTAAATTCAGGGATAAAAAAATATTTATTTTCCATTCATCTTCTTCTCCGGATGACCACTACTGGTCCGCCACCATCAGAACACATATAGGTGTTGAGCCAGGGAAGCTTCGAGAGGAAGATCCACCGCGCTCTCTTTCTCCACCGCATCAGAGCTTTCACCCAATCTTTCTCGGCCTTCTCTACCTCAGGAAAAGGACATAAGAAAAAAAATGTTTATCTTCTAGGTCGGATCCGAACAAGGCAGAGGAGAAAAAGAATTTATCTCTTTCTCTCTTCATTCCTACCCTCTTAACCTCCATTTGTTTTTGAGTTCAATCGCCGACGTAGTTTACCACCTCTTCAGTTTCCATAATCAAACAAGAAATTCATGTTCCAAATTCGTGCAACGACTCTGGGTAAAAACCAATGCAAAACGGTGTCTCCGACGATAAATTGCAAAATAGTAAGATTAATTTTGGGATGTTTGGACATCCTCTAGGCATAGGCCAATGCCTCCCTATTATCGGGCCCTCCAAAGAACACGATCGCCGAGCCCGCCGAAGAACCGAATAGCGACATGGTGGGATACCTGATTCGCGGTCAATTTGGTAAACCAGCTTAATCGTACAGAACTCCCAATTCATGGCCTCTATTCCCCTATCGATAGTCTGTTGCTTGTGGAAAGGTATAATAACAAATGCCAACCGCTTGTCCTCCTCTAGGCATAAACCAATGCCTCCCGGTCATCGGGCCCACCAAAGAACATGGTCGTCAAGCCCGCCAAAGAACTAAATGGCGATATGGTGGGATACTTGATTCGTGGCCAATCTGGTAGACCCGCTTAATCGTACGAAATGCCTGATTCATGGCCTCTATTCCCCCATCGATGGTCTGTTGCTTGTGGAAAGGGATAATAATGAATGCCAATCGCTTGTCCTTCGCCACCGAGCATATATCCTTGTGCATTATGGCGAACTTGCCATCAGCGCTTGAACGGAGATTCACCCTTCGTGCTACTTAAAGTTCTCAGTAATCTTTTCTCCTCTCTCTCTCGCTCTCTAACGACGCCAATCTAAGTGGTGAAGCACAGATCCAGGGCAGATCCGTGCTCCCGCATACAAATCCAGTGCCACTGTGCGCCGGAGCAGAGAGAGAGAGAGGGGAGAGGAAGAACAAGACCATGCGTCTTCTTGTTTTTAATTTTTAATTTTTATTTTGTTTAATAAGATGGTTAAAATAGTATATCTTTTTAAATGATAATGTTAGTGTAAAAAAATAAAAGATGAAAATATATGTATATTAAATTTAAAAGGTTATTTATGTATTTTCGGTTTTAATTATTTAATTATTTTAAAATAATTAAGAGTGAAATTGTCATTACATTAAATTTTTTACTTTTTTTTTTTTTATCTATAAAAGAGGTAAGTGGTTTTTTAACAAGATGATAAGAAGGTTGACTGAGATTTATTTGTAAAATGAGGGAGAAAATACATAGTTTATATTAAAATATGGTAGGGAAGTGAGAAGTTGTCAATTCAACAACTTCAACTTGTGAGTGTTTTGGTGGGTGGTAGCTCTTGATAAACACCTTTGCACGTAATTGATATGCGATTTTTAAAGTGTTTCTCAATGGACAAATCCCCCCCCCCCCCCCCCCAAATTTTTTGTAATGACACTTGTGACCTCGTGATGATTTGTTTATGCTCAATTTGATGTAAAAACTATTAATATGATTTGGTCCTCAATTTTTATCCGTATTCATAATGCATGGACCTTATCCAGTACTTTCACAAGTATCGAATTCTTGAATTTATAGTATATAGGGATTAAAGTACAAATTATTATAAAATTGGATAGTAATATGTAATTACTCAACGTTCCGATTTTCGTCCGGTTCATTTAAAAAAATCAAAATTGTTAGTTTTTTTTTAAATGATTTTAAAATCAAACCGTTTAACTTTATACAAAACTAATATCAAAATTGCTAAATATAGAATGAAGTGATACATGACTTTCTTGATTTTTGGTGAGATCGTAACCAATCAATATCCTTGTATATTCTCAATACTATCTATTATTTGTATATCTTGAATCTTATTGGTCATTCCAAACTTCCTATGGGTTGTTCTGGCACAGATCGATATACATTATTCTAATAACTAAAGATTGACTTTGCTCGTGGCAGCCCATTATACTTAATTTCGTACGATGATTATAGACCGTGTTTGGCTCTTCTCATGACTGCTTATTTATTTAGCGTGGATTGGGGGAAAAACTACCCACGTCAACCCCAAAGAAGTTTGCATGGTGGAGCACTCGAATTTTATACATTATTATATTATGTCATATATCTTAAATAATAATTAAAAAAGGGACGTCGATGTCGAATGATTTTTAGGTGAAAGCATAAAGTAGTCGTGCATGGTGGAATATGTGACGAGATTAAAGTTGAAACAATTTGGAATTAAAAACACATAAAACGTGGGTTATGTGGAGCCTCGGGGATGATTAATAAAATGGAGATAATTGTTCGAACGTACCATTTAACCACCTTTTTGTTAGAAAATGCCTATTCACAGGCACATGCCATACACGAAAAGCTATAACGAGTCTCGAGCTAATCAACATGCTTACTCCGAAATGAGTTTACCACAACATCAGCTCGACTAGGGGAGGCGGACCTTCGCCCTCATCTCCTTAACCCGGCCAGCGCTACAATTCCAAGAGAGACTTCCTCTACTAACCCTACTTGGGAGAGGTTGTAACATTCTTCACTTATTAAGGAAAGAGTCATTACAATCTCTAAGTAATGGCTCCTTAACTCCTGACTCTATGATTGTCGCCACGTTAATAATGATAGCCTGAGAATTGGAGAAGACTTGCCAAACAAGTCTTTTTACGTTTATAAATATTGGAAAAGGGGTTTGATCAGGTATGCTCTTTCTTTCTAGCCAACATTTTGCCTGATTTTTCTCAGAACACTCGACTTAATCTCAAACTGGTAGGTTTACCCGGGGCATGTGCCTCTGTATGGTGAGGCATAAGTCATCGTAGACGAAGGACGAAGAACACGTCGAGAACAATGCCAGGTATATGAAAGTTGTCAGTAGTAGGATAACCTATGTCAGGAGCAGAATGACCTCCGTGAAGAGATGAAAAGAATATAGAGATAAAAAGACTAGCTTCACTAAGGTATCAAGAATAACTGGCGTAAACCTGAGGCCCTATCATCTAAAAGAGCCCCCATTGTGCATTCATAACTAAGGCCATAGACATTCTTTGTACAAATAGAATATAGAAGAAATGGAGCACCTATCTTGAGAAATGAGACGTGCTCTACTATGGCACTGGGCAAGACTTGTGATATGTCCGGAAATATTCATCCACTCTCCGTGGAAGCTTCTTCGACGTCTTGGTTGAGAAATCAACGAGATGATTCGAATCGACAGGCTAATAAAGACTTGTTGGAGCAAATAAATGCCATTAACGAGAAACTTAAATATATCGAGAAGAAAAAACCCAATATCTATGAGATCGTAAAAAATAATGCTTCACTCTTCACAACTCCAGTATTGCTGAAAAGGTTATGGCAAACTTTTGCTCATGTCGTAGACTCGGATATATTAAGTCAACTATGACGCCTTGGAGAATCTCAACACGTACCATCCTTATATAGCCCCACGCTGGGCGTTGGATTCAATAAAATACAAAGAATTTCAAGTGACTTTAGTAGTACAAGGTGATGAAGCTAGGTATTTTTGACTTGTTTGAATATTTTAGCCTTGTCTTTACACACAGGTTCATAAGAAGCAAGTGATGGGCTGAAAACCCATCACACCTCATGTCAATATGAAAACATTAAGATGAGTCTGGAAGCCTTCATAGAGAAGTTTTGCGACTAATCTGATCAAGTGGAGGAACTAAACGATGGAATATAAGTAAAAGCTCTGATTGTGAGAGTTAGGAAATGTTCTTTCCTACTTGAAATGGCTCGAGCGCTGCAGAAGACTCTGATCATTGCCTTCATTTGTTCCTCCAAGTTCATCACCGTAGAAGGCGTATACCAAGCTCGAGTTGAGAAAGAAGATGACCTATAAGGGAAAAAATAGTTGACAAATCAAGCTACAACAAATCCGATCAAGATGACTACCAGTCCAAGAAGAAAGAGAATAAGGCAGATAAGGGTAGAGCCAGCACGAATCCAGGATATAATGGATCTCCCTTATATTTCACGAAATTTACGCCCCTCAACACCCCATTATGAACCATTCTGATGTAGATTTGACTTATGACGTTGGTTAAGTGGCCCCAACCCTTGACGAATTGGGAAAAATCAATAAGGCAGACAAGTGGTATGACTTCCACTAGGATATTAGCCATACCACGGACCACTTGTCCGATCTAAAGATTGAGATCGAATAGTTGATTGGGGACATCTGAAAATGTTTAAAATTGAGACAAAACAAGATGACCGACATCTGGAAAAATATAGTGGAAGGCCCGAAGTCCGAGGGGACATCCATACAACCTGTCAATGATTTGCCTCGGGGGGAAGAGGTCGACTAAATCAGAGAAGCAGAAAATGTTGGGCCAAATATTATATATTTTAAGTGTCCATGGGACCCATCGCAGAAAGAGAAACTATTACTTTTACTAACGAATATCTACACGGAGTTTACATACCGCAAAATGACGCCTCGGTGGTCACTTTGCAAATGCAAATTCCAATGTGGGGTGAGTGTTAGTTCATAGTGGCAGATCAATGGAGATAATCTACTTGGTTGCGTTCAACAAGATGGGGCTTAATCGTGACCAAATAAAGTCAATCATAATCCACCTGGTCGACTTCGTTGCGGAAAAGTAAATCTACTGGGGTGTATCATGCTCTAATTATAGCAAGAACAGGGCTAAAACATTCGACAGTTGACGCGCAGTTTATTGTGGTGGATTGTCTGTCGAAGTACAATGTTATCATTGGGAGGTCATGCTTGAACGCATTAAAATCCATAACATCAACGTACCACGTGATGTTGAATTTTTTGACAAAGAGTGGGGTCAGTGAGGTACAGGGCAACTAGAAGGTAGCTCAACAGTACTTCATCACCAAAATAAAAATCCCCAAATGGAAATTAAAGGACGAGAAAGCCAACGAGGACTTCAGCCTACAAACATGATTGAATGACCAAGAAAAAGTGACATCACGGATCCTCGAGTCGAGCATCTATGTCAACTTTGTCCTCACCCCGATAAAGAATTGGATAAAATAAGTGCAATCGATTGATCAGGATTGCACAGTGTAGATTATGTTGGCCCAAAGTTATACCCAAAAAGGGGGGTGAATTGGGAAGTGACAAAATTTTAAACAATTAATTCAAACACAAGATATCAATTTCCCTAATTGATTGTTATTTTGTTAAGAAGTGGAAATATCTTTAAATAAGTGCACACATAAAAAATAGAAATACAATAATGCAGCACACAACAATTTATCCTGGTTCGGTAGGTTACTATTACCTATGTTCAGGCCCCTCGAGCTCCACAGGGATTTCACAATCCACTAACCCTTGATTCATTTCCCAAGTAAGAACCAAACCATTACAATCTTGATTTTTTTCGCAAGCTCAAAATCAACCAATAATACACTTACACTATTACACTTATCATTTTCACAGACTTAGGAAGAAGCTTATCTCACCCTAATTCTGTTACAAGAATAGTTAAAACCTAATGTTTTAAAAGGCTAAAGATTAACCTAATCATTTTCAAAGTCTAAATATCAAATCCTAATCTTTTTCTCTGACTAAGATTAAACCCTAACTACCTTGATTAGACATTGTCCCAAATATGTCTAATCGTTCAAAATCGAAAATACAAACTATTCACAAGTTTCTTCTCACAGAAGCTACTACCACCTCAAAACAATTATGCTTAATTAATGTCCCAAAAACTATGTGAGAGAATCTATGTAAGGCACAAATATGATTTTAATTAATTTAAAGCACAAATAATAAATAATCAGATTTCACAAGTAAAAATTATTTTAAAATATTTTTCAAGATATTAGATTTAAAAAAGAATTTTCTGAAATACTTAATCCATATAATTAAATAAATAATCTAAGAAATCACTTTAATTAACTTGCAAAGATCTCACTAGAATTTCTTGAAAGCAATTACGATAGTTCAGTGAAGAATAAAGACCGATGATGAAAATTGTTTCGCGCTTTGATCAAGAACTCGTTAGATAATATTCTGTTATAAATTTATCCGTGTAATGCACTATCTTAATAATAAAGGTTGATTGTTCTTGATTTTATTTGTTTGAAAAATGCAAGTCTCTATATGTAGAATTTTAACAAGATCTATAACAACTAGTTTTCAAATCACAAGACTAAGAATATCTATTTAAGACCCCATATACCATATACCATCAAAATAGATATGTTTCATTTAAATATATTTTTAGGAAATCTCAATTTGGTTCCCAAAACTTTTTAGATTCAAAACCCTTAAATATTGGAAGTAGTTTTACCAATTCAATTAGAAGTATAATTTAATATATGGACCAAATAGATAAGATATTAGTGATATGGGATATATAATAGTCAAATACCCAAATCCCTTAAAAACACTCTTTGAAAATCGTTCAAAACAATGTGATTTGGATTAAAAAAAATCTGAAACAATCAACATTTGACTGTCTGACCTAGTCAGTTGACCACCTCTCTGTCGGTTGATCACCCATGCAATGTTCAATTTTCTGACCGTTGCACTGTCTGTAGTCAGTTGATCTACCTCATTGTTAGTTGATCGATTTGCCCAATATGTTTTCTTCTTTTTCTTCGTTTTAGCTACTGGATTCGTTAGTCAACCAACCTAACTCATGGGTTTACCAAATTAGATAGTAGGTTTATCTTTTTAACTCTCTTAAGCTACTGTTTTCATTATCCGACTAACCCATTTCATCTGTTAATTGAATTGACCAAAAACGTATGATTTTATGTGTCCAAAAATATTTTCTTACTTCAACACTTTATCGAAAATATTTTTATAATTTTGACATTTTATAAAAATCATTTAGGATCTTAAATTTATCACTTTTGACTGTAACAGACATTAGAGTACTCATTTTAAGGTGTTGTGTGTGATCTTAATACGGGTCGCATTAACAGCATAAGAGTAATGATTCATTTTTACCCAAAAATATTCAATGTCTTCAATGCTCAAATAATAGTCAATGTCTCCACTTTTCACCCTACTTGAAATACTTCATAAATTTCTTTATTTTGTAAATCTTCAGCGATCGCTTCATAAATTCTTTGTCTTGTAAACCTTCAATGATTAATCCTTTTGATTCATTATTTTTCTCTTTTCAACATGTAGAATTTTTAATCTGAAATCACTTAATAAACCCATTAGTTCCATAAAACATCAACATTCAATTGTTTTCTCAATAAAAATGTAACCACGCTCCCCCTAAATATGAGGATGGGTTTTAACTCATTAAAGAATCGTTATGAGAATATCAAAAAGATTTTCAATATTAGCTTAACAAATTATTGCTCCCCCTATACAACTTTTCCCTCTATACAACTTTTTCCCTATATAATTATAATAATTAATTCATGTTAAGGAGAACACATACTCTTTTAAAAGCATATCGTACAACTTCTCTCTCTTTGTCATCTCAAAAAGTTGGGATGAAAGATCAAAACGTTATTCTAGCATACATCATTATGCCTAGTCATACCTAAACCCCTAATGATTTAGCTTTCACTTCTAGATAAAAATGAGAACATAATATTCAAAACATCTCAATATTGCCTAAAATCATATTATTTCAAATAAGTTAACATGCTTCATTTATTGCTACGATACCCATTCATAACTCCCATTTAGATAGAATCAAAATCATGTAATCATTAACGCATTAGAATATGAAGTATATCTTACTGATAATATAGATCATTTATGAACCCATTGACAAAAACACTACAAGAAAAAAATATTTTTTATCACGGTTAAAAATTGAGATGATTGCCTTTTTATGACAATTAAAACCGAGATGATTAGTCCATCTAATATCTCAATTTTCAAATGTGATTAAAAGGATCATATATATGTGATCAAATTAAAAAACCGTGATTATTTAGAAAATATTTATCGCAGTTTTGTATCAAACTGAGATATTTACCCTCTTTTCTATCACAATTAAAATCCCTGATTCTTTCTCTTATTTTAAAAACAAAAATACCCTACCATTCTATAAAAAATATTGCCAAGAATAAACATATAAAAATTTCCAAAACAACTAAATTATTAATAACACAAGAATTTTACATTACTATAAAAAAATACAAATTACATTGTTTTTAATAAAAAAATCAGAAACTTGAATTTCTCTCTCGAATACATATCTAAAATGGTTATAGCACAATACCCATATTATCAACTTCGTTCTCTTCTTCATCAAATGATCTTGTGACTTCTTTGGTGACTTTCAACTAACTTTTTACTTGATCATTTATCTGCAAAAATTAATTAAGCATGAAAATCATTCGCAAACAATTATGCCTCCAAACTACAAAATCTAGAAATCTTGGTAAAAAAAAATGCTCATTTATTGCATTCTTAAGATTTGTCTTTCATCTATGAAGCACAAACAAGGTGGAGGAGATTATTTACCATATTAATCCATGTTTTTGCTCTTTTTTCCACTTAGTTTTATCTCTAAGACAAAAAATACAACCTATTCTAGAGAAGTACCAATATATTGAAACAATCTGAAACTTCAATCCCTTCTTGAGCCTAAGGTCGCACCCACTGTATAGCACGTGGTGTCTAAGGAACCACGATTATTTATCCTATAAAATTTTCTTTAATGAATAATTGGATCAACAAAACAAATCTCAAAAGATCCTTTAAGAATTAAGAATATTCGTGGATTAAGAATGGTGACAAAGGGTTTTGAACTTTAGGATGACAAAATATTGCGAAGAACACTCACCCAATGTTTCCATGTTATCTGAAGCTCCAATGAATCTAAAAATCAAAGTACTAAATAAAGGCTTATAAGAACAAAGAGATTAATCCATGAAACATTTGAGATTTTGATCGCCATTTATTTTTCTTATTAATCAACAACATTTATTTTGTTCCTTGGATTGTTGCATTCATTACAACACAACATTAGCCAAAAAATAAAAAATCTAAATTGCACCTAAAATGAAGAAAATTAATAGGATTTACGTTGTTGAACTAAAAATGAAAATTTTACCCCTAGGTAATCTTGATTAGACTATTATGCTACAAATTTCCTGGAACAGTGGAGGCATAGGGAACACTAACAAAATAGAAACTGAAAATGAGAACACTAATGAACATAATTGAAAATGGGAATAAAAACAAAATAGAGACGAGGAACCAAACAATTCAAGGTACATAAACCAATTTAAAAATTAGGGGACATCAATTTAGCATGAAATGCTTTCATTGTAGGTACATGAACCTGTTTAAATATTAGGAACAAAACAATTCACGGTTTGTTCAAATGCTCAAGTGGTCGTATCAAGAAGCTTAACCACAATGAAACACAAAAGTGATTTTTATAAACAATCAATTTTAACCAAAAAAAATAAAAAAATAATAGTAAAACATTTAATGAAGTATGCACATAACCAAATGCATCATAAATAATCTCAATTTGTTTTTTAAAAAAAAAAAAAAATGCAAAAAATGAAGAAATTTCTTCTCTTTTTAGCTTGCAATTTCAGAAAATGCAAAAATTATCTCAGTGTCATTCTAATTTCAAGCACACATAAATACTTATCAAGTTAACCATAGATCGAAAAGTAGATTGCAAATCTGATGCTAGGGCATAACCTGAAAAGAATCAAATTGAAACATAACCAATTGAAATGAAAAATCAACAAAAAAAATGTATAAAAATTGATTCAAAATATGATTGAAAAAATTACCTATTTCCACAAACATAGAAGAAATTTCATTTCTTTATGTGATGGCATGATACAATTGGAGGAATGAGTGAGTGATGGTGATGGCTAAAGACGATGATGGTGATGGCTGGAGAAAATGATGATGGAGATGGTTGAAGACGATGATGGCGATGGTTAAACAACTATAGTATTTAATTATTTTCAATAACAATGAAGATTTAAATTAAAACCCTGAAGTAGAAATTAAATTTTGGAAGAAAAAGCAAATAAAGATAGAGTTCGACATCCTGATTTGATAGATTGAACCACCAAGCCCGAACTGCAGCAGATCTAAGGTAGCATCTGGAGAAGATGACAATAGTGATGGACGGAGAAAAGAGAACGAAGTCAAGGCTAAAGATAAAGATGGCGATAAAGGCTGAAGGTATTGCTAGGGTGATAACAACGGTGATTGAGAAATCTCAGTGATTCAATGAAGAAACGTTGAATCAAGAAATCTCAGCAATTTCGAGATCGAGAGATAAAGACCATGATTGAAATAACATAGCGACTTTTGGGGTTGATAAGAACGATGGAAGCAAGAAAACTCAGTGATTTCAAGATCGAGAGAAAGAAGCTTCGATAGAGAGAGAGAAAGAGGGGGGTGGTTAGCAACTGCTAGGGTTAATAAAGTGGCAAGAGTGAACCATGAAGAGGATTTATAAGGGGAGTCGAAACACGAAATTTCCCAGCGCTTTTTTTGTCTTTGGGTTAAGTTCAGCACAACTTTATCTTAATCACCAATTAATCTCACTTATAAATAATAATTGTGATAAAACCTATAAGTTATTATCATGGTTTATTAAAATAGTGAGATTAAAAAAACTTTTTATCACCTAATAAATTTTAAACAAGATTATATCTCACTCATATTGTTATAATCATGGTTTATTCAAAAAAAAAAAAGAAAAAAAGATGAATTATATCTCACTCATCTTAATTGCCTATTAAAAATGTTATCTCATAAAATTTTAGCTCCATTCTATAATAATAATAATTTCAAAATAGGAGACATTAGATGCATGCCAGACACTTAATGCCCATAAAGATATCCATGTGTAATAGTATTAACAGATTGATATGCTATATATATATATATATATATATATATATATATATTTAGATAATGGAACATATGGTATCAAAAATAGATTAACATAATTTCATAAAGCGATACCAAACATGTAAACTTAAATTCATATGAAATATCGTCAATAAGATAATGCTAAATACTAAATTTATCGAATATTTATGAATAAAATGTGACATGGGAAATATAATAACCATCACAAAACTCACTTTTAACCAATAAAATAGTATGAGCTAACACTAGAATTTCGTGTAGGCATATAATCAAAGAATGATATTCATAAAGATGCAAGTCAATTTTTATTAATAAGATTCTTCAATGATAATTTCACATCACATAAATTTCGCATATAAATTTCAAATCTAATCAATTTTCTCTTCGAATTAACCTTGTTTTTATTCTTGACTTAAACTTTGAGTTTCGGTGTGAATATTTATTTTTCCGTAGATTATCTTTATAACCCAAAACTCTTTAAAACATACTTGGAAGAAAATCATTAGTAGATATTAAATATATATATATATATATATATATATATATCAATGATCCTCAAAATCATGCGTGGTCACTAACTAATTCTATGCAATTTTGATCCTATATGTTGGCCCAAAGAGCTACCTAAGAGAGGGGGTGAATTGGGTACTTTTAAAAATTTAACAATTAAACACTTAAACAAAAATAATTAATTTCCCTAAACAAATTATTATATTTATATCTTTATATGCAGCGGATATGTATTTAATACTAAGTGCACACCTAAACACAATCTATATAATAAATTAGCTCATTTATAAAGAGGGCCATCCGATTAAAGGACAAACACGAAAGACATTGGTAGCCGTCGGATCATTTTTAACCCGCATATAAATTTAAAATTAGGGTTTCATACGGCGTCACTCGCAGCTTCTCTCACGCGCCTCTCATTTTCAGCACTCTTCTCTCCCGAATCACTCTCAGGCCTAACTCTCTCTCTCTCTCTCCCGAAGCAATCTTTCTCTCCTCATCCGAAGCGATTTCTATCACCGTCCACTCCTCCACCGTCACCATCGCGCATTGTAATCGTCTCCGTCAGGTAAGTCTCTCCCATTCTTTTTTTTCTCAGATCTTTTCATTCGTGCCACCCATTGCCGTCACACTACCATGCCTCAGGTAGGTCTCGATCGGTCCCATTCTTTGTTGGATCGATCCATCTGTCTCGGTCAATCCCCAACCGCCGACGCCCTCTAAACGTCTCGATCGATCACCAACCGTCGATAGAGAAGAGGTTTCTAGTTGTCTACTTACTCCAAATGTCACCGCCGTCCACTTAGATCTGGCTAATCAAGGTCCGATTTGGCCAGTCCGGCCCCCTTTTCCCGCAACAACAACAATCGTTTATTCCTTTAGGGTTGCAGATCTCTAAAACCTACTATACTGTCACGTGAATTTGTTTATTTAACATCTAATTCTTTTTTTGGATTTAGAATGCCCTAATCCAGATGTATTCAACTGATTTTTTGGAGCAGTTTTTGAACCATGTATGGTGCCTGCATTTATGGTCCTGACAAAAAGGAAGTTGAGGTGGGTATTTTGCAAATCTGGTATAATCCAATGTAAACAGTAAGCATTGTTAAACGACTTTGATTCTATTTATCAACTTCTTTACGTGATTTTAATGATTTTCTTGAAGAAATGATCTCTCATAGCGGTTTACCAAAAAGAGGTACCATATGTGTTGTTTTCCTTTTCTCCATTTGAGAACACCATTTATATTGTATCCTATTTGTGTGTGTATTTTGTCATTTGTATCTCTATATGCATGTGTTGCTGCATTCCCATTTATAGGGATATAATTTTGTGTGATTTTTTGAATTATTTTCGTTTTTACTTCTAATTTGATTTTAATTTTTGTTGTGAAGGGTTTGATTGAAGTAAGATTATTGTAATGAATTCGGTGAACATGTTTTTGTTTTCTAATTTTTGGTATATTTTTAGGGTTTTGGATATTAGTGTTAATTTTTTTTTAGTGTTTTTCTGGTTGTTTATGTCATTTGTTTAGTGTTTTTGTTTCTTATATGCTATGTTTTGTTTTGTACTTTTGTACAACACATATTCCTAATTTTTGTAATAGCTCTCCCTCCATCCCTCGATTCTAAATTGTGTTTTTTTTTTTTTTTTTTATATATTTTCTAATTTTCTATTTTTATTTTCTAATTTTGTTTATATTTTGAAGTTTTCGATTTCTCTATTCACCATCCTTGCCATTTTGACAATGAAGGTAATGAGATTTGGATATGTAGTAAGCATTTTTTTACTTTTATTTTGCTTTGGTTTAACTCTTACTTAATTGTGGGCTTAAGAAAGTTATATTGGTTGAGAGAAAATCGTATAAGCTTAAGATTAATTAATTTTCTTTTTCTATTATGAATGCTTAATCGTTTATTATCTCTCTTTATCGAGATTCATTGATTGGTGTTTTGCTTGATCTTTGGGCAGATCGAAGCTTAAGACAGAAAGAGAGCTTGATTTTGGAACGATTGAGAATTGACAGTAAGTTTTTTTCATAACCCTTCTGTCCCAATCCCATAATAATGTTTTAAAATCAGATTATTTAGTCCCTCAATCATGAGTTTTAGCATGCTCGAACAATGAAACTCGATGATTTTCATGTTTTTTTTTTGTTTGTTGCATTCAACATATTCAGACGCTTTTAGTTAATGGTTGTTAAAAATTAAGTCCCTTAATCACAAGTTAGCAAGATTGAACAATGCATAATCGATGATTTTCGTAATTTTTTTTGGTTTGTTGCATTTGTTGGTTTGCAGATTATCTTTTTATAAATAGATATATAGTGTGTATTTGCTTGAATTTTTGGAAAGGCATTAGTATAGTAGGGATTGAGTAGGCATTAAATTAGGGCATTGGGATTGTATTATAATTGTATTTATAATATATTTTAGATTTTTGTTTGTTTTCATTTGATTCCTCATCTATGAAACTGTGGTTTAATGCCAATTTTGACTTTGATCTTACAACTCTGTAGCTATGCAGTGCGTTGCTCGATTTCAAGGATAAATGTCGAGATTGGGGGATTTTAAATTGAGATTGAGAGCTCAACCTAGACTTCCTGATAGGTGTAAAATACCTATCTAATTCTAAATCGAATTTGCCAGTTTTTGAGTACTTTATTGAAGTTTGAATATCGTTTTAGCTGTTTTTATTAGTCAGGAGCAGGGAAGTAAACAATCGGCAAACCGAGCAAAATAGTGCAAAAAGGGTAGCCAAAAAGATGAAAAAATGAGGTTTCAAATAACAGAGCAATTCCGCCTAGGCGAAGTTTCCACCGCCTAGGCAGAAATTCAGCAGAAAGATGCAAAAACTGAAGATTTGAAATCCGCCTAGGCGAAGTTTCCACCGCCTAGGCAGAAATCCGTCAGAAGGTTGCAAGGGCTGAAATATTGAATCCTCCTAGGCGAAGTTTCCATTGCCTAGGTGGAAATCCATTAGAATGCTGGATGAACTGAACTGCTGGATAGAGCTGCACTGCTATAAATCCGCCTAGGCGAAGTAGCTACCGCCTAGGCGGAATTCCGTCAGAAAATAAGGAGTCAAGAAGTTAGTCCTCCGCCTAAGTGAAGTTTCTACCGCTTAGGCAGAATTCTAACCGACTTAAGCTCCGCCTAAGCGAAGTTTCTACTACTTAGGCGAAAATCGTAGAACAGGTCAAAATATATGTTTAGATATTTTTGAACCCCTAAGCCTATAAATATCCCTTGGCCACGTCTGAAACTTAGAGTTGAATAAACCTAACCCTAGATAAGAGCTTTTAAGCTATATTTTGAAGATCAAGAAGGAGGTTCATCATTCGGATAAAGAAGGATAACTTGCAGACCGATCATTAGTGACAATGAACCGTTTCACTTCCAGATTTGATCGTTTCTCTCTTGTTTTATTCTTTGTAATCACTTTTTCATATCTAAGAATGTTGAATCCCTCTTACTTTGCATGCTATATGGCTAAGACCTTGTAGTAGTAGTTAAATGTTACTTAGGAGTAGTGGAAATCATGTAACCGTTTAGTTGAGTAAATTTATGTTACTTTAACGTGTTGTTTGTCTAAATCCGATTGTGTTTATCGTCATTCTTGATATGATGCTTGTATTGATAAACCGAGAATACGGGGTTTGACACTCGGGAGAGGTAACCCCGGATTCAGACTAGGGTAAATACAACGTGACGTTCTAATGACCCGGAAGGGCGTTAGAACGTATGCAACCCATGACGTTGGCTCAAAACTCACGTGACTTAGGGTCGTTTAGGCATTGAAGGGGACTTCTTCGTTGACACTAAGTCGTGTAATCCCTCGTTTTAAACTCGAAAGAGGTAGCGGAGGAGTTATTGATACAGAGGTTGTCGGATTAGATAAAAACCGTTATAGCTAACTAAATGAAATCGATTATATATGAAAGAGATTTATACCTAAGTAATTAGTGTAATTAAAACTAACTTTATAGTTTTCATTTATCTTAGTATAGTAATTAGAAAACAAACAAAATTTGATTAGTCGAGATAATATGAAACTATTGAAATCGCAATACTCAACTGAATTACCTGTCCTTCCCAGTGGAACGATATCCGATCCTAAAAGATCCATTATATTAAAACTAGACCTCGTGCACTTGTGAGTAGTCCAATTACCGCAAGGAAGAAATATGTGTGAATCTAAGCGCGTAGCACTTTCCTTCACAGTTTACTTCCCGAGGTAGTGCAAGGTATGATACTTTAGTTGTTCTCTATACTTCTATGTTTAAGTTGTTGTATTTGCTCCTGCATATTTTTTTAGCTACAAAATCATTTTACGTTTTTAGCTGTAGAATCATTCTAAGATTTTTTAACAATTGATTTGCTCCTATATATATAAGCAAGTAGTTGTGTTTGCTCTTATATTTTTTTTACTTTGTTTCTGTATTTTTGTTTATGTTCCAAGTTTCTTAGTGTTAAACACAATTCTAAAGAAATATGATGATAGGTGCTACAGGTTGGGGGTATTGGAAAATAATTCTATTTGTTTGTTTCAAGATTTCACAAACAACATGTTAAATCTGTCTATAAAGCCATAAATATTTTTGTGCTAATGTTTTTGTTCTTCGTTTCTATTTATGTTTGTTAATCTAGGGTTTGTGTTGATTGTTGTTTAGAAATTAAGCTTAGTTCTTTTTGTAATAGCATGAATAAAACTTTGTAATGATATCCAAGTTTTGTTGCAGATCTCAATTTCGAGGTATGTTTCATTTTTTTCCATCTATTTTCTTTGTTAATTAATTTCATTTCAATTGGATTTAGATTCTCTGCACGAATATCTCTTAAATAGTGAATTCCCATATAGTAATTTTGTTTTTCATTTATTCAAGAAGTGGCATTTGTTTGGTGTTTCTATTCCCATTTGGTTTTTGATTTCATTCAATTTTTTGCGAAATTAATGCACTAAAAGTTTGTTTTCACTTTCTATAGATATCCACAGTAAAGACAGAGACTTAATATTTTCTTATTTTTGATTTGTTTGTGAATTAGTTTAAATTCTCATTTCCACTTTTGTTTACTGGTTCTTCTATTTGTTTTGGTTGAGGTGGAGATCCAGGCACGGCATGGCCTTCGCCTCTACTTTAGACGCTTAGTTTTCATGCCATCTAATGATGCTTAAGATATACAAATTACAAAACATTGTATCAATGTTGGCTGCTTGGAGCTTGCTATGGCAAAGTATTTATATGTTGCCAAGGTGATCAGTAAGCTACTAAGAAATGGTGGCATGTGTAGGATTTTTCTCAAACATTTGGGGTTGCCAAGGTGTACCATTTAAGTTTCATTGTTGGCTTGAATAGCAAAACAAATTGATATAATTGTCCCAAATGATGATGTATGTTTTACGCCTGTGCCTTCGGGTATGGGTTATACACTAGTTTGAATAATAAATCAATGCAAAATATAAGAATTTATCCTACTTCGGTCAAGCTAATCTGGCCTACATCCAGTCCCACGAGCTCCATATAAATTCACAATCCACTAACCCCTTGATTCCTTTACTAGGTTGGAACCAAACCCTTATAATTCATGATTCTTTTACAGGCACCAAATCAACCTTTAAAATTTACCCTTTTTCATAGGCCAAGAATGAACCCTATCTTTTTACTAGGCTAAAGATAAACCTAACACACTCTTACTTATTTTTTTCACGGTGAAGCATAAACATTTACAAATCACTCAAAAAACAATTATGTTGCAAGATGAATCAAAACCTAATTCTTTTCAAGAGAAAAGAATAACCAAACCTTTGTACTAGAACAAAGATCAATCCCTAATTTGTTTCATAGGAAAAGAATCGAAACTTAGCTACCCTAGATAGACAACATCCCAAACTAGCCCAATAACTATTAATAGACCAATAACTAGCCCTCCAACGGCTAGCTTTTCAAAGATATGCCATAAAATGATATTCTGAGACCCCATATATATGTCATAACCTTTCATTTTAGGTGTATTCCACTTAAAAATATCTTTCAAATATCTCATCTAATTCCATAAAACTATTCTCAAATTAAAACTACAGAAATAAGAAGTATTAAATCAATTAAATTAATGGAATCTCAAAATATATGGACCATATCGATAAGGATTACGAAATATGTTGTTTAAAATTGAAATACATTAAAATCCCCCAAATGCCTTTCTTGGAATCATAAAAAAAAAAAAAAAAGATAGTTTTTTTACCAAGACACCAAATCAACTGAATCTATAACTAAAATAGTCAGTTAACCGATCTGGCCCATTCGATTGACCAACTGTGCCAAGCTTCTAATTTAGCCGTTGGCACAACTCCAATTAGTTGACTGACCATACCCAGTTGGTTGACTAATTGGATCAGTGTGTTTCCAATTTCTATAATTTCTTCTACTGACTCAAACAGTTGACTAACCCTTTTTATTTGGTTAACTGATTGGATTAATGTGCTCACTTCCTAACCAATTTCAGCTATTGTTTCAGACGGTTGGCCGAATGCTTTTCTCGGTCGACCAACTAGATCAGTAGCACTTATTTTTAACTCCAAAACTCACTGTTTTATTCAGTTGACCGATTTCTTTTCTTGGTTTATTTAATTGATCCGGAAACAAAACTTTTGATACTTTAAAACACAGTTTTCAATTAGGTCAGTTATAAAAATTATTTTATATAAGGAGCACATACAATATCTCATTTTAGGATCTTAAACTTTTCACTTCTTATGATGACACATAGAGAAATAATTCATTTTTAGTGTCATGTGTGATCTTAATTTGAGTTGCATTATGAGTATATAAGTAAATAATTATTTTTACCTATTTTTCTTTAGCGTCTTCAAAATTCTTCACATCTTTGTAATGTCCATCTTGCAACCATTATGTTTTCTTCATCACATATTTTATTTAATTAAATGCATGAAACTGTAAATCTGAAACCCTTGATAAAACCCTTAGTTCCACCAAAAATATTATTATGTGATATAGATTCTATGCAAAGTTTTACAATAGAATATCATGAATATATATCGAATAAGTTAATTCAACATATTTGTATAAAAGATGCATTACATTAATAAAAGCATATTAGACAAACGGTATTGCTAATATTTGTATGCAATAATCAACAAGTCATAAAACCCTATTAATGAGAACAAAATAGTTTGATCAATTTAAATCACATAATATGTTTCATATAATCAAATACATGAAGAATATTATATATAAGTAGATCATATAAAAACATGTTAATACACTTTAAATAAATGTGATTCTTAGAATCACTGTGTAATGTTTCTAAGACAACAAATAAACATATCATTTAGTATAGGCCTTATAAACTATTACCGACTCACCTAATTGGCAAGCCGAACACCTACCTCTTTAACAAATTTAATCAATTTTAATTGAGATGGGTTAGGTCTACCTCTAATGCTGTTGGGGATGAATTTCACCTTATTGTAATTATTAATACCATTCCTATTATCCTTTGAAACAACAGTTTACGTTGTCATTTCATTCCTGGAGGTAACCTATTGATTTATCTTAACAAAATCTTTGTTCATCTTGAACACTTCTGGTTTACTGATATTGTTAAGATCAATAACTATCTCTTTGTATTTATTTGATACATCTGGTTTATCAGTCTTGTCACGATACACAACAACTCTATGAACTAGTTTCTATTTATTTTGAGATTGTAGTCTATTCCTGTAATAAACATCATTTCACTTGACAAACAACAGCCTTGGCTTTCTGACATCATTTATTTTGCACCTTTCTATATTGTTTCCATTCATCTTCTTTGATCCAGCAGACCATGCATCTTTACTTTGCACTTTGTTTCTATTTATTCTCCTTGGCCCGACAAATCTATTATTCATAATTCCATGAATATTTCTTTTCTAGGTATCCAGTTATTTCTTAATCTAATTGGGTAACCATGCAATATGTAACACAATTTTTTAAGATGACCAAACTTTCCACAATAATAACATCTAAAATTATTAGTAGGTTTCTTAGGATAATTATCTTTCTGCACAGGAGCACGACGGGGATCTACTTTCAGGATTACTTGTTTTTCAAAAACTTTACTTTTCTCAATACTCGTTAAATTTATCCACTGCCTCACTAAGCCCTTTTTCGTGTCTTTTCGAGTGACCGTTCCAATGAACTACCATCCTCATTAACGCCTCAATCGACTTACGTTAATATATGCAAGAGAAATTAATGCCTCAATCGACTTACCAATATCCTCATTATCACTATCTTTATCATTTTCACATATAGATTCTTGATTATTTGAACTCATAGGGGATTCATTCAAAATATTAGGACAGGCATGAGTTTTACATACATCATTGACACACCATGGATTTTGATAGCAGAAGAAGTAGAGAATCGGGCACCCCAGATTTTGATAGCGGAAGACGTTGAGAATCGAGAAGAGGACGAAAACAAGTTTATGTCCTTCCTTTCTAAGTCATCCAAATCCATTCATTTTGAAAATGGTTTTTCAAGGGCTTTTCTAAGCGTTGGTTTTAAACTTCTTGGGCCGAGATTTTATACTAAAAATGGAGTCACCACTTGGCATGAGATTAAATGGTGTACTAGGTCATCGAGATTTTAGAAATTCATTTTTCCTTTTAACATGGCCCGCATTTTAACTTCCAAAGGTCTTTATACAAGAGATATTCTTTATGTTTGGAAGTCGGTTATACTCGGAGAAGGTTTTACGCACCCAAGACACATGTCCATAAACAGTACCTTGGTCTAAATAGATATTAACTGTTGACCATATCCAAGCAGTTTTCTTTGATTTACTTAATAAAATAATTTACTTTTTAAAGTTTTTCCTCCTTTTATGTAAATTATCATGATGTAAGCAAGTAAAGGTTACCTATTATGCAACTAGAACTAGAAATGAAAATATGTCTGTGTTTTTAACATAACGAAAACAATAAATACTATATGATACTATACTATACTATTCTAATCAACAACAACCCAATAGCAGTTTATAAGAGGTATGAAAATAAATATATAAGGTATATGAAATGCAAATTAAGACTAAATTGATTGGATATGTGACAGAACCCGTGATGTATCTCAGATTAATGAGAATCAAGTCTTTACGTAGTTCATTTCCAATAGGGTGAAACTGATTTTATTATTATTGGTGACCGAACCCTTATATGGGTTGCCTACGTACTTTGGGTGGCTACCAATGATCAGGTCAAACGTAGTTCATTATGTTTAAGGTGAAATTGTTTTTTATTGTTTAAGGTGACTGAACCCGTATCCAGGGTTACTTACGTACTTTGGGTGGTTACCAAAGATCAAGTCAGACATAGTTTATCTTGGTTAAGTTAAAAACTATTTTTTATTATTTAAGGTGACCGAACTCGTATCATGGATCACCTACATACTTTGGCTGGTTACCAAAGATCAGGTCAAACGTAGTTCATCCAGTCTAGTTTCATGTATTCTTTATGTTCTTGGTGTGTTCTTAGTGTTCTTAATGTTCGTGATATGATATTCAACTATTTTAACTTAGTATGATGATCTTGACTTGTTTTCTATATTATTGTCCTGATTACTTGTTATACATGCTATGTATAAGAAATTTAAGTGTGAATACTACATGAGCATGCTATTTATAAACCTAATATGAATATTTAATCCAAAATCAAAGGGTGTTTGAAGAAGACATACCCACTTAGGGGATGTAGACTTCCCTAAGTGATTACCTCTCTTTTCTCCTTAATCTTCTTGCTTTGAACTCGATCGGTTGAAGTCAACTTCTTGATTTATTATATCAAGAACCTCAAGAACACCACCTTATGGGAAGTAGTCTTCACTAAGTGATTACCTCTCTTTCCTTCTTGATCCTCTTGGATTATCTTCGATTGGTGACTGCCAACCTCTTGAGGAACACCTTTCGAGACCAGATTTTAGTAGAATAATGGCCCATTATTAAAGAAAATTGCTTGAGTGGCCTAGGGCCCGAGCACTTGGCCCGCGTTTATAGAGAAAAGCTAGGCCTTCAAGTCTTGAATTTTTTTAAATATAGGCCTCTTATTTATAGGTCTGGGATGCCAGTACATTAATTGATGGGAAGGCATATCCATCCTGCTTCTTAGGTAGTATTTAGACTAGGATATTTGGTCTCTTGTTTTGGTATTATTCAGCTTTGGATGAATTTTGAGTTGAATGGATTATTCTTAAAGATTTGGAAATGATTACTAAATATTTTCCAATATTTGGTAAAGATTGGCAATCATTACTAATGATTGGTAACCCTTACCAATCATTACATCTCATGCAATCATATGGGTTGCACATGGGTACATTAATGGCTTCTTGTGACACTTTCAGTTTAAATTATGGGCTAGGTACCTGTTAGTTTAACTATTTTGGTTTAGTTGCCACTAAGGCTTTCTAGGTGCATTGTATCTAGTCTGGAAGTGTCGTTCTTCATTTAATGCTGCATGATGAGTCATTGCTTGGTCAGCACTCCTTCGGTTGGATTTGGAACGAATCAGTTTAACTTGCCTTGTAATCGATGGTTGGTTTTCAAGTTTCGTTGTTACCTCTAGATATTTTGGTAAAATTATGTAGGTTCAATGTATCCACCCCTTCCATGCTATTTTTCTAAATTTAATGCTTTATAGGATTTGCATTTAATGCATTAGCTAGGTGGCAAACCAATTACGTTTGGTTTTGGTAACGGGTTGTCACGTTTCAAGGTTTACGGTTAACTCTAAGATATTTTAATCAAAATATCTAGATAACTTGCATGTGGCCTAGACATGTCATCCCAAGAATTTAATGGTAGATGGTATGGGTATTTATGCTCATTAAATGACTAACTTTGGTTGTGAACCGAATCGGTTTGGTTTCGATAACGGTTTGTCACATCCTAAGTGTCTTTGTTCTTTTCCTAGATATTTTGCTGGAAATTTCAAGAAAAGTTCCTTGTTCATGTCAAGGACTCTTTTGTAGGCATTTAATGATAGATAAGCCATTAATTCATTGGGCCTAGGGTGGTTTGTCAAGACAACTTGGTTTTGGTATAATTTTAATCCAAGACCAACTCCATAGTCACCTTGGTGATTTAGGACTTGGCATGACCTTTAAAAACCTCGATTAATGTATCTTGGATTTTTAATTTGTGGTATTTGATACAATATGCGTAATTGAAACAATTGTTTTTGGTGCTAAACCGACAAGATCTAGTGATTGTAAATATTTTAGGGTCAAGGTAGGTAACCAGAGTAATTGTTTTTGAAATATCCTATAATTTAAGAATAGTAGCTAATTTGTATCTATAATAAAGATGATTTAATGGAAATCAAACTTTAATAAAGTCATTTTAGACCCCCTTAAATTATGCAATTTTCCAGGTTAACCCGAAACTTTTAACTAATTGTATTTTGTCAAATTTAACATTTTTTGTGTTTTTATCTTATTTTTGGGTATTTTGGTATATTATACTGTGTGATCTCAGGTAGAAATTCATACACTTTAAACCTAAGTTTAAAATTTATCTCAACTTGTACTTGATTTGATACTAATTGGGCCGGACAAAATGCGATGTCTACAGCTGCCCCTTTTTGTCATATGAGTTTACTCATAATGAGAAAGAAGGAGACACTAACATTTTGTTGCACTAGACATGAAATGTAAACAAAAGGTATTTAAATGCTTATAGTGATTTGGTGAGAGAGAGTTTAGCCGACTCTCCTCAGTAAGATGTCTTGGTATCCATAATCAGAGATGGGGATTCTTCACATTTGTCATCAAAGAGTCATTTTTTCTGCTACCATAGACAACAACATTTTGCTTCCATCAATAGCTATTAGAGGGTTTTGCTCCCACCACTAGTTATAGGACTGGTTGGTATTCGTCATCAGAGAATTCTTACTTCTGCTACCAGAGATAGGACTTTCGTTTTTTTATCAATAGACATTGGAATACTTTGCTTTCGTCATCGAATATAGTTATATTCTCTCCTATCACCTTAGATACAGATGTTCACTCAATCACCAATGATAGGCATTTCTATCTATCACCAAAGATGAGCATCTATCATAAAAGATGGGCCTTTCTCTCTATCACCAAAGATAGGTATTGCTTCTACACCTAAGATAGGCATTTTTCTCTATTACCAAAGATAGGTATCTATTACCAAAGATAGAAATTTCTATATATCACCAAAGATAGGTAATGATTCTATTACCAAAGATAGGTAATGCTTCTATTACCTAAGATAGGTACTGCTTCTATTACTTGAGATGGATATTGCTTGTATCAGCAAAGATAGGTATTGCTTCTATTACCTAAGATAGGTATTTCTCCTATGACCGAATATAGATATTGCTCCTATCACCTAAGATAGGTATTACTCCTATCACTAAAGATAGTTGTTGCTCCTATCACCTAAGATAGGTATTGCTTCTATCACCAAAGATTGGTATTGCTTCTATCACCTAAGATAGGTATTGATTCTATCACCTAAGATATGCATTGTTTCTATTGCCAAAAATATGTATTACTCCTATAAATAAATATAGGTAGTGCTTCTACCACCCAAGATAGGTATTACTTCTATCACCAAAGATATATACTACTTCTATCACATAAGATAGGTATTGCTTCTATCACTAAAGATAGGTATTGCTTCTATCATTAAAGACAGGTATTACTTCTATCACCTAAGATATGTATTGGTTGCTTTGATGTATTTCATTGATTTATTGATTGTAGATCATTATTTTGGGCAAAAAGGTTATTGGCTAGAAAAACTGATTCACCGGAGAAACTCTCGAGGAAACTCGACACTTTGTGGAGTTTCTCGACATTATCCCACCTAGGATTACCTAACAAGGACTAGAAAACTTCCAGGGGAAAATTTAATCTTGGATAAAATGTGCCCCAGTCGTAGACTGGGGCTTGACGATACTTATTCATTTTTAGGGATTATAGATTTCAGTCGGTGATTGGTGTGAGTCTTATATCAAGAAACTCTATGTGGAGAAAATCTGATATAATATGCCCCAATCATGGCTGGGGCGACTCCTATCACTAAATCTCAATGGAAAATCTTGATATAATATACTCCGGCTCTAGTTGGGGCTAGTCCCGTCACAAATTCTCAATAAAGAACTCGATATAATGTGCCCCAGCTCTAGCTCGGGCACGGGACCACCTGCTGAGCATTCAAAGGACGTGGCATAACTCACTTGGATTATCTCTATATCTTGAATTGAGCTTGTGATTGTAATATTTTATTTAGTCTGGAAACCCCGTTAGGTTATTTATGTATTATTTATATTACTATTACAGATGATGATCATCAAATGACAGAAACCCACATAGTTTATCTACATACACTGATTTTCTTAGTTTAGGAATCTAGTCAAAATGTGGTTGGGCTATCGTTGTGCTTTCTAAGATTGTGTACCGTACCCACGAGAGCTTTCTATGTACCTTAGTAATCCGCCAAGGATTAGGTTCATGAGTTGTTCGAGCATAGGTATATTTTTTTATCTACTTAACTAACGGATTAACTTCTCAAGGACGTCAAGGGACTTCTTAGGAGATACACTCTGATACAGGGCTAATAGAATGTCATGATACTGACATCTCTCTGACTTCAACCAGACCAACTTGGGTTTCTTATGTACCTTGATTATCTACCAAGGACAAGTCAAAGCGTAGTCTATTGGGGATGGAGGAATTTTGTTTAAGGTGATGACCCAACCTACAAAGGTTTTACGTATCCTGGTATTTACCAGGACTCAAGTCGACACCTAATTCTTCCTTGGTTTTTTAAATTTTATATGATTGAATCTTGATTAACGGGTGATCATTAGATTTTATATGGTTTAATCTCGATTGATTGGGGGATTTTTTATATTGAGTGACTGTGTAGGGATTTTTAATAATATGATGACATGATTCAATCCCAATTGACGTGGTATTTTTATTAATTGATGACCAAACTCATATTGAGGGTTGCCTACGTATCCCAGATAACTGAGAATGAAGTAAAAAAGTAGTTCATCCTCTTTAGTTTGTCGACCGAACCCATAAGGGTTTCCTACGTATCTCTGACTTCACTAGGAATCAGGTTGGTGCGTAGTTTTTGGTTCTGAATTTGTTAACCGAACCCACAAAGGTTTCCTACGTATTCTGGACTTCGACGAGAATCAGGTTGATACGTAGTTCCTACATCTTTAGGTTTATTTAATTTGATTAAGTTCATTATAATTTGAGGACTTTATTTTACGTCGTGGGACAAAATAAACGTTGTTTCCCTTAGGAAAACATGGATAGGATGAAATGTTCCCCAGTCATAACTGAGGCAGTAACTAGATAAATTTTCATTGGGGAATCTAATTCGACACTTTCTATCATGTGATTCATGGTTATTAACAGTGTAAAATATGCCTCAACCTTTGGGATAGGGCAGATACTGATTAACTACTAGATTATGATGCTATATCGATTCATCTTGCTAGCATTTTCATCTAAGCCTTAGCTAGTTAAAATCAATTGTTAACTTTGATTGGTTAGCGTATTCAAGTATTTAAATTATGCCTTTTAATTTTGGTTCATTGGAGGTTAAGTACGACTCTAGGACTTACTTCATTCCAAGAAGGTTGTGCTAGATCCTAGTGAGGCTGACTTTCTAATGACACTCTACTATACATTGACACTCCATAGAAATGAGTAAAGTCTACTATTGAGACGCACGTTATGTGAGGTCGATTCCTTGTCTGTCCCTAATTTGGTTGAAAACCATTATTAGGGATGGATGATGGTACGGTGAGATGGTGAGGTTACTTAACCAGATTACCTATCTGAGGATTGCCTGCTGGCCTACTAGAGCTTCTAGATAAGCTGTATGAGTATAAATGTTATATTGATAAATACCTATTGATGCAACATGATATGCAATATGCCATTAGTTTTTTCTTTGAAACGTGATGCCTAAGTTTCCTCATTTGTATGAAAGTTATGCATGCCTAAGTGATACATGATGTATAGTGCTTGTGTAGTACTTTGATACTTATTTATGTATTATAACGCCTAATTCTAGAATGATTTCCTAGGGAATGCTTCCTAGAATGTTTCCTAGAATGCTTCCTAGAATGTTTGCTCTAGGTACCTTATGCTATTAGCCATCTCCCCTAGTTATTTTCATGTCGTTTCTGATACGAAAACTTGACCAGTTCTTCTCAGAGGCTTCCTACTCCTTTGCTCCTGCTTGTGTTGCAACTGGAATTCTGAAGAAGACTTCTTCTTCGAACAGTTTCTAGGTTTGGGTTGCAAGATGAAAAGGTTTTGATAGGAATAGTGGAAGGATTTTTTTGTCTCGCTTGGGTGAGATTGGAATATTTCAGAATAGGAATATCTCGCTCCTAATAAGGATCACTAATGATTTGGCTCGGGCTTCGAATGATTTTCGAATAAGTTTTGGGAGAGGCTTCGACTGAATGGATTATTTAGCACTCATTCTTTTCTTCCTTTCTCGTATTTTTCTAAGTTCATTTCTAATGTTTTAAGTACTAAACCCAAACGTGCCATGCATATTTTCCTATTCACGTTTATGCGAGATTATTTTAAGTAGAGTATAGTCAATTAATCATATTCAAACATTCAATCATCTTAATGATTGCCGCAATTTTTGCATCGAATTATTATAAATTATGATAAAGAAGATAAGTTCAATAATAATTTATACCAAATATCCATAGTTATTAGCTAAGGAAGTTGTCTAGTTTCAATTCCATCCCCGAGGTTTCATCGATGACTCTGCTTCACTTCTTCTATCTTTGATTAAGGACAGATGGAATGGGCTATCCCGAGATGACTCAACTGAGGGAGAATAGAAGTAATGGAGAAACAAGTGTTAGTTAATGGTGACTAACAAATGTTATTCTGTCTTGCAGCAAGTAAAGAGCTATACCTTCCATATAATCCATATAGCGAGCTTTGGGTAGTAATCCTGATACAGCTGGCCGAAGTAGATACGTGTTGAGACACCCCTACAACTTAATACTCGGATTGTATACATAGTGTGACTCACCTAATTGCTTTTGTGTGACCACTCAATGTTTAAAAACTTTCGGAGATCAGTCTTGATTCCATTGTTTCTCTTACCACATAATTTCAGGATTTTTATATTTTTTAGAGAATTATGGTATTTTGTGTTAGTCTCAAGGTCTTTGTTGATTTTACCCTTATCTCAGCTACTTTCCCCATTATTAAGTATCATCTTGATGGAGGCTCATTGTCTTCTTCGATTCTTAATTGTCTTTAATTTTACAAGGTTTATCCTACTTTTTATTTTAAGTAGATTTCCAAATGCTTCTGAATTATTTATTACTGGGATAAAATCGTAGTCTATATTAGACTATTTTATTTCATTAATCTACCCAACCTTTTAAGAATTTTCTTTGGCAGGGTTAGGTTCCCAGACTTTATCCTTTCTTTCTTCACATAATGAATCTTTCAGATGATTGTTTCTTTTATTCTGCTTGAGTAGGTATTCTACAGTCTTTTGTTGTTACTTGGACACTTTCGGGTCAGAACATATGTAACAATTCCACATCATCAATATCTCACCATCGTTTGGTTGAAACAAGACATTTATTTTAATATTTTTCTTTGCATAATGGTCTAATTTAGTATTTAAATTATGTTATCCTTATTTTGATTATTTACGGTGTGTGAATTATGATAAGCAAATTAATTTATGAAAGTTGGAGTATGAAGACTTGAGTCGAACTTAGATAAAATAAGCTTACATTTTGTGATTTGTAGATCTAGTACATAGGAATATAGGACAACACCTAGTCTATTAGGAAGTACTTATGAAACTCAATGAAATAACAAATATAGGCATGGCCTCCTTAAAGTTCTTGGTTTTCCGAGAAGCGTACAACCCCTAATTGGATGAGATCCTCGATACAATTTCTTAGGGAGAGGCACTAGTTAGTGTGATGACAAACCTCTTTGGATTGGTATTTCTAGAAAGTAGGAGGATTAAAATTTGAATCCTAAGGGTTTACATGGCTAGGAGGAATTGGTTTTACAACTCCTTCCTTCCAGCAATCGTGGAAGATTTTAGAAAATGGCAGAGAAAGCGGGGTAAATTGCTTTCGTTTTTGGTATGTTTGAGTGGGCTTAGTGATGAGTGGTTTATTTAATAAAAAATCAAGTACTTTTAGGCACAAATATTTGTATGTTTTCAAGCAATTTTTTTTTTTTTTTAATTTGATATGTTTTTGTTGTGTTTAGTTACAAATAAATGGGAGAAATGGTGCAAAATGCGTGCAGGTGTTATAACTTCAAGGCTATTTTTAACCATGAGGCAATCCTATTTTGGAAAACCTCAAAACATGGACATTATAGATCTACACCCTATCGTTTCATAGATTTTGAATTACCTCAATCAGAGTTCTTAAAATAAAGTTACAACCAAAATACGATTCAAGTGTCGATGTTCCCCAATGCGCGCTATCACGCTGCATCATGAATTTGAGCGCGCTGCAGCGAGCTCTTGTCAGTGTGCTAAGCCATATTGTAGGACAACGTGCAAAAATGAGCACTGCAGCATGCTCCCATTGGGTTGTATCATTGTTTTACCCAAAAACCCTAATTTTTTACCCTTTTAAATACCCCATTTTGCCTCTAACATAAGGGGGAGAAAGGAGAAAGAAGAGGAGGCGTGATTTGGAGAGAAACATCATATTTGTGGCGATTTTGGGTGAGAAACACCCTATGGTATGGCGATTTGTGGCAAGATTTGGGAAGAAAACACCATTGGTGGCATTTGGAGTTGAAGATTTTGAGCTCAAACCCACAATAAGCATTTTCTCTTCCCTCTCTCTCCCTAATCTTGATTTAATTTTGTATTTGTAATATTGTGTTGAACATGTTTACAATTATGAATTTATTGAAAAGATTAGTTTTGGATTTTTCTATGTTATGTTCGTAATCTATACCTAGGACTTGATGTAGTCTCGTTTGAATCGTGTTAGATTATTTTGTTAATTGTTAGATTTAATTCCATTTTATGCATATTCTAGGCCTAATGTGTTTGATTTATGTGGAAAATAAGTTAGATGATTTAAGTTATGAATTTTATACTCAGGAGAGGTTGAATTCGTAATTGGAATTTGGAGTGCGTAACTTAGATTGTTGTGAGTCTAGGAGGAAATCAACACTTAAGTATTCGAGTTGGGAATTTAGGATCTTGTGAAACCGGGAGGTAATTGAGTTCTAGATTTATCAATTAGAATTGTCATTCAATTGTGTTTATCTTCATAATGCTTCCAATGTATGCTTTCACATGATATTTTGGTTGAATTGAAAACTTGGGATTTGACACTCGGGAAAGATAATCCTGGGTTCGGACTTAGGTTAAACACAATGCAAGATTTAATTGATTAAGAGATATTTAAAGCTTACATAACATATAAGGTCGCGTATTACGAATATTTTCACCTAAATATGAAATAGGGATATCGGTATTGAAGTGATTATATATTCTCTCACTTGATGCTTGGGAGATGTAGTGAGAAATCAATCGCATGAGGACCTTGATTATTGAATGAACGGAATTAACTAATAATTACTAAATAGGAAAACATGGGAATAACGAGATGAAATCAAGCCCCTAGAACATTTGTGCATAGATAATCTATATTTTATTTTCTTTTGGTTATTATATTTGTTCTAGTTTATTTTATAAAAACCCAAAATTTGATCACCTAAATAAAGATAAGTTATGATAATCACGATACTTAATAAAAATTTAAACCAATCCCTATGGATATGACAACTTTACTCTTCCTATACTATTAAAACTTGATTTGTACACTTGTGGTAATGTATCGAGAAATAATTTGCTACCACTTAGGAATTTGAGGAAAACTATTTGGACAAACTAAATATGAAGAAGCAATAAAAGGTTGTTCTTTCGAGTGGATAGGGGTCCCGGTCATTCAGGTCGTAGGTAGGCATCCCTTTTGACAGGCTAGTTTATCTTGCTTAATCTCTTTGATAGACTATTCCATGTAGTCCATCCGCCTACATATTTTAGAAATTTCTCCTTGGATTGGGTTTTTCCCGGGTTCAAGGTTTTTCTTCCAGCTATGCAGGTTTTGTCTTGTGATGGTAGCAAGAATGTCATCCTCTAGTCTACCAAGGCTGACGTAGTTTTCTATGGAGATCAATTTTTTGTGATGAAGCTTCTGGATTATTATTTCATGACAACATTTTATCATGCTAAGGGTATCTGCCGGTAATGGTAATTGGTCTTTCTGTCTCTCTTCTTAGAATAACGAGGCTAGGTTCATTTGGCTCAGCATTTGTGTGAGGGAGAAAATGTCTTCTGGCATCGTCAGGATCTTGAAGTCATTTTGAATACTTCCAAAAGAGAGAGGGATCGGGTCTATCTTATAATTCTTTGAGAATAGATCTCAGATTGATTTTAGTAAGAGTTACTTAAACCAGTTGTTTCCAGATTTATTAAGTTATTAACAACCTAGACCTTTACTTAGGAACTTTTAAGGAGAAAATTATCCTATATTTATGTGTGGTTATATTCTTGACAATACATGAGTATGTCTATAGAGATGATAATGTTCGTGTTGTATATATGCAATCCTAGGAAGAAGGCGTAGCTCTAGTAGGCAATTCCAAGATATGTTCCGAACAGACCTCGGCTTGAACATGGCTTCATAGAGCCAGGGTAATGTACAACTTTTGTTCATCCTCCGGTTTAAAAGTTATAATAATCTTAGGACTATGACATGATTGACCTTTTATCCTCAAGATATAGATCATTCTTCCTAGAACTCTAAGGCAGAATCGCTATCTTCTTCCTAAAAAAATAAATCATGACTCCTAGGGTTTAAATAATAGAATTATATTTTTTTCATTCTTTCAAAGTAGGGATAATTGCTCCCAGAACTTGATAACAAACTCGTTTATTTTCTTCCTCAGAAATGGATTAGTGTTTTACTAGGACCTAAAGGCATAACCATTTTTTTGCTTTCCCAAAAGATGGATCATCATTCTTAGGGATTGAGGAATAGTCTAAGACACCTTTGAGTTCATGATATCTACTGAGGGTGAATTTGACAATCTAACTGGTGAAGCTTAACTGGCTTTCTATCTGAAATGGTTTTGACTTACTTAAGGCGTTTTGAACCTAAACTAAGTGTCTTTCTTATGGTGAATAATTCCTATAGTATATGATTTTTGATAAAAGGAAACAATGCTTAGGACATGACATGCATCTCCTAGGGAATGGTGACCCGAGATATGCTTACCATTTGTATCATACAATCTTGATTTGACTGTGTGATTTCACTTTTTTATATTTTGGTAGTCTAATGTGATTTCGCACGATCGAAGTAGATTAATTCGCGTTATCTTAGTGGCTGAACTTTAGACAACTTTATTTGGCAAAGGATATGATTATTTATTTATTTGAGGTAGATCTTTTTGTAATTATTTAAAGGCGAAGGTAATTGTGACTTTATTAAAGTAAGTTTTATGTGGATTATTATGGATGAAATGGGCATTATTAATTTGATGTTTATGTTTGATGGTTTATTGGGTTAAGTAAAATAAGCATTTTTGTCCTTACCTGCAGCTTGCTCCGTATTCAAATTTTTTGATAACGTTTTTCGGCGTAGAGCAAGCTAGCAATGTATGGGATACAATAATAACTTTTACATGGATTATTATGCCCCTACTTTTCCTAGGAGTTTTACTTTGTCTATATAATATGACAATTATGTAAATAATTGTATATAAGATGAAAACAAAATTTCTCTCCAAGATAAGTATCCTAAGTAGAACAGGGTTTTGGTTCTTCCTCTATCCTATGCTCACTACATGTGGTTCGTGGATTTTTCTTCTAACGTATCCTAGAAAGCTTCAGTTTCCAGACCTTCAAACCTCTAGCGCCCTTCCCGGGGGAACATCCATCATTAGTTGGTAGTCCGAGCGAGGCAAGGTTCATAGCCATATCCTGGGGGGAAGAGACTCCCCGGCCTTGCTTCTACTAACTCATATTTCTGTCCTAGGGGTTTTCAAGGTTTAGTTTGGTGTGGTAAAATCATCAAAGTCAGCCCCTACTGTAGGCCTCTCTATCCCTACGAGGGTTACGGTTTGGGTTTTTCCATATGATATGCAATGCAAATATGAGTGCTCGTGTGTTGGAGAAAGTATATAGTAATGAAATGCGGGAATGGAATGATAGTATTTAAAATGTTGTGTTGAATTATGGTGGTATAAATGCAGTGAAAGACAATAAATATACATGCATACTAGTATATACAGGTATGTAACATAAATTCTAACTTAATTTTTTCTTTTAATTTTTTTTTGGGTTTATTATTATTATTATTATTATTATTATTATTATTTTATTATTATTATTATGATTATTATTATTATTATTATTATCATCATCATCATCATCATCATTATTTATTTATTATTATTATTTTATTATTATATTATTATTTTTATTTTTATTTTATCTTTTATTTGTTATTATTTATTTATTTTTATTTAATTTATTATTATTTTTATTACCATTATTATTTATTTTTATTTATTGTTTTCTTTGGAATTGAATTAATTATGTTTGAAAAATCAAAGACATATTTCTCAGGTTGTATTTAATTGTGAATATAAATCTAAACTCTGACCAGGCTTACCCTCTTATGAGATCTCCAACGGAGTCACTAACTGGTGCATTAAAGATTTTGATAGCTGAAGAAGTGGAGAATCAGGGAGAGAATGAAGACAAGTTTAATCCCTTCCTCTCTAAGTCGTCTAAATCCATTCATTTTTAAAATAGTTTTTCAAGGGCTTCTCTAGGCGTCGGTTTTCAAAAACTTCTTGGATTGAGATTTTATGTTAAAAATGGAGTCGCAACCTAACATGGGGTTAAATGGTGTGCTAGGTTACTGGGAGTTTAAAAATTCATTTTTCCTTTTAAAATGGCCCGTGTTTTGATTTCCAAAGGTTTGTGTACCAAAGATATTCTTTAAGTTCAGGAATCATTTATGCTCGAAGAAAGTTTTACGCACCTCAATACACCCGTTCGTAAACAGTCCCTTCGTCTAAATAGATATTCACTGTTAAGCCTATCCAAACAGTTTTATTTGATTTACGTAAACAAAAACAATTCCCTTTTTAAAGTTTTCCTATTTTTATGTATTTTATCATGATGCAAGCAAGTAAAGGTTATCTATTATGCAACTAAAACTAGAAATGAAAATATTTTTGTATTTTTAACATAGCAAAAGATGTAAATACTATACTATTCTATTATAGGCAGCGACAACCAATATCAGTATATAAGAGACAGGAATATAAATATGCAACTTATATGGAATGAAAAGTAAGGCAAAATTATTTGGATATGTGACCGAACAAGTACGTAGGTTTCCTATGTATCTCGGATTAATTAGAATCAGGTCTTTACGTAGTTCGTTCTGTTAGGGTGAAACTGATTTTATTAGTATTAGTGATTGGAACCTTTATGTGAGTTGCCTACGTACTTTGGGTGGTTACTAGAAGATCACGTCACACGTAGTTCATTATGGTTAAGGTAAAAACTATTTTTTATTGTTTGAGGTGACCAAACCTATGTCATGGGTTGCCTACATACTTTGGATGGTTACCAAAGATCAGGTAAAATGTTGTTCATCTTGGTTAAGGTAAAAACTATTTTTTATTGTTTAAGGTGACCAAACTCCTATCATGGGCTACCTACATACTTTGGGTGGTTACCAAAGATTAGGTTAAACGTAATTCATCCGGTTTAGTTTCATGTGTTATTCATGTTCTTGGTGTGTTCTTGACATGATCTTGAACAATTTTAACATAATATGATGTTCTTGACATGTTTCCATGTTATTGTCTTGATTACTTGTTATACATTCTATGTATATGAAATTTAACTATGAATACTACATGATCATGCTATGTACAAACATAATATGCATATTTATGCCAAGATCAAATGGTGTTTCAAGAAGACATACCCACTTAGGGGATGTAGTCTTCCCTAAGTGATTACCTTCATTTCCTTCTTGATCTTATTAGTTTGAACTCGATCGGTTACGGTCGACTTCTTGAGTTCTTGTACCAAGAACCTCGAGAACACCTACTTAGGGGAAGTTGTCTTCCCTAATTGATTACCTCCCTTTCCTCCTTAATCCTCTTGGATTGTCTTTGATCGGTCACTGTTAACCATTTGAATTCTTTCTTAAAGAACCTCAAGAACACCTTCTAGGATCATATTTTAGTACAATAACAGTGTGTTATTCAAGAGAATTTCTTGAGAGTCCTAGGACCCAAGAGCATGGCTCAAGTTTAGAGAGAGAAGTTAGGCCTTTAAATCTTGAAATTTATGAAAATAGATCCCCTATTTATACGCCAGGGATGCCTGTGCAATAAGTAATAAGCAAGCATATCTATTCTACTCCTTAGACAGTGTTTGGCCTAGGGGACCTAGTATCTTATTTTGGCCTTGTTTAGCTTTAGATGAATTTTGAGTGGAATGGAAGATTCTCAAAGATTTGGTAATGATTACTATTGGCCCAATGAGCTACCCAAGAAAGGAGGTGAATTGGGTAGTTACATTTATTTAAATAAATAAATAAATCTTTAACACTTAATTATCAAATAATCAATTTTCCTAAATTAATTATTTTCTTTGTTACGCAATGAATAAGTGCTTAATTCTAGGTGCACACCCAAACACAATATAATAAGAGCAAAAAATGCAGCACATCAAGATATATCTTGGTTCAGCAAGGTAGGCTTGCCTAATCTAGTCCCCTAAGCTCAACGGAGTTTCGCAACCTCTAAACCTCTGATTCTGTTTACCCGAATGAAACAAACCCTTACAATGATTCTTTTACCATGCTCAGAATCAACCTTTACAAATTTTCTTTTCCTAAGCTCAGAAAGAAACTTATCTTTTTACTAGGCTAAAGACTAACCTAACTTTATTACAAAAAAAATCAAAACATAATCCTTTTAACAGGCTAAAGGTCAAACCTCACAACACTCTCAAATATCCTTTTCACAAGAAATGATGGAACCTTCACAATTCACTCAATTCAATTGCAGAGAGAATTAAGACCTAGTTTTTTTCAATATAAAAAAAAAATAATGTAACCTTTTTACTCAGGACAAAGATCAAACTCTAATTTCTTTCACAGGAAAAAGATCAAAACCTAGCTACCTTGACTAAACATTTTCCCAAACATTTCTAATCCACTAAAACTCACAAATATAGAAAAATATGACTTGCTTCCCATAAGGAGCTTTTACCACCTCAATACAGATATACTGAATTAATGTCCCAAAATTTAATACGTGATAGATACAATGTGAGGCAAATAAATATTTGATTAATAAACAATGTGGGTAGCACAAATTAAAGCAGGTAATTAGATAATCACAAAAAATCGTTTCAAAAAGATTTTGAGGCTTTTATGTTTGAAAACGATTTTCTAATGATCTTAAATCCAAGCAAGCAATAATAATATGAAATCAAAATAGAAAACAATATCTTGGAAAGATCTCATCGAGAAAACATCGAGGATAGAAAACAAAATCACAATATAACACAAATCGGTGACACCAAATGAACAGTGCTTTAGATTAAGAACTTCACACAAATATCTCACAGAAATTTGACCATAATAATATCTCTTAGAAAAAATTAGAACTGACTATTCTTGACGTGTTTAACCTAAATTCCACATGTCTATATATATAGGTTGATAACAAACTCTTCAATTACTACTTTTCAGAAGATATGCCACTAAAAGGCACTTTTAGTCCCCATATAATAATATCTTTCAATTCAAGGATATTTTACATTAAAATAACTTTTAAAACTCTCAAATAAGTCCATGAAATATTTCTCAATTCATAATCACGACTATAGTAAGTAGTAATCAACTTAAATTAAGAGAATCATGAATTATGTGGACCAAACTAATAGAGATATTAAAATACATATACCATATATTTAATAATATCAGATCCTCCAAATCTCTCCATTAGAATCATAAAAAAATAGCTAGTGTTTTACCAGGAGACCAAGTTCCTTGAAATCTCAACCGAAACAGTAGGTTAACCAATCCCTGGTGTTTGATTGACCGATTCAAACAACACCAAAACCAAGCCAAACATTGAAGGCCAGTCGATTTACCAAAATACCCCATTTAGTTGACCAAACAGTGTAGGGCCAATCCTTGACAAAACTTCAACCCAATCGGTTGACCGATTGCTTTAGAGCCTCACCCTGCCAAAATCTTAAACCCATTTGGTTGACCAAATTTCTTTGTTCGATAGACCGAATGTTGCAGGGACGTTCCAAGTTGCTCCAAAAACTTCACTAACTTAAACGATTGATCGATTTCTTCCAATTGGTTGACCAATTGCTTCAGGGTGGTAATTTCCTTCACCAATTCTGCTCCAAAACACACTTTTTGATTGAGTTAACTGACTGATTTTCTCAGTTAATTGAATTAACAAACCAAATTCAAGTTTTTTTTTTTTTTTTTTTTTTACTTTAGGCCTTATTTTTCCATTAAGGTAATTATTATTTTCAATTTCACAAACGGAGCATATATCAAATCATTAATTAGGATATTAAATTCTATCATATTAATATCAAAACACATATAAGGATAAATCATTTAATAGTGTCGTGTGTGATCCTAATTCGTATTGTAATATGAGTACAAAAGTATGGAGTTGTTGTCACCTAATTTCTTCAAGGCCTTTACAACTCTTTATTTCTTTAATCAATCCATCTTTGTACCCCTAAACTATTCTTGGTGATGTCTTCAATATCATCAAATATATGGAACCCTTTTGCTGAAATACTCAACAAACACATTAGTTCCACCAAAAATATCAACACTTCATTGTTTATCAAAACCTAGTGATCAATAGTTACCCAATGTTTTCCTAGATTTGGTAATGATTGGAAATCATTACTAATGATTTCCAATAATTAAGAATCATTACCTATCCTCCAATCATATGGGTTTCACATGGATGCATTAATGTGTTGATGTAACACTTCCAGTTTAGTTTCGGGGCTACATATCAGTTTGTTTAACTATTTTAGTTTAGTTGCCATTAATGCTTTCTACGTGCATTTTACCTAGTCTTGAATTTTCCTTTTTTAATGCTCCATGATGAGTCATTTATTGGTGAACATTCCTTCAGTAGGATTTGGATCTAATCGGGTTAACTTGCCTTGTAACCGATGGTTGATTTTCAAGTTTCCTAGTTAACCATAAGATATTTTGGTTAAAATATCTACAACCCTTGAACCAATAAATTCCAAGAATTTATTGTTTTATGGTATGTGCATTTAATGCATTGTCTAGCTGGAAAACCAATTTGATTTGGATTCAGTAACGGGTAGTCACGTTTCAAAGTTTTCTGTTAACACTAAGATATTTTGATCAAAATATCTAGATACCTTTAATGTGTCCTATCCATGTCAGATAAATCATTTAATTCTTTATGGTATGGGAATTTAATGCTAATTAAATGCCTAACTTAGGTGGTGAACCAAATCGGTTTAGTTTCGGTAACGATTTTTTATATCCTAAGTGTCTTGGTTCCCTTCCTAGATATTTTGTAGAAACTTCTAGGAAGGTTCCTTGGTCATTTAAAGGCATCTATTTTGAGGATTTAATTATGGCTAGGCCCTTAATTCATTGGGCCTAGGGTGGTTTGTCAAGACAACATGGTTTTTGTGTAATTCGAAACCTAGTCGAACTCCTTAATCCCCTTGGTGATTTAGGGATCATTATGAACTTTAAAAGCCTTGATTAATGTCTCTTGGATTATTTATTGGTGGTAGTTTATATAATATTCATAATTAAAACAATTGTTTTTGGTGCTAACCCAATAAGATTCAGTGATTGTAAATGTTTTAGGGTCAGGGTAGGTAACCAGAGTAATTTGTTTGAAATATCATTTAATATAAGGGTAGTGGATAATTTTTATCTATACTAAATATGATTTAATGAAAATCAAAATTTTAAAAAGTCATTTTAGACCCCCTTAAATTATGGGATTTTCAAGGTTGACCCGAAAATTTTACTTAACTGTATTTTGTAAAATTTAACATTTTTTGTTTTTCACATGTTTTAAGCATTTTTGTACATTATATTGTGCGATCTCAGGTACAAATTTATTCTCACTAAATTTATGTTTAAAGTTTATCTAAACTTGTACTTGATTTGACATAGACTGCGTGGGATAAAATGCGGTGTCTACAATCATTAGTAAAAATAGGAGGCTAACATACAATATCCGGGAAACTAGAAGATTCACATACAACATTTTCCTCAATACACTCCACGTGAGCGTGTTTCGATAGGACGTTAAGCCAATTGAACTAAAACCAACTACAGTTGGCCCCAAGATCTACCTAATAGCGGGGGTAAAATGAGTAGTAACAAAAATTTTAACAATTAATTCAAGCAAAAGTTATCAATTTCCCTAATTAATTATTATCTATTTAAGCAGCAGAATTATGTTTAACTAAGTGCACACCCAAATAACAAAAATATAACACTGCAACATTGAACAATTTATCATGGTTCTTTAATCTACTATTACCTACGTCCAGTCCGTCAATCTTTTTAGGAATTTCGCAATCCATTAACCCTTGATTCATTTCTTAGGTAGAAACTAGACCCTTACAATCCTGATTTTTTTCGTAGACTCAGAATCAAACCTTTACACTCTCACACTATTGTACTCATTCATTTCATAGGCTTCGTAAAAACCTTATCTCATCCCAATTCTATTATAGGAATAATAAAAATCTAATCTTTTAAAGCTAAAGATTAACCAAATCGTTTTCACAGTCTAGCTATAAAACTGATGAGTGGTTTATTCACCAACAAATCAAATACTTTTAGATTCAAATAATTGTGAGTTTTCAAGAATATTTGTTAGTTTGATGTATTTTTCTGTTGTTTTGTAGGAATTACGAATGATTGGGTGAAAAGGTGAATATGTGGTAAAATGAGGTGATTTAGATTGGAATGGTTCATTAGTAGTACAGGTGTAGTGATAAGTGTAAAATACCTATCTACTTCTAAACCAAATTTGGTAGTTTTCAAGTGTATTATTAATATTTAATTGTTTTTTAGTTTGTTTTTATGTAATTTAGGTACAGGGACATAAACAAGTGGCAAACGAGTGAAACGGTTGGAAAATGGTGAAGAAATGATAGAAAAATACAAGGTTTCAGGACAGGAAACCACCACTGCGGTGGTAAAAAATACAGAGAGGGGTGAATTCTACTCAATCCCCACCACCGCAACGGTCAAATCCACCGCCGCTACGGTAAAAGTCCAGGGAGTTAAGATTTTGGCCCACTGCCACAACAGTGAGCTAACCGACTTACCCACCATCGCAGTGGTGATCCCCACCGTCGCGGCGGTCTGCTTTACATAGACAAGAAGATATTTCTAGATATTTTTGAAACCATGGGCCTATAAAAGCTTCTCTCCTATTTGTGAAAAAGAGCTCTTAGACATCCCTAACCCTTAGAACTTTGTCCTTGGCCAATCTTGAAGAGCTCAAAGAAGATATTCATCATTTAGAGAAGAGAAAATATTAGCAGATCGATCTTTGGCGACAGTGGATCACTCCACTTTAAGATTTGAACTTTTTCTCTTTGTTTCTCTCTTTATAATTTAATGTTTTATTGTAAATGATGTTGAATCCCTCTTGGTTTAATGTTTCAAGGGCCAAGATCATGTTAGATTAGATAAATATTAGCTAGGGATCGATGTAGTTGTGTAGATACTAGTTTGATTTAATATTTGTTTCTTTAATGGTTGTTTGTCTAAATCCGATTGTGATTATCCCTCTATTACAAGCTTAGTATGATTGTTAAGGTATTAGGGTTGGTTTTGAGAATACAGGGTTTGACATTTGGGAGAGATAACCCCAGATTCGGACTAGGGTAAACACAACGCGACGATCCAATAACCTAGGAGAGAGTTGGAGAGTATGCAATCCAAGAGGTTGGATCAAGACTCACAAGACTATGTGTTCGAAAATAAGTTCGAGGGGGACTTCGACGTCAACGTGAAGTCATGTATTCATTCACTAACTACTCGGGAGAGGGAGTGAATGAGTTTTAGATACCAAGATTGTCAGATATGATAAACAACGTTATTGTTAACTAAATAAAGTCAAACATGTATTAAGTGAATGAAATCAATTACTAGGTAATCAAATTAGTTAGAATTAACCCACTAATTGTAGTTTAACTTACTTTAATTTTAAATAATTCTTGAACCGTCGGGATAATATAAGATTATGTCAATTGCAGTATTCAATTATTCAAACACCGTCCCTGTAGAACGATATCCAATCTTAAAGATCCACTATCTTAAAACTTGACCTCGTATACTTACAAGTAGTCATTACGTGAGCGTGTAAAAATGCTCGTCGTACAAGTTTTTGGCACCGTTGCCGGGGATGGTGTTCGAATGGATTGATATTGTGACTAAGTAGTTGAATATTAATCTAGATAATTCTTTTATTTTATTTTCTTTTAAATTATTTTGTTAATTTTTGTGATTAAACAATGCATGGAATGAAGAAAAAGTTTAAAATTCTTGACTCTTGATCTCGAGATCGAGCATATATACGTTGAAAAAGATAAGGAGAGAGAGAAGAAGCCAACTTCAATACCATGAATCATGATCCAATGGAGCATACTAACCCAAATTCCTTGTCTACGAGGGATTTTGGTGAAAAATGCTCAAGCAAATTTCCCTTTAGTTCAGTCGAACTGGAAGGTGAAGAGGGAAAGATCAAGTGTTATATCGAAAATGAAGAACGAGTTGTGGAGAGTATCTCTCTCGTTGATGAATGATCATGTAATTTGCTAAGTCCAGCTACGGATAGTAAATCAAGCGCATTTTTTGATATGAAACACATTTTTTTTTTATATGAAATCGAGGGCATGATTTTGCCCAATTTTTGCTATTATTTAATTTTTTTTCGAGACCGGCTTGGTCTCGGAGCGTGTTTGGTGGTAAATTAAGGAGTCTGTATTTTTAGGATTGTGTTTTATACATAAAATCATTGAAATAGCGAAGTGAAAGCGAGTGGTGAGGAGTTTTGTTGAGAAAAATGAAGTAAGAAGCTCACCGCTGTGGCAGTGAAAATACAGGATGCTATGAAATTTCAACATATCGTTTTACCACCAAAGCGGTGAATATACCTCCATGGCGTTGAAAATACGGGATGGTCCATTTTCAACAAAACATTTCACCGCCGCAGTGGTGAAGCGCCTGTTCGATTAAAACTCTGGTTTGCTTAAAAAAAACCTCACAACCCCTTCTCGAAACTCACAAATCTCTCTATTCCCATCATTCCAAACCATTTCTAACCTTCAAAATCATCCTTCTTTTAACAAAACGTTTGATTTCCACTACGAAATCAACCTCCAAGAATCGGATTGTCCCTCATTTTTGAAAACCTAGGGTTTAAGATCGAACAAAGGATTTATTCCATTTTCCATTGTTTGGACCAAAATTTTTCAACAAGTAAGTATCTATGATCCTACATTTCATATATTTTTTGAAATCTTTGATTGATTTGCATGATTATATAAAAAATCATTGGATTTGGAATGTGCCCTAAACCCTTAAAGCCCCATCTTCGTGATTTTCATTCTCTATGGGATTTTGGTTTTATTTTTGGAGATAAACTAAGTTTTTATGGATTTTTAAATTGTTTGAAACAAAAATTCATGCTACATTGTTCGTATTTTGTTGAAACCATTGCGATTGGTGTATTATATTGAGATTATGCCTTATTCTTGATAGTGTTGATTCAAGGGTTTATTTTCATTGTGCATGTATGATTGGGTTGTTCTATTTTTTGATTATGATTTCTAGGGACCATGCGGAAGAAAGTTTCTACAAAAAGGGCATGAGGTGAAGGATCGGGGTCGGCTCCTGATTTCGATTGTACCTGATTTGTTTTGAAAGCGACCGCGGAATACTTCAATCAGCACGAGTTCAACAGACCATGAATAAAGCAAAGAGGATTCGAGCCACTGGAGAGTCTACCGGCAAAATTTTGGGACATTATCCAGAGCCGAGGTTGCGAGTACTTTTGTCGATTGCCTCTCCTCGGTGAAGCCTCGTTGGTCCGGGAGTTCTATGCTAATGTCACAAAAGCTGAAGAGAACTAAATAAAGGTCTGTGATAAGACGATCAATTTCAGTCCCAAAAAATTCAACGAAGTATTGGGATTGGGACCGCTAGAGCCTTTTCCAGAGCCGTATCTAGGGTGTGAGCCAAGCATAGAAGAAGTAATCCGGGCCTTGACTACGAGTAATGTTTAGTGGAATATCACAGGGTCGGGTCAAGCCATATTTCTCACCAGGTTCCTGAATCCGGTGCTGAAGATATGGCACCACTTAATTTGTGGAAGCCTGATCTCTACCTCGCACCTATCGGATGTATCGAAGGAGCGAGCCATAACATTGCATTCCATCTAGAGGGGAAAGCCACTAAATGTCATATATTTTTTTTATTTTTATTTTTTTATATATTCTTCAATTCTACATGTCGGGCGAACAACCAAAGGTGATCTCCCCATTTTATCCTTACTAACAGAGTTGCTCAGGTGAGCCAGGGTGGTGATCTTGGGGGACAGTTCGTGGGCTCTAATCAATGCTCTCGATCTTGCTACCATTATGAGGATGTGGAAGGGTAGAGCTCAAGGCCACACTATAGGAGGAGCGGCAGAGGATTAAGAACACTAGAAAGATGAGGCAAGGCCTTCTAAGGCCACAGTTCCCGAGGCACCCGGACAAGCCTCGATCGATGTGGAGCATGTTTATCAAGAAATCCAGCATATTCAGCAATGATAATACGAGCTTGGAACCTACCTGGATCCATATGCACGGTATCAAGATCAAGTATACTGACCTATTTGCGAGGGCCTAGGAATTGAGATGCACACTTTTTTGCCTATGCCACAGATGCTGTCGTACCTTTTGCAACCTCCACAATTTTCATTTCGATGCAATAGTGGTAGTGATGACGCTTCCCCAGGTGGACAGTAAGAGGTAAGACTCCTATGTCTTATCTCCTAGGTATATGTTCCAACCCAATATTTTGTTCATGAATGCTATAAATTATCATTGGGTTATGTTGATCTTAAGATTTTGACGAACAATTAAGTATGGATATTTTGGTGGAACTAATGTTTGATCAAGTGTTTCAGTGATCTAAAGTTCCAGTAATGAAGATATCAAATTGAATGGATGCTAAATGAAGATATATCAAGATGATGAAGAAGTATTAAGAGTTTGAATAAATTATGGAAAATAACCCAGGTAAATATTAACTCTTAATATCCCATTTAGGAACACACACATAGAACAAAATGAATTTAATCTTTTATGTGTGTTTTTATTAAGTATGATTATTTGCTCCTATATTAATTGAAAATAAATATTTTTGAATGACTAAAATGGAATATAAGAATATTAGTAGAGCTTAGTTAAAGATAAAAATGGATAAAAGGGCCAAATCATAAAAGAAAGTGAGTTAAAAATGAGATTAGAGAATAGATTCAGAAGGAGACAGTCGACTGAGGAGTCGACCGGAGAAAGAAGCTGAAACATCCTGAATCGAAGAGTCGACCGACAAGTCAACCAGTGAAAACAACTGAACTCTCTGAATCTGCGAGTCAACCGAGCGGTCGACCGGTGGAAGCATGACAAACTCTCTGAATCTGTGAGTAGACTGGGCGGTCAACATATGCTCACTGCGTCCATGGTTTGGCTACAAGCTGAGTTGGGAAATCGACTAGGCAGTCGATCAAATGTGTTGTTTCAGGATATAGTTTGATCCGAGTTTAAATCCAAAAGTAGCCGTTTCTGGTTAGGATTTGAGAGAGATTTAAGGAATATTCTCTATCTTTAAGATATGGTTCATATACTAATTAAATCCTTTCAATATGGTTCACTAAATATTAATGTTTCTCAATTTGGTACTTGAAATAGATTCTATACTTATTTATTTTGATTGAGAAAAACTTTGGGGGTTTAATTGAAAGATTTGAAAGATGTTTTTAAGTGAAATTGAACCTAAATGAAGTCCTTATGTTATAAGGGGTCTATAAGAGTTTTTTTATTGTCATGACACTTGTAAACTAGCCGTTAGAAAATTGATTATATATTCTTTTAAATAGACTTGCGAATTTTATTAGAAAAGCTAATCATTCTATATTATTTTGAGAGAGCTTTTATAAGAGTTTGTATTCTCCGATATTGTGAGGTTTTCTAAGAGTGATTCTGTGAATCAATTGTGATCTATTCCTGCTCATACCGAATTTGAAGTTATATTATTCTAATCATTAATTCTATGGATTCCGAGTGAGATCTTTCCATATTATTTATTGTTTATTATTTTATTTTGGAAATTGATCTTAGACATTTTTTTAATTTTGGAAGAAAATATTCTTTCAAACAATTTCTTGAATCTGATTACGTGCTCCAATTTGCTACCCATATTCTTGCTAAATCGGATTTCTGTATCTCACATATTTCTATCACTAGTTGGGATATTAATTAAGTTTTTATTTATCTAGGGTGGGAGAAGCTGTGAGTGAGATTTACTACTTATCAATTTTTGTATTGGTGAATTGTGACGGATTAAATATCATTGGGGATATTTAATCAAGGGTAGCTGGGTTTCAGTCTCTTCCTGTAAAGAGATTAAGGTAGTGATTCTTCCTGAATAAGAATTATGTTTTTGAGTGATTTTTTAATAGTTCAATCCTTACAGGGTAAAAGGATACTTGGAGTGTTTGGGGTGAGGTTTTGATTATTGAGCCTTAATGTTAAAAAGAATTAGGTTATTCTTTAGCTTGTAAAAAGTAGAGGTTCTTCCTTAACCTGAGAAAAAGAAATTGAGAAGGTTGATTCTGAGCCTGTAAATGAATTAGTGTGCGGGTTTGGTTCCTACCTTTAAAGGAATCTTGGTTTTAGTGGGTGCGACCTCCATGGATCCCAGGGGACTAGATTAGTCGAGAGTATCTTGGTGAACCAGTTTAAATATTTTGTGTGCTGCATTATTATTTTGGTTATTTTTATTGTTTGGGTGTGCAATAGATTTATTATAATTCCGTTGTAGTATAAAGATAATAATTAATTTAGGAATAAAATTAATTATTTGATTTATTCAAGTATATTCTGATAATTTTTTTAATTACCCAATTCACCCCCTCTTGGGTATTCTACTGGGCCAACATCAGATCTGGCTTAGCTCGAATCTATTTTGCTAACAAAGATCACATGACACACATAGTAGGCACACTAGCTGAGGGTCAGTCTATGCACCGACCACCCTTATGTGTAGGTAAAAATTACTCGTTTTGGAAAGATAGGATGATAGCCTTTCTTCAGCCTACAAATTACGACGTGTGGCTAACAATTGAGGATGGTCCATTCATTCCAATGGAAAATGGAGTTGAGAAGAAGAAGGAACAATTCACTGCTTCTAATAAGCAGAAACTCTCTATTAATTCTCAAGCTATCAATATTCTCTTTTGTTCTTTAGATGCTAATGAGTATTCTAGACTTTCAGGTTGTAAATCCGCAAAGGAGATGTGGGATAAGGTATAAGTCACCCACGAAGGGACAAGTCAAGTGAAGCAGTCAAAAATCAATGCGCTTATGAGAAAATTTGAGCTGTTCAGGATAGAGAAAAATGAATCGATTCATGAGATGTACACTCGCCTCAACAACATATGCAACACTATGAACCAACTCGGAAAACCATACTCCATGGAGGATAGAGTACGAAAGGTTCTAAGGTCCTTGACGAAAATATGAGAGTCAAAGGTGACGACAATCGATGATGCCAAGGATCTTGGCAAATACGACATCGATGATCTAATTGGTAATTTGATGAATTATGAATCTATGATCAAAGGATATGAGGATGATACCTGAAATAGCAAGAGGAAATCCTTGGCACTAAAAGTTAAAAAAATTGAAGAAGAGGATGACAGTGATGATGAAGGCCTTGATAGTGAGCAAGAGAGGAATATATTACTTCTCACAAACAATTTTAGAAGAATGACTCGGTGCACATTCCGTGGGAAAAGAAATCTCAACATGTCCAAAGTGGAATGCTACAACTGTCGTAAAATTGGTCATTTTCAAAACGATTATCCTGAACCAAAGAAGGATAAAGAAGAAGAAAGAAAAGAAGAAAGCAAAGAAGAGTAAGAATAAATCAATGAAGGCTATCGGGGATAATACCAATTCGAGTAGCTCGGAAGAATCAAATAGTGATGATACGTCCATGCTTGCACTAATGGCCACTGGTGGTGAGGTAACCGATTGTTCAAGTTCATGTCCTTTAGTTTACGTCCTTTAAATTTTGATGAATTATTTAATGTTTATCAAGAACTTTTGCATGATTATAAGAACCAGTGTTCTAAAATAAATGCCCTTCAAAGTACAATTAACGTATTAAACAAGCAAGTAGTGGATTATGAATTTGAAAACAATGGGTTGAAATATAAATGGATGGATTTGCAATAAATTGTTCTCAAATCTACCGGTGGTGAAAACAATTTGAAAATTCTTTTGGGAAGTTCACGTGGAGTTTTTGATAAAGCCGGTGTTGGATTTCAGAAAAATCTTAAACAAAAATGCTTTCAAAAATTCTTTTCTGAAACCAAGGATCTTGTTAGATGTTTTACATGTAATGTTGGGGGGGTATACTACTCGTAGATGTTTTGCAAAACTATCTAATTGTAGACAAGTTTGGGTTCCGAAAGGAACTAAAATTGTCCCGACTAACAAGATCAGACCCATATAGGCTGGGTACCACTTAGGAACTATTTGAGGTGCTCCTTGCAGGTTATTCTAAAAGCATCAATAAGCAAGGACAAATGGTTCCTAGATAGTGGTTGTTCTCAACACATGACGGGAGATAAAGGAAAACTAACATCTTTGACACCTAAAGATGGAGGTCATGTGACTTTCAGAGATAATACAAAGGGTAAAATTATCGGTATAGGTAATATTGGTAATGGTACTACTATGATTAAAGATGTGTTACTAGTTGATAGACTTAAACATTATTTGCTTAGTATTAGTCAACTTTGTGACAAGGGCTATAATGTTATATTTGATCATAATAGATGCATTATTAAGAATAGTCATGATAGTAGTATCATGCTAATTGCATCACGTTTTGAGAATGTGTATACTTTCCCTTTCGATGATTTTAATTCTCAAAATTTATCTTGTTTGAATGCTTTATCTGAAAATAGTTTGTTATGGCATAAAAGACTTGGGCACGCTATGGAGTTAATTTCTAACTTATCTAAGAAGAGTCTTGTACATGGACTACCTGATTTGAAATATGTGAAGGATAAGGTATGTGATGCATGTCAATTAGGTAAGTAAGTTAGATCATCATTTGAGAAAAGATACACACGTCCACGTCTAGATGTCTTGAATTATTGTATTGATTTATTTGGGCCTAACTCTATTGCTAGTTTTGGTGGTAAGTTCAATGAATTTGTTATAGTTGATGATTATTCTAGACTTACCTGGGTATATTTTCTTGCTAAGAAAAAGTGAAGTTGCTTCTATTCTTGTTAAATTCTGTAAACGTGCTCAAAATGAGAGACAATGTTCTATTATTAAAATTCGTAGTGACAGAGGAAGAGAATTTAAGAATGATGAAGTGGTAAGTTATTGTGATGAGTATGGTTATGCTCACAACTTTTATGCACCAAGATCACCTCAACAAAATGGTGTAGTGGAAATGAAGAACAACACGCTTCGAGAGATGGCCAGAACAATGCTAAATGAAAATCGCTTACCAGCCTACTTCTGGGCCGAAGCAGTAAGTACCGCTTGTCATGTGGTAAACTGTGTATCAATTCTTAGAGGGTTTAACAAAACCCCATATGAAATATGGAATGGTAAGACTCCTAATATTTCCTATTTTAAAGTCTTTGGATGCAAATGTTTCATTTTGAATAATAAGGATAATCTTGGTAAATTTGATGCTAAATCTGATTATGGGATTTTCCTTGGATATGCTACAAAAAATAAGGCTTATAGAGTTTATCATAAACGCACTTTAGTAGTGGAGGAAACTATGCATGTTATTTTTGAGGAAGCTGATCCAATCTTGTCGGGAAAGGTTTTGGATGATGATGATGCAGGTATCTTAAATAACCAAAACCAAGGTAATGATGTATCAAATAAGTCTCAACAAGAGGAGGAACCTAAGGAGAAGGATTCGACTTTACCAAGAGGTATAAAGATGGTACCTGGACATTCAATTAAGGAGATCATTGGTAATTTTGAAAAAGGTGTAAGTACTCGATCCTCTCTTAGGGATATAATTAATATTGCTTTCTTATCTCAAATTGAGTCTAAAAATATAAAGGAGGTGCTAATTGATGAATCTTGGATTTTCGTAATGCAAGATGAATTAGTTTAATTTGAGCAGAACAAAGTGTGGTGTCTTGTTCTGAGACCGGATTTTCATCCAGTTATTGATACTAAATGGGTATTTAGAAACAAAAAGGATGAATCTAGTATGATAATTAGAAATAAAGCAAGATTAGTGGCACAGGGCTATAATCAAGAGGAAGGAATTGATTATGATGAAATTTATGCTCCTGTTGCAAGACTAGAAACAATTAGAATGCTACTCGCCTATGCATGTTCACGTAATTTTAAGCTATATCAAATGGATGTAAAAAGTGCATTTCTAAATGATTTTTTAGCTGAAGAAGTTTATGTGAAACAACCCCTAGGATTTGAAAGTAACAAATTTCCCGATTATGTATTTAAACTTTGCAAAGCTTTGTATGGGCTCAAACAAGCTTCGAGAGCTTGGTATGAGAGACTTAGCAGATATTTGATCGAAAATGGTTTTCGAAGGGGTATTTGTGATATAACAGTATTTGTAAAGCAAACTAATTTTGATATCCTATTAGTACAAGTTTATGTTGATGATATCATTTTTGGATCTAATAATGAGGATCTTTGCCAAGAGTTTGCTAAGATAATGCAGGTTGAATTTGAAATGAGTATGATGGCAGAGTTAAAATTCTTTCTTGGATTACAAATTAAGCAAACCAAAGAAGGGATATTTATAAACCAAGCTAAATACACCAAGGAGTTGTTAAACAAATATGGCTTGGAAGGAGCTAAAGAGTACAAAACTCTCATGGCAACGGCAACAAAAATTGAAAAAGACGATACAGGCAAAAACGTTAATGAAAAGATGTATCGAGGTATGATTGGTAGCTTGTTGTATCTAATTGCTAGTAGACCTGACATTATGTACAGTGTTTGTTTTTGTGCTAGATTTCAGTCTTATCCTAAAGAATCGCACTTAACTGCGGTTAAGCGAATTTTTCGTTATTTAAAGGGGACGACTGACCTAGGATTATAGTATCCTAGGGGGAGTGATTTTAAATTGGTAAGTTATTCCGATGCTAACTTTGCCGGTTGCAAAATTGAGCGAAAAAGCACAAGTGGATCATGTCATTTGTTTGGACATGCTTTGGTTTCTTAGTCAAGCAAGAATCAGAATTCGATGGCCTTATCCACTACTGAGGCTGAATACATAGCAGCTAGTAACTGTTGTGCTCAAATTTTATATATTAAGCAACAATTAAATGATTTTGGTATTTGTATAGAGGAGGTCCTAATCTTTTGTGATAATAAAAGTGCTATATGTCTAAGTAAAAATCCTACACAACACTCATGAACTAAGCACATAGAGATTAGACATCACTTTATTCGTGATCACAAACAAAAAAAGGATATTATTATTGAGTATATTGATACCTCTGACCAACTTGCTGATATTTTTACCAAACCACTAGTGGAAGATCAGTTTGTGAAAATCATTTGCGGTTTGGGTATGGCTAGGCATAATGATGTTTGCCGAGAGTGAGTTACATGTGTGTTGTTTTCTCCTCTTCTACCTAAATTTGTTTTTGAAGATGACAAAGGGGGAGAAATTAGTGATGTTTTATTTTTTTTATTTAGGGGGAGTATTCTAAAACTATGTTTTAATCAATAGGGATAAATTTAAAAAATTGTGCTTTATTGAGTATTTTTAAATTATGTTTTAAAAATCTTCATTATGATGCCTAAATAAGTTAAAGAACCCATTCTCGGATTCAGGGGGAGCGTGGTTATATTTTATTTTAAAGAAAACATCAAAGTTAATTGTTATCATAAAAAAGAGGGAGATTGTTGATCCTAAGATTTTGATGAACATTTAAGTATTGATATTTTGGTGGAACTAATGTTTGATCAAGTGTTTCAATGATCTAAAGTTCTAGTAATGAAGATGTCAAATTGAATGGATGCTAAATGAAGATATCAAGATGATGACGAAGTATTAAGAGTTTGAAGAAATTAGGGTAGACAACCCAGATAAATATTAACTCTTAATATCCCATTTAGGAACACACACATGGTACAAAATGAATTTTATCTTTTATGTGTGTTTTTATTAAGTATGATTATTTGCACCTATATGAATTGAAAAGAAATATTTTTGAATAACTAAAATGGAATATAAGAATATTAGTGGAGCTCATTTAAAGATAAAAATGGATAAATGGGCTAAATCATAAAAGATAGTGAGTTAAAAACGAGATTAGAGAAGAGATTCAGAAGGAGACAGTCGACTGAGGAGTCAACCGGATAAAGAAGTTGAAACATCCTGAATCGAAGAGTCGACTGACAGGTCGATCGGTGAAAACAACTGAACTCTCTGAATCTGGGAGTCGACTGGTGGAAGCATGTCAAACTCTCTGAATCTGTGAGTCGACCGGGCGGTCGACCTATGCTCGTTGCGGCGATGGTTTGGCTACAAGCTGAGTTGGGCAGTCGATCGAATGTGTTGTTTCAGGATATAGTTTGATCCAAGTTTAAATCCAAAAGTAGTCGTTTTTGGTTTGGATTTGAGAGAGATTTAAGGGATATTCTCTATCTTTAAGATATAGTTCATATACTAATTAAATCCTTTCAATATGGTTCACTAAATATTAATATTTCGCAATTTGGTACTTGAAATAGATTCTATACTTATTTATTTTGATTGAGAAAAACTTTGGGGGTTTAATTGAAAGATTCGAAAGATGTTTTTAAGTGAAATTGAACCTAAATGAAGTCCTTATATTATAAGAGGTCCATAAGAGCTTTTTATTGTCATGACACTTGTAAACTAGCCGTTAGAAGGCTGATTATATATTCCTTTAAATAGACCTTTGAATTTTATTAGAAAAGCTAATCATTCTAAAAGTTAATGATTCTATATCATTTTGAGAGAGATTTTATAAGAGTTAGTATTCTCCGATATTGTGAGTTTTTCTAGCAGTGATTTTGTGAATCAATTGTGATTTATTCTTGCTGATACCAGATTTGAAGCTATAATGTTCTAATTATTAACTCTGTGGATTTCGGGTGAATTCTTTCCATATTGTTTATTGTTTATTATTTTATTTTGGAAATTGATCTTAGAAATTATTTTTATTTTTTGAAGAAAATATTCTTTCAAACAATTTCTTGAATCTGATTTCATGCTCCAATTTGCTACCCATATTCTTGCTAAAATTAAATTTCTATATCTCACATTTTTCTATCACTAGTTGGGATATTAATTGAGTTTTTATATATCTGGGGTGGTAGAAACTCCGAATGAGATTTACTACTTATCAATTTTTGTATTGGTGAGTTGTAACGGATTAAATATCATTTGGGATATTTAATCAAGGGTAACTGCGTTTCAGTCTCGTCCTGTAAAGAGATTGAGGTAGTGATTCTTCCTGAATAAGAATTGTGTTTTTGAGTGATTTTGTAACGGTTCAATCCTTACTAGGTAAAAGGATATTTGGAGTGTTTTCGTGAGGTTTTGATTTTTGAGCCTTAGTGTTAAAAAGAATTAGGTTATTCTTTAACCTATAAAAAGTAGAGGTTCTTCTTTAACTTGAGAAAAGAAAATTGTAAAGGTTGATTCTGAGATTGTAAAAGAATCGATATGCGGGTTTGGTTCCTACCTTTGAAGGAATCTTGGTTTTAGTGGGTGCGACCTCCGTAGAGCTTGGGGGACTGGATTAGCCAAGAGTAACTTAGTGAACTAGTATAAATCGTTTGTATCCTAGATTATTATTTTGGTTATTTTTGTTGTTGGGTGTGCAGTAGATTTATTATAATTCCGCTATGGTATAAATCAAATAATTATTTTAGGAATAAAATTAATTATTTGATTTATTCAAGTATATTCTGATAATTTTTTTTATTACCCAATTCACCCCCCTCTTGGGTATTCTACTGGGCCAATAGGTTCGCTGCTTAAACAGTGTGGACACTGCCATGTTTATATGTATGTTAGTATTTAAATTTAATATAGTATTGTGTATATATAAAGTCGTATATGCTTGATGAGTTGTTGAGTTTGTCTAGGGCCATTTCCCAATGATGAAAATTATCTCCTAATTGTATATCGAGGTCGGGGGTGATGTCATTCATGTGTGTTTTGTGTGCTTAGCATGTCAATTAGGTAAAACTTATTTTGATCCTAAATCGCACGATCGCATAGACTTATTGTATAATTATTGAACAATTTGATGCTGATTATTCAGTAATAAGTCAATGATAGAAATGAGGAATCTAGAACTTGATTTAGGGAAGACTTGGGGCAAAATTATAGGTGAGATAATTCGGGAGGCAGGATTTAGGCCTTCATTTTTATCGCTTGAACCTTTCGAAGCTAACCTGAAAAATTTATTCTCTCGTTCCCCTATCAAAGCCAATAAACTTTTCAATTCTGAACACGTATCAATACTCTATCCAATTAAATTTTTCCAAACCATTGCCGCTAAGCCTAATTTTCAAATTGAGTGAAATCAAGTTAGCTTTAATTTATGCTACTTGAAGTGAGCAGTCGGGTTTCAGATGAATTTTTATTGATTCGGTATTAGTGTATTCATTTGTCATTTTCTTAATCCTTTTTGCATACTCCTAAAATTGTAGAAATTCGTATAAGTTTGGGGGTGTTTTACTTAATCCCTTTTGCACATTCCTAAAATTGTATAAATTCGAATAAGTTTGGGGGTGTGTTATGTCTCTAAAAAAGAAAAAAAGAAAAAGAAAAAAAAAAAAAACACTATGTGAATATAGTTTTTAATTTTGTTTCTTGTGACAAGTGAATACAAAGTTCTTAAGTTCTTGCTCAGGGTTTTGTTTTAAATATGTGGAGTTATGAGAGAGAAATAGCGACAAGCATTTATAGCTCGGGTATTATTCAATTATAACAATTTATTGTTTTATGTTCTTGCGATACCCTTGGTCGTTCTTGAAAGCCAAACCAAGCCCTATCGATATCTGTGAATGTACGAACCTACATTAGTGGATAGTTGAGCCCAATCAAGCATATGGTTTTCCTAAATCATTTAAGGTTTAAGTCATGAGCTTAGCGAATGAATAATCCAATTCGGTGTTTGGATAATTATGCATTTGAGTGCTCACACACATACTTTAAATGGATCTAGAATGGTTTTTATTGATATTAAGTGTCGAAATTCTGGAACACCACTTGGTGTGTGTTATTTCCCGAACTTGATCAGATTGAGTGCTGTTGAGGGAAGAACAACATGGTTTCTTCGATTGAACTTGGCATTCACATGCATTTACTTCTTTTATTTTATGTTTATTCATTTTTAGATTAGTTGTTAGATAATTAGTGTAGTTAGTTAAATTTAGAGTTAGGGTGTTTTGCTCGAGAACTAGCAAAATTCCAAAGTTTGGGGGTATTTGATAGGTGTAAAATACCTATCTACTTCTAAACTAAATTTGGTAGTTGTTGAGTGTATTATTAATATTTAATTGTTTTTTAGTTTTTTTTTATGTAATTCAGGTATAGGGATGTAAACAAGCGACAAACGAGCGAAACGGTGGGAAAACGACGAAGAAACGATGGAAAAATACAAGGTTTCAGGACAGCAAGCCACCGCCGTAGCAGTCTAGCCACTGCCGCGGTGGTGAAAATACAGAGAAGGGTGAATTCTGCTCAATCTCCACCGCCGCAGCAGTCAAATCCACCGCCGCGGCGGTGAAAGTCTAGAGAGTTAAGATTTTGGCCCACCACCGCAGCGGTGATCCCTACCGCTACGGCGGTCTGCTCTGCATAGACAAGAAGATATTTCTATATATTTTTGAAACCTTGGGCCTATAAAAGCTTTTCCCCCACTTGTGAAAAATGAGCTCTTGGACGTCCCTAACCCTTAGGACTTGGTCCTTGGAAAATCTTGAAGAGCTCAAAGAGGATATTCATCATCTGGAGAATAGGAAACATTGGTGGATCGATCTTTGCCGACAGTGGATCACTTCACTTTAAGATTTGATCTTTCTCTCTTTGTAATTTAGTGTTTTATTGTAAATGATGATAAATCCCTCTTGGTTTAATGTTTTAATGGCCAAGATCATGTTAGATTAGATAAATATTAGTTAGGGATTGATGTAGTTGTGTAAATACTAGGTTGATTTAATATATGTTTCTTTAATGGTTGTTTGTCTAAATCCGATTGTGGTTATCGCTCTATTACGATCTTAGTATGCTTGTTAAGGTATTAGGGTTGGTTTTGAGAATATGGGGTTTGACACTCAGGAAAGGTAACCTCGGATTCAGACTAGAGTAAACACAACATTACGATCCAATAACCCGGTAGGGACTTGGAGAGTGTGTAATCCATGAGGTTGGATCAAGACTCACGTGACTATGTGTTCAAAAAAATGTTCGAGGGGGACTTCGGCGTCAATGGAAAATCATGTATTCATTCACTAAATAAAATCAATCCTTAGGTAATCAACTTAGTTAAGATTAACCCACTAATTATTGTTTAACTTAGTTTTAATTAGTTAAATTTTAAATAATTCTTGAACTGTCGGGATACTATAAGACTATGCCAATTGCGATATTCAATCATTCAAACACCAAACCCATGGAGCAATATCCGATCTTAAAGATACACTATATTAAAACTTGACCTCGTATACTTGCGAGTAGTCATTACACGAGCGTGTAAAAATGCTCGTTGTACATATAGTAACTACAAGATTGATTTTGGACATGACTCAATCCAATTCTAGAAAAATGCCAAACATGAAAGTTTTAGATCACTTTCTTATATTCCCAAATAATTTTTAATTACCTCAAACAAAGTTCAAACGAGAACGTTATGGCCAAAATATAAATATATGTCAGATATGACAAAATCATGCTCTAGCTCACTAGAACCCCACTCCAACGCATTTTTGGCAATGTTCCATGGACCAAACGTGAGTTTTAGTGCACTAAACCCCACTCTAGCATGTCTTTGTAGCCTGGAAACCTGAAAAACCCTACTTTGAGCCATATTTATACGACCTTATGCCTTAGACCCAAGGGGGTGGCAAAATTTAGGAGGAAAACACCATTGGTGGCTAGATTTTGAGAAGAAAAACACCATTGGAGGCCTAAAATTCATATAGAGAGAGCATGGAGTTGAATATTATTTAAGATTTGAAGCCTTGATGCATGTCTCCACGAAGAGTTTTCTCATCCTTTATTTCACTCTACTCTTTTTTTCTTTTTCTTTTTTTGTTTTTTAATTTTGTATTTTTGATATTGTGTTGAAAAAGTTTGCATTTATGAATTTCTTGAAAATATTAGTCATGTATTCTATTATATTGAGTTAAAGTTTCAATCTAGATGGATTTAAATAGCTTTGTATGAATTGTGCCTTGAGACTTTAAGATTTTGTTAATTGGATTTCATGTTTCAATCATTTGTATTTCTTATTATACTGATTGCGAGAGGCTAATATAATTTGGGTAGCCATTTGATGTGTGAGACTAAAAGATTGGATAATTACTTGAGTTTAATAGAGATAGTAATTTGAATAATTATACAAATTATCTTACTTGGCATTCGAGAGGTGGAAGTGAGGTTAATTTAAACACCCATGGTTAATGATTAGACATGAATTTAATTAACAAGATTGAATTTGATTAGCATCGTTTAGCGAAGTGACGTCAAACCCCCCTAGAACATTTGTGCATAGGAAGTCCACATTTTATTTTTGTTTTGATTTTATATTTGTTTTAGTTATATTTTTACAAACCTTAAATTTGGATGCTTAACTAAAGTTAGGTTACGATAATTGCGGTACCTAACTATAATTTAAACCAATACTTGTGGATACTCTACTCTACTCACTATATACTATTAAAACTTGACTCGAACACTTTAGGTGTAGCAAAATAAACGGTACCAAGTTTTTGGCGGTGTTACTGGGGATTGGCGATTTAGATTGTTGTTAATATTGTGAATAAGTAACTTTATTTTTATTTAGGTATTTATTTTTATTTGTAATTTTTATTTTTCAAGTTTGTTTGTTTTGAAAGGTGCTTGAAGATGCTTGATCAACAAGTCCTCTTGTGATTTTCTCAACGAGATTCTGAATCATTCCATTATGCTAGGGAAAGATACAAGGAGTTTCTTATTCGGTTCTCCAAACATGGATTACTAAAAAAGTATCGATTACTAAACTTTCTGGATGAGTTAGAAGTCGCAACAAGAATTTGGGTGGAAGGAGGAAGTGGTACCATCTCTTTTTAAGAACTAACCGCAGATGAAGCATATTTATTATTGGAAGACATGGCCAATTTTGACTATCCAAGTTGGAATTATTTAACAAGTCACCAAAGCTTGGCGGATAGTTCTAACATTTCGACACCATGGTTTGACACCCCACACCAACTTGTGGATTCTTTTCTTACCTTGGAAGACACGTTCAATGCATTCATGATGGAAACTCAGAATATCATGAGAAAAATAAGAGACACACAAGCCTCATTCATATGTGAAAGCCATCATGAGAAACTAAATACAAGTTAGAGGACATTAGAGGTGTCCTATGAAGATGATTCAAAAGAAGATGAGACTTAAGAATTGTTTGTAGATAACAATCACGAGATGATTTTGAGTCCCTACCTCTTGGAATCCAATTGGTGTTGCCAACGCCGATCATTGAAAGCCACCCTAAGGAATCACATACACGTGGTGGGACATTGGGTTTGTTCAATGATGTTGATTCTAATGAGAAGGAGACTTCAGAGTTGATCGATGATGAAGAATCACAAGACAACACTTGTGATTATCCACCTTTTGAGATCCATGTTGTTATACCAACACCAATCAAAGATGAATACTTCTATGAGGGTCCGATGTGGCTCACTTCCAAATCCATTCATTCATGCCTACCAAGCACATAATCCAGAGCCAAGTCATGTTAAGAATATGTGCCAATCATTTCTATATCTTTCCAAGCTTGATGGCGTTCAAAACCAAGACCCATTTATTGTGTTGTATGACACATACTATAGGCGAAAGCCACTCTTTGATGAGCCATTATCCATTTTCAAGCCAAAGATGCTACACCAAGTGCTTCTTGGGAGGCAACCCATGTTTTCAAATAATTGAGCCTAAGGATACAAGCTACAAAATAAAACTCCACACTAGTGACCATGCCTAGAGCATCACTACCAACCACACTAGGAGGCGAAATTGTCTTACCTCCCTAGTACGTGTTCTTATTCTCTTATACTTAATTTGAAAACATGTTTGACTTTGAGTTTGGGGGTGAGACACAAGTTGGCTTATGTTTGTTAGGTTTAAAAGAAACTTGTGTGTATGACTACTCTTCATATAACTTGTGTTATTTTAGCTATGCTTTTAGTTTCTTTTTCTTTTAGGTTTGTTTGAATAAATTGTGAGTTTTTGTTCAGATAAAAGGCTTGATATCGATGATGAGCATAGACATTTGATGCTCTCTTAGGTCTTTTAAAATGCATGTTATTAAGATTTTTGTGTGCTTGACTCATGTTGATTGAAGTTCACTCTTGACTCTTTACATTTGAGCACTATAAATCATGATCACTTGGCCTTTTGAGTACTTGGAGAACATTTATGTGCTTTAGGTAGACTTTAATATCTCGTGAATACTAGAACCCATTTAAGTGAAACTTGAGGTGAAATACTAGGTTATGTGTTGTTGGAGAGATGATTTAGGCATTTCTTTGGATCGTTTTGGCCTTTGAAGCTAAACCCTTGACAATTGTTTACTCCTCGTTACCCCCATTGAGTTTTATTACTTAATTCTTTCATTACCTTCATATGTTCATCCAAACCACCAAATGCATTCCCATATCCTAAACCCATCACTAATTGACATTATTGCATGGATCATTGAGTGTAAGGACAAACATTGGGTGTGTGTGGAAAATCAGTGGTGGATTGAGTTATAGCATTAAAAAACATGTGTTGTCCTGCAATATTGAGAACAATGTTGATTCTGAGTTTAGGGATATTTATTTTATGTTCTTACCCATTTTAAAAAAAATGTGTGTTTTGGTTTGTTTTGTGAATAATGACTTGTAGAATCGATTGAAAGAAGATATATGATGAAAGTGGGAGTTGGTGAATTTTTGTCTTGGAAATCTTGCAAGATTCCTGAGTTGTGATACATGCCTAGGGTGATTTAAGCATAAAAATCACATTCTCATCTACATTTTACTTAGCTATACATTACAACCCTCAAAGTCCTTTTGATCTCTAATGATATATGAACCTAATAAGTGGAGAGTGACATGAAAAATGGTCTTATGGTTGTTTTTAAATTCACCATCTAGAGATCATTCATTGTCTCCTCAACACATAAATAGATTCGAGGCTTGTTTGGTTGGGTGAGAATGATTGCGCACACACTTACACATCGAAAGTTTTGAGTGCATTGAAATTGATGTTGGAAGTTAAAATTTTAGATAATCTCAATGTATGCGTTTCTTTTGAACTTGGAGCATTTTGTGACTTCAGAGATTTTTGCACGGTTGTTGATTTGATAGGAAACTCACATTTTTATCATTAGCATCTTAGTACTTGATGAGTGGTTTATTCACCAACAAATCAAATACTTTTAGAATCAAATATTTGTGAGTTTTCAAGCATTTTTGTTAGTTTTATGTATTTTTGTGTTGTTTTGTAGGAATTATGAATAATTGGATGAAAAAGTGAAAATATGGTAAAATGAGGTGATTTGGGTTGGAATGGTTCGTTAGTAGTGCAAGTGTAGTAACTACAAGATTGATTTTGGCCATGACGAAATCTAATTCTGGAAAAACCCAAAACTTGAAAGTTGTAGATTGCTTTCTTATCATTCCAAATCATTTTAGAATAGTTCATCAGTAGTGCAGGTGTACTGACTTCAAGACCATATTTGGCAATGATGCTGCAACACGCTAAACCCCGCTCAAGCGCACCTCTGCAGCCTTGAAACTCAGAAAACCCTACTTTGAGCTCTATTTATACCACCTTATGCCTCAAATACAAGGGGGTGACGAAATTGGGAGAAAAACGCAATTGGTGGCTAGATTTTAGGAAGAAAAACGCCATTGGAGGTCTAAAATTCATAGATAGAGAGCTTGGAGTTGAACATTATTGAAGATTTGAAGTCTTGAAGCTCATCTCCACAAAGAGTTTTCTTTTCATTTCTCTCACCCTAATATTTTTATTTAAATTTTGTATTTTAGCACATTTTAACCTTTTCACCTTATTATTTGTAATTCCTACAAAACAACACAAAAATACATCAAACTAACAAAAGTGCTTGAAAAGTTACAAATATTTGAATCTAAAAGTACATGATTTGTTGGTAAATAAACCACTAATCAGTGCCCTTAAAGCTTCTGATTGAATTTTCCTCATACTATGGTAAAAAGTGATGAATTTAAGAGACTTAAGTGTTATCCATAAATTATTGATCATGAAAATGTTTTAAAAATAGAGAACAAGGAATATTCAAGGCCAAATGGTTGACCAACCAAATGTCCAATCGACTAGAGATATAGTAAAATGGGGAGCTTCTAGTCCAAATGGTTGATCAGTAGACTAGTGAGATCAGAAGGAAATTCTTTTAGACTATACCATCAATGGTCGCCCAAGTGGGTAGCAGATCGACTGGAAGTTATAAAGGCGGTTGAGTGCAATTGTCCGAGGTTGCAACAATCAAAAAATGAATAATTGCAAAGGCATCCAGTCGACTAAGTATGTAACCAATCGACCAATTAGATAGGTTTCCGCACGTTTGACTGATTTGTTTTTAAAGATCTTCAACCCCAATCCTATGGTTTTGAAGGTGTTAAAATCTGATTTTACGGGGATTGAAGTATATTTAATATATCTATCATATATTTTGAACATCTTATTTATTAGTCCTTATATTAATTAACTCTGTGAGTTTAACCGGTAAAACTACTTTCTATATTTAAGGATTTTGAATTAAAGAATTGTTGGAGACTAAAATAAGCTTTTCAAAGAGTATTTTTGAGTAAAATATTTCTGAATTGAAAGAGTCTTGTATAGGGTCTATTTGTAATATTAATTGTCTTTTGTTTCTAAAATAGTCGTTATAGGCATGACTTGAAATCTATAAATATAGACTTGCAAATTTGAATATAGAATAATCAAGAACAAGAGTTTGAATCAACTATATTTATAAAGAGAGTATCATTTTGCTATTAGGTAGGCTAAAACGTTTTCTATTAGGAAGCTAGTTATTGCTCACCAGTCAGACTGTCAAAATAAATTCACCCTTATAGAGACATCCCGAACTCAGAGGTGTCTTAAAACCATCATTGAGTCTTAGGAGTAATAATCCGCCTTTGGATGCATAAAAGGACAAATCCTGTGATTAGGTCCTTGGGGAAATAATCCATATCTTGAGGAAGAAAATAAATAAGTCCTAGGAGAAATGATCTATGTTTAGGGAAAGAATATAATAATCCTTTCATTAAGTCCTAGGATAAATGATCTAATTCTGTCATTAGGTCCTATGAACAATAATTCATTTATGAGAAATGAAAAGACAAGCATGTCATTTAGTCCTAGATAATGATCCATTTATGAGGAATAAAATTATGTTCTTAAGTCCTAATATGTGTTGAGGAAAAAAAATATACATTTCTTTCATTAGGACAATGATCAATGTTTCTAGGAAGAAAGGGATAAGTCAATTATTTAGTTCTAGGAGTGATCATACATTTTGAGGAATAGAAGTCTATCACTTAGTCCGAAGAGAAACAATCTACACTTTGAGGATAAAAATTCAATCATTTCATAACCCTAGACAGTTATATCTTCAAAGTCAAAGACAATCCAAAAATTTGCAAGATACCATGGTCTTACGACACAAAGTCCAAATCGAGGTCTGTCTAGAACATATTTGATAGTTGTCCAGATTCTAGGAAGAAGGGATAAGTCGGTCATTTAGTCCTAGGAGTGATCATACATTTTGAGAAATAGAAGTCTATTACTTAGTCCCAAGAGAAACGATCTACTCTTTGAGGATAAAAATTCAATCATTTCATAACCCTAGACAGTTATATCTTCAAAGTCAAAAAAAATTCAAAAATTTGCAAGATACCATGGTCTTACGACACAAAGTCCAAATCGAGGTCTGTCTAGAACATATTTGATAGTTTTCCAGAGCTACGTCTTCCTAGGATTACATATATATATACAGAATAAACATAATCATCCACATAGACATTTGATAGGTGTGATCTACCTACATATTTTCAAACCGAATTAAGTTAGTTTTTGAGTGTTTATATAGTATTTTTATTACGTTTTAATTAGTTTTGTTACTTTTTGTATAAATCAGGTGTGTGGGAGCAAAAAGATAGGAAACTGGAGCGAAAACAATGAGATCGAACCAAAAACGGTCGAAGAACGGTGGAAATACAAGTATGGAAGCAAAATTATGAAAGAAGCCCACCGCTGCGACATCCAGACCTCCGTTGTGGCGGTGAAAATGCTGAGCAGACAAATGCTACTAACGGAACACCGTCTAAGCAGTGAATTGGCAGAATGTTTTCCAAATCCACCGCTTTGCTCACCGCCCCGCCGATCAACTAACCGACCTACACACTGTCGCAGCGCTGAATCCCACGGTCGTAGCGATGATCCTCTGCACAGCCTAGATATTTTTATTAGATATTTTTTCTATAAATACCCACTCCTCTCCCCTTCTCTTACCCCCCGGCCATTTGGGCACCTTAGGCCATACTTAGGCTTAGGTTTAGGAGTTTTAGATATGGAGCTCACATCCCGAAGTGGAGAAGACGACGAAGCGATCGTTGAGCGTTCTTAGTAGCTAATCTTTTGACAAGGCTAAGTTCTTCGATTTTGTTCCTTATTTCTTTAATGAAGGATCATGTGAGCAAGTTTAGCTCGTTCTTTCATTGTAAATACAGTTATGGTCGTAGTTTAACATGGATTGTACAGGGATTAACAATAAATTTATGAATACGTGTTTGGATGATTTTGGTGTTGCGTTTATGTTTGTTCTTCGTAGTTTGATTTTGTTTATTGTATTGTTTTTTTTTTATCATGCTTAGTTAGATAAATAGAGAATACGGGGTTTGACAAATCCCAGATTCGGATGAGGGTAAACAAATGCCATGATTCTATAATTTGGTTAGGGTTTGGATTGTGGACAATCGATGACGTTAGGGAAAGACTCATGTGACATAGGGTCGTTAATTCATTGAGGGGGACTTCTCGTTGATGCGAAGTTGTGTTATATCCCCCGTCTTATACACGGGAGAGGTGGCGGTAGAGTTTTAGAATCGAGATTATCGATATGGTAAACACGACACGATGATGAAATGACCCGGTCAGGAGTTGGGTTGTGTGCAATCAATGACATTAGGGCGAGACTCACGTGACCTAGGGTTGTTAATACGTTGAGGGGGACTTCTTCGTTGGCACGAAGTTGCATTATATCCTTCGTCTTACACTTGGGAGAGGTGGCAGAGGAGTTTTAGATATCGAAATTGTCAAATAGGTCGAACACCGTAAACGTGAGTAAATCGAGATCAAACACATATTTGTAAATGAGTGAATGCCTAGGAAATTCTTTCCCCTAAAACATATTAGTATATTAGTATAGATAATTTAGGTTATATTAGTATTAGTTTAATTAATTAAATGCATTTGGTTTTAGCCTAGATAAAGTTAGGTCATGACAAACATGGTACTCGATAATAACGATACCAATCCCTGTAGATATGATAACCCGATCTTTCACGATCCCACTATACTAAAACTTTGATCTCGTACACTTGTGAGTAGTCACAATACGCGAGGATGAGAAATCCTTCCGCGCGTACAAGTTTTTGGCGCCATTGCGATGGATTGGTTTGTTAGATTCAGTTTCCGTCAACGTCCACGAAGTTTTTGCACCGTTGCCGGGGATTGGTCATTAGGCGAATTCAGTTTTCGAAAATCGCTTCCATATTTTTGGTAACGATTGTCGGGGATTGTTTTGTTCATTATTGTCAATATTGTGAGTAAATGACCCGATTTTACTTTAGGCATTTCTTTTGTCTATAATTTTTGTTTGTAGTTTTGTTTTTATTTCTTATGCAGGGTACATGGAGATGTTAGATCGATAGGTATCGATGCATCCCTTTTGAAGTGATTCCAAGTCGTTTATTGTGCGAGGCCATGCACATAAGCCGGTAAGGCATTTTGTTGAAATATTGAGCCATCCAAAGCAAAACCTCGCCAATCTTGAGGGCATTCTAAAAATGTCGGGCCAAGAAAATTAAACTAAGTGCTTCTTAGGAGGTAACCCAAGGTTAGATAAATTAAATCCGTCACAGTCGAATTTATTTGGAAGTGAGATCCTCTCGCCTCCCAGGTACGTGTTCTAAACCCCCTTCATCAGCATGCTTTAATTTCATATGTTGAAAATGATGATTGGGATCGCTGAGGACATTGTCCATTTTGAGCTTGGCAGTGATGTGTAGTATAGTATGTTTTATGTGTTATTGTTTTCCCGTATTGTATGTGTGTTTACGTTAGAATGTGTTTATGTATTTGTTGTCGTTATTTGCATGCTAAATTTTGCATTCATCCGGGCCATTACCTGATGATGATATTACCCCTGGTTGTTTTCGAAGTCAAGGGTATTACCCATGCATTTGTGATTCTATGTGCTTGACTATGTTTTTTGGCAAAAATTATTGCAGATCATAATTTACATGAGCACATAGACTCAATGTATTTCTATTCAGTTGATTTGAAGACGATTACTAATTAGCCAAATTCATGACACATTAAGGATTCTAGAACTTGATTGAGGGGAAGCTTGAGGCGATATCCTAGGCGAGGTAGTTCAGGAGACGTGGTTTAGGCATTGTCTTTGTCGCTTGAGTCTTTTTAAGCCTACCTTGTTATATCATTATTCCTCGTCACCCTATCGAAGCCAAAATGTAAATTCCATTCTGAACACATAAACAAATACCATATCCAGTTAACCTTTTTCCAAACCCTAATCGCTGAATTTAAAGGCACATTTGAGTGAATCTAGCTAGCAATTGCAAATGCTACTCTATGTGAGAGGTTGGGTTTAGGGAAAACTTTGGATTGGTTCGGTATTCGAGTACTCACTTATCGTTTTTCTTTTGTTTTAACCAAACCCATGAAATCAAACTAATTGAATAAGTTTGGAGGTGCAGTATGTTAAAAAAAAAATTAAAAAATTAAAAAAAAAAACAAAAAAAAACTATGTAAATATAGTTTATTTTTTGTTTCTTTTTGATAAGTGAGTACTATGGTCTTAAATGTTAGTTTGGAATTGTTTCCAATTTATCTATGGGGATTCGAGACTGAATGTGCCAAGCGTTGAGCCTTGGGTAACGTTAAGTTAATAACGTTAACCCGTTTTCTATTCCAAATTACTCTTGGACAATTATTCTTTAACCAAACCAAGTCCTAATGATCTCTATGAACTACTTAACCTACATTAGTGGAGAGTGGACCCCAATCAGGTATATGGAAATTCTAGTCCTATACGGTCTAAGTTATGAATTTTGTTGGGGGATAATCCAATCCGGTCGTTATATAGTTATATTATTGAGTCACGCACTAACACGTTTATAGGATCTAGAATGTTGTTCACCAGTATTGCATGTCAAAATTCTAGAACATTACATGATGTGTGTTACCGCCTAAACTTGATATGACTGGCGGTTGTTGAGGGACAACAAAAACAAGGCTGTTAGAAGAAGTCAAAACTCGCATTTCGTTATGTTTAGATTGTTTTTAGGATGTTTGTTATTTTATTTCATTGTGTTTTTTTATTTTCGTGTGTGTGTTTGGCTCGAGGACTAGTCAAAGTCTATATAGTATTTATATTACTTTTCGATTAGTTTTATTACTTTTTGTATAAATCAGGTGTGTGGGGTAAAAATATAAGAAACTAGAGCAAAAACGATGAGATCGAACCAAAAACGGTCGAAGAACGGTGGAAAAACAAGCACGGAGGCAAAATTGTGAAAGAAGCCCACCATCGTGGCGTCTAGACCTCCGCCGCGATGGTGAAAATGCTAAGAAGACAAATGCTACTGACGGACCAACGCCTAGGCGGTGAACTAGTAGAATGTTTTCTAAATCCACCGTTGTCCTCACCACCGCGATGATCAACTAACCGACCTATCAACCGCCGCGGTACTGAATCCCACGGTCGTGGTGCTGAATCCCACGGCCGCGGTGGTGACCCTCTACATAGCCTAGATATTTTTATTAGATATTTTGATATATTTTGTGTATAAATATCCACTCCTCTCCCTTCCTCTTACCCCCCTCCCCCTCCCCCTGCGTGGCCATTTGGGAACCTTAGGCCATACTTAGGCTTAGGTTTAGGAGTTTTAGAGGTGGAGATCTCATCCCGAAGTGGAGAAGACGAGGAAGAGATCGTTGAGCGTTCTTAGCAGCTAATCTTCAGACGAGGCTAAGTTCTTTGATTCTTTTCCTTATTTCTTTAACTTAAGAACATGTGAGCATGTTTAGCTCTTTCTTTCATTGTAAATGTGGTTATGGCCATAGTTAAACATGGATTGTATAGGGATTAACAATAAATTTATGAATATCTGTTTGGATGATTTTGGTGTTGCGTTTATGTTTGTTCTTCGTTGTTTGATTGTGTTTATCGTATTGTTTGTTTATCATTATTAGTTAGATAAATGGAGAATATGGGGTTTCACAAATCCCAGATTCAGATTAGGGTAAACAAACGCCACGATTCTACAACCCGGTCGGGGTTTAGATTTTGGACAATCGATGACATTAGGGCAAGACTCATGTGACCTAGGGTCGTTATGATGTTGAGAGAGAATTCTTCATTGACACGAAGTTGCATTATATCCCTCGTCTTACACTCGAGAGAAGTGGCGGTAGAGTTTTAGAACCGAGGTGGTCGATAGGGTAAACACGACGCGACGATCCAATGGCCCGATCGGGAGTTGGATTGTGTGCAATCAATGACATTGGGGCGAGACTCACGTGACTTAGGGTCATTAATACGTTGAGGGGGACTTCTTCATTGACATGAAGTTACGTTATATCCTCTGTCTTATACTCGGGAGAGGCGGCAGAGGAGTTTTAGATATCGAGATTGTCAAATAGGTCGAACACCGTAAACATGAGTAAATCGAGATCTAACACGTATTTGTAAACGAGCTAATCTCTAGCTAATTTTTTCCCCTAAAACATATTAGTATATTAGTAGGGATAATTTAGGTTATATTAGTATTAGTTTAATTAATTAAATGCATTTGTTTTCAGCCTAGACAAAGTTAGGTCATGACAAACGCAGTACTCGATAATAACGACACCAAGCCCTGTGGATACGATAACCCGATCTTTCACGATCACACTATACTAAAACTTTAACCTCGTACACTTGTGAGTAGTCACATACAGGAAAGCACGCTAAATCTTCACTCGTACAGCATACCCACACATAGTCAAGAATATAATATGTTGGCCCAGTGATCTACCCAAGATGGGGATGAATTGGGTAGTTATAAAAAATTAAAGCAAATTATTATCTTTCAACACTTAAATTCAAATAATTACTTTAATTTTAAATTAATTATTATCTTTATAGTGCAGTGGATAAGTATTATAAATTTTATGTGCACACCCAAACAATAAAAAATAAGTAAAGTAACAAAGCCTAACACCACGATATATCCTGGTTCACGAAACTACTCTTGGCTAATCCAGTCCTTCGAGCCCCACAGAGATTCGCACAAACTAAATCACTAGATTCCTTCATACAGGTAGGAACCAAACATTTACCTAATGATTCTTTTACAAGCTCATAATCAACTTTTACAATTTCCTTGTCCCAGGCTCAGGTATAACCCTATCTTTTTTTCATGTTTAAGACTAACTTAATCCTTTTACAAGCTAAGGATCAAACCTTATTCTTTTATACCTTAGGCTAAGAATCAAACCTTACCAAAAATAGTCCAAGTATCATTTTCCCAGGTAAGGATAAAACCTTTACAAAACACTCCAAACTAATTCTATTCAGAAAGAATTAACACCTAATTCTTTTCAAGGGAAAAGAATAACCTAAAATTCTTGTACTATATGCAAAGATCAAAGCTCAATATTTTTCTAGGAAAAGATTGAAACCCAAGCTACCCCTGACTAGATACTCCCAATAGTATCTAATCCGCACAAACTCACCAATTAAAAACCTCGATAAGTTTCTTCCCACTCGGAGCTTTTACAACCTCAAATCAATTTAACTTAATTAATTTCCCGAATTTACTAGTTATAGAATTTTACATGAGGAAATAAAATTTTAATTATAAAAATAATGCGGGCACCACAAAATTGAGCACATAATCAGATTGTCACATAAATATCCAAGCAAGCAATAATAATAATATATAATCACAATAAAGAATAAAAGCTTGGAACGATCTCACTAGGAAAAACACCAAAAGATTGAAAACAAATCGCAAGACAACTTAGATCGGTGACAACAAATCACTTAGCGTTTTAACTCAAGAACTTCAACCACAGAATGATCTCACAATGATCGCTCAATAAAATATTTGAATGATAACTCTCAAAAAGCTCAAGAACTGGTTGTTCTTGATAGAAGTAATATATTGATATGTGAAAAAAAAATAGGTCTCTTTTAATAGTTTGAAATAGGCCCTCTAACGGTTTGTTCCCACAAGATATGACATTTAAATGTTCATATAGACCCCATATATCAATATTACTCAATTATGGTTCAATTCAATTAAATGTAACTTTTAAACCATTCAATTTAGTCCTCAAATTATTTCACATTCTCAAATCAAAAGGATAGAAAGTATTAAATAGACGAAATTGAGAAACCCTTAAAATAAGTGTACCATATCTATAGGGATATGTAAGTATGAATGCTATATCTATAATATGTTCAAATCCTCAGAATATCTCCAAGATACCCAAAAAAGATTGAAACCTAAGCTACCCCTGATTAGATACTACCAATAGTATCTAATCTGCACAAACTCACCAATTACAAAAATTGACAAGTTTCGTCCCACTGGGAGCTTCTACCATCTCAAATAAGATTAACTCTATTAATGTCTTGAACTTAATGGTGATAGAATTTTACGTGAGGAAATAAAAATATGATTATAAAAATAATGCGGGTAGCAAAAAATTGAGCACATAATCAAATTATCACACAAATCTCTTTAAAGGAATTTTTATGCTTTTATAGTTCATAAACGATTTCACAATATCGAATATCCAAGTAAGAAATAATAATATATAATCATAATAGAGAATAAAATCTTAGATTGGTCTCACCAAGAAAAACACCGAAAAATTGAAAACAAATCGCAAGACAGCTTAGATCGGTGACGCTAAATCACTTAGCGCTAGTTTTGGATCAAATCCCAAAAACCCTGAAGCACTGAAACTACCCAATCAGTTGACAGACCAATTAACCATAGGTCGACTGATCTTTTCAAGTTGTAGCCCAAGCCATTTTCGTACGTTGGTTGGTTGACCGATCCCCTAAGAGTCGGTTGACCGATTGATTTAGGATACTCACTAGGCCATTTTTCGGCCCTGGTCCAATTATCGATCATCGATGCTTGGTTGACCGATTGATTCAGTAAGTTCACTTATCAGTCATCAGTTAACCGATCTCTCTTGGTCGGTTGACCGTTGGATTTAAAGACTTTTCCAATTCCTAGACTACGCCCATCAGTTGACCGATCCTTCATGGTTGGTTGACCGATCATTGCTGGAACATTTTTTCTTTAATTCAATTTAACTTCAATCTTTGACGTTTTCATCCCTCTAACTTATTTCTTTTCTCGGTTAACATAATTGACACTATTAATCAATTTTAAACACTAATCTTTGTTAGGTCAATTTTTCTTTTTCAATTTCACATTGGAGAAAATATGTGAACTAATTAAGACCCTAATAAAAATACACATCAATATAAATCATTTTTGTATCGTGTGTGATCCTAATCAGGATACATTAAGAGTAAAAAATGACTTGAGTTGTTTTCAACTAGATTCTTCATAATCTTCAATCTCTTAATGTCCATCCTTTTGTTTGTATTTTTTCCATCCTTAGAATCCTTAGCAATTACTTCATGATAACATCATCAATGAAAGTTTTACAGAAAAACACTCAATGAACTCGTTAGTTCAACCAAAAACATCAACACATAATTGTCCATCAAAATCTTGGGATTAACATAACGATGCATAAGGATAGGATAATTTCATCCTTAAAAGTCCATTAGTAGTGATCTAAGTTGTTAATCACTTAATAAATCTAGAAAATTCGACTTTAAGTAAATATTGTTAAAAGCCATCTGAGATCTACTCGCAATATCGTAAAATGAACCCAATCCTTCCATATGTTAGAAGTATTAAGAACGACTCCAAGATATTCACGATGAAAGAAGATATTACATCCCTAAAACAAATGCTGAGCTAAATGAACCCACCCTCGCTATTCCAAGGGGAGGACCAATTACTGTCACCTAGAAACGCCCATAGCACGATAAAAATTAGGATAAATTATGAATCGAGATGCTCCCTCATGGAAAATGTATTGCTACTAAAAATCACAATAGCTTTTCTAAATAGGAAGACATCATTTGTGCCACCGTCGCAAGTCAAAACCTCCATAGGTAGCAGAAGAGCCTTAAACAAAAGGAAAACTCAGTCCAAGGAGATATTTCCAAGATATGGAAGTAGACGGACTACATAAGCCAATTTATTAATGAGATCAAACATGACATCCAGGCCCATTATCCATCCCTTGCACCAACCTCCTATATCCTCTCTATATCAAAACAATTTTCCTCAAATCCACAGTCAACTAGAAACTCTAATTCATTTGCCTCATCAAATCTTCAAGCCCACTCAAACACCTAAAGAGAGGAGATGGTTCATCTCGTTTCTCGTTCCACTCTCTCAAACCTACCACTATTGTTTCAAAAATATGTTGTTAGTAGTTATAAGGAAACCCTCAGGATACGAGGTTTAACCCTCTCACTTTTTGTCAGTGCCACTATAGAGGGACTAGTCATCATACTAATCAGTGCTAGGACCTCAAGAACCATATCAAGGATCTTATCTAATTAGGGATCGTAAGCTTTTCAAAAGACTATAGTGAGATATTGAAAAAAAATCTGGGAACATTAGAAAGAAAACCTAAGAGCCCTAATGTAGAATTGTTACGTATGTCCTAACCCAAGGGGGTTGTGAAGAAACCAAAAAGAATTTCAGCAAACATATCTATCCCAAAGAGTTTGGCTGATATGGTTCTTAAGAAACCTTGAGAAGAGGAAAGTAACCTTGGAACCATGCCTTTCCCTAAGAAAATTCTTAGGAGATGGGCCAGTCATCATAAAATCTTCTCATGGGGTGAATCATAAAATTTTCCAAGAAAGGCTGGAAGATTCGATCAAAGAAATCCTTACAAATTTGCGAGACCCAACCATACCCAAAACTCCCAATTGAAGTAAGGCAAGTGATTAAAAGAATCTTTCAGAAAAGAATCCAGTTGGAAGAAGACAAGAAGACCTCCTCAATCGAAATAAAATGAGAAAATATCCGTAAGATTTATGATGTGAAGGATGATGGATAAACTCTTAGAACCTGACCCCACCAAGAAAAAGTTCTTGAAAGATTAGGTAGTTGAACAAAGAGGGATGGACTAATATAGACTAAGATTTTATCTAAACGTAACCAATCCGGAAGCATGTGGAAACCTACTTAAAATAAAAGGTAGGATGAACCTTGTAAGATTGAAAACAATCAAGTATGGAAGAATACAACAAGATAGTAGTTGATAATGGAAGTAGATAGGATAAGGGTAAAACCAACAAAGACCTCGAGACTGACTCAAAATACCATAATTCTCTAAATAATGTAAAAATCCTGAAAGTACGTGTTAAGAGAAACAATGAAATAAAGATAGGTCTCAAAAAGTTTTTAAACACTGAGTGGTCACATGAAAGCAATTAGGTGACTCACGTTATCTATACAATCCGATTATTAAGTTGTAGGGGTGTCTCAACAACTAATGACTTAGGCAAACTGAACTGGGATCAATACCCAAAGCTCGCTATATGGATAAAAACAACATTTGTTAGTCCTTATTACTTAACACTTGTTTCATAATCACTTTTTGGTCTTCTTTGAGTAATCTTGGGAAGGCCCATTCCGCTTGCCCTCAGTCCATGAAAGAAGAAGTAAACCAGAGCTATCGAAGAAACCTCGGGTAATATATAGGGCCTAGATAATCTCGATAACAAACTTAGAAAATATCAACATCAGAATTTGATGGAATTGAAACTAGACATCCTCTTTAACTAATAACTATGGATGTTTGGTCTAAATTACTATTGAACTTATCTTCATCACAATTTAAATTAATCCGATGCAAAAATCGCGACAATCATTGAGACGAGTGAAAGTTTCAATATGATTTATTGAGTATACTCTAATCAAAAATAATCTCGCACGAACATAAAAATGAAAATACAAATGGTGTATAGGTTAATGCCTAAAGCATTATAAATGAAATAGGTAAAGTAAGGGAAAAGAAGAGAACAAGCCTTATTGATAAGCCATTTATTTGAACCCTCTCATAAAACTTATCCCGAAAAAAAAAATCATTCAATGCTCGTGCCAGATTAACAAATGATCCGACTTCCGAACCAGATGTTCCCATTTTGGTAAATCCTGATCTAAACCAAGCGAGACATGAAATAACCCTCCACTATTCCTATCTAAATCTTTCTATCTTATAACCAAACCCTTTAGACTATTCGAAGAAGAAATATCGTTCAGAATTCCAGTTGCAACAGAAGCAGAAGGAAATGAGTAGAAAGCCTCTCAGAAGTACTAGTCAGTTTTTTGGATCAAAGACATTATGGAAATAACCAAGGGAAATAGCTAATAGCAAAAGGGGCCAAGTCTAAATATTCTACAAAACATTCTAGGAAGAACTGACATCTCTAGATAGATGATGCATTCCCTAAGGAAACATTCTAGAATTGGGCATCCTAAAATCATACAATACATAAAGTCAGTATCGAAATACTACACAAACACCGTGCATCACTATTTCCTTAGGCATACATAACTAGCATACACATGAGAAAAATTAATCATCGTACTTCAACAATAGCCTGTGGCATCCGACATATCATGTTTTATCAATAGGTCCATTATCCATATAACACTTGTACCCAAACACTTTCTGTAGGAGCTGTAGTAGGCTAGCAAGAAATCCTCAAACATGTAATCTGATCAAGTTACCTCTCCAGTTACCGTACCATTATCTGCCACTGGTATTTGTTTCAAACCAACTCGGAAGTTAGACAAGGAGTCAACTTCACTTAAGGTGTCTTGGTAATAGATCTTACTCATTCTTGAGAAGCATCGGGGTATTAGTAAAGTGTTATTAGAAAGTCGACCTCCCCATGATCTAGCACGAACTTCCTAAGAGTTGAGCATGTCCTAGAGTCGTTCAAAGTAATCTAAGTTCTAGGCCTACTATAAGATCAAAATAGTGTAATTCAAAGACTTGAACAGACTACCAATCAAAGGTAATGATCAATCTTAAACTAGCTAATGCTTAGTCAAGAAACTCTATCCATTAGACTAGGGCAAGATTGCTACCAATAAACGCAGCTATATTTACCTGCGATAGGTATGATTCTTAGAATCATCTTAGCCCCGAACTATGTTCGACCTGATCCTTGGTAAATCTCTAAGGTACGTAGAAAACCCAAGTGAGTTTGATCGAAATGAAAAGAGAGAGAGAGGTATCAGCTTAATGATATTCTATCAACCCTATACCAGGGTTCATCTCTAGAAGCAGTCTGTTGACTCTACTAAGAAATAAATCTTAGTTCTCCTTTTTATTTAAACAAACAATTGGTTGAGTAATCCAGAACTATGATTGACCTGATCTTTGACAATCTTCTATGGTGTGTAGGAAACTTATTGGGATTTGATCATCCCAACTGTAAGAACCGTTAGCTATAGGCTAGAGCGCGTTCTCACAGTTTCCATCATCGTATATAGATTAGAACTGATAAAGTCCATTGTACTCTCTCCATCAAGTAGTAGGGGCCTAAGTTCACATTGTCACTCCCTATTGGGGGGTACTTGGGGGTAAAAATTGACAAATGAACAAAGAAAAATGATTAATTTCATTTAGGTTTCTTTGTTGGCACCTAAGGAAGTTCTTAGGTTCATCTAAAGACAACAATTTCAAAAACGGGTTAAAAAATATGAATTTCAACTAGTAATTCAGAATTCTTCAGAATTAGAAAGAATGAAGGTTGAAAATTGCTAGAAATCTAGTAAACTTACGTAGTAAATTATGACTACCAATAATATACGTCTTATTCTTCTTTTGTGACTAAACATCTCAAGGAAGATAATCAAAAGAACGAATGACATAGGGGCAAAGGAAAGAAACGATAGAAAATATCATCCAACCTTAGGTGGTCAGAGGAAGATACCTATTGTCCTACCTCAAGCAATCAGAGAATCTACATACCATCCTGGTCGGAGAGTCCAATATATTGTTCAACCTAAAGTGGTTAGAATTTCTACCACACCATCCTACCTTATGTGGCCGAAGGTTTTACTATACCATCATACATGTATGATAACTCATGATATTGGTAAACGATATTCAAGTTCGGAACAAGTTTGGTACCCCTACAGTCATAACCAAAACTAAACTGTACACAAGACCTCAAATTCTTATGATACCCAACATCAACACCATCAAAAGCCCTATTAAATACTATACTATGATCCAAATCCATTAAAAAGTAGTAGAACCAAAAAAAATATCTTGCACTGTAGGATATTTGGTTTTTAATTTCGAGACAAGTGTAGTACAATTGAGATTTACCTTAAGGATAGATCTTTTGACAAGAGAAGAAGACCATACACAGCCGAAGATTTTCCAACTTTCAAATAAGGAAATCATTATATACTGTTTAGGTGACAAGAAAAAGGAACAGAGACGGGGCTTCGATTTCTTCAAACAATACTTTAATTATTAGAAATGAAGGAAATAGACACAGGTTTCCTATATGCTAACATTCAAAGAAAAATATTCGAAGTAGAAAGGACATAATGGAAAGAAGGACGCTCACCATTAAATTCCAATAAAAAATCTATAAGCCTTGGCAATAATGGTAATCCATTTTTATCAATTCATGTCTAAACATCATAAACAATTTCATAGCCCATATGATTACACCAATGGGTAAACGCCTAAGATATTAACTTCGCATTTCGAGAAAATATAATAACAAACCTGTTGGAAAGTTTATTTAGGGATTTAAACCAATAAAATCCTGAATTCAATTTTCATCACCTCTAACAAATAGTGAGACAAACCAATTTAGCTTCTCAATCTAGTAGCTAATCAGTTTTCTTCCCAGCCACAAGCTGGGGCATATTCTACATTGTCATGAATCATACAATAGGAAGTATCAGATTAGATTACACAGCATACCTTATCAAATCACTATCCCAATCTACTACTACGACACATTTCATCTTATTCATCTTTTCTTAATGGAAACAACGTTTATGTCGTCTCATGACATAAAAGTAAGTCCTCAAACCACAATGAACTTAGTTAAGTTAGTTTACTAGGGAGGAATTATGCATTAACTTGATTCTTGGCGAAGTTTGGGATACGTAGGAAACCCTTATGGGTTCGGTTGACAACTTAAGGACGAGGAACTACTTGTTAACCTAATTCCCGGTAAAGTTCGGGATACATTGGAAACCCTTGTGGTCCAATTTTTAACCAGAAATAGATGAACTGTGTCTCAAACTGATTCCTTGTGAAAATAGGGATACGTAGGAAACTTTTACAAGGTACGATCATTAACTTTATCATCTTTCCTTATATAGACCCAGAACTACGCGTCAACCTGATTCCTGGCGAAGTTTGGGATAAGTAGGAAACCCTTGTGGGTTCAGTTGACAACCTAAGACGATGAAATACATTTCGACCTAATTCTCGACAAAGACTGGGTTACATAGGCAAGCGTTTTAAGGTACGGTCGTCAACATTAAAACCCGTCATTCAACTAAGGTTGAACTATATGCCGGGAAAATTCTCTGTTATCTAAGATGGGTTGGGTTGCCATTAAATAAGAATCCCCCTTCAATTGGGATTTAATCATATCAAAATATAACATCCTCTATCAATTTGGGTTGAATCTTATCTAGTTTAAAATCCCCCAATCAATCGATATTGAATAATGTTAACTTCAAAATCACCCATTAATCGAGATTTAATCATATCAACTTAAAAAACCAATTCTCCAATCAAGGACGAACGAGGTGTCGACTTAAGTACGGATAAATACAAGGATTTGTGAAACCTTTATAGGTTGGGTCGTCACCTTAAATTAAATTCTTCATCCCCAGCAGACTACACTTTGACCTGTCCTTGGTAGATCACCAAGGTACGTAGAGAACCCAAGTGGGTCCAGTTGAAGTCAGAGAGATGCCAACCATACGACATTCTCTCAGCCTTGCATTAGGGCGCATCTCCTAAGAAGTCCCTTGACTTGTTTGAAAAGCCAATTTTCAATCCTTTTGTTAAATAAACAACAAGGGATGTGCACGAACTACGCGTCGACTTGATTCTTGATAGATTACCAACGTATGTAGGAAACCCTTGTAGGTGCAGTCAACAACCTAAAAACATGACAGCGAAGGCCGAACTACATTTCAACTAGATTCCAAACCTAGGATTTATTGTATGTAGATAACCTAGGTGGATTTCGGGCATCCGTCAATCATGATCCAAAAGAGCGATATCAATATACACAAACAACCCAAAGAGGTTTCTAGACTAAATCAAACAACTCAATTCTAGATATATGTGTAACCCATGTGGGCTCTATCATATCCTTTTAATGCTCAGGACATATTCCTGCGCCCCAGCTAAAGTAACGGCACATTATATCTAGGTTTTACGTTGAGATACTATGATAAGACTTGCCCCAGCTAGAGCTAGGGCACATTTTATCCAGTTTCTCCATTTGGATTATGTTATATGATTCTCCCTAATTAGAGTTGGGGCACATTATATCAAAATTCTCTATAGAGTTTTTGATATAAGACTTACACCAATCATAATTAATGCAAATATCAAAATTCAAAACTAAAGTCCATAATCCATGGAAATAAATGAGCATCAACAAGCCCCAGTCAATAATGGGATTCAAGGTTAACTTTTTCCCCAAAAACATTTTCTTGTCTATGTCTGGCAGTCCTAGGCGGGATGCGGCTAAGAAACTCCACTAGGTGTTGAGTTTCCCCAAGAGTTTGTACCCATCTGAATTGTCTTAATCATTTATTGATATAACAATATCTATTTCTCTAACCAAGAACCATTCCACAAAATATTGAATTAAACCACGTGCCGAACTACATTTGACCTGATTCTCAATTAAGTCTAAGATATATTAGTGCTCTAATGGGATTCGATCATGCCTACTCACGAATATCAACGTTGACCTCAGTCTCAGACTGACTAGACACCTTATAATTAGTTTCTCTAACCCAGAACTACTCCAACCAATCTTGATTTACTTTACATGTTAGAACTATATGTGACCTTATTCTTATTAATTTGAGATATGAAGGAAAACCATTTGGGTACGGTCACAACCCTGAGTCGATGATCGAGTGTCATCTTCTCTATATCTTATAGGATTGACCATGTGTAATCCTTTAGGAATATAATAGTGCAATCATCGAGAGGGCTCGTACAAAGTGTCATCCTCACCAAAACCTTTAGAACCAAGTAATGTGACACCGTTCTAAGGTATTGTATAATCACTGGGAGGGCTTGTACAAATTCTTATCCTCACCAAGACCTTTAGCACCAGGAAATGTGACATCATTCTAAGGTATATTATAATCATTGGGAGGGCTTGTAGAGAGTGTCATCCTCATCAAGACCTTTAGAACTCGGTAATGTAATACTATTCTAATATATAGTAAAATCATCGAGAGGACTTGTACAGAGTGTCATCCTTACCAAGACCTTTTGAGCCAGGCAATGTTCACATTCTAAGGTATATAGTATAATCATTGGAGGGGCTTGTATAGAGCGTCTTCCTCATCAAGTCCTATAGGATAGATCATTGGTCATCCTCTAGGAGTATAATCTACGATCATTAGAAGGACTTGCATAAAGTGTCATCCTTATGAAGTCCTATAGGATTAACCGTTCGTTGTCCTTTTGGAGTATAATATATATAGTAATTGGGAGGGATTGAACAGAGTACCATCTTCAGCAAGTCTTATAGGATAAATCGTTTGTCATCCTTTAGGAGTATAATATTTAATCATCAGTAGGGCTTATACAGAGTGTCATCCTCACCAAGTCCTATTGGATTCATTGTTCGTTATCCTTTAGGAGTATAATATATAGTCATCAAGAAGGCTTGAACTGTGTGTTATCCTTACCAAGTCCTATACGATAGATCATTGGTTGTCCTTTAGGAGTATAATATATAATCATCAGAAAGGCTTCTATAGAGTGTCGTCCTCACCAAGTCTTATAGGATTGATTATCTGACATCCTTTAGGAATCCAAGTCATGGTAGGAGTGATCAATCATCATCCTAACGATAATCCTCTAGGATTAGGTATGTCGTCGTCCTTTAGTAAACCTCTTACTGCTGTCATAGGGTAGAGGCAACAATGTTAAATGCTCCTGACTTTGCTTAATTAAATATCTAAATATGTGTGTTTATATTTCTAGTCTAGTGAAACAAAATGTCAATGTCTCCTTCTTTGTCACTATGAGTAAACTCGCATGACAAACAAGGCAATGGTAGATACCATTTGTCCCACCCAATTAGTGTCGAATCATATACAAAGTCAGATAAACTCCAAACTTAGGTTTAAATAAAATGAATTTCTACCTTGGATCGCACTTTATCATACAAAAAAATACTAAAAAAAATGAGAAAACACGGAAACTGTTAAATTTTACTGAATTCATCTAAGTAAAAGTTTCAGGTTAACCTCGAACATCCTACACTAAAATGACATTATTAAAGGTTGATTTTCATTAAATAACTTTTATTATAAATAAAAATTAGCCCATACTATTCAATTATTGGATATTTCAACAATTTACCTCGGTTACCTACCCTGACCCTAAAACATTTACTATCGTTAGTTTTTTCTACTTGACACGAAACATATTATTTCAATTGTGCATTTTACATTCAAATAATACCAAGATACAATCAAAGAGACCATTATAAAGGCTTGGAAATGTCATTACATGCTATAAAATAATAAAGTATTTAAAGATTTGGGTTTGGTTTAAATTTGAACAAATCAAAGTTCTTTTGACATATCTACCTAAGACCAATGAATAAAAAGCCCAAACCATAATTAAAAGGATCAAAAAGGAGCATTTAAATGAACAAGAATACCCTATATATTCTATACACAAATATCTAAGGAAGAAACCAAAACATATAGGAGGTAACCAACTGTTATCGAAACTAAACCGATTCGGTTCACCACCTAAGTTAGGAATTTAAAATGCATTAAATGCCCATACCACCAAGAATTAAATTATTTGTATGAAATGGATGGGATACATTCAAAGAATCAAGATATTTTGATCAAAATATCTTAGAGTTAATTGAAATCCTTGAAATGTGACTACCCCTTATTGAAACCAAACCAATTTGGGTTGCACCTAGCCAAAGTATTTAATACATATCCCATATAGAATTTATTTATTGGGATAATATGGAAGGGATGGATCCAATGGATCAATATATTTTCAACAAAATATCTTAGGGCTAACTAAAACCCTTGAAATGTAACTACCCGTTACAAGGCAAACTAAGTCGGTTCAATCCAATACAAATCAAATGAGTGCCCATAAAGTCATGAGTCATCATCAAGAATTAAATGCAAAATGAAAGCTGAAGACCAAATACATTTCACCTAGGAAACTTTACTGGCAGCCAAACCGAAATAGTGAAACCAACTGGTACCTAGCCCCTAAACTGAACTAGAAGTTTCACTTCATGCCATTAATTCACCCTTGTGAAATCAATCATATTCAAAAGAATGTAATAATTTTAAATGATTTCCAACAAGATCTTAGAAAATATTTGGTAATTGTTACGATATTTATGTGCAATGTGTACTCGTAAGTGCACGAGGTTAAACAAGTAACAAAGTGATCCGAAGATCGAGTATCGTCCTCTAGGATTGTAGTTATAAAAATATAAGTACTAATATTGGAATAGCTCAATTTTATCTAGACTATCAAATATTTAAATGGGATCCAAGAAAATAAGACAAATCAAATTAAAAGAATTGAAAGGATCTCTATGTGAATAAACTATTTAGGGATTAGCTTTGTTTACTCGTACATTTTCTTGATTAATTATAGTTTATTCTAATAGTTATCATCCCGTTTAATAATCAAGGTCATCCATGCTTTCTCACTACCTCTCCCGAGTATCAAGTGCGAGAATATGTAAACACTTCAAAACTAATATCCCTATCTATTATTTGGGTGAGAACATTGGTTACGCCCCGACCTTATAGATTACCCAAGCTTTAATAATCTCCCAATCTATTAAAAGTTACGTTGTGTTTTACCTAAGTCCGAACCTAAAATTACCTTTCCCAATTGTCAAATCTCAAGTTCTCAAATCAACCAAAATATCATATCGGAGCATAAGTTGGAAGTATTAATATGGATAACACAATTTAATAGAGATCAATAACCATTAACAAAACGTCAAATCAATAAAACATTGTACGAGTGAACTACATTAATCCTTAAACTAGGGAAGTTTAGTAATGCATTGTAATTTTTAGATTCACCATAAAACATGAGGAATACATGTTCAATTTCTAAACTCAACAAAAACCAAACCAAGATCTAAAATAAGAGATAGACAAAAGAGAAGAAAAAAAAAATTCCAAATCTGGTTCGTAGAGTAGTTCCACTTTTCAGAAATCTTTCAATCCCCTCGAGCTGGCCTCCAAATAAATGATTTATCTTTTTGGTATCTCTGTAAGTTGACTCCCTGGGCTCTCCCTTCAATCTCAGCTAGCCTCTCTTTTATATTTCCTCCATTTTTTTTAATTTCCAGCTAAACACACTCCTCCTGCATGAGAAAGAGCGCTAGATCCAGCTTCAAGGGTGCTTTAATTCCACCTAGGCATCTAGGGAAATATTAAAGGCATGCTCGAGTGGGTCAAAGGTGTGCTGGAGCACAGTTTGAGCAAAAAGTTTGGTCTAGGGGCACACTACAGTGAGCTGATGGTGCACTAGAGCGGGGTTTAGGCAGTATCTGGCTTTGGAGTGCACTGGGGTTAATCAAAGGCTTGTCAGAGTGGGGTTTATGCATTGCTAAAATTGGGGTGCGCTAGAGCACACCTAGATTCGCTAGAGCAAAAATCAAACAGTGTTTTGGTTTATAAGTGTGTTGAAGCAGACCCTTTAATTATTGTAGCGCACCTCTTGACCTCTGATTCCATCCAAAACCTTTGATTTTCAATCAATTTCACCCAATTCACATCACCTACCAAAATAAACTTTAAAAAAAATAAAAAATTAAAGTACAGATGAAATTCTCAAAAACCATAAAATTCATTAGGGGATAAATTGATAAAAAATAATTTATCTAATACCTCCAAACTTGGAATTTTGCTAGTCCTCGAGTAAACACAAGCACACAAGAAAATAAAAATGAAAACAACAAAGATCACAAGAAAATACTAAAACAACACACACAAGAAAGAACCAACCACAACCACCTGTGAGTCTTCAATTTCAAACTAATGACCAATTAATTATCCTCAACCACCACGATCATCTCGAGTTCAAAAATAAAATTACTCCTTATGATGCTCTAGAATTTCAACACTCAACATTCGCATAAACCATTCTAGATCCTCTCCCATGTGTATGTGTGCTATCACCCTCATCACATAACCATCCAAAGACCGGATTCAATTATCCACCAATGAGGTTCATGACTAAATTTGATGTTGCATAGGATTTTTGTAGGCCCAACTAAGTTCCACTCTCCACTAATGTAGGCTAAGCAAATGTTGGAGAGAAATAGTACTTTATAGGCTTGTAATGATCGACAAGGGTAAAGCTGGTAGGTAAGAAAGGATTATAACAACGGATGAAGGGTACCTTAGGTACTATACTTGCCCCTCAACCTCCAAAACCCAAAATATAATCTCGAGATAACCCTCGAACTTGGGAAATGCAAACACGTACCTTGGAGGCAATGAAGAGAAATGAAAACACGTACCTTGGAGGCGAGACGTTTAAGTCTTGCCTCCTATTGCTCATTGTCCTATATGTCGTCTCCAAAATATTCTTAGGGTTGAGATAGTGGTTGCTACATTTGGTAATGAGACACATAGGGCTGGTGAGGGTTGTTTAGAAATTTTGTTATCTAAGGATACCTACTCATGTCATGACCGATTGACATACAAAAATGCTGGAATGCCTGACGCATAGTTTGGAGGCAGGATGCCTTATAAGTTGCATGATCAAGCCGCCATTGACGGTCATATGCAGCTTAAGCCCAAGGCTTGGCGTAGAGGTTAGATGCCTTATAAGTCGTATGATCAAGAATCTACTGATGATTGTACGTAGCTTGACCTTGAGGTTTGGCATATTCGAGGTGTAAGGCTTGGATTTGTTTTCCTTGATATTACAGCCTTCGGTAGAGATCCTCCAGGGAGACCTTCGCTTTTCCTTATTCCTTGGAACCTTGGGGTCTTGATGGTCCCTCTTTATCTACTTTCATACTATCCCATCTCTTTTTTCCATATTCGTTTCATGGCATTGAAATCTAGAAGTAGAATAGGCTTGGATATGTTGTCATTTGACCCACCGCCCAGAATAAATCAGATAGTAATGAGAGGGATGGAAATCCGACATTAGAATTATTGATGGCGTAATGGATGGAAGAATTTATAATGGCACTGATGTTTAACAGTGGCTTTCTCTCTATAGCGAACAGTGCCATTGCCCATTCCTTCGTCACTTTCGACATGTGGGTTATCAGATATAATCTAGCGTAGATGAAATGGAACCAGAATTTGGGGATGTTTTTTTTACATTCTTGAACTAAAATGTATATGGTTTATTTCTTATAATTTGCCATATTGTTTATCCCAAACACAATTCTTCCAAAATTTCTTGTAGATCAATTTCATCCTCCTCATCGAGCTCCTCATTAATCTCTAGTGTAGACAAGCCTAGGTGGCGGTTAATTGTTTGAGCGTCGAACGTAACCCAACGATTCTAAATTTATCCCTATTATTAGTTCACCACACTAAAATTGCATGAAATTATCGGACCAGGGTGATAGAACTTGGTTGTGGAGGGCTGCAATATCTACCCCAATTATTCGCTAGAATAACGGTCGATATCTCTTCTAGTAATTTTTCAAGTTCAGCATCAAAACCCCTTTTGTGAAGGCAAGAGTGAAATTTTTCATAATTGTTATAATAATATTTAACCCCCGTTCAGACAAATTGACTTGAATAAAATCTTGGGCTAGATTCGGGGGTCTGAAACTAGACCCCTCAAACCTCTTTCTCTTTGCAATCAATTTTGGCATTGTGATTGATGGCCAAATAGAAATGAAACAAACAAAGAACAAAGTACCCAACTACAAATGAAACTTAAAGCCCCAAATCTCACACAAAACTATCTTTAATTAACCAAATCTACCCTCACAATATGAAAATCCAAGTTAAAAACCCACACTCCACCAACAAAGAGATTGGAGCTTCTCAATTTAGAATTTCTTTCTCAAAATAAACTTACTTGAAGATTTTGTTCACAAAACATTAGGAGAAGCAGTCCAGTTCACGCCTCTTCTACCTTGAGAGAGCCCTTATTGACAAATTGAAAAGTGTTGGTGTATGGATTGTTTGAGTGGTGATTTGTGGTGTTTGAGAGTAAAGATTTAGGTTTGATGGAGAATGTTGTGTGACTTTGGAAGATTTTTAGTAGGTTGTAAGGTTGGATTAGGATTTGGGGAATTCTAGGAGAAGAGAAGCAGCGGCAACTAGGTTTTGAAATGATGAGAGAAGGAGTTTTTTGTGAAATTTATGTCAAAACTGGTGAGAGCATGCTGGAGTGAGGTTCAGAGCATGCTGGGCTCTCATTTTTATTATGTCTGGACCTGGTGTAAGAGCGTTTGAGTAGGCATCGGCGTGTTGGGGCGTGCTTCAAGCAGTGTTTGTTCCTTCTTTTGGGCACACTGCAGCGCATGTTCTATCCGTTAGAGTGGGCATCTGGCAGTTTGAGTCCTAGTTACATTTACCATATCACACTAGAGCGGGCTTAATCTCCTTTGGAGCGCGCATCTAAATTCATGGGCTTCTAGTCTTTTTGAGCTAGAGCGGGCTTAGTATGCGTTGTGGTGCGAAATTAACAGTGTCTTACCCACCTTAGACGTGTTTTAGCGTGTTTCTTCCCACTAGAGCCTAAACCTAGCAGTGTTCAATCCTTATTCCTTTTCCATTCACTTCATTTCCTCACATGTAAGGTCTTCTAAATATCCCCGAATGGTCTTCAATCTTCTTAATACTCCATAATTGCGCACTATGACCATGGATTCCCTTTTTTTTTTTTTTTTTTTTTTTTTCCAATTAACAAAGGAAAAAGTTTAGAAACTTGATTTGCCTCCTGGTAGCACGTAATACTTTCACCGTAAATGTACGGGTCATGTTTTAGTATAGATTGGGAGCAGTAAGAGTTGTCGTATCCACAGGGATTAGTGTAGATTATCGTTGAGCACTGTAATTGTCATAACCTAACTTTATTTGGGCGATAAAATGTAGTTTTTTATATTAATAATATACTAAATTAACTAACCTAATTATACTAATATACTAGTATGACATTAATGAGAAATTATTGCCTAGGGATTAACTTTGTTCACTTAAACGTGTTCATTTGAATCTAATTTATATTAACAACATTCATCCTATCCGACAATCTCGGTATCAAAATCTCATTCACTACCTCTCCCGAGTGCAAAGTGAATGAATATGTGACTTCGCGTCAATGCCAAAGTCCCCCTTGAGTATCTATAGGACACTTGGTCACATGAGTCTCGCCCCAACATCACGGATTGCATACTTTCTAACTCCCTCCCACGTTATTAAATCGTCGCGTTGTGTTTAAATCCTAGTTCGAATTCAGGGTCACATCTCCCGAATGTCAAATCCCATATTCTCAGTATATCCTAACGAGCATATAAACGTGCCATAACAGTAAACACAATTGGATAAACATGAACAACCATTAACAAAACATCGATTTTATAAAAACAACATTTACATGAAGTCAATCAATCCCTAGACAATATATGTTTAGCTACACATAACCAAAGCCCTATATATAACTAGAAACAAGCTAAACATATTCAAAACGTTCAACCAAACTAAGAAATAAAGGAAATAAAGAAGGAGACTAGTCGTTATCCAAAGATCTAGCACTAAAACTGCTCCGAGAACTCTTTCTCCTCTCGGCCTTGATGATCTTTTCTTGGTTAAATGGCCTTAGAGCTCTCAAGACTTCCTAAAAAGTTAACTCTGTGTTTGGGGGAGAAGAGACGATATTTATAGGATCCAAAATATCCTAAAATATCTAAATTGTCTTTTGGATGACCGCTGGAGTAGTGGAGCTTTTAGTAACTCTCTGTATTTTTGTCGCTGCAGCAATGATGCAAGCTTTGAATATGATCTTTTTTTCTCTTTTTCTCCACCATTCTTACACCGACTTGCTCGTTTATAGACCGTTTTAGTCCCTTTTCACCCCAAACACCTAATTTATACCAAAATAAATAAAAATGTATTAAAACATATTAAAACACTAGAAAAATACTTAAAAACTACCAAAATCGGCTTAGGAATAAATAGATAAATTACACCTATCAAATACCCCCAAACTTAGAATTTTGTTAGTTCTCGAGCAAAACACTCACACTAAAATAAAAAACACAACGAAATAACTAACACAAACAACCTAAACATAAACAATCTAAACATAACGATATACGAGTGTTGAATTCAACTATCGACCAAAATATTTTTCCTCAAAAACCCCCAATCATATCAAGTTCAGGAGTAAAACGCACCATGTGATGTTTTAGAATTTTTACATTCAATCATGGTAAATGCCATTCTAGATCCTATCAATGTGTGTGTGCAAAACTCAATAATATAACTATCCAATAATCGGATTGGATTATCCACCAACGAAGCTCATGACATAAACCATAAAGGATTAGGATTTCCATACGCCTGACTGGGTTCCACTCTCCACTAATGTAGGCTTACAAGCTCATAATGATTAAAAGGATTTGGTTCGGTTTGGAACATGACCAAGGCTATATCGAGAATATAAAACAGGTTAATGTTATTAACTTAACGATACTCAAAGCACAACGCCTGGCACACAATCCCTCTCGAACCCCCATAGATTAATTCGAAACAACCCTGAACATACATTTAAGAACATCGTACTCACTTGTCAAAAGAAACAAAAATTTAACTATATTTACATATGTTTTTTTATTTTATTTTATTTTATTTTTTAACATACCATACCCACAAATTTATTTGATTGTTACAATTTCATGGGTATGGTTAAAACGAAAGAAAAATGACAAGTGAGTACTCAAATACCAAACCAATCATAAGTTCGCCCTAAACTCAACTGCTCACTTCAAGTAGCATACACGAATGCTACCTTGATTCATTCAAATTCTGCCTTCGATTCAGTGATATAGGTTTGGAAAGAATTCAAATGGTCAGGGTATTTGTTATGTGTTTAGAATTGAAATGGCATTATAGGTTTCGACAGGGTAACGTGGGATAAATATTTGACAAGGTAAGCTTTAAAGGCTCAAGCGAGTCAAATGAATGCCTAAATCACGTCTCTTGAACAAACTTCACCTCAAGTTTCCCCCAATCAAGTTCTAGAAACCTTAAAATTATCATGAGTGTGGCTAATGGATGATTGGCCTCAAATCAATTGAATAGTTGTACATTGAGTCTACGTGCTCGTGCAAATTAGGATCCACAATAACTTTCACCAAAATGACATGCCAAGCACACAGAACACACATGAATAGGCATTAACCTTGTCCATGAAAAACAACCAAGGGATAATATCATCATTGGGTAATGGCCCAGAGGAACGCAAAACTCAGCACACAACAACACAACAACAAACACAAACTATACTAAACAAACATCCATACAATAAACTAAATAATATTTTACACTACTAACAACAATTAAACATAGTAAAATATTACACATCACCCCCAAACTTAAAATGGGCAGTGTCCAGAATGTCCCAATCATCAATCTCAACATTTGAAATAAAGCATGCGGGCGAAGGGGGTATAGAACACATACTTGGGAGGCGAGACAATCTCGCCTCCGAATCCAGCCGAAAGTGATAGATCTAATTTATTTTTGGACTTGGGTTACCTCCCAAGAAGCACTTGGTTTATTGTCCTCGGCCTGATATGGAGAAGTGCTCATCAAAAAGCGGCTTTCCCCATAGTATGTGTTATACAACACTACATACGGGTCTTGATTTTGAACGCCCTTAAGATTGGCGATATTTGGCATTGTATGGCCCCAGATTTCTACAAGATTATTTACTGGATTATGTACTTGGTGGGCATGAAAGAACATTGCAAATGGCGGGGAAGCACAATTGGGCCACATCGGATCCTCGTAGATGTGATCGTCTTCGATCGGAGGTGGCATTAATATTTGGATTTCAAGAGGTGAGGAATCACAATTGTTAATCCATGCTTAGGTCCCCTAATGCTCCCAAGCTCCTTCTGCTCATATCCGGTTCCTTCCGGTGGCTTTCACAAATAAATTGGCTTGTTCGTCTCTCAATGCCACCACTCGGCCTCAATGAAGCTAACAAGCCAACCGATTTTTGTCTGAAGAGACATTACAGTTGCATCGATTTTAGTGCAAACCGTCTCAATATTATCAAGATAATCCTCGTTCTTATTTATTCGGTCATTCGTTTCCCTCCAAAAAGCTTGATTCTCTCCTATAAATACAGCGAACATGGTTTCCAAGGTGGAAGAAGACTCCATATGTTGGTCTGGGTGTCAATCCATGGTGGCAAAATGGTGAAACCATCCCCTAAGTTTTGGTAACTTGGTGAATAATTCCAATACTGAAAATCAAACTTGGACATGTCTTCTAACAACCAATAGATGATAGGTGTGATCTAGCTATATATTTCCAAACCGGTTTTATTAGTTTTAGAGTAGTTTTTATAGCGTTTTTATTATGTTTTAATTAGTTTTTATTCTTTTTGTATAAATCAGGTGTGTGGGCTAAAAATGTACGAAATTACAGTGTAAACTATCAGATTGAACCAAGAACGATCGAAAAGCAATGGAAAAAAAAATACGGAGGCAAGATTCTAAAAACTAGCCAACCGCCTAGGCATCCAGACCACTGCCTAGGTGGTGAAAATGAAGAGTGGGCTAATTCTTGCTGGAAGCTTACTGCCTAAGCGGTGAAACTGCAGAATGGTCACCAAATCCACCACTGTCTTCACTGCTGCGGCGATCAACGAACCGACATACCCAACGCCTAGGCAGTGGCCTCTACACAGATTTAAGATATTTTTTGGGATGTTTTGCCTATTTAAACCCTTCCTCGCCTCCTCTATTTTGGGGGAATCACCCCCTAGGGCCCTTAAACAATATTTTAGGGTAAGTTTGAGAGATTTTTGAGGAAGAGCTTACAACCCGAGGTGGAAGAAGAAGGAAGAAGTGATCGTTCAACGGTTTTAGCGCCAAATCGTCGGATATCAGCTAAGTCATTCATTTATTTTCTTTATTTTCTTTATTTCGGTAGTTTTTTAACATGTTTACGCCATTTTATATTGTATACATAGTTATAGCCATTGGCTAAACATAGGTTGTTTCGGGAAATACGTTGTTTAATTGAGTTTGTGTTTCATTTGCTGTTGTTCTTCGTTGATTGATTGTGTTTATCATTATTGTTTGTTAATTATGCATAGGTTTATATAACGAGAATTCGGGGTTTGACAAACCCCAGATTCGAACTATAGTTAACGAACATCACGAATAAATAATCGGGAGAGAGTTGGATTGTGTACAATCAATGACATTAGGGCAACACTCACGTGACCTAGGGTCGTTAAGACGTTGAGGGGTACTTTTTCATTGACTCGAAGTCACGTATTCCCTCATCTTACACTCGGGAGAGGGGGTGGGGGAGTTTACGAACTGAGATTGTCGATATGGTAAACACCACACGATGATCCAATAACCCGGGAGGGAGTTGGATTGTACGCAATCAATGACGTTAGGGGAGAGACTCACGTGACCTAGGGTCGTTAATACATTGAGGAGGACTTATTTATTGATACGAAGTTGCGTATTCCCTCGTCTTACACTCGGAAGAGATGGCGGGGGGTGTTTAAGAATTGAGATTGTCGGATAAGTCGAACGCCGTTAACATAAACTAAAACGAAATTGAACACATATTCATAAATGAAACTAATCCCTAGACAATCTATTCTATCAAAATTATATTAATGTAGTATTAGTATAGTTAAATTAGTATTTTAGTATTAGTATTTAATTAAATTACATTTTTAGATCCTATATAAAATTAGGTCATGACAAACACGATATTCGATAGTAGCGACAACCAATCCCTATGGATACGATACTCGATCATTAAAGATCCATCATACTAAAACTTTGACCTCGTACACTTGCGAGTAGTCAATACGTGAGCGCGTAACAAATGCTCGTCGTACAATTTTTTGGCGCCAAACTTGTACGGCAAGCATTTGTTACACGCTCATGTATCGTCTACTCGCAAGTGTACGAGGTCAAAGTTTTAGTATAATGTGATGTTTAAGATCGGGTATCATATCCACAGAGATTGGTTGTCGTTATTATCGAGTATCGTAATTGTCATGACCAAACTTTCTCTAGGCTAAAAAGAATGTAATTTAATTAATTAATTAAACTAATACTAATATAACCAAAATTAATCTATACTAATTATACTAAAACGAGATAGTTAGGGGATGGATTATCTAGCGATTAACTTTATTTACTTAAATGCATTTGATTTCATTTAGTTTACAATAATGGTGTTCGACTTATTTGATAATCTCAGTTCGTAAACTCCCCCGCCCCCTCTCCCGATTATAAGACGAGGGAATATGCGACTTCGTGTCAACGAAGAAGTCCCCTTCAATGTCTTAACGACCTTAGGTCACGTGATTATTGCCCCAACGTCATCGGTTGCCTACAATCCAACTTCCTCTCGGGTTATTGGATCATAACATTGTTTACCCTAGTCCGAATTCGGGGTTACCACCATATGATCCTCGTGCTCATTGAGTCGATAATGCATCTCCTTCAAGAATCTATGAGTTTCCCCCCATAACTATAATGAACATTTCTTCTAAGGCAGGGGAAGACTCCTCATTTCGATCCGGAATGTCAATCCATGGCACTGTAGTGTTGAAACTATCCCCCAAGTTATGGTGACTTGGTAAATAATTCCAAATCTGATAATCATAGGCCTCCATTTCCTCCAACAAATAAATGGTTTTATCTTTGATTAAGTCATAGAAATAGGTGCTAGCATTTCCTCATTCCACCCAATTTCTGGTGGCGGCTTGTAACCCATCAAGGAAATTCAGGAGTTGACATTCCCTAGGGAACCCATGGTTCAGAAACCGAAGTAGTAATTCCTTGTATCGATCCCACGCACTATAAAACAACTCAGAATCCCGTTGAAAGAATTGGAAGAGTACCTATTGATCTAACATCTTCAAGCACCCTGCGAAAAAATAAAACAAAAATACAAACGAAAAATTATAAACAAAAGAAATGCCTATAGTAAAATTGAGTCATTTACTCACAATATCTATAGTAATAAAAAAACCCAATCACCAGTAATGGTGCTAAAAACTTGGTAGTGTGTAAATACATCGCTACTTTAACTAAAAGTGTATGGGTCAAGTTTCAGTATAGATGGGGAGAGAGAGTAAGGGTATCGTGTCCACAGAGATTGGTTGAGATTGATATCGAGTACCATGATTAACATAACCTAATTTTACCGAGGCGATAAAAAATGTAATTTATAATTAATAAAAAATAATACTTAAATACTAATTAAACTATACTAATACTAATATAAGATGTTTAGGGAAAATATTGCATAGGGATTAACTTTGTTTACAAAAATGTGTTTGGTCTTGTTTTAGTTTACGTTAACGGCATTCGACCTATCCGACAATCTCGATTCGTAAACTCACTCGCCACCTTTCCCGAGTGTACGACGAGGGAATACGTGACTTCACGTCAATGAATAGGTCTCTCTCAATGTCTTAACGACCCTAGGTCACATGAGTCTTTCCCCAACATCATTGATTGCATACTTTCTAACTCCCTCCAGGGTTATTGGATCGTCGCGTTGTGTTTACCATAGTTCGAATCCAGGGTTACTTCTCCCGAGTGTCAAACCCCGTATTCTCACTATATTTAAACAAGCATAATAAATATAACAACACCGTAAACACAATCAAAAGAGCGAAGAATAACCATTATACGAAACACAAACTCAAACGAACAATAATTTCATAAATTTATATTAATCCCTAAACAAAATCTGTTTAGCTCATGGCCATAACCATTTATACAAGATAAAAGGAGCTAAGCATGCTCAACTAACTACTGAAGTTAAGAAAATAAAGAAGAAATGAAAGAAATTTAGCCGTAGTTCGAAGATTTGATGCTAAAAACGCTTCGGGATCGCTTCTCCTTCTTCACAACATGTGCTTCTTCTTCTTTAGATTTGGTTGAACACTCCCAAAACCTTTCTCTAAAATATCCTAAGTCTAATGGAGCTCTAATGGCTGGAGGAGAGAAATGGGGAAGAAAAATGGAGCCACAAATATCTAAATCTATGCAAAGGTGACCACCTAGGCAGTGGGTATGTCGGTTTGAACTTCGCCACAGCGATGGAGAAGGTGGTGGATTCAGGACCTCTCTGTAGTTTCACCACCTACACGGTGAGCTTCTAGCAGATTATGCCCCTCTCTGCAGTTTCATCGCCTAGGTGATGGGCTACTGTTCTAAATATTGCCTATGTGCATATTTTCCCACCATTTTTCTAGCGTTCTTGATCCAATTTCATCGTTATTGATCTTTTTTCATACCTTTTCACCTCAAACAACTGATTTATAAAAAAACACATAAAAACATATTAAAACGTAATAAACGTACTCGAAAACTAATAATGTTCGATTTGCAAATAGATAGGTAATTTACACCTATCAAATACCCCCAAACTCGGAATTTTGCTAGTCCTCGAGCAAAACATGAAAAGCACAACTAAATTAAATAACAATGAACAACCTAAACACAAACAATCTAAACATAACGATATGCGAGTTTTGAATTCTTTTATCGATCAAGTCATTTTCCCCTCAATAACCTTCAGTCATATCGTATTCAGGCGATAAAACATACCATGTGGTGTTCTAAAATTTCGACATTCAATATTGATGAATGCTATTCTAGATCCTTTCAATGTGTTTGTGTGAGACTCAATAATATAGCTATACAACGACCGAATTGGATTATCCACCAACTAAACTCACGACTTAGACCATAAAAGATTAGGATATCCATAGGCCTGATTGAGGTCCACTCTCCACTAATGTAGGCTTGGAAGTTCATAAAGATCAGAAGGACTTGGTTCGGTTTTGAAATATTTGGCCAAGGATATTTCGGAATAGAAAATGGGTTAACGTTGTTAACTTAACATTACCTAAGGCTCAACGCTTGACACAATCACTCTTGAACCCCCATAGAAAAATTTGAAACAATCCCGAACAAATATTTAAGACCGATGTACTCACTTGTCGAAAAAAACATAAATTTACCAATATTTAGATACGGTTTTTTTTTTTTAAACGAACCACACCCCCAAACTTATTCGATTATTAAGATTTCACATGTGTGGTTTAAATGAAAGAAAACGACAAGTGAGAACTCGAATACCGAACTAATTAATAGCTCTCCGAAAACCCAGTCTCTCACATCAAGTAACATAACGAATGCTAACTTGATTCACTCACATTGTGCCTTTTGTTTAGTGATATAGGTTTGGAAAAAGTTTAATCGACTAGGGTATTAGTTAAGTGTTCAGAATTGAAACGGCTATTAGACTTCGACAGAGTAATGAGGGATAATTGATATAACAAGGTTAGCTTAAAAGGTTCAAGAAACAAAATGAATGCCTAAATCATATCTCCTCGAATTTTCCCTCAATCAGGTTCTAGAATCCTTAATTTTTCATGAGTTTGGCTAATCGATAATCGGTCTCTAATCAATTGAAAAGAAATACATTGAGTCTATGTGCTCGTGCAAATTAGGATCTACAATAATTTTCATCAAAACGCATTGTCAATCACACAGAACACACTTGAATGGGTTTTACCCTTGACCTCGAAAACATCCAGGGGGTAATATCATCATCGGGTAACAGCCCAAATGAATGCAAAATTCAGCACGCAACAATAACAACACAAAAACATTCTATACTAAACTAACAAGCAATATGGTAAAACAATAACACATACTAAAACATACTACACATCACCACCAACTTAACACAGGCATTACCCAAAACGACCCGTCAGCGATCCCAATGACAGCATATAGCATGATAATGAAAATAGGGATTTAAAACACGTACTTGGGAGGCGAGAGCATCTCGCCTCCGACTCAAATCGGCGGAGATGGATCTAACTTTTTTTTTTTCTTGGGTTTCCTCCCAAGAAGCGCTTGGTTTACAGTTGTCAGCTTGAGATGCCGAAGTGCTCGTTAAAGAGCGACTTCCACCCATACTATGTGTCAAATAACACCACATATGGGTTTTGATTTAAGATGCCCTTAAGACTGGCAAGATATTGCTTTGGATGGCTCAATCTTTCAACATCATACCTCACCAGCTAATGTATTTGCTGGGCATGAAAGGACGTTGCTAACCGCAGCAAAGGACAAGTGAGCCACATCAGATCCTCATAGATGTTATCATCTTGGATCGAGTGCGGCGTCACAAGCTGGAATTCAAACGGTGAAAATTCACAACGATAAATATGTGAATTTCCATCGATTTCACCCAAGTACCTCCCGTTTATCTTCGGTTCCTCCCGGTGGCCTTCACAATAGGATTTGACTTGTTTGTCCCTAGATGCCACTATCTCTGTCTCGACCTCAACAAAGTAAATAAGCTGACCGATTTGCATCTGCAAAGACATTACAACCGCTTCAATGTCGGCGCAGACCGTCACGATATAATCAAGACGATCCTCAGGCTCGTTGAGTCGATCATGCGTCTCCCTCAAGAATCTCTGAGTTTCCCCCATAACTATAACCAATATTTCTTCTAAGGCAGGGGAAGACTCATCCCCGTGATCCGGAATGTCAATCCATGACGCTGTAGTGTTGAAACTATCCCCCAAGCTTTGGTGACTTGGTGAATAATTCCAAATCTGATAATCATAGGCCGCTATTTCCTCTAACGATCAAATGGTTTCATCCGCGGTTAAGTCATAGAAAGAGGTGCTAGCATTTCCTCCTTCCACCCAATTTTTGGTCACGACATGTAACCCGTCAAGGAAATTCAGGAGTTGACATTCCCTCGGGAACCCATGGTTCGGAAATCGAAGTAGTAATTCCTTCTATCGATCCCAAGCACTACAAAACAGCTAGAAATCCCGTTGAAAGAAATGTAAGAGTACCTGTTGATCTAATATCTTCAAACACCCTACGAAAAAACAAAACAACACTACAAACAAAAAATTATAAACAAAAGAAATGCCTAAAGTAAAGTTGGGTCATTTACTCACAATATCTACAATAATCAAAAAACCCAATCCCCGGCAACGGTGCCAAAAACTTGGTAGCACATAAATACGTCGCTACTTTAACCACAAGTCTATTGGTCAAGTTTTAGTATAGATGGGAAGAGTAAGGGTATCGTGTCCACAGGGATTGGATGAGATTACTATCGAGTATCGTGCTTATCATAACCTAATTTTGTCTAGGCTATAAAAAATGTAATTTATAATTAATAAAAACTAATACTAAAATACTAATTAAACTATACTAATACTAATATGAGATGTTTAGGGAAAACATTGCCTAGTGATTAACTTTGTTTACAAAAATATTTTCGGTCTTGTTTTAGTTTACGTTAACGACATTCGACCTATCTGACAATCTCGGTCCGTAAACTTACTCGCCACTTCTCCCGAGTGTAAGACGAGGGAATACACGACTTCGTGTCAACGAAAAACTCCCCCTCAACGTCTTAACGACCCTAGGTCATGTGAGTCTCTCCCTAATGTCATTGATTGCACACTTTCTAACTCCCTCCCGGGTTATTGGATCGTCGCATTGTGTTTACCCTAGTTCGAATCCAAGGTTACCTGTCCCGAGTGTCCAACCCCGTATTCTCACTATATCTAAACAAGCATAATAAACATAACAACACAACAAACACAATCAAAATAGCGATGAATATCCATTAAATGAAACACAAACTCAAATAAATAACAATTTCATAAATTTATATTAATCCCTAGATAAAATCCGTTTAGCTCATGGCCATAACCATTTATACAAGATAATATAAGCTAAACGTGCCCAACTAACTGCTGAAGTTACGAAAATAAAGAAGAAATGAAAGAAACCTTGCCGTAGTCTGAAGATTTGCTGCTAAAAATGTTTCGGGATCGCTTTTCCTTCTTCGCAACGTCTTCTTCACCTTCGGATTTGGTTGAACACTCCCAAAACCTCTCTCTAAAATATCCTAAGTCTAATGGGATCTAATGGCCAGAAGAGATAAATGGGGAAGAAAAATGGAGCCAAAAATATCCTAAAAAATATCTAAATCTATGCAGAGGTGACCGCCTAGGCAGTGGGTATGTCGGTTTGATCTTCGCTGCAACGGTGGAGAAGGCGGTAGATTTAGGACCTCTCTACTGTTTCACTGCCTAGGTAGTGAGCTTCCAACAGATTTAGGCACCTCTCTGTAGTTTCATCGCCTAGGCGGTGGGATGTTGTTTTGAATATTGCTTTCGTGCATGTTTTTCCACCGTTCTTGATCCAATTTCATCGTTATTGATCTATTTTCATACATATTCAGCTCAAACACCTGATTTATACAAAAACACATAAAAATATATTAAAAATTAATAAACATACTAAAAAACTAACAATGTTTGAATTGGAAATAGATAAGTAATTTACACCTATCAAGTATTGGAGATTTTGTTACAAAAATGAGTTCCTTCATCATTAATGATGGCCCGAGGAGTCCCAAACCTTGTTCGGATGTTCCTTTGAAGAAACTTCAACACCACCTTGCATCATCGGTTGGCACGACCTCAAATTCTACCCATTTTGACACGTAATCCACTGCCAAAAAAATATAATCCTGACCATAGGAATGAGGGAATAGTCCCATAAAATATTTTCCCCATACATTGAAGAGTTCCAACTCAAGAAATATTTGTTTAGGGTAACTCTTACCGTCTAGAAATATTGCTAAACCTTTGGCACGATCACAGGTCTTCACAAAAATATAAGAATCTCATAAAAAAGTAGGATAATAAAGACCCAATTGAAGTACCTTTGCAACGGTTCTAGTTGCAAAAATATATCCTCCATAAGACGATGAATGATAGTAATAGAGGATATTTTGGATCTCTTCGTCGGGAATACATCTCTGAACGACATGATTAGAGCATTTTTTGAACAAAATAGGCTCATCCCACAGATAATTATTTACATCATACAAAAACTTCTTTTTTTCAAGGCTAGACAAGTCCAGGAAAACACATTGCAAGCAAGATAATTAACAATATTTGTAAACCAATGAAGTTTTACCTCAATTTTGAAGAGTTGCTCATCCGAGAAAACTTTTGTAATACACGAGTCACCACCAATATCTTCATGCTCGAGTCTTGACAGATGATCTACAACAACATCCTCATTGCCCTTCTTATCCCGAATCTCCACATCAAACTCTTGATGCAAGGGAATACATTAAATTAAATAAGGCTTTGCATCATTTTTCATAAATAAGTGATAGATAGATGCATGGTCCGTACAGATAATCACCTTAGACCCAATGACGTAGGATCGAAACTTGTAATAGGCATAGACCATTGCCAACATCTCCGTTTCCATAGTGGTGTAATTTTCTTATGCATCATTAAGAGTTTTCTTGCATAATAAATGCCCTAAAAAATCTTCTCCTTTTGTTTGGCTAAGACTGCTCCAATCGCTTGGTCACTAGCATCACACATAATCTCAAATGGCTCATTCCAATCGGGTGCACCCATAATTAGAGTAGAGATTAATTTTTTTGTCATCACATGTAAAGCCTTCAAATAACACCTATCAAATTCGAACAGAGCATATTTCTCAAGCAAATTACACAAGGACTTCACAATTTTCGAAAACTCCTTTATGAATCTTCAGTAGAAGCTGATATGGCCAAAACAACTCTGCATCCCTTTGAACTACATTAATCCATAGGCAAAGGAATTTTAGCTATGCATAATCATTCTTAGAATCACCATAACACATGAGGAATACATGTTCAATTTCAAAACTCAAAAGAAAACAAACCAAGATCTAAAATAAGAGATAGATAGAGGAGAAAATAAATCCAAATATGGTTCGTGGTGTAGTTCCACTCATCAAGAATCCTCTATTCCCATCAAGATAGCCTCAAAATCTATGATTTATCTTCTTGGTATCTCTGAAAGTTAGCACCACTGGATCTCCCTTCAATCTCTATTTGCCTCCCTTTTATATGGCCTCTAAAACGTCCTATTTCAACCTAAACATGCTCATCCTGTGTGAGAAAGGGCGCTAGAACTGGCTTCAAGGGTGCTCCAATAATGTCTCAGCATCTAGGAAAACATTGGAGGCACACTAGAGTGAGTTAGAGGCATGCTGGAGCATAGTTGGAGCTGAAATTATGGTCTGGAGTTACGCTACAGCGGGCGAATAGTATGTTGGAACAGGATAGAGCGGGGGTGGACAATGCCATGTTTCGAGGTGTGCAAGAGTGTACTCAAACTCGCTGAAGAAAAAATCAAGAAGTGTTCTAGTTCATAAGTGCACTGAAGCGGACCCTTTACTCGCTGCAGCATGCCTGTTGATCTCTGATTCCTTCCAGAAGCCTTGGTTTTCAACCATTTTCACCCAATCACCTCACCTACAAAAACAAACATAAAAGACATTAAAATCACAAATGAAAGTCTCAAAAATCATAAAATTCATTACGGGTTAAATTGACAAAATTAAATTATCAATAATTATTACCAAATCTTACAGAATCTTCCACTTTCGTAAAAACTTCGTCCAAATGTGATAAAAATTAAGACAAGAGAGCACGTCCCCTAGGCTAAACAAACCCTAAGGAATGGTCTAGGATACACTGCACATGGATGAGTACGCAGGATCCTTGGCCTATAAATAAAGGGGCTTGGTTTTGTAATTTTCAAGTCTTGAAACTTTTGCTTCTCTCTCTAAAATTGAGAAATTCTCTCAGGTACTAGGATTCTAAAGAATTTTTCTTGAATAACACACCATTATTCTACTAAAATTTGGTCCCAAAGGGTATTCTTGAGGTTCTTGCAGCAAGAAGTTGAGCGTGATCAATCGAGTTCAAGCCAAGAAGATCAATAAGGATAAGGAAATTATTTTTTTTAGTGAAAGACCACTCCCGTAAACTAGGTATGTGTCTTAAACATACTACAATCTTGTCTTAATTTCATATATATTTCTTGTATATAGTATAATAACACAATATCTATGCATTAATTTTATATATATAACACATAATCCCTAATCAACTAAATAATGCTATATTTTTGTTATAATCATCAAACCGTATCCATAGCATACAAAATCATATCAAGAACATCAGGAACATCCAAGAACATGTTAAGAATATGTGAGGACCCAAATCATCTAGGAACATGCTAAGAACATGTGTGGATTCAAATTGTTAATACTAACTATATAACTGTTAATAACTGATTTAATTTTTTGCTAAATGCCAAGATCACAGCCTGGCACTTAGTCTTCAGGCTAGTGGATTGGCACCCTTATATATATGCATCTATATACTACACCGACAAACCATTCTAGCGAAAAACTCAGGACAAAGGGAGGGCCTCTATTCTTTGGGGGATATGTGTGATTCTTCTTCAGAAACCTTCCCGTTTTTCTTAGTTACTACTAGGAATGGAATATATATATATATATATTAGTCTTTTCAACTAAAAACTCACATACCCACACCAACTTGTCTAAAAAAAAAAGAATCTGGTTAAGGTGTTCTTGACAATATCGAAGAGGTCATGTACATATCATGATATGATTCATGTCATGTTTAATAACTAAAATCAATTAAAATAGACCATCCAATAATAGCCTTACATAAACAAACAACGTAATAACTTGATTTTCATTATTCTGAGATACGTAGGCAACCTACGTACTGGTTTAGTCACATATCTAAATAATTTTGTTTAGTTTGTATCTTGGAACTACATTTCTACCTAATTCCTTGTGAAAACAATGATATGTAGGCAACCTTTATAATGTTCGGTCTATACTAGGTGGCGACTCTGTTTTTAACATAAAATCTCGGCCTAAGAAGTTTTTCGAAAACTGAAGCCTACAAAAGCCCTTGAAAATCCATTTTAAAAAAAATGAACAGATTTGGACGACTTAGAGAGGAAGGGATGAAACTTGTTTTCATTCTCTTCCTGATTTTCTACTTCTTCTACTATCAAAATTCGGGGTACGTCAGCTGGCAACTCTGTTGGAGACTATAAGAGAGTCAAGCCTAGTTGGATTCTAAATCTATATTCATTGTTTAATAACATCCAAGGATTGTGTCTTTGATTTCAAACATAAATAATTCCTTACCAAAATAATAATAATAATAATAATAATAATAATAATAATAATAATACGGTCTTTATTTACTGTATTTACATTATTGTCTTTAAATATCACTTTTAAATATTGTCTTTACATTTTTTAATTTACATTACTGTATAATCTCTCCATCGCATGAGCACTCACTTTGCGTTGTATATCATTGATGAAAAACCCAAGCTATAACCCTCTTAGGGATAGAGAGGCCAACAGTAGGGTTTTTCGTCGGTGATTTCATCACCCCGATCTTAACCTTAAAAACTCTTAAGTTAGAAATATAAGTTAGTAGAATTAAGGCCGAGTGGGTTTCTCCCCCAGGATCTCGCTACAAACCTCTTCTCGCTCGGACCACCAACCAAAGACGGATGTTTTCCCGGGGAGGACGTCGGAGGTTCGAAGGTTTGGGAATCGAACTTTTTTAGGATGCACTAGAAGAAAATCCAAAACCACATATAGTGAGCCTAGGATTGAGGATAACGAAAACCTTGTTCTACTTAGGAAACTTATCTTGGAGACAGATGATATTTTTAATTTTTGTACAGTTATTTACATTACTTTCGTACTAGGTATATAGAATAACCTTCTTGGACAAATAGGTGCATAATAATAAGTGTAAAAATTCTTATTCTTCCCCACGCATTGCTAGCTTGCTCAGCATCAAAAACGTTTTCAAATTGGAATATGGATCAAGTTATAAGAAAGAACAAGAATCCTTATTTTACTTAACCCAATAAACCATAAAACATAAACATCAAATTAATAATGCCCATTTCACCTGTAATAATTCACAAAAAAACAAAAAACAAAAAAAAAAAACAATTGTAATAAAAATCATAAATTACTTTCACCTTTAAATAAACAAAAGTCCACCTCAAATAAATATTAAAAATACCATTTGCCGAACAACTATCCTAAAGCTCGTACGCTATAGACATTAATATGAGATTGACATTATGTCATCACAACAAGATGCAAGAGACAGGAGTTGCCTCGAAGAAATCAGCAAGCGAAAAGAACCCAGTACCATATCTCGGGAAAATTAAGCAAGAACACGTATCCCCACGTTGGACCTACAATGACAAGTCTTCTGCATTTATAGTAGAAATGACACCCATGAATAATTCTGGTAACCTAGGAGTAAGAATAAATGACCCTAAACTCCTGCACGAAGAATGGATCGCCTCGAGAAACTATGAGAAAGCCTATTGGGTAACCTATTCAAAACCGATAAAGTAAGTTGACAACACTGCCATCAAGTGGTAAGATGAGTACCAAGATAATGCCAATGATGAAAAATACTTAATAAATGATTAGACCTCTAACATGGAGCCAACGACTGAAACGCCAGCACTCCCGCAACCTGAGGAAAAAATCCTTACGCAGGACTCAGTCCAGGGAGAGATATCTAAGATGTAGGATTAGATCGGCAACCTTGGTCAGACCATTATGGAACTAGGATAGAATATGCCTAAGATCCAGTCAAGAAATGAAAACTTGTACCCTACCTCTGTGGAAAAGCAGTTGTAACCCAAACGTCGAGTTTTTACCCTTCACCTCACCTTGCTAACACTCGAGCATCTCAGGAGCATAGCAGTTTCACTGCACTTCCTTCTCTGTTCCCCCAGATATACCACCAATGCCTCATAGATAACATGCACCTCTTCCACCCAACCGACCTAACCCGCATACTCCACAATTCCACCCGAACGCCTTCTGCCAGTATCATTCTTGAGGAATGGGTCATCATACCGATCAATGTTACTCTTTGTTGAACTACATTGAGGACCTCGATCGATATGGAACAAACATCTTTGACGGAATCATAAACTAAGCCATGGTAGGGGAGTAGTAGGCTCTAATGTATTATGGTATCTATCCATCTTTTGTTTTTGCTTGTTTGCCTTAAGTAGGAAATTTTGGTGTTTAGATGATGTTCATTAGTGACTAAGGCATAAATCTACTGTTATAAAGTATAGTATTATCTACTTAAAGTTGGAGTTCAAGGTCCATTTCTAGCCTTCAACAGTTGACATGTCTATCATAATTTATACACTATAGAAAAACCAAGGCTATGCTAAAAATAGTTTTAACATTTAAATGGAACATAAGACAAAGTATAATTTAAAAGGAATAGCCTTATTTCAACTAAACGATGGTAAGATATTGAAAATAAAATCTGAGAAAGTTAGGAGGAAAACATAGGAAACCTGATTATGGAATTACTTCACATGTTCGAACCTGGGAGTATCCAAGTAACCTTGAAGAAGTACAGAAGACCTCCTCAACCAGAATAAAAGAAGAAATCTTCATAAGATTTGTGATATGAAGAATGATAGATAAAGTCTTAGAGCCTAAGCCAATCCAAGAAAACTTTTTGAAAGATCGGATAGTTAAAGAAATGAAGAATGACTAATATAAGCTAAAGACTTTATCTAGACATAACCAATTCAGAGACACCATGAAAACCTACTTAAAAATAAAAATAATAGGAACCTCGCACAATTGAATACATTTAAGACTGGAAAAGACGATAAGTCGTTGATAATATAATATCGGATAACGGGGAAAGTAGTTGGGATAAGAGCGAAACCAATGAAGACCTTGAGACTGACTCAAATTACCATATTTCTCTAACAAATATAAAATCTTGAAAGTAAGTGTTAAGAGAAATAATAAAGATCAGGCTTAAAAAGTTTCTAAACCCTAAGTGGTTACACAAAATCCATTAGGTGAATCACGCTCTCTATATGATCCAAGTATTAAGTCTCAGGGGTGTCTCAACATCGAGTAACTTGGGACAACTGGACCAGGATCACTACCCAAAGCATGCTACATTGATTATATATAGAAAGTATAACGCCCAGCTTGCTAGAGTGAACGAAAACAAAATCAAAATAATTATCTTAGTACTACCAGGATAAAATAACATTTGTTAGTAGTCATTAGTAACTAACACTTGTTTATAAACATACCTTAATTAAATAATCTTGTAAGGAATAAAGAGAGATATATACAAAGCCGTGATAAAGACTATAAGTCGAGAAACCAATTTTTTTAACTAAAGGAAATCTAGAATAATGAAAATGATAGAAATCCACCTAAGATGATCTACTACCCCTATAATTGGAGAACCAAATAAAGAAGGACAAACAGTACTAGAAGAAGGAAAAATAATGAGGAAGCCAAGTTTATGTCATCCAAAAGAGGCATTCCCATTATCAAGATTTTCGAGCCCGAAAGAAAGCCCAGGTAAACGTCAGTGACCTTTTTCTCGTCTATTTTACAGCGGAAGTTACTTTAAGATGGCTAAAGGCAAAATGGTATTTAATCTTTCTTTAAATTTGAATAACAAAAGATAATGATAACTCATATAAAGACAATAAAAATACAATAATTCCCAGATAAAGATTATCATCTAAAACTTTTACTTAAGACGGACATAAGATAAACAACAAGCAATAAAGTTTCACACACCAAGTACTAGATGAAACAACTATGTTTAAGTACAATACAAAGCTAAATACAAGAACACCAATCAAAAGTAGTTGGTTCCATACAATAAGAGATTAAGGGACTAGTGTAGGGATTACATGTAATCTGGAGCCTCTATGGAAGAGCAGGTCCAGGCAAACTCCTCCTCCATGAAAGTTGAGAAATAGTCTAATGTGGATGGGGCGTCTTCCACCAACGAAGAAGGAGCCTCGGCCATAGATATCACAACGGAATGTTAGACCATAGGACAATAGTAAGAATCCATACAAATTATATACTCTATCGACTTCGATAGATGTACTACAAAGGAAATCCTGTTAAATGTCAAGCAATGATGATCCCACTGAGCATAAGCCGTTGTATCTCTATCCCCGTCCCCGAACTCAAAAGTATAACGAGCAGCAATCGTGCCATCAACTAATGGAATATATGGAGTCCTACCACACTAACGAAGTACTCGACTATGAATGTAGGGGACGCAGCCTTGCAATCCTAGCAGAGGAATGAAAGGTTAGTCAACGCAATCCAAATAAATATCAATCAGCATTATAATCCTTGTAGTCCATACTACTCCAAACCAAACCATCTCTACCGAAAGTGACGCCTAGTCTGGTGGATAACCAAGATGCTGCGTGATCTAAGAGAACTGAGAACAGAGCTGGTCTACTATCATATACTCCGAGCATGAAGCCGCCATAGGTATTCTGATCAAGTGAGAAACGATCCATATCTGTAGTAGTGTGCAGCTCGTAAAGAATTAGTGTGTCACACCCCACCCCGGACACCCGTTACCATGGGGCCGGTGTGACTTCGACATGACATCACTTGACTAACCAACTTAAATATGGCAATATACAAACTTTCATTTACACATCATATATATATATATAATAACTTCATACTATACAGATACATTTGCCCCAAAAATAAGAACAACAAAATATATCTCATGAACCTCTCTTAGGTTCATCCTCTAACAGCTCATCTCAAATTACTCTCGTATGACTCCAACGCCTGACCCGCATAACTCTAACTAGTGTCAGTAGAGGACCAACCGACTCCTATCTACTCCACCTGCGAGTGTACTATCTTCTTAATAAAAATATTTTATAATAATAATTCATTTTACAACATCTACATGGATCAAGCGTACGTATATAAACACCACATAGCTAGTAAAAATCTCCATAATATAAGCAGTAAAAATAAATCAACAAATAAAAGTTCCATTCAAACCCATCTAGTATAAAATAATACCAATCACCATAATAAATACTAAATCACCCAATATAAGTAAAACACTACATCTCAAACACACATCTCAAACCACCACTGCACCACAACACACACTAGCTAGCCATAGTGATCGTTTTAACCTCACGATCGGGAGTTGCAACGGTACCGTACCACCCGTAGGATATGCCTTCCCACGAACACTCATCACTCCGTCGAAGCGGATAATCACTGCGCAATATAACGTCTAACATCACTCTGCCAAAGTAGATAAATATCACTCCGCCGAAGAGGATAACATTACTCTGTCGAAGCAGATAAAGACCACTCCGCCGAAGCGGATAAATACTATGGCATCGTCAAATCAATAGCATCGTCAAATCAATACCATCACTCTGCCGAAGCAGATAATCATTACTCTGCCAAAGCAGATAAATACTATAGCATCGTCATACCAATAACGTCATCATCAAATCACAAATCAATAACATCGTCTAATCAACATTGTCAAATCTCAAACAGCACCCTCTATTTCCAAAATCGATTTTAATCCAAATCATATTTTTCACTTTCTTTTAGAAAAACGTCTAACCAAACCATTTTTTCACTCTTTATTTTTAGAAAACCAGATATTTTCCACTCTCTTTTAAAACCACCGAATCCAACGAAAATCATTTTCAACTTTCTTTTAAAATCAACATAATTCGACAAAAATCCATTTCACCAACTCACCCAAAAACCGGCTTGATCCACATAATTTTAAAATCATCCAGTTTAAGTAAAACCATTTTACAGGCATATATATATATTAAAAATAGTTTGGCAAGAAGACAGTACACTCACCTGAATATTCGATTTCATAAACTTTAACCGACTAGCCTCAACTAGAACTCCGGTGCCTGCGAACCTAATGGTGACAGGGTCTAAATTAATATTTTATGTAAACATAACTTAATCATGAATTGTAGACCCTAAATTTCATAATTTCATATTCCACATGTTTTATTATGAAATTTACTACATCGAATTTATTCGTGTAAATGGTTTCACTATTTTTTATCGCCATTTCAACATTTTTCATGTGAACACATAACACTAAATTCAACGATAATGATAACATATATTTTACATTGAGACAATTAAATGTATATATTAAAGAAGTGCGAAATTTTACCTTCCCCGAATTTTCCACTGGCCGCGAGATTTGATTTTAGATTTTTTTTTTTTTGGTGGGGTGGTTTGTGTCATTTTTCCCTTTTTTTTCCTTTTTCCTTTTTCTGTTTTCCGTTTTGCTGGCTGGGTTCTTGTCGACATGCACACGCCGATCAACGGTCGGAAATCTCTCTCCCACATAGCAGCATCGAATCAGGGATAGCCCTATACACACACACCGACACCTTACAGCTGAACACAGACATAAATCACACACACCCACTTCTCTCTCTCTCTCTCTCTACATTTTACTCTGGCGACAACTTTGCACAACCATGCACACACAATCACACACTAATCACACACATACACACCACCATTCACGTACCCACAACTAAACACACACATACCCACACACAGCAGGCGCACACACACACGCATGCACTGCTCTCTCTCTCTCTCTAAACTACACTCTGGCCAATTCTGGTGACCACCCCACACCACCATGCACACATAAACACACACAAACCCACACATTTTGATCAAACTCACACACACACAACGACACACACGATAAACAGTGCACGTACACAACGCCGAAACACACACACACCCCTTTCACTTGAAGAATGGTTGACCTTCGAACGGCACAACACTCACGATCCTCACACACCACAGGCACACCACCACACCTATAACTGACAGACGGCGATGACCCACTGCCGGCAAAATAGACAGACCTACATACAAACTCCGACGACGACGATGATGATCAAACACACACCATTGCCACCTCCGTCGACGAAACTCACTGACCGAACTCACCATATACACAGACACTGCATCACACACATACACGACAAACATGTGACAACCCCACGCCATCGGACGATCGATGGCCCACCGACTCCCCCATCATCGGACGTTCTCTCTCTCTCCTTTCTCTTTCTCTATTTTTGATTTCTCTTCCTTCCTTCTCCCGTGTGTGTGCATGTGTGCATGTATATATGTATGAAAGATCGACCATGTTTCCTCTCCGAGCTCCGTTTGATTACACGTTGCATTTACATATATGTGTATGTGAGTGTTTGTGCAAACTGTTGGTCAGGGAGGTACGAAGAAAAAACATATTAGTTAAATTACACTAATCCCCCTCTATTTTGTTAAGTTATGAATTAAACCCAAATTAATATTTAATATTTCAAAAATTATAAATTGACCCCTAAAACATTTAAATCAAATAATAAATTACGCCATCTACCCCGTTATTTTTTTTTTTTTAAAAACTTTTTAAAATACGACTTTAAATAAAAAATCAGGGTCTTACAACCATTCCCCCCTAAAAGAAATTCCGTCCCGAAATTTATCAACCAATAGGAATTAACAACTTAATCAAATCATTTATACATCAGACGTGGATCACAAAGTTACATTTGTCACACTTCATTCTAGACTAGTTGGTTTTTATGTAGGGTCCCATAATCTAACGTCACCCTTAATTCGTAACCGACAATTTCCGTCAAATCATTTCCATATTCATTGCAATATTTTCATTCACAATAGTTAATATTATATCCAAAATCCAGCAAACGGGGTACACCTTGGTTGGAAACACCCATTCTAGACAACCAGTTTGCAACAATATCTCCATTCACATTTAAACCAACAATACTCACAACTAATCTCATAAGCAACAGCTAGCTCAAACCCCACGTAAAATGGGTCGAGAGACTAACAATTATCGATTGCAGTAGCTACATCAGAACTTTCAATAATCCCATAAACGTTTTATACTTAGTATCGCAATCCCACGTTAACTAATAAATTTTTCGCAAGATGTCATTGCATAAAAACTACATAGATACCACCAAACCACATCAACACATATTAAAATACGTTGAACGGGTCATTTATAAAAATTTCTTTCATGCCTTCACATTTAATCAAGTCCCTGGAAAAGCCATGTGCTTCAATTATGTTTCAGTCTACCTACTCATGCTTCAAACATATATAAGTGTGGATCGAAGTCCCTAACTACATCCCAACTACAAAATTTTAAGACATCACAAAAGCTATTCGGGATAATTCAAATTATCCTTCCCTCATGAGATCTCAGTGACCCCACATGCCGACTTGGCCTCATAATTAGCAGACGATCAATACATCTAATTGAGTTCCTTTTATCAACTCCATTTTCCATTAAAAAAAAAAAAGTAACCACACCGGGCTGTCTCCAATTCTCAAAAATTTTCTGTTCTCCTATCTCAATTCAGTCTATTTGATTGAAGTCCTACATCCTTTTTATACAACGCTTTATATGGTATCACCTTGATCACCAAAAAGGTATCTATGAGTTTAAACACAATCTATTAGCGCCACGTGATCCTCCTCGCTACCAGAAATTCTGAAACGCAACTCCTCAACATATCCTTCAATATCTGAATCGCACCTCCGATTGACCGTTAATCTACAAATAAGAAGAGTTATGAACTCTCAACTTGACACCCAAAGTAATATAGAAACTCGACTAGAACGTCAAAATAATTATCAAATTTTGGTACTACAGTTTCTTATATACAGTTTCTCCCTTTGAGGATTATTATCTGGAAACACTTCCTAACTTTCCATATTTACAACATGCTGATTTAAGTTATCACCATTCAATATTGCATTTTCAAGTGCCTCCGCAAACTGTTCATACAATGGCAAATTACTTCACTTTGATAACAATTATCATCCAAGTCACAAAACGGCGACAACACTTATGATTTCAGAATTCCAATTCAAAATTTCAAATAATCAATCAACCAAGTTTAATATTTATAAAATCCATTAGCATTTTTGTATACGAATAAGTCAATTTATCAACATATGCTGAAGTTTTAATCTAGGAGCCACTAATCCTTGTCAAACGTATAATTCAACATCCAATTTTTCACTTTTGATTTAAAATAGTTATCTTAACCCAACTTTATTCGATATTTGCATTGAACCGGTGCCTCATGCGATCGAACAATCCCGTCAATATATACTTGACATACATATCAAGAAAACATTCATCGGGCTACTCTCCTCTTTTTCTTTTGGAATAGGTCAAAGCTACAATAACCCACCTGGGTATTACCACTCGACCTTAACTTTACTAACAAACAAGACACCAAACAACAAATGTTGCGATTTCTCATTTCCATTCCAGTCTACTAATAATACTCACGCAATCTTAATATGGTTTGATATTACCGGGGCAATGCATATATTGTTCTATGCACCTCTTCTAAGGTCTCTTCCGTCATATGAGTATCATTAGGAACACACAATCTATTTCCAATCATCCCAACTTCATCATTAATTCTAACACGATAGTCAGCTCTGTGACCATTTTCCATTTCCTCTCTAATCTTTCCCAACTGGACATCCGACTTCTGCGCTTCTACCACACAATCGATTAATGTCAGTTGCAAACTAAAAACTCAAACAGCATGGTCATCTGACCAACCGCCCACTGAACTGACAAGGATCTCAACTTAACACATACATTAGCATGAACTAGCTGAATATGCACAACCACGTTTACCGATTTCCATCTCAAAGCATTTGCTACAACATTAGCCTTTCCTGAATACTAATGGATAGTACGATGGTAGTCTTTGATCAATGTTTATTCAACGTCTCTGCCTTAGATTTAGCTCCTCGTAAATAAGCAAGTATGTCAAACTCTGGTGATCAATACATATCCCACAATTCTCGTCATACAAGAAATGTTGCTAAATTGTGAAGGCAACTACAATTACTGCTACTTCAGAATTTTAAATTTCAATCACACTTTTTGGTCTTCTCCATACTCCATGAAACCATAGCTTTAACTCCCTTTGGATTTACTTGAATACTCCTTCCAAAATCACATGTCCTAAAATTACCACTCGATTCAACCCAACTCACATTTATTACATTTAGCATACAATTATTTTTCTTTCAGTACTAGCAACACACTCTAGAAGTGTTCTACAGGCTCTTTTCTACTCTCGACCGAGTCATCATTTTCACCACGTCATAGTCTCTAACCTTTAACTGATAATACCCTCAATCTAACATCCTGGTCTTTTGCAAGTCGATTTAACAAACCATCCATTCTAACCGACGAGTACCAACACTAGATCTTCCTGTATAAAACACCAGGTCCACATTAATCATGAGTTAATGGTCTAATTTATTGTAACGACCCGGTTTCCCAGGGTCATCACAAGGCTTCTCCTATATAGACTTCCTAAACCAAAAACTAATTTACTCACATTTCCACTATTAGGCAAATTTTTAATTACTAACACCACGGCGACCACCTTTAAAGTCCCCTAAAGTTATAATTCCAAATCCCAATTTCTCGCATTTTATCAACACAATTTTATTTAGCCAATTTAATGAGCCAAACGTTCACCTCTTAATATTATGGAACTTATTTTATAATAACCACAATTATTAATCACACTTACCAGTACCTCGACAGCTCTCGAAACTACTTAGGAAAAATCCCTAGCTACTACATTATCCACCGCCTGAACTTATTTTGTCTGGTGCCCAGCACCCATGTACTGAATTTTTGATATCCTTTCTTTAACACTTTTCTGACCTCCCAGACCCACTATCAAACTAATTGGGGTACTAATTACACCTTCCAAACAATACACCCTTTGATTCTTTTAAGATTTAACTCTACCTCATACAAACGGACTCTATTTATATGCGCACTTATTTTCATCCCAGACTCACAATTCTCGGCTACTTCTTACATATCATTTTCTATTACGTTTACTATATCAACAAGTTCCATAAGCTTTTGCTCTACCTTCTTGTCAATCTAGAACGTACTACCTTCTCGTCACAATTTTCTCACGTCTTTAGTTTCCAACTAGCATAACTCTCCTTATTTTCTTTTCTTTTTTTTTTCTTTATATATATATATATCATTATAAGGTGTCTTTCATATTGCTTAGAAGGCGATGTTATAGTTTATTTGTATTCCAACTTAAATGTGTTCTGCTATACTATCTACTATTTTAATAACGACTTATTAGATGACTTATTGGGTGCTACCGATAGTTAACTCATCACCATCTAATACGCATATAGTTGTTTCTTAATTAAAATCTCACATTTCCAACTATTAGCACTCCCACAATAGCGATCCACCCATTTTCACCACCAAAAACACAATACTACTCAAATCCGCCAACCGGAAATATCACCATCACTACCTGCCAACAAGACAACCCTCCATGCACTATGACAATGCACTAACTAATGTAATGAAAGAACTAACACCCACGAACCGAACTAACTGATTGACACCTTATTTCATGTCCCCTACTGACTACATGACTGACACGTCCTCCTATCTTATGGTCTTCTACTGACAAGACCACTGACTAGTCTACAGAACCTATAACCTAGGCTTTGATACCAAATTGTCACACCCTACCTCGGACACCCGTCACCGTGGGGCCGACGTGACTTCAACATGACATCACTTGACTAACCAACTTAAATACAACAATATACAAACTTTCATCTACACGTCATATATATATAATAACTTAATACTATACGGATACATTTGTCCCAAAAATAAGAACAACAAAATATATCTCATGAACCTCCCTTAGGTTCATCATCTGACAGCTCATCTCAAATTACTCTCGTATGACTCCAACGCCTAACCCGCATAACTCTAATTAGTACCAGTAGGAGACCAACTGACTCATATTTTCTCCACCTACAAGTTTACTGTCGTCTTAGTAAAAATATTTTATAATAATAATTCATTTTACAACATCTACATGGATCAAGCGTACGTATATAAACATCACATAGTTAGTAAAAATCTCCATAATATAAGCAGTGAAAATAAATCAACAAATATAAGTTTCATTCAAACCCATCTAGTATAAAATAATACCAATCACCATAATAAATAGTAAATCACCCAATATAAGTAAAACACCACATCTCAAACCACCACTTCACCACAACGCACACTAGCTAGCCATAGTGATTGTTTTAACCTCACGATCGAGAGTTGCAACGGTACCGTACCACTCGTAGGATATGCCTTCCCATGAACACCTATTACTCCGCCGGAGCGGATAATCACTGCGCAATATAACGTCTAACATCACTCTGCCAAAGCAGATAAACATCACTCCGCCGAAGCGGATAACATCACTCTACCAAAGTAGATAAACACCACTCCGCTGAAATGGATAAATACTATGGCATCCTCAAATCAATAACCTCATCAAATCAATACCATCACTCTACCGAAGCAGATAAATACTATAGCATCGTCAAATCAATAACGTATCATCAAATCACAAATCAATAACATCGTCTAATTAACATCTTCAAATCTCAAACATCACCCTCTATTTCCAAAATCGATTTTAATCCAAAATCATATTTTTCACTTTCTTTCAAAAAAACGTGTAATTTCACCAAACCATTTTTCCACTCTTTATTTTTAAAAAAACCAGATATTTTCCACTCTCTTTTAAAACCACCGAATCCAACGAAAATCATTTTCAACTTTCTTTTAAAATCAACATAATTCGACAAAAATCTATTTCACCAACTCACCCAAAAACCGGCTTGATCCACATAATTTTAAAATCATCCAGTTTAAGTAAAACCATTTTACACGCATATATATATATATATATATATTAGAAATAGTTTGGCAAAAAGATAATATACTCACCTGAATATCCGATTTCGTAAACTTTAACCGACTAACCTCAACTAGAACTCTGGTGCCTACGAACCTAATGGTAACAGGGCCTAAATTAATATTTTATGTAAACATAATTTAAGCATGAATTGTAGACCCTAAATTTCATAATTTCATATTCCCCATGCTTTATTATGAAATTTACTATATCGAATTTATTCGTGTAAACGGTCTAACTATTTCTTATCGCCATTTCAACATTTTTCATGCGAACACATAACGCTAAATTGTACGATAATGATAACATGTAATTTACATTGAGACAATTAAATGTATATATTAAAGAAGTGTGAAATTTTACATTCCCCGAATTTTCCACCGGCCACAAGATTTGATTTTATATTTTTTTTTTTTTTGGTAGGGTGGTTTGTGTCATTTTTCCCTTTTTTTTTTCTTTTTTCCTTTTTCTGTTTTGCGTTTCTGCTTTCCGTTTTGCTGGCTGGGTTCTTGCCGATATGCACACGCCGATCAACGACCAGAAATCTCTCTCCCACACAGTAGCGTCGAAGTAAGGACAACCCTATACACACACACCGCCACCTCACAGCTGAACACAAACACAAATCACACACACCCACTTCTCTCACTCTCTCTACACTTTACTACGGAGACAACTTTGCACCACCATGCACACACACGCATGCACTACTCTCTCTCTCTCTAAACTACACTCCGGCCAATTCTGGCGACCACCCTACGCCACCATTCACACTGATTACACACATAAACACACACAAACCTACATGTTTTGATCAAACTCACACACACACAATGACACACACTGTAAACAGAGCACATACACACCGCCGAAACACACACACACACACTCTTTCACCTGAAGAATGGCTGACCTCCGAATGGCACAACACCCACGATCTTCACACACCACCGGCACACTACCACACCTATAACGGATGGACAGAGACGACCCACCGCCGAAAAAATAGACAGACCCATATACAAACTCCAGCGACGACGATGACGATCAAACACACACCACCGCCACCTCCGTCGACGAAACTCACTACATACACATAAACCGCATCACACACACGATGAAGATGTGACAACCCCACGCCACCGGACAATCGACGGCCCACCGACTCCCCCATCGTCGAACGTTCTCTCTCTCTCTTCTTTCTCTTTCTCCGTTTTTGATTTCTCTTCTTTCCTTCTCCCACGTGTGTGTATGTGTGTGTGTATATATATATATGTATGAAAGATCGGCCACGTGTCCTCTCCGAGCTTCGTTTGATTACACGTTGCATTTACATATATATATATATTTGTGTGTGTGTGTGTGTGTCCAAACTGTTGGTCAGGGAGGTACGAAGAAAAAACATATTAGTTAAATTACACTAATCCTCCATCTATTTTGTTAAGTTTTGAATTAAACCCAAATTAATATTTAATATTTTAAAAATTATAAATTGACCCCTAAAATATTTAAATCAAATAATAAATTACGCCATCTACCCCTATAATTTTATTTTATTTTTGAAACTTTTTAAAATATGACTTTAAACAAAAAATAAAGGGTCTTACATAGTGGCCATCCGCCCAACAAGCAGTCAATGAACAGTACAAGAGGTACTATCAAGGTGATTTAGCTAGCATTCTCTCTGCCAAAAAAATTATCTAACCTGAGAGATCACTTTCCTTCCTAGTGAACAGTGTCTCCTACAGCAACAGAGCAACTAATTCAACCATCCGGTTCCCGCACCAGTCCTCTTAGCTACTCCACATGTCCCCATATCCCTGATAGCCGTGGATATCTAAAAACTACCTCTAGAGCTTGTCAAACTTGATAGGTGTGAAAAACCTATCTATTTCCAATCCGAATTTGTTAGTCTTCGAATATGTTTATAGTTATTTTTATTATGTTTTAATTAGTTTTCATACTTTTTGTATAACTCAGGTGTGTGGGTCAAAAAGATAGGAAACTGGAGCTAAAACGATGAGATCGAACCAAAGCGGTTCGAAGTTACGGTGGATAAACAAGCTCGGAGGCTAAAAGATGAAACAGGCCCACCGCTCAGGCGTCCAGACCACCGCTTAAGTGGTGAAAATGTAGAGAAGAGAAAAATGTTACTGACGGATGACCGCCTGAACAGAAATTATTCCGCTTAGGCGAAAATCCAGTAGAGGACGAAGAAGGGCTACTGACAGCTGCTCGCCTAAGCGAAGTTTTCTTCGCTTAGGCAAAATTTCAACAGAATGTTCTCCAGTCCACCGCCTACTTCACCGACCAGGCGATCAGACTTAACCGACCTAACTCCGCCTAGGTGGAATTTCCACCGCCTAGGCAGATTTGCCCTGCACAACCTTTAAATATTTTTAGGATATTTTTGCTATAAATATCCCCTCTCCTTCCCCTTGGCCGGTATCTCTCTCTTATCTCTTGTATTTTTTAGCCCCTTAGGCTATAGTTAAGCCAAGGGTTAGGAATTTTAGTGGTGGAGTTCGCATCCCAAAGTGGGAAAAACGGCGAATCGATTGTGGAGCGTTCTTAGCGATTTATCTTCGGACGAGGCTAAGTTCTTTGATCGTTTTTATTATTTCTTTATCTTAGGAGCATGTGAGCATGTTTAAATCGTTATTTTCTTGTATATGCGGCTATGGCCCCGAGTTAAATATGGATTGTAGTAGGGATTAACACTATATTTATAAATACGTTGTTTGGATGATTTCGGTGTTTCGTTTGTGATTGTTCTTCGTAGTTTGATTGTATTTATCGTATTGTTTGTTTATTATTCTTGGATTGATAAATGGAGAATACGGGATTTTTACAAACCCCGAATTCGGAATAGGGTAAATAAACACCACGATTGTATAACCCGGTCGGGGTTTGAATCATGGACAATCGATGACGTTGGGCAAGACACACGCTACCTCGGGTTGTTAAGACGTTGAGGGGGACCTCTTCGTTGGCTCGAAGTTGCGTTATATCCCTCGTCTTACACTCAGAAGTGGTGGCGAGGGAGTTTTAGAATGGAGATTGTCGATAGGGTAAATACAACGCGACAATCCAATAACCCGGGAGGGAGTTGGATTGTGTGCAATCAATGACGTTGGGCGAGACTCACGTGACCTAGGGTCATTAAGACATTGAGGGGGACTTCTCCGTTGAGTTGAAGTTAAGTATTCCCCCGTCTTACACTCGGAAGAGGTGGCGACGGAGTTTACGTACCGAGGTTGTCAAATAGGTCGAATAACGTAAACGCGAGTAAATCGGAATCGAACACGTATTTGTAAACACGTTAATCCCTATACAATTCTTTACCCTAAAACATATTAACATAATAGTGTAGTTAATTTAGGATATATTAGTATTAGTTTAATTAATTAAATACATTTGTTTTTCGCCTAGATAAAATTAGGTCACGACAAATGCGGTATTCGATAGTAACGACAACAATCCTTGTGGATACGATAACCCAATCTTAACGATCACACTATACTAAAACTTAGACCTCGTATACTTGCGAGTGTAAGTAGCGGCGTTTTATTTTGCGTGCTACCAAGTTTTTGGCACCGTTGCCGGGGATTAGAGTGAATGTTATTTGAATATTGTCAAATTCTGTTCCCGTCAACGCCTACCAAGTTTTTGGTGCCGTTTCCGAAGATTGTTTTGATATTATTGTCGAAAAAATACGGTAACGGCTCCGGAATTAAGTTTTAGATAGGAGAAGCAAGTGTTTCGTATTGCCGGGATTGGCGATGTCGTTCATTATCGATATTATGTATAAATGACCAAATTTTATTTTAGGCATTTCTTTGTATATAATTTTTGTTTGTAATTTTGTTTTTTGTTTCTTATGCAGTGTATGTGCCGATATTAGATCGACGGGTATTGATGCATCCCTTTCGACGGGATTCCAATCTGTTTTATGTTGTTTGGCCAAGCACACAAGCCGGTGGGGCGTTTCGTTGAAAGATTGTACCATCTAAAGAAATTCTTTTGTTCCATCCCATCCGACTTGATTTGGAGGCGAGAGGATCTCGCCTCCCAGGTAAGTGTTCTAAACACCCTTCATCAGCATGCTTAAATTTCATATGTTGAGCATGATGATTGGGTTCGCTGAGGACACTGTCCACTTTGAGTTTGGCGGTAATGTGTTGTATTTAGTAGTATGTTAGTTTATGTGTTATCGTTTTCCGTATTGCATGTGTGTTTAGGTTAGAATGTGTTTATGTTTTTGTGTCGTTGTTATATGTTGAGTTTTGCGTTCATCTGGGCCATCACCCGATGATGAAAATTACCCCTGGTTGTTTTCGATGTCAAGGGTAATACCCATGCATGTGTGATTATGTGTGCTTGACTATGCTTTTTGGTAAAAATTATTGTAAATCCTAATTTGCACGAGCACATAGACTCAATGTATAGTTATTCAATTGATTTGAGGACGATTATCGATTAACCAAATTCATTACACATTAAGGATTCTAGAACTTGACTAAGGTGAAGCTTGAGGCGAAATCCTACGCAAGGTAGTTCAGGCGACCTGATTTAGGCATTCTCTTTGTCGCTTGAGCCTTTTGAAGCCTACCTTATTACATGTTTATCCCTCGTCACCCTGTTGAAGCCTAAATGCAAATTCAATTCAGAACACATAAACTAATACCATGGCCAATTGAATTCCGTCCAGTCCTTAATCGCTAAATTTAAAGGCACATTTGAGTGAATCAAGTTAGCCGTTGCAAAGGCTTCTTGATGTGAGCGGTTGGGTTTAGGGCAAACTTCTAATTGGTTCGGTATTTGAGTACTCACTTGTCGTTTTTCATTTGTATTTTACACACCCTTTCAATTGTAACAATCAAATAAGTTTGGGGGTGTGTTCGTTGAAAAGAAAAAAAAAATAGAAAAAAAAAATAATCAAATGTAAATACCGTTTTTATTTTCGTTTCTTTTGATAAGTGAGTACGTCGGTCTTAAATGCATGTTCAGGATTGTTCCCAATCTTTCTATAGGAATTCGAGAGTGAATGTGCCAAGCGTTGAGCCTTGGGTAACGTTAAGTTAAAAACGTTAACCCGTTTTCTATTCCAAATTACCCTTGGCCAAATATACCAAAACCGAACCAAGCCCTAATGATCTTCATGAACTACTAAACCTATATTAGTGGAGAGTGGACCCCAATCAAGCCTATGGAAATCCTAGTCCTTCACGGTCTAAGTCATGAATTTCGTTGGTGGATAATCCAATCAATCGTTGTATAGTTATATTATTGAGTCTCGCACTAACACGTTTAAAGGATATAGAATAGCGTTCACCATTATTGCATGTCAAAATTCTAGAATATTACATGTTGTGTGTTATCGCCTGAACTCGAAATAATTGGCGGTTATTGAGGGAAAAATAAATAGGCCGTTAGAAGAAGTCAAAACTCGCATGTTGTAATGTTTAGATTGTTTTTAGGTTGTTTGCTCTTTATTTCCGTTTGTGTATTTTTCATTTTAGTATGTGTGTTTGGCTCGAGGACTAGCCAAGTTTTGAGTTTGGGGGTATTGATAGGTGTGAAAAACCTATCTATTTCCAATCCGAATTTGTTAGTCTTCGAATATGTTTATAGTTATTTTTATTATGTTTTAATTAGTTTTCATACTTTTTGTATACTCAGGTGTGTGGGTCAAAAAGATAGGAAAATGGAGCTAAAACGATGAGATCGAACCAAAGCGGTTTGAAGTTATGGTGGATAAACAAGCTCGGAGGCTAAAAGATGAAACAGGCCTACCGCTTAGGCGTCCAGACCACCGCTTAAGCGGTGAAAATGCAGAGAAGAGCAAAATGTTACTAACAGACGACCGCCTAAGCGGAAATTATACCGCTTAGGTAGAAATCCAGTAGAAGACGAAGAAGGGCTACGGATAGCCGCTCGCCTAGGCGAAGTTTTCTTCGCTTAGGCAGAATTTCAACAGAATGTTCTCCAGTCCACCACCTACTTCACCAATCAGGTGATCAGACTTAACCGACCTAACTCCGCCTAGGCAGAATTTCCACCGCCTAAGCGGATTTCCCTGCACATCCTTTAGATATTTTTAGGATATTTTTGCTATAAATATCCCCTCTCCTTCCCCTTGGCCGGTATCTCTCTCCTCTCTCTTGCATTTTTGAGCCCCTTAGGCTATAGTGAAGCCAAGGGTTAGGAATTTTAGTGGTGGAGCTCGCATCCCGAATTGGGAAAGACGGCGAATCGATCGTGGAGCGTTTTTAGTGGTTTATCTTCGGACGAGGCTAAGTTCTTCGATCGTTTTCCTTATTTCTTTATCTTAGGAGCATGTGAGCATGTTTAACTCGTTATTTTCTTGTATATGCGGCTATGGCCCCGAGTTAAATATGGATTGTAGTAGGGATTAACACTATATTTATAAATATGTTGTTTGGATGATTTTGGTGTTTCGTTTGTGATTGTTCTTCGTAGTTTGATTGTATTTATTGTATTGTTTGTTTATTATTCTTGGATTGATAAATGGAGAATACGGGATTTTGACCAACCCCAGATTCGGAATCGGGTAAACAAACGCCACGATTCTATAACCCGGTCGGGGTTTGAATCATGGACAATCGATGATGTTGGGCAAGACACACGCTACCTAGGGTCATTAAGAAGTTGAGGGGGACCTCTTCGTTGGCTCGAATTTGCATTATATCCCTCATCTTACACTCGAAAGAGGTGGCGAGGAAGTTTTAGAACGGAGATTGTCGATAGGGTAAATACAACGCGACGATCCAATAACCCAGGAGGGAGTTGGATTGTGTGCAATCAATGACGCTGGGCGAGACTCACGTGACCTAGGGTCGTTAAGAAGTTGAGGGGGATTTCTCCGTTGACTCAAAGTCATGTATTCCCCCGTCTTATACTCGTAAGAGGTGGCAATGGAGTTTACGTACCGAGGTTGTCAAATAGGTCGAACAACGTAAACGCGAGTAAATCGGAATCGAACACGTATTTGTAAACACGTTAATCCCTATACAATTCTTCACCCTAAAACATATTAACATAATAGTGTAGTTAATTTAGGATATATTAGTATTAGTTTAATTAATTAAATACATTTATTTTTCGCCTAGATAAAATTAGGTCACGACAAACGCGGTATTCGATGGTAACGACAACAATCCCTGTGGATACGATAACCCGATCTTAACGATCACACTATACTAAAACTTAGACCTCTATACTTGCGAGTGTAAGTAGCGGCGTGTTATTTCCTGCACTACCAAAACTCTAGGGAATCATCCCCAACGTTCCTATGGAACACGGGTGGATATATAGGAAGTCCAATCTGCCGAATCACCCATGTTATGATCTTCTACATCCTAGGTCTTCCCGTTCCGTCATTTGGCTTATGTTCTTCATGTAGCATTCAGACCGAATGACTCTATGAAATTACGTCGATACTTCCACATATTATGGGTAACGTAGGAGTAGGTGTTTCCGCTTTACTCCCAGAACCTGCAATAACCGATTCTTTGACAATAATAATGTTAGATGAGGAATCTCTCCTGTCAAAGGTAGTCCAAGCGAAAAAAATACCTCATCTAGACACAAAGTCAACTCGATCACCCCAAAACAGAAGCATGAAGAGCCTAATACCCAAAGTCGTACTAAACTCTTGACAAATGGCTCGTCCACAGTCACCTAACAAAGCTCCATAATGTGTTCAAGTATGGACCGTAGAAGTGCTGACTCATATAAAGTTAATGACTCTTCCCAGTAGGATAGAGAAAAGTGGCTCGGCTGAGAAAATGAGTACCTAAGACAAATAACTACGGCAGAACTGCCCTGGAGAAAAAAAAAAGTTCGCACAAGAAAATATCATCCACACATATGCCAACCAATTGAGGTATATCACATATATTTTTTTCATAAAAATTAAAGAGATCCTACCTGTCCAAACTGAGTTGTAATACCACTAAGTCTACCCACCATTGGGAGAGAGATAGTATGATTGGACGATCAATCATTTTTGGTAGAAAGGTGGGATAATTTATTTCCCTTCTCCAGAGAAAAGAAATGACGTCTTAAACAACCAGACATAATATCTTGATACGATAAAGAAAATTCGTACTTAGAATTTGTTATCATAATTACGTTTATTTATGTGTTTAGGAAAACATTAGTATAAAATGTTTGAAGAAATATATGCTAATAATTGAACATAAGTTTTTTAACTATCTACACTACCAATATGCCATCCCACTGATAATAAATATAAACAAAACTTAAAATAATACATGTATATCCCATGCATAAGTATGATATTAAAAGGGAGAAGCATACATTAGAAAGGAAAATACGTATACATCCATCCCAATATATGTACAACTACATCCACTATAATACATACATCTGTAATAATACGTACCCCAAAAAAATGATACATTCACTATAATACATAACAAATAATGATACGTATACATAATCTATCAACTATAACACACATCCTCAAAAGATACAATTGTACAATTCAACCCAAAGAAAATAAAATATTTGTGCTTATCGAGAATTTGACATTGGTCAGTTTATACCCCCTCCAAAACTCATAGTCGAAAAGGTCGGTGTAACAAAGGGGATAGAAGCCTCTAGGTCAACCATGAACTCTATTGTGCCCACTGTAGCCGTACGAGCCTCAAAAGGAGAAGCCAAAGTCTAGTGATCTAATGATAGCCCGCAAAGTCTACGGATCTCTCGCTAGAAGTACTCACCATGCCAGTGATGCAGATTGCACTCCTCTCCAAGAGTATCTCTCTCGTCTCTGATGGTAACAAGATGAGAGGTCGAAACCACCTCTTCATCGGTACAACTAGCCCAGAAGGTCAATATCCTATGGCCTAGTAAAGTGCCCCCAACTAGGTGTACTATGACCATTTGAGGGCCAATCGATAGATATGAGAACCACTTAAGATACTCATCCTCATAATATAGGGGAGTAACCAGCACGTCTATAAAAACTACTGGATTGATCATATCAGGATCAACATCAGCATAGGGTCGAAACTGCACTATCGAAAAAACAGGAGGCTGGCACAATACATCAAAAATCTGAGGAGTCATTGTCTCGACCATGTACAACTCCTAGGAAGACAGACCTTTGAAGACGCGGAGTTGAGTCTATGGTATCTTTTCAAGAAGTATGTTATCCCAATGAGTGCCATGATTATGTGGCTATAAGATGATGTCTCTACACTCTAGGAAGTCTAGTTAAGTGCGGGCCACTATGAAATCTCAAAAGCAGTACCCCTCCACTTGGATAGAGCAATGCCACTTCACCCCACAAAGGAAGTCGTCCCCTGCAGTAGAATAGGGACAAAATGAGAGAAAGTACTCATATGCCCAATACCGCAAGAAAAATAAGAGAATAAAATAAACTCATTGGTACGAACTGTCAGAACCCCGTGACGCTGCCAACTCGAGCTAATACGCGAGAGTGTATCCTTTCCAAAAAGGTTGCACAAGTGAAGCTACCCCCATCATGTTCTTCCAAGCTGGTAGAATTGCTTAGAGCCCCTATGAAGTGGAGAAGGATGGTGGAACTTGAAGAATCCATAAAGGTCCCACCAAGAAACTGAAGCAGTAAAATGCAATAGCTTTGATCCCTCACCATCCGTTCCTCTAGAATTGGGAGTGTGAAGACGAACCTATTCACTAAGATGCTCTATTGTATATGCACTCTTCCCCTCACCTCTGCTGGTATCAAACCCAGCAGCCTCTCTATCTCAACCCATGATGTCTTCCTCAAGGGAATAGTCCATGCTCGTAATCAAACTTAGGTGATCATCGCCCAGTCAAGAGGCGTTGGCACCAACTCTCCACAGACTAAGTGAAGAGAATTCGTCGTCGAGAACCAATGCTCGATTAAGGAATTAGGATACCTATAATCCATACGGAAGGCTTAAATGGTAAGAAAATCCTTGAAGCCATATTCCTGGAGGAATAGGCGATAGTTGGGGTGTATCTTCCTCGAGTAGAATGTATAAAAAGTCAACCATGACCCCCTGAAATTCCTACTGCAACAGGGATCGACCTATAGAAAATTTCACACAAAATATAAGACAGTGGCTTTTGAAGAAGGATAAATTAAGAAAGGGTTTCAGTAGTAAAACCTAAGCAGAATGGAGGAAAATATAAGGATGATCATGAAGATCTCCTACTAAGGTCTAATCCTCAATCTCTATGGGATAAAGCTGTGTCACATCAAAGGTAAGATCTCTCTCTCTCTCTCTCTCTCTCTCTCTCTCTCTTTCTCTCTCTAGATGGCCTAAGAATAGGATCTTTTAGCTAGAGGTCGTCTCCTAGGAATTCTTCAGGAATGCCCCACTCGAGCATCTCATCCTCTAAAGGGACATAGTCGAGATCTACCGCTATCTCAACTTTGTCAGAAGGGCCAGCAAAATCAAGATCCATGGGGCGTCGGATGGACCAGCCATTGTTGAGTCATCGAATCTAAACACTTTGAAGGTCTCCTCAATAGTAGACGTGGAAATGAAAGCCACGTCATTAGAAATCCTGAGTGCCAAAGTCCTAGGTCGACCTCAGAATTGCTTTAAAGCACTCATTCCTATGAGATAGAAAAGGACGATGGAAGACAAGTCTGACTTACAACTACCGTTATTTAATAAGATAATCTTGGACAACCGTGGCTAATCATTGATGATCTAGCATTGTCTGATCATTAAGGGGCAATGGTTGGAGTTTACCTCTCCGAGAACAACGGTTATGCTGTATATATATATATATATACACACACAAGCACAACATGAAATTTGTTATACATCTACATTGTGCATGAAATCAAAAATCTTTCTCCAAACAATAAGAAATATTATACACTAAGGATTTTTCCACATGATATAGCGAAGCCAAAAAAAAAAGTCATCCATAACAAACTAATTCCTAATGTCATTCACAAAAAATGCAAGTTTTAAAACAAATTTGGGTAAAAACTATACAAGATTATTGATCCCTATACATTAATCCATTACAAGAAAAATTTATCCCAAATGTATCTTCTAAACATGATTAAACACAATAATCATGCATGGGAACAAAGAAAAACAATATTGGACCACCCAAAAAATCACTAAAAATGCCACTTCACCTATGCAGGGAAGAACAACACCAATTTCTAATATAAATTCTAAAATGAACTTAAAATCATACATTTCATGTGATATGTAAACTCAAAGTGCAAGACCATTAAATTGGTCTTCAAAGATATAGGGTTTTTTCAAAAAACGATAAAACCCTAACTTAGGGTTTAAGGATCATCCATTTTTTCAAAGAAAAAAAAAAGTGGGAAACTATCTTTGTGACATGAACTTACCTTTTAAAGGATAAAAAAAAACGAGCAAAATATGAGAAATCCCTAGAGAACTGTCGCAACAATTATTCTTGTTCCAGTTTATGTCTCTACTTTCCGAGCAAGCAGACTAGCTAGTGGCCTATTTGGCTAGTTAATGCCATCCTTGTGCATGTGATAATGAAGGACAAAAAAATGAAGCCCCGGGCTCTTTTTCTTAAAAATGAATTTTTTCCAATTTTTCAAATTTTACTTTTTAGCCTATTTTACCTGAAAATGCATAAAAAATAATTAGGCTTACCGGAGTGGATGTCTTACACATTGACAAGAGGCTCCAAGTCACGTCGTCATAAATTTTGAAAAAGTAAACGTCAAATCCGAAGAGCATCAAATCAAAAACGGTCAAGTCGTGATTAAATAAAATCATTTATAACAAAATAAATTTAACGGTAGAATTTCTCTTGAAAAATATCTATCAATATTATAAACAGCCCTGATGATTTCATTAACAGGAAAACTCTTAAGATATTAGTTTCACGTTTCAACAATATAATAATGAACCCATCGACATATTCTAGGATTTAAATCATTAAAATTCAAAATTCATCACCCCTAAAAATAATGAGACGAACTGATTTAGCTTCATAATGTTGCAGTTAATTAGTCTCATCCCCAACCTGTTCGTTGGGGCATATGTTACACTTTTAATAATCATGAATATTATAATAGGATGTGTCAGATCAGATTCCCCAACATAATTTATCCAGTTGTTGGGGCACAACTCATCCTATCTATGTTTCCTTTATGGAAACAACATTTATTTCATCTCACGACGTAAAATCAAATGCCCGAATCATAATGAACTTAATTAAATTCATTAAACCAAAATAAGCAGGGACTACGTGTCAACCTGATTCCTGGTAGTGTTTGTAAAACATAGGAGACCTTGGTGGGTTTGGTTGACAACTTAAGTATTAGAATTACGTGTCATGTTCATTCCTAGAGAGGCTTGGAATACATAGGAAACCCTCGAGGAGAATCAAACTGACTGAATCCTTTTGTCAAATAGATAACAAAGGATACTTGTACTCAAATGACGCGTTAAGCTGATCCTTGGAAGATTATTAACATACGTATGAAACCCTTGGAGGTACAGTTGATAATTTGAGATAGCACAGCAATGGACTAACTACATTTTCACTAGATTCCTAACCTAGAAAATCAGTGTATGTAGATAGCCCAGGTGGGTTTCGGGTCATCCGATGATCACCATCAATAATAGTAATACCAGTAATACATAAATAACCTAATAGGGTTTTCTAGACTAAAACAAATATTAATATTGTATGCTTAGTTCAGGATATAGAGACAACCCATGTGGGCTCTGTTGCATCCTTTGAATGCTTAGGAGTTAGTCCCATGCCCCATCTAGAGCTGCGGCACATTATATCCGGTTTCTCCATTATGATTCTGTGATAGGACTCTCCCCAGCTTGAGTTGGTGAACATTATATCTGGTTACTCCGTTGATATTTTGTGATAGGAGTCACCCCAGCTAAAGTAGGGCCACATTCAATATAGAGAGTTTCTTGGTATAAGACTCGTACCAATGACTAACTAAAAACTATAATCCCAAGAAATAATAAGTATCGTTAAGCCCCAATCTATGACTGGGGCATATTTATCCAAGGTTAAACTTCCATCATGAAGTCTTCTAGTCTTTATTAGGCAGTCCTACATAGGATGTGGCCAAGAAAGTTCACTAGGTGTTGAGTTTCCTTGAGGGTCTTCGCCCATTGTGAATTCTCTCAGTCATTTTAAATCATGTATTGATATGGAAACCCAAGAATCATTTTCCCTAACCAAAAACCTATTCCACCAAATATTGACGTACTTCACAAGTTCGAACTATAGTTGACCTGATTCTCAGTTAAGTCTAAGCTATGTAGGTATTCTAACAGGGTTCAGTTAAGCTAGCTCACGAAGATCAACATCGACCTCAATCTCAGACTGACTAGACACCTGGAATTGGTTTCTCTAACCCAAAAACATTCCACCCAATTTTGATTTTCTATACATGTTAGAACTACATGTGACCTGATTCTCATTAATTCGAAATCTAACGAAGAACCCTTTAGGTATGGTCATAACTAGGAGTTGATTGACCAAGTGTCATCTTCTCTGCATCCCATAAGATAGATTGTGTGTTATCTTTTAGGAACATAGTAGTATAGTATATACGATCAGGAAGGCTTGTGATAGACTGTCATCCTCACGAAGACCTTTAAAACCAAGTACAACGTCGTTCCAAGGTATAGTATTGTATATCATCGGGGGGCTTGAACTAGACCATTGCCCTCACCAAGATCTTTAGAACTAGTTACGATGTCGTTCGAAGTTATTGTAAAGTATATATCATTGGGAGGGCTTGTACTAAACCGTCGTGCTCACTAAGACCTTTAAAACCACATATAACGTTGTTCTAAGGTATAGTAGTATAGTATATATCATCATGGGGCTTGTACTATATTTTCATCCTTACCAAGAACTTTAGAATCAGGTAGGATGTCGTTCTAATGTATAGTACAGTATATATCATCGGCGAGGTTGTACTAAACCGTAATCCTCACCAAGAAATTTGGGACCAGGTATGATGCCTTTCTAATGTATAATCTATTATAGATTTAATTTCCATGATATATCTATATATAACCTGATCCTCATTAATTTAGATATGTAAGAGAACCCTTTAGGTACGATCACAACCAGGAGTTGATGAACCAAATGTTATCTTCTCCACATCCTATAAGATAGATTGTGTGACATATTTTAGGGACATAATAGTATAGTATATATCATCGAGTGGGGTTGTACTAGACCTTCATCCTCACCAAGACCTTTAGAACTAGTTATGATGCCATTCTATAGTATAATATATATCATCGGGGGGCTTGTGCTAGACCGTCATTCTTACCAAGACCTTTAGAACTAGGTATGACATTGTTCTAAGGTATAGTAGTATAATATAACATCAGGAGGTCTTGTACTAGACCATCATCTGCACCTAGACCTTTAGAACCAGGTACGATACCGTTCTAAGGTATTATATAGTATATATCATCGGGAGGGCTTGTACTAGACTATCGTCCTTACCAAAACCTTTAGAATTACGTATGACATCATTCTAAGTTATATTAGTATAGTATATTAGGTATAGTAGTATAGTATATTGTCAAGGGGGTTTGTATTAGGCTGTCGTCCTCATCAAGACCTTTAGAACCAAAGCTTGAATAGAGTGTTGTCCTCACCATGCCCTATAGGATCAGGTGTATTGCCATCCTTCCGGAAGGAAAATAGAAAAATAATTAGATGTGTCACCGTCCTTCCAGTACTAATCTTCCAAGGTTGATTGTTCATCATCCTCTGAAGTATACAATGGTAGAAGTGATCAATCATCATCCGTGTCGAATCTTCAAGGATCTGGTATTTATCCATCCTATAGGATAGATTTAAATACATATCTTTATATTTCATGTCTGGAGGAACAAAATGTTAGTGTCCCCTTCTTTATCATCACGAGTAAACTCGCATGATAAAGAGAGGTAGTTGTAGACACTACATTTTGCCTCGCACAATCATTATCGGATCATGTATAAGTTCAGATAAACATTGAATTTGTTTTTGAAGGGAATTAATTTCTACCTGAGATCACACTATATAATATATGAAAATAACCAAAATCATGAAAAAAATACAAACTCTATTAAATTTGATAAAATACAATTAAGTAAAAGTTTTTTGTCAACCTCAAAATTCCCATAATTTAAGGGGATCTAAAATGACTTTATTAAAGTTTGATTTTCATTAAATCATCTTTAGTATGGATAAAAATTAGCCACTAAACTTAAATTACAAGATATTTCAAACAAATTATTTTGGTTACCTACCCTGACCATGAAACATTTACTTTTACTGAATCTTATTGGTTTAACACCAAAACCATTTATTTAATTTATGAATATTACATCAAATACCACTAAGAAAAAATCCAAGAGCCCTTAATCAAGGCTTGTAAAGGTCATGACAAGCCCTAAATCACCAAGGTGATTAAGGATCTGGGCTTAGTTTGGAATTACACCAAATCCAAGTTGTCTGGACAAACCACCCCAAGCCCAATGAATTAAAGGCCTAGCCATCATTGAAGGAACACAAAATAGGCCTTGAAATGACCAAGGAACCTTCCTAGAAGTTGTTTAAAAAGTATATATGATGGGAACAAAGACACTTAGGATATGACCAACCGTTATCAAAACTAAACTGATTTGGTTCGCAACCTAAGTTAGGTATTTAATGAGCATTAAACACCCATACCATCAAGTATTAAATGCTTGGGATGATATGTATAGGCTGAATTCAACGTATTAAGATATTTTGAGCAAAATATCTTAGGTATAACCAAAAACCTTTATTTGTGACTACTTGTTACCGAAACCAAATCAAATTGGTTTGCCACCTAGCTAATACATTAAATGCACATCCAATCAAGAAATAAATGTTTCGGATATCATGGAATGGGTAGGTTCAAAGAATCTAGATATTTTCACCAAAATATCTTAGGGTAACTAAGGAACATCAAAACCAAGCGTCAGTTACAAAGAAAGTTCACCCAATTTAATCCAAAACCAACCAGATGAGTGCTCACCAACAATTGACACATCAAAGAGCATTAAATGCAAAGGTGACACTTCAATAATAGGTTCAATGCATTTCGAAAGCATTAATGGCAACTAAACTGAAATATTGTAACTGACCGGTACTTAGCCTCTAAATCGAACTGGATGTGTCACATCGAGCCATTAATACACCCATGTGGAAGAACTATGATTGGAAGATAGGTAATGATTGCCCGTCATTACTAAATCTTTGAAAATATTCGGTAATGATTACCAAATAGTGAAAGTTCTTTCCTTCAATATAAAATTTGTTCAACAAAAATCAAAATCAATACAAGATAGCATGCCCTCTAGGACAAACACTCCCCAAGAAAAACAGAAGGGTGCTAGGCTTTTCAAGAAACTATCTCGAATAACATGTTTGTATTCTGATGAAATTCTATGCTGGAGGTTGATCTTGAGGTTCTTGGAGCAAGAACTCAAGAGGAAGACGATCACCAATCAAAGACGAGCCAAGGAGATCTAGGTGGAAAGGGAGATGGCTACTTAGGGAAGACCACATCCCCTAAGTAAGGTATTCTTGATCTTCGTGGAGCAAGAACTTGAGAAATGGATGGTGATTGATCAACTTCCAACCAAGAAGATAAAGGAGGAAAATTAGGTAATTACTTAGGGAAGACCACATCACATAAGTAGGTTTGTTTCTTCAAAAAAAACCTTTGATCTTAGTTTAATCTTGTGTATGTTTCTTGTACATAGAATAATCATGTAGTTAACACACTTTAATTTCATGTATATGACACATAAAACACATAAACAGCCAAACAAACACATAATTTTTGTCATAACAACCAAAAAAAGACTTAATTATTGTTATAACAACCAAACTATGTTCAAATCATACAAAATAATTCCAATCATATCAATAACATGTGAGAAAATGTCAAGTACATGTGAGGACCCAAATCATCCTAGAACATGTTAAGAACATATGAGGATTCAAACAAAACTACAATCACACCATGAGTTGTGCATACTCTCTAAGATTCTTTCATGAACTTTAAACCGACTCTTTCCTAACTATTAATACTAACTATATAACTACTAATAATTGGATTTACTTTCCGCTAAACTTCAAGATCACAACTAGGTCAGCTTTTGGACTGGAAGCTATATATATACACGACAGACCCTTGTGGCTAAGAACTCGAAATAAAGTGAGGGTCTCTATTCCTTTGGGGATATGCGTGATTCGTCATCAGAAACCTTCTTGTTTTCGTTACTTGCAAGTAGGACTAACATAAATATAGAGTCTTTCTTTTCATTTTCTAATTAACAACTCACACACTAACACTAACTATTCAAAACAAAAGAGTTCGGTTAAGATGTTCTTAACAAAATCAAAGAGGTTATGTACATGTTATATTGTGATTCAGGTTGTCACAACTTAAAAACAATTAATAAACTAGCTAAGGTTGTGATTCAGTTTGTTCACAACTAAAACCAACTAATAATCAATTGAAACAAACCCAGCTTTCAACTTAACAAGAATAAACTATGTTTGACATGATCTTTGTTTACCACCCAAAGTACATACACATACGTTTTCAGTCACTTAAATAATAAAAAAATAGTTTTTAATTTAATTAGAATGAACTATGTTTGACCTAATCTTTAGTAACCACCCAAAATACATAGGCAACCTATATGGGTTTGGTCAAACATTTAATAACATAAACCATATCCTTTAACCTAACACAAACTAACTATGTAAAGACCTAATTCTCATTAATCCGACATAGACAACCCATGTACGGGTTCGGTCGCATATCGAAATAAATTAGTCTTAGTCTGCATTTTATGTAGTTTGCATATTTACATCTCTGCCTATATAAATTTTTATTGGGTGTCACTGACTAGTATTAGCTTTAGTATTTACTTATTTTATCATTACATTATGTTAAAATACATAAAAAAAAAAAAAATTAAAAAAAAAAAAAAAAAAACTTTACAAAAAATAAAATAAAAATGGAATTGTTCGTGTTTAAGCAAATCAAAGAAAAATCCTTGGATATGTTTAACAATGAATATATATTTTGACCAAGGTACCAAATACGAACGAGTATCTTGGGGTGCGTAAAACCTTCTCCAAACATAACCAACTCCTGAAATTAAAGAATATCTCTAGTACATAGACCTTTGGATGTCAAAACAAGGGCCATTTCAAAAGAACTTTTTTTTTCTAAAATCCCGGTGACCTACCACCCCATTTAACCCTATGATAAGTGGCAACTCCATTTTTATCATAAAATCCTGGGCTAAGAAGTTTTTCAAAACCAATGCCGAGAAAAGCCCTCGAAAAACCATTTTAAAAATGTACGGATTTGGACGACTTAAAGAGGAAGAGATGAAACTTGTTTTCATCGTCTTCCAGATTTTTCATTTTTTCCGCTACGAAAATCTAGGATGCGTCACCATCCTAAAGCTTATACACTAAAGACATTAAAATGGACTCAACATCGCGATACTATGCTGAGATGCAAGAAACAGTTGCTACCACAAGAAAAGCATGAATGAAAAGAACCCAGCACTACTTCTCAGGAAAATCATACAAGAAATCGTGTCTCTACCTAGGACCCACGATATGAATCCTCTGGCCTAATAGCCGAAATGATGCCTTGTAAAAACTTTGATAACCTCAGAGTATGGAGACATAACCCTAAACCTTCACATTAAGAATGGATCATAGCGGGGAACTGTGAAAAAGACTATTGGGTAACCTATTCAGATCCTAAGAAGCAAGTTGATAATCTTGGCATCAAATAGGAAGATGAGTACAAAGATGACGCCGATGATGAAAAAGACTTCGGAAACGATTGGACCACTAACATGGAACGAATGACCAAAATATCAGCCTATCAACAACTCGAAGAAGAAGTCCCTAAATAAGAATTAGTCTAGGGAGAAATATAAAAAATGTGGGATCAAATTTTTTGGCCTAGTAAGCTACCCAAGAGGGGCTGAATTGGGTAGATATAAAAAGTTTAAACGAATTTCTTATCTTCTCAACACTTAATTAATCAAAATAATCAATTTACCCTCAATCAATTATTATCTTTATAATGCAACGGATAAGTGTATTTAATCTAGGTGCACACCCAAACAAAAATATAAATAAAGTAAACAAAGCATCATCCAAGGATATATCCTGGTTCACCAAACTACTCTTGGCAAATCCAGTCCTCCGAGCCCCACGGAGATTCGCACCCACTAAACCATTTAATCCCTTTAACAAGTAGGAACCAAACCCTTATACTGATTTCTTACACAAACTCAGAATCAACCTTTACAATTCCTTTTTCAGAGGCTAGGGAAGAACATTATCTTTTTGCAAGCTAAAGATTAACCTTATTCTTTTTCCAAGCTAAGAATCAAACGTCACAAAATACTCCAAGTATCATTTTCACCGGTAAAGATGGAACCATTACAATTAACTCACAATTAATTCTAATCAGGTAGAATCAAACCAAATTCTTTTCAAGGCCAAAGAATAACCTAACCTTTTTATACCTTAGGCAAAGATGAAACCTCAATCTTTTTTCGATAAAAGATTGAAACCCAAGCTACGCCTAACTAGATACTCTCAATAGTATCTAATTCATACAAACTCAACAAATACAAAAATCAATGCGTTTCTTCCCACTCAGAGCTTCTACCACCTCAAATTAGTTAAACTCAATTAATATTCTGATAATTACTTGCGATAGAAATTAAGTGAGAAATTCAAATATCTAATTATAAAAATGTGGATAGCAGAGAATTAAGCACGTAATCAAATAATCACAAAAATCGTTTTACAATAATTTTTATGCTCTTTAAAGTTTAAAAATGATTTTAACAAGATCTTATCAACCAAGCAATAATAAGAATATTATTTCACAATAAAGAGTAAATTGCTTGGAAATATCTCAATAGGATATCACCGAAAGATTGAAAATTGAATCGCTAGATGGCTCAGATCGATGACGCCAAAACAATTAGCGCCTTAACTCAAGAACTTTTCACACAATTGATCTCACAATTGATCTGTCGATATAATCTCAGAATAACAACACTTATAAAGCTCAGGAACTAAATGATCTAGATTGATGTGATATTGAACTTAAAAAAAGCAAGTACATTTAAGTTATTTTTGAAATATCCCATCTAACGGCTAGTTTCCTCAAGATATGACAATTAAATGCACATATGGACCCCATATATCACTATCGTTTAATCCTGGTCCAATTCACTTAAATATGGATTTTAAAATATTTAATTTAGTCTCCAAATTAATTCTCAATCCCAAATCAAATAGATTGGAAGTATGAAATGAACTAGATTGATAGATACTTCAAATATATGTATCATATCTATAGGGATATTAAAATAAGTGTTTAATATTTCCAAATCCCTACAATATCTATCTTTGATATCTAAAAAAGGGCTAGTTTTTAAATAGTTCCTCAAAATCCTCAAAATGTAACAGCACAATCGGTTGACCGATCATAAACCATCAGTCGATCGATTGATTTAGGTTGTAGCCCAAGCCATTTCTCAAACAATGGTTGATTGACTGATCCCCCATGGGTGGTTGATGATCGATACAAGATGCTTCCTCAAGCCTATTTTTGGTCCTAGTCGGTTGACTGATCATCAATGGTCAATTGGCCGATCGATATGGAGAGTTTTTATTTCGGCCATCAGTTGACCAATCTTTCCTGGTTAGTTGACCGATAGATTCAGGGACTCCCCTTTTTCATGTCTTACCCATTGGTTGATCAATCTCTTGTGGTCGATTGACTGATCATTGCTAGAACAACCACTACTCAATTTATTTCAACTCCAAACTTCGACGTTTTAAACCCTTTAGCCGATTTTTTTCTCAGTTAACTTAATTAACACTACTATTCATTTTTAAACACTAATCTTGCTTAGGTCAATTTTTCTTTTTCAATTTCACATTGGAGAAAATAGTTAAAAAATTGTTAGAAACTTAATTTAAACTCACATAAATATAAATAATTTAATTTGTCTTGTGTGATCCTAATCGGGCTACATTGAGAGTAAAATAAATTTAAATTATTTTCACCTAGTATCTTCAGAATCTTCAATCTCTTAATATCTGTCTCTACATCCTTTATAATTATTTCATGATATTATCTTGAAAGGAACTCTTTAAATTGAAACACTCAATAAACAAATCAGTTCCACAAAAAATATCAACACTTGATTGTCCATCAAAATCTCGAGATCAATAAACAAAGGGTACCACCGAAAGATTGAAAATTGAACCTCTAGACAGCTTAGATCGGTGACACCAAAACAATTAGCGCTTCAACTCAAGAACTTTTCTTACAATTGATCTCTCGATATAATCTCGTAATAATGACTCTTAGAAGGCTCAGGAACTAAAATATCTTGATTGATGTGATATTGATCTCAAAAAACGCAGGTCTATTTAAGATATTTTGAAACAGGCCCTCTAACGGCTAGTTTCCATAAGATATAACAATCAAATGAACTTATAGACCCCACATATCAATACCATTTAATCTTGGTCATATTCACTTAAATATAGCTTTTAAAATTTTCAATTTAGTCTCCAAATTAATTCTTAATCTCAAATCGTATAGATAAGAAGTATTAAATAAACTAAATTGAGAAACACTTCAAATATGCGTGTTATATCTACAGGGATATTAAAATAAGTGCATCACATCATTAATATATCCAAATATCTACAATATCTTGCTCAAATATCTCAAAAGCAGCTAGTTAATGGCAAGTTTTTGAATAGTTTCTCAAAATCCTCAAAACTGTAACAGCGCAGTCGGTTTCTCAAATAACGGTCGGTTGACTTATCCCCCATGGGTCGGTTAACCAATTAATACAAGTTGCTTTCTCAATCCTATTTTTGGCCCAGGTCGGTTGACCGATCATCGGTGGTCGGTCAACCGATCGACACAAAGAGTTTTCATTTCAGCCGGTTGACTGATCTCTCTTGGTCAATTGACCAATTGATTCAGAGACTCCTTATTTTCAAGCCCTAGCCCATCGGTTGACCAATCCGTTATGGTCGGTTGACCAATCACTACTGGAACACCCACTACTCAATTTGTTTCAACTCTAAACATTGACATTTTAAAACCTTTAACCATTTTCCTTTCTCGGTTAACTTAATTGACACTAATATTTATTTTTAAACAATTACCTTTCTTAGGTCAATTTTTCTTTTTCAATTTCACACTAGAGAAAACAATTGAACAAAATTATGAGGACGTTAATTTAAACACACATAAATATAAATAATTTAATTTGTGTTGTGTATGATCCTAATCGGGATACATTAAGAGTAATATAGATTTAAGTTGCTTTCACCTAGTATCTTCAGAATCTTTAATCTCATAATATCCGTCTCTGCATTCTTCACAATTACTTCATGATATTATTGGTAGCGCGTAAATACATCACTACTTTCACTCGCAAGTATACGATGTCAAGTTTTAGTAAAGGTGGGGAAAGTAAGGGTATTGTGTCCACAGGGATTGGTTATGATTATTATTGAGTACCGCATTTATCATGACCAAACTTTATCTAGACTAAAACAAATGTATATAAAATTAATATAAACTAATAATAAAATACTAATTAAAATATACTAATACTATTATGAGATGTTTAGGGATAATATTTCCTAGGGATTAACTTTGTTTACAAAAACATGTTTGGTCTCGTTTTAGTTTACGTTAATGGCGTTCGGGCATCCGACAATCTCGGTTCGTAAACTCACTCGCCACCTTTCCCGAGTGTAAAACGAGGGAGTACATGACTTCATGTCAACGAAGAAGTCCCCCTCAACATCTTAACGACACTAGGTCACGTGCGTCTCACCCCAATGTCAATGATTGCACACTTTCTAACGTCTTCTCAGGTCATTAGATTGTCGTGTTGTGTTTACCCTAGTCCGAATTCAGGGTTACCTCTCCTGAGTGTCAAACCTTGTATTCTCTAATTATCTAAACAAGCATAATAACATGACAACACAACAAACACAATCGAAATTATTATAAAACACATATTAACGATACACAAACTCAAACAAAACAACACTTTTATAAATTATAGTAATCCCTAGACAAAAACCCATTTAACTCATGACCATAGCTGGTTATACAATGAAAATAGAGCTAAACATGCTCAACTAACTACCGAAGTTAAGAAAATAAAGAAGAAACGAAAGAAACTTAGCCTAGTCCGAAGATTTTCCGCTAAAACTGCTTCAGGATTGCTTCTCCTTCTTCGCAACGTGTTCTTCTCCTTCGGAATTGGTTAAGCACTCCCAAAACCTCTCTATAAAATATCCTAACCCTAATGGTACTCTAATGGCTGGAGAGATGAGAGGAAAATGTATAAATAGGAAAAATATCTAATAAATATCTTAAATCTGGTGCAGAAGGACCGCCGCGGTGGTGGGATTTACCGCCGCGGCGGTAGGTAGGTCGGTTAAGTAATCGCCTAGGTAGTGAAGACAGTGGTGGAATTGGTAACCATCCTACAATTTCACCGCCGCGGCGGTGGATGTCCAGCAAGATTAGGTCCACTCTGTATTTTCACCGTCACGGCAGAGGTCTGGATGCCGCGGCGGTGGGATTCTTTTCAAAATTTTGCCTCTTCACTTGTTTTTCCACCGTTCTTCGATCGTTCTTGGTTCGATCGGATCATTTATGCTTCATTTTCCTATCTTTTCAACCCACACACCTGATTTAGACAAAAAGAATAAAAACTAAATAGAACATAATAAAAAAACTATAAAAACGCTCGAAAACTAACTTAGTTCGGTTTGGAAATAGATAGGTAGATCACACCTATCAAATACCCCCAAACTTAGAATTTTGCTAGTCCTCGATCAAAATACTCACACAAAAATGAAAAACACAACTAAATTAAATAACAAGCAACCTAAACACGAACAATTTAAACTTAATGATATGCTAGTTTTGCATTCTTCTAACGACCAAGTCATTTTTCCTCGACAACCGCCTGTCATATCGAGTTCAGGAAGTAAAACGCACCTTGTGATGTTCCAGAATTTCAACATGCAATAATGGTGAATGCCATTCTAGATCCTATAAACGTGTTTGTACGAGACTCAATAATACAACTATCCAAGTTCGGATTGGATTATCCACTAACAAAATTTATGACTTAGATCATATAGGACTAGGATACTATATGGTTGATTGGGGGTCCACTCTCCACTAATGTAGGCTTGGAAGTTTATAGAGATCAGAAGGACTCGGTTCAATTTTGGTATATTTGGCCAAGGGTATTTCGAAATGGAAAACGGGTTAACATTGTTAACTTCACGTTACCCAAGGCTCAATGCTTGGCACATACTCTCGAACCCCCATAGATAGATTGGAAACAATCCTGAACAATCAATTTTAAGACCGATGTACTCACTTGTCAAAAGAAAAGATTTTTTTATTTTTTTTTAAGACACATAACACACCCCCAAATTTATTCGAATTTCTATAATTTTAGGAGTATACAAAAAGGATTAAGAAATTGACAAGTGAATACACTAATAACGAACCAATCAGAAGTTCGCCCTAAACCCAACTGCTCACATCAAGTAACATATATGAATGCTAACTTGATTCACTCAAATATGCCTTTAATTCAGTGATATGGGTTTGGAAAAAGATCAACTGGACAGGGTATTTGTTTATGTGTTCAGAATTGAATTGGCATTTAGGCTTCAACAGGGTAACGAGGGATAAACATGTTACAAGGTAGGCTTCAAAGGCTCAAGCGATAAAAAGAATGCCTAAATCACGCCTCCGAAACTACCTCGCCTAGGATTTCACCTCAAGCTTCCCCTCAATCAGGTTCTAGAATCCTTAAATTGTCATGAGTTTGGAAAATAGATAATTATCCTCAAATCAATTGAATAGAAATACATTGAGTCTATGTGGTCGCGCAAATTAGGATCTACAATAATTTTCAACAAAATGCATTGTCAAGCACACAAAACACACATGCATGGGTATTAGCCTTGACCTCGAAAACAACCAGGGGTAAATATCATCATCGGGTAATGGCCAAATGAACGCAAAACTCAGCATGCACACAACAACAACAACAAAATAACATTCTAAACTAAACAAACATGCAATACGGTAAAAACAAAACGACATAAACAAACAATACTAAATATTACACATCACTTCCGAACTTAAAACAGACAGTGTTCTTAGTAGCCCAATCATCAATCTCAACATATAGAAAATTAAAGCATGCTGACAAAGGGGGTTTAGAACACGTACCTAGGAGGCGAGAGAATCTTGCCTCCGAATGAATTCGGCTGTGACGAATTTAATTTATTTTTTACCTTGGGTTACATCCCGAGAAACACGTGGTTTAATTTCCTTGGCTCGACATACTCAGAACGCCCTCAAGCTTGGCGAGATTTTTCTTTGTTCGGCACGATCTTTCAACGACACACCTCACCGACTTATGTGCATGGCCACGCACTATAAAATGGAACGAAATCCCATTGAAAGGAATGCACCATTACCTGGAAATCTAACATCACCAAGTACCCTGTAAAAGAAATAAAAACAAAACTACAAAACAAAAATTAGATACAAAATAAATGTCTAAAGTAAAATCGGGTCATTTACTCATAATATCGATAATAACCCAATCTAATCCTCGGCAACAGCGCCAAAAACTTGGTAGCGCGTAAATACATTGCTACTTTTACTCCCAAGTATACGAGGTCAAGTTTTAGTAAAGGTGAGGAGAGTAAGGGTATTGTGTCCATAGGAATTGGTTGTGATTATTATTGAGTACCATATTTATCATGACCTAACTTTATCCAGGCTAAAACAAATGTATATAAAATTAATATAAACTAATACTAAAATACTAATTAAACGATACTAATACTATTATGAGATGTTTAGGAAAAATATTTCCTAGGGATTAACTTTGTTTACGAAAACGTGCTTGGTCTCATTTTAGTTTATATTAATGGCGTTCGGGTATTCGATAATCTCGGTTCGTAAACTTACTCTCCACATCTCCCGAGTGTAAGACTAGTGAATACGTGACTTGGCGTTAACAAAAAACTCCATCTCAACATCTTAACGACACTAGGTCACGTGATTCTCGCCCCAACGTCATTGATTGCACACTTTCTAATGCCCTCCCAGGTCATTAGATTGTCGTGTTGTGTTTACCCTAGTCCGAATTCAGTGTAACCTCTCCCGAGTGTCAAACCCCGTATTCTTTAATTATCTAAACAAGCTAAATAACATGACTACACGGTAAACACAATCGAAATTATTATAAAACACACATTAACGAAACACAAACTCAAACAAAATAACACTTTTATAAATTATATTTATCCCTAGAAAAAAAAAACATTTACCTAATGGCAATAGCCGGGTATACAATTAAAATAGAGATAAACATGCTCAACCAACTACTGAAGTTAAGAAAATAAATAAGAAACGAAAGAAACTTAGCCTAGTTCGAAGATTTGTCGCTAAAACTACTTCGGGATCGCTTCTCCTTCTTCGCAACGTGTTTTTCTTCTTCAAAATTGGTTTAGCACTCCCAAAACCTCTCTCTAAAATATACTAACCCTAATGGTGCTCTAATGGCCGGAGAGATGAGAGGAAGGGGTATAAATAAGGAAAATATCTAATAAATGTCTAAAATCTGGTGCAGAAGGACTACCGCGACAGTGGGATTCACCGTCGCGATGGTGAGTAGGTCGGTTAAGTAATCGCCTAGGCAGTGAAGACAACGGTAGAATTGGTGACCATCCTGCAATTTCACCACCACCGCGGTAGATCTTACCGCTGCGGCGGTGGATGTCCAACAAGATTAGGTCCACTCTACATTTTCACCACGACGGCAAAGGTTTGGACACCGCGGCGGTGGGCTTCTTTTCAGAATTTTGCCTCCTTGCTTGTTTTTCCACTGTTCTTCGACCATTCATGGTTCGATCTAATCATTTATGCCTCGTTTTCCTACCTTTTCGACCCACAAACCTGATTTACACAAAAAGAATAAAAACTAATTAAACCGTAATAAAAAAAAACTTTAAAAACGCTCGGAAACTAACTTAGCTCGGTTTTGAAATAGATACGTACATCACACCTATCAATTATATTGAATAGAACTATTTAAACTGAAACACTCAATAAACACATTAGTTCCACCAAAAACATCAACACTTAATTGTCCATCAAAATCTCGGGATCTACAAAATCAATAGCCTGGATTAAACCATTAATGAAATAGGACAGTCTATGCCTAGGATCTAGTCTAACATTACAAGGAATGGAAATCTATACCCCACCTCTACTAAAAAAAGTTCATACCCGAAGTGTCGAGCTTTTACCCCTACATCTCACTTCACCAATACTCGTAAACCTATTCAAGCAGCTCAGGAACGTGGAAATTTCACCGAAATTCCCATTCTTCTCTCCCAAATATACCACCAATGTCTCAGGCATAACCTGCTCACACCTTTTTCCTCCCCACCGATCTAACCCACATTCTCCACAGTTCAACCCAAATGCCTTCTACGAGTTTCATATGGAGGAATAGGTCATCAAACCGATCAATGCTACTCCTTGAAAGACCATATAAAATACCTAATTCGAAATGGGGCAATCAATGTCAATGGGATCATGAACTAAACTAGGGTAAAGGTAGTAAACTAACAATGTATTTTGATATCTATCGAGTTTTTACTTTTCTTAGCTTTCTTTAAGTAGGGAATTTTGGTGTTTAGATAATTTATGTAAGTGACTAAAGTATTACCTTATTGTTATAAATTACATTATTATCTACCTAAATTTTGTTTCAAAATTCCATTTCTAGCCTTCAACAGTTGACATGTCTATCATAATTTATACACCATGGAAAGACTAAGGTTACGATAAATATGATTTTAACTTTTAAGTAGAACATAATAAAAAATAAGGTTAAAATTAAAAGTCTTGTTTCAACCAAACGATGGTGAAATATTGACAATAAAATCTGAGAAAGTTACAAGGAAAACTTAGTAGCCCTATTATGGAACCATTACTTATGTTCCAATCCGGGAACATTTGAGGAACCATGAAGAAGTACAGAAGACCTTCTTAGCTAGAATAAAATGTGGAAATATTTGAATGATTTCTGATGTGAAGGATGATAGATAAAGTTTTAGAACCTAATCCCAGTGCAGAACAGTTTGTGAAAAGTCGGGCAGATGAACAAAGGAGGATAGACTAATATAGACTAAGATTTTACCAACAAGTAACCAATCTGGAAGCACATGGAAACCTAATTAAAATAAAAGTAGGACGAACCTTGTGAAATTGAAGATGATCAAGATTGGAAGAAGATAATGAGACTTTACTAAGATAGTATCTAATAATGGGAAAATAAACCGGGATAGGGGCGAAATAAACGAATACCTTAAGACCAACTCAAACTACTCTAATTCTTTAGAATGTAAAATCCTGAAAGTAAGTGTTAGGAGAAAATAAAATAACAAAATAAAGGTTGGTCATAGAAAGTTTTTAAACACTAAATGGTCAGAAGAAAGCAATCGAGTAAATCACGCTCTCTGCACAATCCGAGTATTATATCGTAGGGGTGTCTCAACACCTAGTGACTTGGGCCAATTAGACCAGAATCACTACCCAAAGCTCGTTGATGGATTATATAGGAATTACGAGTCCTTATCTACTAGAGTGAAGAAATATATATATATATATATATATATACACACACACACACATACACATAATGAAAAAAGAAAAAAAAAATACATAATAACTCACTCAATACTACCACGATAAATTAACATTACTTAGTCGTCATTAACTAACACTTTTTTCTCCATTACTTATTTTCTCTCTTCTTTGAGTCATCTTGACAAGGCCCATCTTGTTTGCCTTAACTTGTAGACCAAAGCAGTGAAGCAGAGTCATCGAAGAAATCTCGGATAGCATACAAAGCTTAGGTAATCCTAATAACAATCTTAGAAAAATTCAAATATCGAAACTTGATGGAATTGAACTAGACGATTCTGGATAACAAACTACTGAGGTAATTCTTCCAAATTCCAATTATAATTATACTTACCACATTCAAAAAAATTCCTGGTGGAAAATATTATGACAACAAATACATTTTTGAACGTTTGAATATGGAAGTTAAAAATGTACTTCACTTAAATAATCCCGTAAGAGGTAAAGAGAGATATACACAAAGGCATGATAAGGACAATAATTCAAGATGGTAAAATTTAAACTAATGGGAATCTTGGAAGACGAAAGGGATAGAAATCAATCTAAGATTATTTACTACCCCTAGCGTTGGAAAACCGGATAAACAAGGACAAAAGTACCAAAAGGAAGAAAAGCGTTATGACATTCTCAAATTTTAGAAATTAGAATTATAAAGTTGTGCGAGCAATTAAGTCAAAGTTTTGGTGCGATTAAAAAAAACTCTAGTAAGAACCACAAAATTTAGGTGTCGAATTAATGGAATCTGCCTAAAACTAAATTATCTAATGATCCACTATGGTTTAGGCTCATGATTTTTGGCCCAAAGTGTACATTTGGACCACTTTAGACCATTTTAAAATTACCCCAAATAAAATGTACAAAAATTTGGTAAAAATATAAAACCCAAGTGGAATTAGATACGCCCAAAAATTTGTTTTGAGAGAATCAACTATCCAAGTCAAGATCCATAGTTAGTCTCCATAACCCATAACCCGTGACCCATGACCCGAGATCCTATACATATCATGACAAATAAGTAAATAAATAAAAATAGAAGAAGGCCCTAGAACTCACGTAAGAGAAAGAGAGAGAAGAAGAGACCAAATTTAAGACAAAATGATTTTTTCCTTCTTGTCCAAACTCCATCAACATAAGTACAGGAAGAGGAGAAAAGAGAGAGAAGGGGAGCAATCAAAAGAGGAAGAAGGGAAAATAAAGGCCTTGGGATATTTAGATCAAGAAATTTGAGGAGATCCGTTGGTGAAATCAAGTTTTGGTGGAAGATTAAGCTCACATTTGGTAAGTTTCTGAACCCTAGAAATTTTATTGAACTCTAGCATGGATATTTATGATTTTAAATGTTAAGATAGAAAGCTAACCTAGTAAAACTTGAATTTGGTTAAGTATGAGTTGGTTAGGTTGAATTAAACATGAGATTGGGTGAAACCATCATGGATGAAATCTGGTTTTCTTAAAGTATGGTTTAGAGCTTTAACCTTGTTATTTTTGGTTTTAGGAGAGAAAATCTAAGAAAACCATGATGTAAATGAACCCTAGATGAACTAGAATGGTTGTATATTAGTTTGGGATGAACGATAAGCCTTAGAAGATTCAAAACCGTGATGTAGGATCATTGGGTATCAAAAACAATTAAAGAGACGAAATTGGAAGTTCAAACTCTGCACTCCGTTCACTCGAGCAACCTGTCTTTAAAAATTCATAACAATTCCTAGAAAAATCAAAAAACTATGAAACTTGTTGAAAATGAAATTAGACTCAATGAGTATCTTGTTAAGCTATTGTATGCGGTATTTTGAATATGATATGGTACCAAAATAGACCCCGAAAGGTAGCTGAATGTAATCCCGTAGCATTCTGATAGCTTGATTTGCTGAACTTTGAAAAATCGTAACTAAATGTAGAAAAATTGGAATCTGGTGATCAAAGTGATTTTTAAAGCTTGAGATGTCTAGTTTTGTATACAAATATAAAAAGAAAAGAAACAGATTGTTAACAGTGGTAAAACAAGTGACAACTCTGACTGCTCAAAGTAAATTACTCTCAGAACGCATAATACCCCCTTAATAAATATTAGGACATTAAGGGTACGCCCATAAAGTGATGATGTTAATAAAAAGGATATTTAATTTTTTCTTCAAGCAACTAAGTAAGTTGAGTGGGGTGATTGTAGATTGCTAGGTGATCACACGCATCTCAAAGTAGGGGATTCCATTCATTTTCTTATGTAATTTTAGCATGCATTATATGTATGTATTTTTGTGTGCTTATTTGAAAAATGTGTTTTCAAATGAATTTGGATTTGCCGTAAAAAATTGAAGTTTGGTCAAATCTGGTACTATAAAAGAAATATATATTTGTACGTCAAATATATCTAGTTGGTGGTATTGCGATGATATCATGTGAAGACCAGGGATATTGGGTCATCGTGGAGCTGACCTTGGGTGAAAATCCCTAAACCAGTACATGGGATACTCTAGGTTATGTGAGTATCTCACTGGATGGTATAGATTCTCAATTGTACATTTAGGTCACCAAGTGTCACAGTGATACACTTGTTGTATATGTGGTTTAAATTTTTCTGCTTGGATTTTTGTTAGAGCATGTTTAATTCCTATGTGCGGGTGCATTATATATTGTTTTATTTACAAAGTTCCAGACAGAGTATTATGTTAATAAAAATCACGTATTTTGTATAGACATTAGAAAAAAAAAAAAAAAAAAAATGGATGTATTTTCCTACTGAGCACATTGAGCTCACCCCCCCTTTTTCCTAATCCTCAGGTAGTGCATAGGATATTAATCAAGAGTGAACTGTGATCTAAGCGTGCTCTATAACAAGCTTCTAACTTTGTTGTAGTTGGATCATTTTGCTACCTTCTGTCTCTATGGACCTTCTTTTAGTTTAAGTACAGCATGTACTAATGGGCCTTGTATGGCCCAAACCTCTGGACTGTCGGGGTATGACGAGCACAATAAGGAAGCAGAGTTAATGTCATTCAAATAAAAAGAGGAATTCTGGTTATCAAGATTCTGGAGCCCGGAAGAAATCCCAAGCTAGTACCCATAACATTTTTCCCATTTTGTCAAGACAGTAAAAGATACTCTAGGATAACTAAAGGCAAAGGGTATTTAACCCAACTATAAAAAATTGAAATAACAAAAAATATTGATAATTGATGAAAATAAAATAATATAAACTTCTCACATAGATAAACAAATAACTACCATCCAAACATTTACATAAGATTCAAAAGACAGACTAAAATAACTAACAAGCACTAAAAACTTTATAAGCTAAGTACTAGGTAGAACTGCTAATGTTTCAAGTACAGCAAGAGGAAAATACAATTTAACTGATCAAAAGCATCAAGTGACTGACAATCAAAAATTAACAGACGAAAGCAGAGATCGCACATAATCTGGAGCCTCTAAATAAGAGCAGATCCAAGCAAACTCTTCTTCCGTGAAAGCGAAGGGATAATCTGAAGTAGACGGAGCATCTTCTACTGATGAAGAAGGAGCCTCAGCAATAGATATCTTGACATACTGTGAGATTACTCGGGGAAAGAAATGGTCCATCCAGACCTTGTACTCTGCGTCTGTAAAGGGATAAGTCGAAAAAAAATCCCATTCGAAAGTTAAGTGACGACGCTCCGACTGAGCATAGGCCACAATGATAGATTGATTTTATCTATATATTTCGAATCCAAATTTTGTAGTTTTCGAGTGTTCTTTTACTGTTTTCATTCATTTTTATTTGTTTTTATGCAAATAAGGTGTTATGGGCAAAAATGGTTGAAAATCAAGCTCGTCGGTAGGACGTCGGTGAAAAAACGAGTGGAAAAAAAGCCAAGAAGCCTTTCTGCATGCTGCTCACTACAGCGCCCAAGCAATAAGGCCACTGGCCTTTGGTCTCTGTAGCACGCAATAGCCAGTGGCTATTTTGCCTTCTACTCGCTGCAGCGACCAAACACCAATTGGCGACGCATTTTGGAGATAGTTTTAGGATCTTTTGGTATTCTATTTATATCCCCTTTACCTTCCATTGTAAAGAACATTTTTGGAGCCCTAGAATCAAACCAAGCAAGAAGAGATCATCATTTGGAGAAAAAGAAACGTTTTCAGAGCAGACTTTGCAGACGTGGAACCATCCACTCTTCAAATTTGGCTTTCCTTTCTTGTTTCTCTCTTTTATTCTAAACTTTTTTTGCTTGTTTGATGATGTACATCTCATTTGAAGTTGAATATTTGGTTATGGCCATGTATAGCTAAACATTTATTATCTAGAGATTGATGTAGTTCACAAATATTATGTTTGAGTTAATCTTTGTTTCGTTAACGGTTGTTCATCCCTATTCGATTATGTTTACCGTTTTATCACTTCCATAGTATGCTTAGTATGATATTTTGATTGATTTGAGAATATGGGGTTTAACACTCGGGAAAGGTAACCCCGGATTTGAACTAGGTTTAAAACACAACACAAGTTCTAATATTTTGGGAGATTATTAGAATGTGTGCAATCCATTAGGTTGCGGTAAGATGCATGTAATCGTTTAAATGCTAGATAGGGATATCAGTGTTGACATGGTTCCATATTCACTCACTTTAAACTCGGGAGAAGTAGTGAGTAAGTTTTAGAAATCTATATTGTTGGATAGATTGATGATTATTAGGATAATCCAATACACAGCATCTTGAGCCTCATCCCCAAACTGGAAAGTATAGTGTGTTGCAACCATGCCGTCAATCAAGGGAATGTGCTGAGTACAACCAAACTGGCGAATTACTCGACTAGAGATGTAAGGGACGCAACCTCAAAATCTAAGAAAAGAAATGAAGGCAAGTCCATGCAATCCAAATAAATATCAATCAACATCATCCATCTAGTAGTCCACACTACTCCTAAACTAGCTATCTCCACAAGAAGCGATACCCAGTCTGGTGCATATCCAAAATGTTGTATGATCAAAGGAAACTAAGAAGACAGATGATCTACTATCAACTATTCCAAGCACCAAGCTTCCATAGGTAGCTTAACTAGATTAGAAGTACGTCATATCAGTAGTAATACACAGCCCCCAAATGAGTAGTGATCACCAATCTGACAAGCAATCAACGAATTGTTTAACTCCGCTATCACAAGAGGGACTATCAAGCAGGAAGAATCTAATAACATCCTCTTAGCCAGGTGATGAGTGGATTATTTACCAATAAATCAAGTACTTTTAGAATCAAATATTTGTGTGTTTTCAAGTACTTTTCTTAGTTTAATGTGTTTTTGTAGTGTTTTATAGTTTTTTTGAATAAATAGGTGAAAAGAGGCAAAGTTGGTACAGGTACAGTAACTTCAAGGGCAATTTATAGCATGATGCGTTTCGATTTTGGAAAAATGTAAAACATGGAAGTTGTATAACGATTTCTTAGATTTCTATAGGTTTTTGAATCACCTCAATTAGAGCTTGGAAGAAGACATTATAGCCAAAATACTAACGGGTGTCACCGCCGCGGTGATCACTCTGCACCAGATTAGGATATTTTATTAAATATTTTGAGATATTTAACCCTATAGAAGCCTTCCTCCGTCCTCATTTTCGGTCCTATACCCCTTAGAACATATTGAGTGATATTTTTAGATGTTTTGTAAGTGCTCAAACAATTCCAAAGTAGAAGATCACGTTGCGATAAAGGAGAAGCAATCCCAAAGCATTTTTAGCGGTAAATCTACGGACTAGGCTAAGTTTCTTTCATTTCTTCTTTTATTTATTAACTTTGGTAGTTAGTTGAGCATGTTTAGCTTTGTTTTTATTGTACAACTGGCTATGGCCATGAGCTAAACGGGTTTTTGTCTAGGGATCAACATATATTTATAAATATGTTTGTTTGGATGATTTTGGTGTTGCGTTTATATTTGTTCTTCGTAGTTTGATTGTGTTTATCGTATTATTTGTTTATCATACTTATTTAGATAAATATGAGAATACGGGGTTTGACAATCCCTAATTCGGATTAAGGTAAACAAACGTCATGATTCAATAACCCAGGAGAGAATTGGTTTGTGGACAATCGATGTTTGTGGACAATCGATGACGTTAGGGAAAGACTCACGCGACCTAGGGTCATTAAGGCGTTGAGGGGGACTTCTTTGTTGATTTCAATTTGCATTAAATTCCCCGTATTACACTCGGAAGAGGTGGCGAGGGAGTTTTGGAACAAAGATTGTCGATAAGGTAAATACAACGCGACGATCTAATAACCTGAGAGGGAATTGGATTGTGTGCAATCAATGACGTTGGGCGAGACTCACGTGACCTAGGGTCGTTAAGACGTTGAGGGGGACTTCTTCGTTGACTCGAAGTCATGTATTCCTCCGTCTTACACTCGGGAGAGATGGCAATGGAGTTTACGTACCGAGATTTTCAAATAGGTCGAACACCATAAACATGAGTAAATCAAGATCGAACATGTATTTGTAAACACGTTAATCCCTAGGCAATTCTTGACCCTAAAACATATTAGCATATTAGTGTAGTTAATTCAGGTTATATTAGTATTAGTTTAATTAATTAAATACATTTGTTTTCACCTAGATAAAGTTAGGTCACAACAAACGCGGTATTCGTTAGTAATGACATCAATCCCTGTAGATACGATAACCCTATCTGAACGATCACACTATACTAAAACTTTGACCTCGTAAACTTGCGAGTAGTCATATACGCGAAGGATAGTAGAATCCTTCGGCATATACCAGGAGGATCATCTGTCTAAATAGATCACTTCTCTTCCTAGGGAATAGTTTCTCCACCAACAACAGAGCTACCAGCACGATCATCCGATGCTCACGCCAATCCTCATTTCTACTCCACATATCCACATTGTACTGGTATCAATGGTCGTTGAAAACTACCTCTGGAGTATATCAAACTCTAATGAATCCTCGTCAATATTCTGGCAAAATGGTAAGTGTTTCTGCTTCATACCCAAAATCTGTGACAGCTGAGTCTTCGACGGTGACAACTAGAAGCGCGGAATTTCTCTTGATAGATGGAATCGAAGAAAAAAGAATACCTCCTCTAGATGCGGAGTTAACTCAATCATCCCAAGGTTAAATCAAGACGACGCCAATAGCCAATGGTGTACCAAACTCCTAATGAGTGGCCCATATATAGTAACCTGGTAAAGCTCTATAACATACCATATGGTGGATCGTAGAAGTGTTGTCTCATCCAAAGTCAATGTTTCCAACTAATTAGACAAAAGAAATCGATTTGGCTGGTGGAAGGAGAACCTTAGCTAAACTGCTCTGGAAGAGCCACCTTAGAGAAAAGTTCAATTAAAGAAAATATAATCCACACATATACCAAAAAGCGAGGTATGTTGAGTGCATTTTAAATTCTCTTTAAAATTGCTTAATTATTCAAAAATCGTCCTACCTTTCCAAACTAAGCTATAACACTACTAGGTCTTCCCTCTTCCAGGGAAGATATAGAGTGACCTAATGATCGGCCCTTTTTTACAAAAAAGCTTACCGATCTCTTCCCCTTCTCCCAAGAAGAAGGGCGATGCCCAAAACATCCCAACATGATATGTTGATATGATAAGAGAAACTCATACATATACTTTTTTCTATCGTAGTTAGGTGTATTTATGTTCTAGGAAAGATATTATCTTAAAGTGATTAAGGGAAATACATGCTAGTAATCTTATATGTGAAAAAAAAAAATGGATTTGATAAGTATCTACACAATCAACTTTCCACCACATTGATAATTAATGTAAATAACTAAGATAATACATATATATCCCATGGATAAATACAATAATAAAGAAGAATAGATAAACTTAAAGAAAGAAAATACATCCATCCTTAACAAAATGTACAACTATATCCACTACAATACATATTCAAAAATAAATATACAACAAAAGAAGAAAAAGAAAATATATGCGCCTATCAAGGCTCTGGAATGGGCAAGTCCATACCCTCTCCTAAACCCCGTGTCGGTGGTGTCGGCATAGCAAATGGATAGAAGCCTCCAAGTCAGCAACGAACTCTATTGTACCCAGAGTACCCGTGTGAACCACAAGTAGAGGGATCAAAATCTGATGATTGGATAATAATTCACGATGTTTGGTGACATTTCACTATAAATCCTCACTATCCCGATGACACTACTCGCAATTCTCTCAAAGAGCGTCTCTCTTATCTCTAATGGTAGTAAGTTCAGTAGCCAAAACAACCTCCTCATCACTACGACTCACCCAGAATGTCAATACCCTGTGGCCTAATAAAGTACCACCCACCAAGTGTGTTATGTCTATTTGACGGCCAATCAATAATTGCGAAAACCACCAGAGTAATGTGTCCTAAAAAATTAATGGAGCAAGCAAACGTCAACGATAATCACTGGATCAAGGCTCTCAAGATCAACAAAGTCAGCATAAGGTCTAAATTGCATGGTCAAGGGATCAAGAGGTTGGTATAACATACCATAAATTTAAGAAGTGGCTCTCTTACAAATGAATATCACCCAAGAAGATGGCTTTCTAAAGAGACAATATTGAACTGATAATATCCTCTCAGGAAGTATGTCTTCCTAATAAGAGTCACGGTGATATGGATGCCAGATAATATCAGCACGCATCAAGAACTCTAGCTGAGTAAAGGCCACCACATGGTCTTTGAAAGAAGAACCCTCCAATACTAAGCGATGCCACTTCGCCCACCGGGGGAAGCTATGCTTTGTAGTAGAGAAGGGGCAATAGGAGGGAAGGTACTCATATGGCCAATATTGCAAGAAAAATGAAAGAAACGAAAGTAGTTGATAGAAAAAAAAATATAGAGGAACAAACTTCCAGAAACTAGTCACGCTGCCAACTCAAGTCGATACAAGAGAGCGCATTCTTGAATCCAATGTCTTGATGAATAATTAAGTATTAATATTTTTTGTGGAATAAATGGTCTTATCGAGTGCTTTAGATTTATAGTTCCATGCATATGATTAATAAGAAGACGCGATGAAGAAAACATAAAGGTTAAAAAATGGATGTAATGAAGATATGAAAAGTTTTGAAGACCTTAAAGAAAAATAAGTAAAAACAACTCTTTACTTATATACTCTTATTGCACTCCAAATTAGGATCATACACGACACTTAAAATGAGTTAATTCTATGTATGATAAGAAATGATAAATTTAAGATCCTACAGTGAGATATTGTATATGCTCCTTATGTAAAATGAATTCGATAATTGACCTAATTGGAAAATATATTTTAAAGTATAAAAAGTTAAGTTTTTAAGTCAATTAGGTCAACCGAGAAAAGCAATCGGTCAACTGAATCAAACAGTGAGTTTTAGAGTAAAAACGAGGTGCTACTGATCCAGTCGGTCAACCGAATCAAGATGGTCGATCAATTATTTGAAGCAGTATTTGAAATTGGTAAGGAATTGAGCACACTAATCCCATCGGTCAACTGAACGAAGAGGGTCGGTCAACCATTTGAGTTAGAAGAAGAAAATGGGGAAAAGATGAAGACATTGTCCCAATCGGTTAACTGACTTGGTATAGTCAAGCAGCCAACTGGCATTGTGCCTTGGTTATTTGAAAGCAAGCACAGGTTGGTCAACTGACTGATAGGAAACGGTCAATTGACTGATTCAGTTGCAATTTCGGTTAATTTGGTCTCTTGGTAAAAAAACTATTCGTTTTTATGATTCCTGGAGAGGGACTTGGGGGATTTGAATATAATTTATCTATTAACAATCTATTATGTGATCCCTATTGATATTGTCCATATATTTTGAGGTTCTTCTCATTTAAATAATTTAATACTTCTTATTTCTATGGTTTTAGATTTAGATTTGTTTTATGGACTTAAATGAGAGAATTAAAAGTTATTTTTAAGTGAAATACACCTGAAATAAAATGCAATGATATATGAGATCTTAGAGTGTCCTTTTATAGCATATCTTTGAAAACTAAACCGTTGGAGTGCTAGTTATTGGTCTATTAATATATACCTATGGAAATGGAGTTTTCATCAAGAACAATCAGTTTAAGCTTTTATAAGAGTGACATTTATGTTGAGATTTTTACAATAGATTTACTATAAGTTCTTCATCTAAAGAAATAGTTGTTTGGCGTCACCGATTTGAGTTCTAATTGCTATTCCATCATTGTCTTCGATCTTTTCCTGGGGAGATCCTTTAAAGTTTTATTATTTTCTTTAAAGTTATATTTATCTTGATTAATTAGTTTAGGATTATTAGAAAAATCGTTTTTGAACTTAAAAGCCCGAAAATCTTTTTAAGCAATTTTTGCCTGTTTGTCTTATTACATGATAAATTTGTGCTACTTACATTGTTTATTAATTAGATTTGAATTTCCTCACATTGTATTTTTCACGTAGTAATTATTCGGGACATGAATTGAGTATATTCGAATTGAGGTGGTCGAAGCTCCTTGCGGGGAGAAACTTACATTTTTTTTTTGTCTTTGTGAGTTTGAGTAGATTAGACACATTTGTGATAGTATCTAGTTTTTTATTTTTTTCCTATGAAAAACATTACAGTTTGATCGTTGTCCTGTAAAAATGTTAGGTTATTCTTTTCCTTTGAAAAGAATTAGGTTTTGATTCATTCTGCAATTGAATTATTTCGGAGTGATTTGTAAAGCTTCATCATTCCCTGTGTAAAGGATAAGTGACAGAGAGTTAGATTTATTTTTTAGCCTAGTAAAAAAATAAGGGTTCATCCTTGACCCGTGAAAAGGGTAAATTGTAAAGGTTGATTTTGTTCCTGTAAAATAATTGTAAGTTGTAAGGGTTGGTTCCTACCTAGTAAAGGAATCCAGGGGTTTAGTGGATTGAGAATCTCCATGGAACTCAGGGGACTGGACATAGGCAAGACTAGCTTGATTGAACTACGATAAATTCTTGTGTACTGTATTGATTTATTTTCTATCTTGTGTTAGGATGTTCGTATTAAACACATATCCGTTACGTATAGAGATAATAATCTATTTAAGGAAATTAATTGTTTGCATTTAAAAGAATTAATTGTTTAAAATTCGTAACTATCCAATTCATTCCCCTTGGGTAGCTCTTTGGTTCAAAAATTGGTATCAGAGCTACTTTAGCTCATTTGGCTTAAAATCCTACCTAAAAAATATCACATGGAGTACTCCATAGGGACTTTAGGTGAGGGGCAGTCTATGCACCGTCCACCTTTGTTTATAGGTGATAACTATTCATTTCAGAAGGACAGAATGATTATTTTTCTTCAAACCACTAACTATGAAATGTGACTAGCCATTATGCATGGCCCATTCATTCCTAAGGAGAATGGAGTGACTAAGAAGAAAGAACAGCTGACCACCTCTCATAAACAGAAACTTTATTTTAATTCTCAAGCTATTAATATTATGTTTTGTTCTTTAGATTCTAATAAATATACCAGGGCCTAGTTGTGGATCAACTAAAGAAATGTGGGACACATTGCAAATCACCCATAAAATGAAAAATCTGATGAAACATTCCAAGATCAATGCCTTAGTTCATTAATTCAAGCTATTCAGAATGGGTGAACAAAAATCGATTTCGAAAATGTACAGCAGATTCAATAATATCTGTAACAACGTTGGTCAACTCGGAAAGTCTTATAATATGGAGGACAAAGTACAAAAGATTCTGAGATTATTGACTAAAGTCTAAGAGCCAAAAGTAATGGCAATAGAGAAAGCTGAAGATCTTCCAGTTTACACCATTGATGAGCTTATAGGAAACGAGACAACTATATGAAGATATGAGGACGTAAAAGAAAACATCAAAAAGAAGTACTTGGCATTGAATGTTTCGAAAAATGAGGAAGAATATGACAGTTGTTAACCCAGTGAGCTACCCAAAAGAGGGGTGAATTGGGTAGATAAATAATGAAAAATAACAGCACACCATAAATTTATACTGGTTCACCAAGCCATTCTTGGCTAATCCAGTTCCCCGAGCTCCACGGAGAGTCGCACCCACTAAACTCAAAATTCTTTTAGAGTTAGGAACCAAACCCTCACAATAATTCTTTTCACAGGCTCAGAATCAACCTTTACAAATTCTTTTTCACAGGTTAAGGAATAACTTATACTTTTACAAGCTCAAGAATAACCTAATTTTTTTTGGACCTTAGGCCAAAAAATCAAAACTTCACAAACACACCAAATATCCTTTTACCCAGTAATTGAACCGTTACAAAATTTCTCACGAATCAATTCAATTAAGGAAGAATTACTACATCAATCTCTTTACAGGAATAGACTTAAACCAGCTACCCTTGGATTAAATACTCCTAATAGTATTCAATCCATTACTTAACTCACCAATTATAAATTGATAAGCCATTTTTCTTACTCGGAGCTTCTACCACCCCAGATCAATTAGAACTCAATTAATATCCCAAAACTAGTGATAGAAAAGTGAGATATTCAAAATCTAATTTTAAACAAAAATTGGGTAGTACGTAATTGAGCACGTAATCAAATTTCTTCAAAAAATTATTTCAAAAAATATTTTTCAATAAAAAATCGGAAAACAATTTCAAAGATCAAATTCTAAGTAAATAATAATTATAGCAAACAAACAAATAACTTGGAACAATCTCACCAGGAATCCACAGAAAGAATAATGATAGCAATTACACTTCAGATCGGTAGTAGCAATAATCCACATTAAATGTTTCTCAAGAATAACTCTCAGAAAAGATCTCACAATTCACTAAGTATGATAACTCTTAGAAAGATCAAAAGTTTAATAGGTCATAATAATTCTCTAGATATGTATATACTATGTGAAAAAATGCAGGTCTATATAAAATGGAATAAAATAAGTCCTCCAACGGCTAGTTCCCATTAATCATGACGTTTAATTGCACCAATAGAACCTCTATATCATAATGATTCATTTCTGATATAATTCCTCAAACACAATTGAATAGGATTGAAATAATTATACGTACCAAATTGAGAAACATTAAAAATACTTGAACCATATCTATAAGAATACTTAGATATCATTTAAATAACTAAAAACACTTCAGATTCCTAACATATCTTGGAGATCCTAACAAAAAAATGGCTAGTAATGGCTACTTTTAGAATAAAATCCAGAATTCCACAAAATCCAAAAATAGTTCCATAAGTCGACCGACCAAGGATTACCTGTCGACTGATCGATTCAGGATGTAGCCAAGCCAAAAAAAAATTACCCATCGGTCGACCTATCTGTTGACCTAGAGATTCAACGAGTTTTATTTTCGGTCACATGTCGACCTCCCTGTCGACTTATCAATTCAGAGAGTTCACTATTTAAGCTCAGGTTGACCTACTTGTCGATCGAGAGATTTAGCAACTTCACCGTTTATGCTCCGGACGACTTACCTGTCAACTTGTCAATGTTGGAAACCTCTTCTAAATTCATTTTTAATCCATTTTCTTCAATATTTTCACCTCTTTAATTGATTTCATTTCTCAGTTAGCTCCACTAAATTCTTAAATTTAATTTTATTTAATTATCAATATTTATTTTTCAATTACACATAGGAGCAAATAATTTAACAAATTAGAACCCAATAAAAAACACACATATTTATAAAAATCATTTTGTGTCGTGTGTGATCCTAATTGGGATATTAGGAGTTAGAATTTAACCTGAATTGTTTTCCCTAACTTCTTCAATTTCTTCAAACTCTTAATCTTCTTCATCGTTGTCATAATCTTTAACATTGCCACAATATATTCATGATCATTTTCATCAGTGGAACTAATAAATTGAAATACTTAATCAAATGGTTAGTTCAATCAAAAACATCAACCTTTAATTGTCCATCAAAATCTTAGGATCAACAATCTCCCCATTTTTTATGATGACAATTAACTTTGATGTTTTCTTCAAAATAATAATGTAACCATACTCCCCCCGAATCCGAGAATTGGTTTTATAACTCATTAAAGCATAGTAATGAAGATAATCATAAGATTTTCAATAGCACAAATTTCAAAATATAATAAACTCCCCCTTAAGATATTCAATTAAAACATCAACTAATTCTCCCCCTTTGTCATCTCAAAAAAAAATTGGAGAGGGGGGAACTACAAAAGAACTCTACTCTAGGCAAACATCATTATGCCTAACCATACCCAAAACGCGAATAATTTTCACAAACTGATCTTTCACTAGTAGTTTGGTAAAAATATCAGCAAGTTGGTCGGAGGTATCAATATACTCAATTACACTTTCCCTTTTCTGAATGTGATCACAAATAAAGTGATGTATAATCTCTATGTGCTTAGTTCGTGAGTGTTGTGTAGGATTTTTACTTAGACAAATAGCATTTTTATTATCACAATAAATCGGGACCTCCTCCACGCAAATTCCAAAGTCATTTAACTATTGCTTAGTATATAAAATTTGAGCACAACAATTACCAGTTGCCATATACTCAGCCTCAGTACTGGATAAGGCTATTGAATTATGTTTGTTGCTTGACAAATAAACCAATGCATGTCCTAACAAATGACATGACCCACTTGTGCTTTTTCGCTCAACTTTGCAACTGGCAAAATCTGTGTTAGAGTAACTTAAAAATTTAAAATCACTCTCCCTAGGATACCATAATCCTAGGTCAGTCGTCCCCTTTAAGTATCGAAAAATTCGCTTAACCGCAGTCAAGTGCGATTCTTTTGGACAAGACTAAAATCTAGCATAAACACAAATACCATACATAATGTCAGGTCTACTAGCAATTTAAAATCACTCTCCCTAGGATACCATAATTCTTTTTGCCCGTATCGTCCTTGTCTATCTTCGTAGCCGTTGCCATGGGAGTTTTGTACTCTTCAGCGTCATCCAAGCCATATTTCTTTAACAACTCCTTGGTGTATTTAGGTTGGTTTATAAATATCTCTTCTTTGGTTTGCTTAATTTGCAATCCAGGAAAGAAATTCAACTTTCCCACCATACTCATTTCAAATTCAACCTGCATTATCTTAGCAAACTCTTGGCGAAGACCCTCATTAGTAGATCCAAAAATAATATCATCAACATACACTTGTACTAATAGGATATCAGAATCAGTTTGCTTCATAAATAGTGTTATATCACAAATACCCCATCGAAAACCATTTTTCGATCAAATATCAACTAAGTCTCTCATACCAAGCTCTAGGAGCTTATTTGAGCCCATACAAAGCCTTGCAAAGTTTAAATACGTGATCGGAAATTTTATCACCTTCAAATCCCGGGAGTTGTTCGACATAAACTTCTTCTGCTAGAAAGCCATTTAGACATGCACTCTTAACATCCATTTGATATAACTTAAAATTATGTGAACATGGGAAAACGAGTAGCATTCTAATTGCTTCTAGTCTAGCAACAGGAGCATAGGTTTTATCATAATCAATTCCTTCCTCTTGATTATAGTCATGTGCTACTAATCTTGATTTGTTTCTAATTACCATGCCAAATTCATCATTTTTATTTCTAAAAACCCATTTAGTACCAATAACTAGATAAAAATCCGGTCTCGGAATACGACACCACACTTTGTTTCACTCAAATTGAACTAACTCATCTTGCATAGCAAAAATCCAAGATTCATCAGTTAACGTCTCATCTACGTTCTTTTGCTCAATTTGAGATAAGAAAACAAGATTAATTATATCCCCAAGAGAAGAACGAGTACTTACACATCTTTCAAAATTACCGATGATTTCTTTTACCGAATGTCCCGGTACTGTCTTTATAGCTCGTGGTAAAGTCAAATCCTTTTCCTTAGGTTCCTCCTCTTGTTGGGACTCCTTAGGTACATTATTACTTTGGTTTTGGTTATTTGAAATACCTACATCATCATCATCCAAAACATTTCTCGACAAGAATGGATTAGCTTCCTAAAAACAACATGCATAGTTTCTTCTACTACTAACGTACATTTATTATAAACTCTATAAGCTTTGCTGTTAGTAGCATATCCAAGGAAAATCCCATAATTAGATTTAACATCAAATTTACCAAGATTATCCTTGTCATTCAAAATACTTTAAAATAGGAAATATTAGGAGTCTTACCATTCCAGATTTCATATGGGGTTTTGTTGAACCCTCTACGAATCGATACCCAATTCATCACATAACAAGTTATACTTACTGCTTCAGCCTAGAAGTAGGTTGGTAAGAGATTTTCATTAAGCATCGTTTTGTCCATCTCTAGAAGTGTCATGTTCTTCCTTTCAACTACACCATTTTGTTGTGGTGATCTTGATGCAAAAAAGTTATGAGCATAACCATGCTCATCACAGTAACTTACCACATCATCCTTCTTAAACTCTCTTTCTCTATCACTTCGAATGTTAATAATGGAACATTACTTCTCATTTTGAATACGTTTACAAATTTTAGCAAGAATAGAAGCAACCTCACTTTTCCTAGCAAGAAAAAATACCTACGTAAGTCTGGAATAATCATCAACTATAACAAAAACATAAAACTTTCTACCAAGACTAGCAACACAGTTTGGACCAAAAAAATCAAGATGCAACATTTTCAGATATCTTGACATGGTCGTGTGTATCTTTTTCTTAAATGATGATCTAGCTTTCTTGCCTAATTGACATGCATCACATACTTTATCTTTCACAAATTTCAAATCAGGTAGGGCATGTAAGAGACTCTTCTTAGATAAATTAGAGATTAACTCGATACTAGCATGCCCAAGTCTCCTATGCCATAACCAACTATTTTCAGATAAAACATTCAAACAAGATAAATTTTAAAAATTAAAATCATCAAATGAGTAATTATAAACATTCTCAAAACGTGATGCAACTAATAAGATACTACTGTCATGATAATTTTCAATATTGCACGTATCATGATCAAATATAACTTTATAGCCCTTATCACATAGTTGACTAATACTAAACAAATTATGTTTAAGTCCATCAACTAATAACACATCTTTAATAACAGTAGTACCATTATGGATATTACCTATACCGATAATTTTACCCTTTGTGTTGTCTCCAAAAGTCACATAACCTCTATCCTTAGGTGTCAAAGATGTAAATTTTCCTTCGTCTCCCATCATGTGTCGAGAACAACCACTATCTAAGAACCATTTGTACTTACTTATTGAAGCTTTTAGAATAACCTGCAATGAGCACCTCAAATAGTTCTTAATTGGTACCCAGTCTAAGTGGATCCGATCTTGTTAATCGAAACAATTTTAGTTCCTCTTGGAACCCAAACTTGTCTACAATTAGATATTTTAGCAAAACATCTATGAATTGTATGCCCCACAATATTACATTTAAAACATCTAACAAGATCCTTGGTTTCAGAAAAGAATTTGTGAAAACGTTTTTGTTTAAGATTTTTCTGAAATCCAATACTAGCTTTATCAAAAATTCCACGTGAACTTCCCAAAAGCATTTTCAAGTTATTTTGACCGTCAGTGAATTTGAGAACAATTGAATGCAAATCCATCAACTTGGATTTCAATTCTTTGTTTTTAGATTCATAGTCCATTATTTGCTTATTTAATGTATTAATTGTACTTTAAAGGGTATTTTTTTTTAACATTGGTTTTTATAATCATAAGAAAGTTGTTCATAAACATCAAATAACTCATCAAAATCTAAAGTACAAGAACTTGAACATTTAGTTACCTCACCACCAGTGGCCATCCATGTAAACATAAATATATCTTCATTATCTGATTTTTCGAAGCTACTTGATTCACTATCATCCAAAATAACCTTCATGGATTTCTTCTTACTCATATTTCCTCTCTTTTTTTCTTTCTTCTTCTTTTCCTTTTCTTTATCCTTCTTCGGTTCGGGACAATCATTTTAAAAGTGACTGGTCTTATGACAGTTACAACATTCCACTTTAGTCCTATTGAGGTTTCTTCTCCCATGGAATGTGCGCCTAGTCATTCTTATAAAATTCTTTGTGAGAAGCGCCATATCATTCTCTCGCCCACTGTCATGACTTTCATCATCACTATCATCATCTTCTTCAATTTTTTGAGCTTTTAGCGCCAAGGATTTTCTGTTACTATTTCTGATGTTATCCTCATATCCTTTAATCATTGTTTCATGAGTCATCAAGTTTCCTATCAGATCATCAACTTCGTATTTGTCAAGATCCTAAGCTTCCTCAATTGCCGTCACCTTTGACTCTCATACTTTTGTCAAAGATCTTAGGATCTTTCGAACTCTATCCTCCATGGATTATGGTTTTCCAAGTTGACTCAAGTGATTATAAATGTTGTTGAAGCGAGTAAACATCTCTTGAATTGATTCAGTTTCTTCCATTCTGAACAATTCAAATTTCTTCATAAGAGCGTTGATTTTCGATTGTTTCACTTGATTTGTCCCTTCGTGGGTAACTTGTAGCTTGTCTAACATCTCCTTTGCAAATTTATAACCTGAAACTCTAGAATATTCATTAAAATCTAACAAGGAAAATAGAATGTTAATAGCCTGAGAGTTTCTGCTTATCAGAAGTAGTTAGTTGTTCCTTTTTCTTCTCGACTCTATTTTCCATTGGAATAAATAGACCATCCTCGATTGTTAGCCACACATCATAATTTGTAGCCTGAAGGAAGCCTATCATTTTGTCTTTCCAGAACGAATAATTTTCACCTGCAAACAACGGTGGTCGGTGCATAAACTGCTCCTCAGCTAGTGTGCCTATTATGTGCGTGATGTGATCTTTGTTAGCTAAGTGTGTTGAGCTAAACCAGCTCTGATGCCAATTGTTGGCCCAGTAAGCAACCCAAGAAGGGGGTGAATTGGGTAGATAAAAAATTATCAGAGAAAAATAATTCAATAATCTAAATAATTAATTTTAATCCTAAATTATTTATTATCTTTATATAACAGCGGAAATATAATATCAACCAGGTGCACACCAAAGAACAAAAATAAATAACGAAAAATAGTAGCACACCAGAAATTTATACTGGTTCACTAAGTTACTCTTGGCTAATCCAGTCCCCCGAGCTCCACGAAGAGTCACACCCACTAAACTCAAGATTCCTTTAAAGGTATGAACCAAACCTACACAATGATTCTTTTCACAGGCTCAGAATCAACCTTTACAAATTCTTTTTCACAGGCTCGGGAACAACCTCTACTTTTTATAGGCCCAAGAATAACCTAATTTTTTTGTACCTTAGGCTAAAGAATCAAAACCTTACAAACACTCCAAATATCCTTTTTACCCGGTTAGGATTAAACCGTTACAAAATTGCTCACAAATCAATTCAATCAAGGAAGAATTATTACATCAATCTCTTTACAGGAAGAGACTGAAACCAACTACCCTTTGATTAAATACTCCCAATAGTATTCAATCTATCACTCAACTCACCAATTACAAATTGATAAGCGGATTTTCTCACTCGGAGTTTCTATCACCCAAGATAAATTAGAACACAATTAATATCAAAAACTAGTGATACAAAAGTGAGATATTCAAAATCTTATTTTAAACAAAAATTGGGCAGCATGTAATTGAGTACGTAATCAGATTTCTTCAAGAAATTGTTTCAAAAAATACTTTTCAATGAAAAATCGAAAAACAATTTCAGATATCAAATTCCATGTAAACAATAACTATAGCAAATAAACAAAAAACTTGGAGCAATCTCACCAAGAATCCACCGAAAAAATAATGATAGAAATGACACTTCAGATCGGTAATAGCAATAATCCACGACAAATATTTTCCAAGAGTAACTCTCAAAAAATATCTCATAATTCACTTAGTATGATAGTTCTTAGAAAGCTCAAAAGTTTAATAGCTCAGAATAATTCTCTAGATATGTATATATCATGTGAAAAAATGCAGGTTTATATAAAAATGAATAAAACAAGCCCTCTAATGGCTAGTTCCCATTAATCATGACATTTAATTGCACCAATAAACCTTCTATTTCATAATGATTCATATCTGATATAATTCACTCAAAAATATCTTTTAAAACATTCAATTAAGTGGCTCAAATTTTTTCTTCAAACACAATTGAATAGGATTGAAAGAATTATACGTACCAAATAGAGAAACATTAAAACTACTTGAACCATATCTATAGGAATACTTAGATATCATTTAAATAACTAAAAACACTTTAGATTCCTAAGATATCTTGGAGATCCTAACAAAAAAATAGGTAGTAACGATTACTTTTAGAATAAAATTCGGAATTCCACAAAATCCTGAAACAGTGCAAGAAGTACACTAACCAAGGATTACCTGTCAACCGATTGATTCAGGATGCCGCCAAGCCAAAAATTCTTTACCCATCGGTCGACCTATCTGTTGACCTAGAGATTCAGAGAGTTTCATTTTTGGTCATAGATCGACCTCCCTATCGACTTATCGATTCATAGAGTTCACCATTTAAGCTCAGATCGACCTACTTTTCAATCAAGAGATTCAACAACTTTACCTTCTATGCTCCACTCGACTTACTTGTCGACTTCAATGTTGGGAACCTCTTCTAAATTTGTTTTTAATCTATTTTCTTCAATGTTTTCGCCCCTTTAACAGATTTTTTTTCTCAGTTAGCTCTACTAAATTCTTAAATTCAATTTTAATTCATTATCAATAATTTATTTTCAATTACACATAGGTGCAAATAATTTAACTAATTAGGATCCTATAAAAAAAAATACATATTTATAAAAATTATTTTGTGTCGTGTGTGATCCTAATTGGGATTAAGAGTTAGAATTTAACCTGAGTTGTTTTCCCTAACTTCTTGAATTTCTTCAAACTCTTAATCTTCTTTCATCGTTGTCATCATCTTTTACATTGCCACAATATCTTTATGATCATTTTCATCACTAAAACTAATAAACTGAAACACTTAATCAAATGGTTAGTTCCATCAAAAATATCAACCTTTAATTCTCCATTAAAATCTTAGGATCAACAACAGTGATAACATCAGCCTTGATAGTGAGCAAGAAAAGTATATGGCGCTTCTCACGAAAAAGTTCAGAAAAATGACTCGACAAACATTCCATGGAAAGAGAAATTTCAACATCCGTAATGTTGATTTCTTCAACTATCACAATAACAGACACTTCGAATTCGGCCGTCCCGAACCAAAGACGAAAAAAGAGAAAAATAGAAAGAAAACAAAAGGTAAAGAAAAGTGAGAAGAAATCAATGAAAGTCACCTGGGATGACTCTGGGTCAAGTAGCTCAAAAAAATTGGGCAGTGACAATTCATCTATGCTTGCTTTGACGGCCACTGGAAATGAGGTAACGAAATGTTCTAGTTCTTGCTCTTTAGATTTCGATAATTTATTTGATGTTTTTCAAAAACTAACTCAAGATTATCAAAATCAGTGTTCTCAAATTAAGGCCCTACAAAGTACAATTAACACACTTAATAAGCAAGTGATAAAATTCGAATCTGAAAACATTCAATTAAAATCCAAAATGTCAGATTTTCATTTGATAGTTCTCAAATTCACGTGTGGTGAAAATAATTTAAATTTTTTTTTGAGGAGTTCATGAGGTCTCTTTGATAAAGCTGGAATTGGGTTTCAGAAATACCTTTAACAAAAGAGATTTCATAAATTCTTTGCTGAAACTAGGAATCTTGTTAGATTTTTTAAAGGTTACATTGTGGGTCATACTATTAGTAAATGTTTTTCTAAGGTATGTAAATGCAAACAAGTTTGGGTTTCTAACGGAATTAAAATTGTCAATGACTAACAAGATTGGACCCACTTAGGAACTATTTGAGGTGCTCCTTGCAGATTACTTTGAAAGCCTCAATAGGCAAGGAAAAATGGTTCCTAGATAGTGATTGTTCTCAGTACAGGATGGGTGACAAATCTAAATTCATGTCTTTGACACCTAAAGAAGGAGGTCATGTGATGTTTGGAGACAATGCAAAGGGTAAAATTATCAACATAGGTAATATAGGTAATGGGTCTACTACTATTATAGATGTTCTCTTAGTAGACAGTCTTAAACATAACCTACTTAGGATTAGTCAATTATGTAATAAAGATTATAAAGTGGTTTTTTTATCATGATAGATGCATTATTAATAATGGGCATGATATTAGCATATTACTTGTTGCATCATGATTTGAAAATGTTTATACATGTTCATTTGATGACTTCTCTTTCCAAAATTTATTATGTTTAAATGAATTATCTAAGAATAGTTTGTTATGGCATAGACGACTTAGGCATGCTAGTATGCAGTTAATTTCAAATTTCTCTACGAATAATCTTGTACGTGGCTTACCTGCATTGAAGAATATAAAAGATAAAATATGTGATGCACGTCAACTAGGTAAGCAATCTAGATCATATTTTAAGAAGAAGTTGTATACATCCACATCTAAATGTCTTGAATTATTGCATCTTGATTTATTTGGTCCGAATGTCATTGCTAGTTTAGGAGATAAATTTTATGCATTCATAATTGTTGATAATTATTCTAGATTTACATGGGTGTTTTTCCTAGCTAAGAAGAGTGAAGTTGATTCTATATTTTTTAAGTTTTGTGAACGTGTTCAAAATGAGAAGCAATGTCGCATTATTAACATACGTAGTGATAGAGGCAAAGAGTTTAAGAATAATGAAATAAGAAGTTATTATGATGAGAACCGATACGCTGACAATGTTTTTGCACCTAAAACACCACAACAGAATGGTGTTGTGGAGAGGAAAAACCAAATGCTTCAAGAAATGGCCAAAATAATGCTGAATGAGAATCTCCTTCCTAAATACTTCTAGGCCGAAGCCGTAAGCACCGCTTGCCATGTTTTAAATAGGGTTTATATTCAAAAAGGTTTTGAATAAAACCCCTTATGAAATTTGGAATTGAAAGACTCGAAACATATTCTCTTTTAATGTTTTGGAAGCAAATGTTTTATCTTAAATGATAAGGATAAGTTGTGTACACTTGATGCTAAATTTGATTACAATATTTTCCTCAGGTAAACTTCTAATAGTGAAGCTTATACAATATATAATAAATGTACCATAGTAGTGAAAGAATCCATGCATGTCGTATTTAAAAAATCTGATCCACTTGTGTCGAGAAAGGTTTTGGATGATGATGATACAAATACAAAAAATAATCAAAACCAATGAGCTAATGCAACAAATGAACCATAGAATGAGGAATGAAAAGAAGAGGAGATGACTTTACCATGTGCTATAAAGATAATACAGGGACATTCGATAAAAGAAATTATTAGTAATTTAGAGAAAGGTGTAAGTTCAAGATCCTCTCTTAGGAATATAATTAATCTTGTTTTTTTTAATCACAAATCGAGCCTAAGAATTTGAATAAGGCATTAACTGATGAATTTTGGATCTCTGCAATGCAAGAATAATTAGTTCAATTTGAACGTAATAAAGTGTTATCTCCAGTTCCTAGACTTAATTTCCATCATGTAATTCGTAGTAAATGGGTCTTTCGTAATAAAAAGGATGAAACGGGTATGATAATTAGAAATAGAGCAATATTAGTAGCATAGGGCTATAACCAAGAAGAATGAATTTATTATGATGAGACATATGCTCGTGTGGGTAGACTAGAAACTATTAGAATGTTACTCGCATTTGCATGTTCACATAATTTTAAATTATATCAAATGGATGTAAAGAGTGCATTCTTGAATGGCTTTCTATCGGAAGAAGTTTATGTCAAACAACCACCGGGATTTGAGATTGATAAACTTTCTGATCATGTGTTTAAACTTTGGAAGGCTTTGTATGGACTCAAACAAGCTCTACGAGCTTGTGATAGGTGTGAAAAACCTATCTATTTCTAAACGTAATTTGTTAGTTTTCAAGCGTTTTAGTTATATTTAATTATGTTTTAGTGTGTTTTAGTGTAGAATAGGGAAATGATGTCAAAGGGAGAGAAACAAGTAAAACAGGTGGAGAAACGGTGAACAAAATGTGTAAAATAGGGTTTCGGTGAATGAAGATCACCGCCTAGGCGGAAGTTCCACCGCCTAGGCGGAAAAAAGGCAGAATGTTGGAGTGCGAAAGGGCTGAACCACTGCCTAGGCGAGAAAAGATCAAAATGATATGCTAGCAGCTACCGCCTAAGCGAATATCCGACAAAAACTTAACCGACTTAAGTCCACCGCTTAGGCGGTGACACTCTGCACAGAAATATCTATGTTCAGATATTTTGAAGATATTTCCAAACCTTACCTATTTAACCCTTTTCTCCACCAAACCTCAAAGAAAAGCCTGAGACGTGAGAGGAGGCTCCGGTTGACATCTTAAGAGTTCTCCTTCCACCTTAGTTAGGTTTAGGTAATTTAGGAAGTATATTAGATTAGTTTAGGAGGTGTTTTTGGCTAATCCTTGAAGAGCTAGAAGACGAAGTTCATCAACGGAGAAGAGGAAGCTCGGGAGGATTATTCTTTAGCGAAAGTGGACTACTCCACTTTGAAATTTGGATTTTCTTCCCTTGTTTCCATCTTTGTATTTAATGTTTATTGTTGATGATGATGATCTCCTCTTTATTTAATGTCGTATTGGCTAAGAACATGTTAGTGTAATTTAGAGATTAGTTAGGGAAAGGTGTAGTTGTGTAAATACTCGTTTGGTTTAATATACGTTTCTTTAACGGTTGTTGCTTTTAAGTTCGATTGTGTTTATCATTTGATGAATATATTAATATTATTGTAATGGTATTTGGGTAGGATTTGAGAATCTAGGGTTTGACACTTGGGAGAGGTAACCCTGGATTCAGACTAGTGTAAACACATCGTTACGACCTAATGACCTAGGAGGGTGTTAGTTAGTGTGCAATCGATGATGTTGGGTCAAGACTCATGTGGCCTAGAGTTTTTAAGACATTGAGGGGGACCTCTTCGTCGACACGAAGTCGCGTATTCCCTCGTCTTACACTCGGAAGAGGTGGCGGAGGAGTTTACGAACCGAGATTGTCGGATACCTAAACTCCATTATTGTTAACCGAACGAAATCAAATGTGTATTAAGTGAACGAAATCAATCCCTAATTAATCAACCTTGTTAGAATTAACCCACTAATTTTAGTTTAGCTTAGTTTAATTTCAATTCATGTCTTCCGTCGTCAGGATAATATGAGACTATGTCAATTGCGGTATTCAATTCAATTATTCACACTTTTCTCTGTGAGAACGATATCCGATCTTCAAAGATCCACTATATTAAAACTTTAGACCTCTTATACTTGCAAGCGTAAGTAGGCGTGCACAATTCCGCCTCTACTAAGTTTTTAGCGCCGTTGCCGGAGATTAGTTTGAATTTTATTTGAATACTGCAAAAGAAATGCGGTATCGGCTCAGAACTTAAGTTTTAAATAGGAAAAGAAAATGTATCGTATCCTAGTTCCGTCAACATACCAAGTGTTTGGCACTATTGACGTGGGATTAGTGTGAATTCTAAGTTGATATTGCGACTAAGTGGTCGAGTGTTAATCCTAACATTTATTTTTGTTTTGTTTTTAATTTTTATTTTTGTTTAATTGTGTTCATGAGATCAAGCGGTGCGAGAAACAAAGAAGAAGATTGGAATTCTTAATTCTCAATCCCGAGATTGAGCTTATTGCAAATGTTAAGGACTGAGAGGAGAAATCGACTTCAAGCCATAATCTTGATCCGCCTGAGCATTTGAGCCTAAATTCCTTGTCTATGGGAATTTTGGTGAAAAATACTTAGTGACACGATAGTCCAGCTGGGGATGGTAACTCAAGCGCTATTGTTTTGAAATGAAACTTAGGGTATCAAGTTACCCAATTTTTGTTACTATTTATTTGATTATTTATTCATTTTGGAAGCCGGCATGGCTTCAGAACATGTTCAAAAGTGAATTTAGGAATGTGGATACTTGGGAAAATATTTTAAGTTTAAACACGTTGAACAAGCGAAGTGAAAACGTACGGGGTGGAGCCGTATTTTGAAAATTTGAGAAAAACCTGAAAGTGGGAGCTGCGGGCCCACCACCAAAGCGGTAAACCACCGTTTAGGCGGTAAAAATACAGAGTGGGTGTTTTTCAACAAAAAAAGGCCCACCGCCCAAGCAGTGAACCACCGCTTAGGTGGTAAAAATACAGAGTGGGTGAAAATAGCCTATTGCCCAAGCGGTTAACCACCGCTTAGGCGGTAAAAATACAGGATGCACCAAATTTTCAAAATACGCTCCACCGCCTAGGCGGAAAAACCACTGCCTAGGCGGAATTTCATCAGAAGGTTTGATTTTAAAGAAAGGAGTTTCACTGCTTAAGCGGATAATCCACCGCCTAAGCGGTGAACCTTTTGCAGTTAAAAACAGCCCGTTCGTTCAAAATTAAAAACGCAAGGTTCCCTCCCCAAATCCTCCACCTTCTCTCTAAAACCTCACTCCCAAACCGTTCCAATTTTCAAAAATCATCCTTCAATTACCAAAATTAGTCATTTCCATCACGATTCAGCCTCCAAGAATCGGATCTCCACCCCTATTTCTGAAAATTTAGGGTTTTGCGTGAAAGGTGTGATTTCTGCATTCTCTTTTGATTGCACCATTAATTCTCAACAAGTAAGTTTCTTTTACATTACATTTAGTCTAGTTGTTGAAATTATTGGTTGGTTTACATGATTATATCAAAGAAATCAATCGATTTTGAAATTTTGCCCAAAACCCCTTAAGATTTCGAAGTTCCATGGGTTTTTGGTTTGATTCTTGGTGATAAACATGTTTAATTAGATTGGTTGAGTGTGTCAACTAATATAGGATGTCACATTTGTGAAATTTGTTTGAAAAATTCAAATGGGTATTCGTTTTGGGATGTCTGTGTTCTTGACAAAGTGATTAGGGAGGTTTATCTTTTTCAATTGTTCATATATGATGAGGTTGTATTGGGTTTTTGTGATTGTGATTGTAGGAAATGCCCAAAAGAGCAGCAAAGAAGAGGGTCAGAGGAGAAGGGTCGAGTTCACACCCTAGGGTGCCAACCGACGTTGACTACGATGCCACCCGCTTTGTGTCAAAACAAGCGGAGGAGCACTTTAAAGAACACGAAAAATATCATCCATGCATATGTCAACGGGGTTTCGGTCCGATTAAAGATCTCCCGGTGGAATTTCAAAATGAAATCCGAAGCTGCCACTGGGAGCAACTCTGCAAATCGCCATCCCTAGGCGAGATTGCTTTGGTCAAAGAGTTTTATGCTAATTCTACAGAGGCCATTGACGATCTAGCAAGGGTTTGGAATCAACCTATCATCTTCAGCCCCGACTTCATCAACCATCTCTTTGGACTGTCGGCACCGGAGTCCCTTGAAAACCAAGACCCTACTTTGCATAGGGTCATTCAAAAGATCACATTTGGCAAAGTAAAGTGGAAACTCCAAGGGCCGAATGTTGCTATCTTTTCGGTGAGTTGCCTCAAGCCAATTTAAAAAATCTGGCACCACTTTATCTGCGGAAGCCTCCTACCGACATCACATCTGTCAGATGTCTCAAAGGACAGGACCTTTTTTATCTATAAAATTTAGATCGGACAACCAATCAACATTAGATTTCTGATCTATTCATCGATCATTCATGCTACGAAGACGGTAAAGGCTGGGCTCCCGTTTCCGTCACTATTGACCCATATTTTTAGATTAGCTGATGTGACTGTATCCGGCGGAAGCTAGTGCGACCCTATCACTCCACTTACTCTGTCAGCGATAAACCAGTTGTGGAAGACTGGGGAAGGGGAAGAGCAAGCAGACAAGACGGTTGGACCTTCTAGAGCCCGAGATAAAAACTCCCAAGAGAGGATTAATAACAAGGTTCAGACCATCCTCCAGAACCAATATGAGATTGCTTCTTTCTTGGACCAATTTTCGAGGCAACAAGATCGAGTCCAACGGAAGATTTGGGATGGCCTTAGCCTTGAGATGGACGATTACCCTCTGATGCCATCTGTGCTGCCATATCTCCTCCAGAGACCATACTCTCCTTCCCAAAGCGATGATGGTGATGATTCGTCTTCTGGTGAACAGTAGGGAATAAGTCTTATTCCCTAGGTATGTGTTCGACCCATTTTGTGTGCAAGCATGCTATATGTTTATTGGGTTCGCTGATGTTGGAACACTGCCGTGTTCAGGCCTGAATAGTATGGAATGGATGATAGTTTAGTGGATGTTCATCCATTTTGATTTTTTTTGTAGAAAATGATGAACAAATATTATTTTTTGAACAAAATGGAAAAATTTTGATGTACAAATTTAAGTTTATGGATGTATTATATTATGAATGTTTTAGTTTTAAATTTTTAGTTTAGTTAGTTTAATTTTTGTTTTTGCATATTTAGTGTTAGATTAATTTATGTATGTTAGTATTAGAATCAGTTTAGTATTGTGTATGTATAAAGTTGTGTTTTCATGTTTAGATGTGAGTTCATTTGGGCCAAGATCCAATGATGAGAATTATCCCCTAATTGCATATTGAGATCGGGGGTAATACCTTCCTTGTGTGTTTTGTGTGCTTAACATGTCGATTGGGTAAAAATTATCTCGATCCAAAAATTTCACGACATTTGAACTCAATGTATAATTATCTGAACGATTAGATGTTGATTATTCGATATTAGGCTCATGATAGAAAATGAGGAAACTAGAACTTGATTTGGGGAAAACTTGAGGCAGAATCCTAGGTAAGGTAATTCCGGAGACGTGATTTAGGCCGTCAATTTTTCGCTTGAACCATTGTAGCTAACCTGAAAATTTTCATTCCTTATTTCCCCTATCGAAGCCAATAACGTACTCAATTCTGAAAACGTTAAAATACTCCTTTCAATTAAATTTTTCCTAACCCAATGTCGCTAAGCCTAATTTTAAAAATTGAGTAAAATCAAGTGAGCGGTCGGGTTTTTGACATAATGTTTAGTGTATGCTTGTGTGTTAGATTTCAATCTTGTTCTAAAAAATCACATCTAACTACGGTCAAGCGAATCTTTTGATATTTGAAAAGGACAAGTGACCTAGGATTATGGTATCCTAGGGGGAGTGACTTTAAGTTAATTGGTTACTCTGACATTGATTTTACCGAATGCAAAGTTAAGTGTAAAAGCACAAGCGGGTCATGTCACTTTTTAGGACATGCTTTGGTTTCTTGGTATAACAAGGAACCAAACTCAATTTCCTTATCTACAACTAAGGACGAGTATATGGCAGCTAGTAATTGTTGCACTCAAATTCTATATATTAGGTAACAATTATATGATTTTGGAATATGTATAGGAGAAGTACCTATTTATTGTGATAATAAAAATTCTATATGCTTAAGTAAGAATTTGGCATAGTACTCACGAACTAAGCACAAAGAGATTAGACATCATTTTATTCGTGATCACATTCAGAAAAAGAATACAACTATTAAATATGTCGATACCTCCGATCAACTTACCGATATTTTTACCAAACCTCTAGTAAAATATCAATTGATAAAAATTATTCGAGGTTTAGGTATGGATAGGCATATCGATATATGCCTAGAGTGATGTTTTTGGGTCTCTGGCCCCCACTTTTTGAGATGACAAAGGGGAGAAGTTGATGTTGAATGAGTTAGTTAATGTTTAGGTATTTGTTCGTCTAAGTATTGCATTGATTAAAGGGAGAAATTATTAATGGGCTTATATTGAATATCATTATTGTTTAATTGGGCTTGTATTGAATATCTTTATTATTATCTACTTACGTTTTCAAGTTTATGCTCAAATGAGTTTAAATACTCGTCCTCGGATTTAGGGGGAGTATGGTTATATTTTATTATGAAGAAAACATCAAAGTGAATTATCATCATCAAAAAGGGGGAGATTATTGAATCCAAGGTTTTTATTACAATTAAGTATTAATGTTTTTTGTGGAACTAATGGTTTTATCGAGTGTTTCATATTTATAGCTCCATGCATTTGATTAAGAAGAAGACCTAATGGAGAAAACATAAAGGGTGCAAAATATACGTAATGAAGATGTGAAGAGATTTGAAGACCTTGAAGAAAAATATGTGAAAACAACTCTTTACTTATATATTCTTAATGCAACCCGATTTAGGATCACACACTACACCTAAAATGAGTTAATTCTATAAGTGTCACGACAAGAAGTAATAAATTTAAGATCCTAAAATGAGATAATTGTATATGCTCCTTATGTGAAATGAATTTGATAATTAACCTAATTGGAAAATATGTTTTAAAGTGTAATAAGTTAAGTTTCATGGTCAATTCGGTCAACCGAGAAAAAATATTGGTCAATTGAATCAAATAGTGAGTTTTGGAGTTAAAACGAGATGCTACTGATCTAGTCGTTCAACAAAATGAAGATGGTCAGTCAACCGTTTCAAATAGTAGCTGAAATCGGTAAAGAAGTGAGCACACTGATCTAATCGGTCAATTGAATAAAGAAGGTCGGTCAACCGTTTGAGTCAGAAGATGAAAAGGTGAAAGAGTGGAAGACACTATCCCAATCGATCAACCAACTGGGTGTAGTAGTTCAACCGACTGGCTTTGTGCCAACAGCTATTTAAAAGCAAGCATAGGTCGGTCAACCAACAGATCGGAATCAGTCAACCGACTGATTTAGTTGGGATTTTGGCTAATTTGGTCTCTTGGTAAAAACAATATCCATGTTTTATGATTCCAAGAAATGGATTTGGGGGATTTGAATATAATTAAGCAATTGACAACCTATTATATGATATCTACTGATATGGTCCATATATTTTGAGATTTTCCTAATTTAATTGATTTAATACTTCCTAGTTCTATGGTTTTAAATTGAGAATAGTTTTATGGAATTAAATGAGAGAATTGAAAGTTATTTTTAAGTGAAATACACTTAAAATAAAAGGTAACGATATATGGGATCTTAGAGTGTCATTTTATGGCATAACTTTGGAAAACTAGGCCTTGGAGGCCTAGTTATCAGTGTATTAATATAGACCCGCGGAAATGGAGTTTAAATCATAAAAAATAATCAGTTTAAGTTTTTATAAGAGTGATATTTTCTCTGCGATTATTAGGAGAGATTTGTTATAAGTTCTTGATCTAAAGCACTAGTTGTTTGGCGTCACTGATTTGGGTTCTAATTGCTATTCTATCATTGTCTTTGGTGTTTTCTTGGTGAGATCCTTCCAAATTTAATTATTTGCTTTAAAGTTAAATTTATCTGGATTACTTGGTTTAGGATTGTCAAGAAAATTGTTTTTGAACTTAAACGCTTGAAAATCGTTTTAAGCGATTTTTCTCTATTTATCTGATTACATGCTAAATTTTGTGCTACCGTCATTATTCATTAATCAGATTTGAAATATCTCACGTTGTATCTATCACGTAATAATTATTCAGGACATTAATTAAATATATTCATATTGAAGTGGTAGAAGCTTCTTGTAGGAAGAAACTTACATTTCTTTTGTATTTGTGAGTTTGAGTGGATTAGACACATTTGGGACAATGTCTAGTTATGGTAGCTAAGTTTCGATCTTTTCTATGTGAAAAAGACAAAGGAAAAGTACATTTTAAATCCTCTAACTATTGACATATTTCTTAGTATTCCTCCTAGGTTAGGCGTTTTATTCTAAACCCCTCTTGTATGAACACAGTTTTAAAAGGCCCTTCTATTAGATTTTTCGTCAAATCTAATCAATTTCAGGGGAAAAGTAGTCCTTTACTGTTTTTTTAATTTTTTGTTCTTTTCTTTACTTTTTTTTTTTTTTTTTTTTACCCCTCTCTCTCTCTCTCTTTCTCTCTCCCTTCCTCCCTCCATACACATCACCCTCTCCGTCCCTCCATCCTTCCTTCCCTGGACATCACCTCCTGAAACGGGGCTGCTTCACCCCCGATTACAGGATAGAACCACCCCCCATAACAGGGGTAATTCACCCCTATTACGGAGATGAAGCCACCCCCATAACAGGGGGTAGTTCAGGGATCACTCCTATTACGGGGGTAAAACTACCCTCTGTAATGGAGAGTGATCCCTGAACCATCCCCTGTCACGGGGGTGAAGCCACCCCTGTAACAAAGAGTGAACCACCCCCTATTACAGGGGTGGTTTATCCACCCCTGTTACAGGGGTAAATCACCACCTATAACAGGGAGTGCTTTACCCCTTGTTATGGGGGGTGATTTCCAGGGAGGGAAGAAGAGAAAGATAGAGATAAGAAAAAGAAAAAAGAAATAAATGAAGAAAAAAATGAAAAAAAATAGTAAAAGACCATTTTGCCCCTCAAGTCTGTTAGTTTAATGGAAAATCTAATAGAATGGTCTTTGAAAACTATGTTCATACGTGGATGGTTTAAAATGAAACATCTAAACTTATGAGGACTACTTAGAAATTTGTCAATAGTTAGATGATTTAAAATGTACGTTTCCCAAATGATTATGGTCTAATCTTTGTCCTACAAAAATTTTAGGTTATTCTTTTCCCTTGAAAAAATATCCTACAATTGAATTATTTTTGAGTGATTTACAAAAGTTTATCCTTCTCTGTGAAGACGATAAGTGAGATAAAGTTAGGATTTTCTTTAGCCTGGTAAAAAAATAGGGATTCATCACTGACCCGTGAAATGGGTAAATTGTGAAAGTTGATTTTGTGCTTGTAGAAGAATCATGTGTTATGAGGGTTTGGTTCCTACCTGGTAAAGGAATCAAGGAGTTTAGTGGATTTCAATTCTCTGTGGAGCTCGAGGGGACAGGATGTAGGTAAGACTATCTTAACTAAACCAGGATAAATTCTTATGTACTGCATTGATTTATTTTTTATTTTGTGTTTGGGTGTGCAATTGATTTTAAACACATATCTCCAGTGTATAAAGATAACAATGTATTTAGGAAAATTGATTCTTTGTGTTTAAAGGAATTAATTGTTTAAATTTGATAACTACCAAATTTACCCCCTTTTGGGTAGCTCTTTGGGCCAACACGTAGGCCCACCAAGAAGGCTACGAATGTAAAGCTCCTCCAGTTGAACTCTGGAAAGCTATCTAAATCGCTCAAAGTCCCTAAAAAAAATGAAAAATGATGGCAGAACTCGATGGAGCCATTAAATTGTCACCGAATAGTAGAAGCAGTAAAACGTGACAATACTGATCCCTCAACTCTAGGTCCTCAAGAGCAGGAGCTGTGAAAGTCGAATCATCCAATAGGAGATTATGTCGAATGCACTCCCCACCCCTCGCTTTTGTCGGAATCTCACCCAGGAGCTCCTTTGCCTCTACCCATGATGTATGCCTTAATGGAACGGCTCGTCCTCAAAAGCAAACTCCAATTATCATCGCCCAATTAAGGGGTGTCAGCACTAACTCCCCATAGACCAAATCAAGATAATTTGTTGTCTAAAACCATAACTCCATCAAGGCATTAGGATATCCATGATCCATGCAGGAGGCCTGGATGGTGATAAAATCTCCAAAACCGCATCTCTGTAGAAAGGAGCGATAGTCGGAGTACATCCTCCTCGAGTAAAAAGAACAAAAATACAATGACGACCCCTAAAATTCTCATTACAATGGGGTCGACCTACACACACACACAAAAAAAAAAAAAAAAAAAAATCAACCCGTGAAGTAATAATATATTGTTATTTCAGAAGAAAGGTAAATTAAGAACGGTTCCAATAAAGAGCCTGAGCAAAATGAAGGCATATCGAAGGATGGTCGCGAAGATATCCTACTAAGGAATGAACCTCGAGCACTATATGTTGGAGACGCGTCACGTCAAAGGTAAGGGCTATGTCATTAAAAGGTCGAGGTATGGAAACACCAACCTCGAAATCATCTCCTGAGAAATCCTTGGGAATGCCCCAGTCAAGAACCTCACCATCTAGAGGAAAGTAGTTTGGATCCACAGCTATCTCAGCCACGTTTGAAGGGCCAGCAGGCTTACGACTCATACAATTACCCAACAAACCAGCAATTGACAGATCACCAACTCGAGGCTCTCCTAAAGTCTCCTCAGTGATTGAAGAAAAAAGGGTCGACACATCATCTGAAATCTTAAGTTTCAATGCCCTAGGCCGACCTCGAGAGCACTTCAAAGCACTTCCTCTAGGTGGGGTATGAGCGGCTTTGCCTTTCCCACGAGAAGGACGACGACCATCACCACCTGAAGAACCTACCACTAACAAAGTACAGTCTAAGAAAGAAAAGAAAGAATCAATTTTACGAATAAAGTTGGAATTTTTAGGGTTATTATTCAACTTTTGGAAGATGCATCGAACTCACCGTTGCCATTATTTTAAAGAAACAATCACAAATGGTTGAAACTAATCTCTAATAATCTGTCATTGGCCAAAAATTAAGGGTAAATGAATGAATCCATCCCTCCAAATATAACAGTTAAGTTTTACCTTCTTTAAGCTAAATACGCATCATCCATTACTAAACTAAACTAAAATCGAGAAAATAAAATTCAAAACTCGTGCCCCTAAAAATGAGATATACCATGTTTTGCAAATCCATCTCACTTTATAGAAACATTGAAATATTAAACAGCGATATTTCAAAAAACGTAATAACTAAATAAAACTATCAAAGAAATCTAAAAAATAAATAAATAAATAATTCTAAGATATATACCTTTGCGTGAAGAACTAAAAAATCTCTTTGAAAATGAAAATATCCTTACTATGATTTTTCACATGATAAGAACATTAAAACCATTGAAACAATAATCATTCCAAACTAATTTTCAAAACCATTAACCCTTAAATAGGAAATTTGAAATAAATTGCTCGAAAAACGTGCAAGAATATTAATTGATATACATGAACACTTCTCAAAAAAATTGATAAATAAATTACCTTCTAAACATGATCAAACATGTTATAGATGCATAAGAACAAGAAAAATGTGACATTGCACCATCCCATAAACTAAAAAACGCCACTTCACTTGGGGTAGGGAAAAACTCTACTCGTTTCTACTTTAAACTATGAAATAAACTCAAAATCATGCATTTTATTAAGTATATAAACATAAAATGAAAAGAGAATGCATTAGTTCTTGAAAAAATTAGGGTTCTTCAAGAATGGAGAAAATCTTAACTTTAGGGGTTTAAGAACTCATCCAATCTTTGAGAAAACGAGTGGGAAATTATCTAGATGTCATAAACATACCTTTGGATGGGTAGAAACTTGAAGAATATCAAGAGAAAGTAGAAAAAATTTGAAGAAAAATGCATGCAAGACTGTTCACCTTCTCCCTCTCTCCATTTTTTCCAAGGCAGATAGGCCACTAGCCTGTCTGATATTTATAAGACATCCATGCACATTGTCCAATGCGCAGGGATGCATAAATTACACTTTGACCCCTTTTTGTTAATTGTTTTTTAACATTATTTCCAAGCCATTTAAACATGATAATTCAAGAACTATAACCCTACCTCGAGACGCGTGGAGTGTCAAAAGACGTGCTCGAAGGGACAATATAGGCATAATCAAATTAGTTCAAGTCACGCCATCATAAAAGGTATGAAATAGTAGGGGGAAATCAAAATTAAGGTCAAATCGGAAGAGGATCAAATTAAAAAGGTTAAATCAAAATCAAATCAAATCATTTCATGATAGAGAAAAATTAACTTTTAAATTCAACCTGTGAAGTACTCATCAATAAAAAATTAATGGTCTGGGTATTACACCAATGGGCAAAATCATAAAAAATAATATCTAACAAATATGTTTTATCACAAATAAGCACATCGGCAAGTGTATTTGGGGATTTACATTAATAAATCCTGAATTCATTTTTCATCACCTCCGACAAATAGCGTGACAAACCAACTTAGCTTCTTAATCTAGCCCCAACCCGCAGGTTGGGGCATATTTTACACTATCAATGATCACAAATCACACAATAGGAAACATCGGATTAGATTCCCAACAGAACTTATCCAATCACTACTTCAGTCATAGACTGGGGCATATTCATCAACTTTGAACTACGTGCCGATCTGATTCTCAGTTTTCTAAGATACATAGGTAACCCACATATGGGTTTGGTCGCCATCTTAAATAAAATAAAAAATAAAAAATCTTCATCAATCAAGGACGAACTACGTCTTGAGTTTCATTTGGATAAAATAAGAATGTATTCCTTGAAACATAGATCTAGTACATATTTGTGCAAGATAATACCTAATTCAATTAACGGTATTTAAGAAAGTAAAGGAAAATTAAAAGATAGATACGAATCTCCCCTTTTCTTTTCTTTTTCAATTTCCCCTGATAGTTAAACTTCTCATTGAGATGCTTATGATTCATGCCTGGATGAGGTCTTAACAAAGTGTATGAGGTGGTACCATTGGTCGATATGATAGCCAATTCTTTGAGAGTAGTATTGCTAGAAACTATGAGGGTTAAATCCTGAAGCATGGGAATTTTCATGGTGAGGGGGAATTGGTGTCAATAACTCATGTTTTAGGAATTCGTGCAAGATTTTGGAAAATAAAATAGGAAGTAGGGTAAATCGATTTCACTTTTGGGATGCTTGGGTAGGCTTAAAAATCTGATGAGGTAGTTGGATAGAAGTTTGAGGTTGGTTGTAGGTTCGTAGAGAGCTACTTGGACAAGCAAAGTATGGAGGAGAGATAAATAGTTGGAGAATAGGTTTAGATTACTTCATCATCTCTATGTATCGGTTTATGTAACCTATCTGGTTCTTTACCTTGGTGAACTTTCCATGAATTTCTTCCCAATAAGTTGTCTTTTTTCCTTCTGGTACAAATTCCTGATTTGTTGTGGTAGTCCAGGTATCTGTTGATTTGGCTTTGTCATGCTTATTAAACGTTTCTAGGTCGTCATTCTTCCATTAAGCAAGGTTATTGTTTGTCTTTTCCATTGTCTAAGTATTCTCATTACTTCTTGTGGTGCTCCATTTTCCATGAAGGAGCTTATTAATTTGTAATTCATCCTAATCCTTTATCATTCTTGGGGTATCTTCAGGTGGCGGTGATTGGTCCTCCTTTATTACATCTCGGAATAGCGAGGTTGGGTTCATATATCTCAAAGCATATTTTAGAGAGGTAACACTTCTTTGCATCGTAGCCATCTTAGTGTTGTTTTGAGTACTTCCAAAAGAGGGAGGGATCGAGTTCAATGATCTTGCGAGCGGATCTTGAATATCTTTTTAGAAAAAGTTACATAAAGCAAGTTTTCTTGAGTTATTAAGTACTTAGAGACCTAGATCCTGACTAGTAAAATGTTAGGGTTTCCTTAATGAAATTATTCTTATGCATAATTACATTCTTACCTATATATGACTCTATATGATGAGATAATTATAAACATGCAATACATATGGTATATGCAATCCTTAGGCGATGTAGCTCTAGCATGCGACTATAGAATATGTTTGAAATATAGACCTCGACTTACCTTTGATTAAAGGGTCTTGAATTGGGTTGGACTTAAATAAGCATGATTAGGTAATTTGAAGTTCCCGCTTGGCCTAAACTTTTAAAGTTACGACCATTTTGAATTATGACACAACTATCCTAGCTTGTGGGAAGTAATTTAAATTTCAATCTCAATGATGTTCCTTCTTGGGATTAAATGGAAATCTTGTTTCCTCCTTTTACCAGACTCAAATTATGTAAAGATATTTCGATTTGTGCCAAATGCTATTTCTCTGAGTTTGAGTTTATTTTTGTTGGTCTGTTGTGCGAACCTTACATGTCTTCGAAGTCTACCTCAAGTAAATAAAATTTTGAGTCTTAGCAGTCATCTTATTAATGAGTCATGTTTGTGTGAATCTTTAAAGAATTGATGTTTAGCAAGCTTCTTAAAATTTTCTTTATTGAGAAAGGGTTTTTTTTTTTTTTTTATCACATCAGTTTGGTCTTAAAACTAATAAAATTATATCTCTTAACCCAATAAGTTATGGTATAAACAATGCAGGATTTTCTACTTTTCCTCTTTTGTAATAGGTTCATTGTCATTTGGAAATGATCTAGACTTTGAACGTAATCACAAGAGGAAGATAGAAATTCCTAGGTTGGCTATCTCTAAGTCTTGTTTATTCTAAAATATTCCTAGTGTATAGTTTTATGCTACAAATAAAGAAGAATAAAGCAGTGGATATATAAGCATGTTTACTTCCTTTTAAGTTATTGCATTATATTCTTGTTAAAACCATGCTTTGAATTCTTGCCTTAAATTTCTGCCATTTGAATTATGCATTTTACTTTATTTATTGCTTTTTGTACATATATTCTTGTTGTGATTCTCTCCAAGGCACAAGCACCTCATCTCATTTGCATATATCATAGAAAATCTAAAAGTCGTGGACTTTGTTAGGAGGCCGATAGTAGGGGCTAAAATCATGTTATTTCATCACGCCAATCTAAGCCTTAGAACCTGGTAGGACTAGAAAGATGAGTTAGTAGGTGATAACCCACATGGTTCATCCGTCGGCTCAAAACACGCCTTGCTCGGATCACCAACGAATGATGGATCTTCCCCCGGGGAGTACGCCGAAAGTGTGAAGATTTGGGAGCCGAACCTTTTTATGATGCGTTAGTAGAAAAGTAGTGAACCTCATATAGCGAGCCTAGGATAAAATTTATGATTTTATCTTTTATTATTGTTCTTTTAATTTATTATTTTAAGGGAGAATGCATTATCTTAACCAACAAAATAAAACAAAATTTTGGACTGCGATTTTATTTGAAATTATTTAGACACCACTAGTGTCGACCTCAAAAGTTGTCCCTAGAGGAGTCACCAGTTGATGGGTCCAGAATTTCGCTCACAAATAATAAGACCAACCGAGTCTCGATCTTATATTTGAAACCTCATTCATTTTCTAAAACAACTTATCCTATACTTTTGGATAAGCTTTATTTTTCAAAATAATTTTAGAAAAAAACAAGTTCAAGGGCTTTTCTTAGGCATCATCTTTGAATTACTTTACTTGGGCTGAAAATTTTAGGAAAAAATTGAAGTTGCCACCTAGCATTGGTTTTGAAAAGGGTGTACTAGATCCGGGTTTTAAAGAAAATGAGTAAAAGAAGATAAAATAAAATATTTTTAAAAATGGCCCAAATTTGACTCAAAATAGTCTTAACTAGAGTATTCTTTAGGTTTGGAGATTAATTATTCTTAGGGAAGATGTTAGGCACCCTAAGGAACCTGTTCAAAAAGGCTACCGCAGTGTCTAAGTATTTCTAATTAAATCAAGTGCAAGCTTTGTTTTATTTTGTTGGTTAACATGATCTTTTTTCCTTACTTTAATTTATTACAACGTGTTCACGAAGTAAGGTTAATAAGCATGCAAGTAAATAAATAAATATGAAAAATAAATCAAGTAAAGATGTAAAAATATCTCCCTTTTAAACCACCTATCGAAAATGTAAATTAAAGACTAAGAAAATATTTTTTTTATTTTTATTGCTGGAAAAATTATTCAAGAAAATAAATATTCTTGGAAAACATTTTTAGAAGAAAATAGAATTTTATTTAAAAATGATTAATAAAATTTTTAACGAAAACAATTTTACTTAAAAAAACACTTAAAAAAATATGGAAAAACCTTTAAGAAAACAATTTGAAAAAAGAAGTTTTCACTTAATGAAACAAGATTTTAAGGGGGGAAATAATGGGAGAAAAAGTCTTTTGAAAAATAACATTTTTAATGTTTTTTTTTTTTTTTTTTGTCTTCTTGTAAGGGAGACATTTTTTTTAAGACGAAAATAATGTTTTTAATTTTAAATGAAAATATTTAAAATATATATATATATTTTTAATGGAAAGGCATTTTAAGAAAAGCTTTGTCTTTTAGTGAGGAAAAGCAATGTAAGAAGAAAGAAACATTTTTATGAAAGTTTTTTCTTTTAGTCAACAAAAAATTGAGGCAGTTACTAAGAAGTACTCTTATAAGGAAAAAACAACGAAATTCACATTTTTGAAAAACAAGTTACAAAATAGTGTTTTTGTCTTTTTGTGACAATTTTACCCCTCGTGTTGAATATAACACGGGATTGTATTGAATATAACATGAGATCATGTTATATTCAATACGATCTTATGTTATATTCAACATGATCTCATGTTGAAATTAACACGAGATCGTGTTATGTTCCACTTTCACCGCCGTTGAAATTCTACCAAGTCGTCGTACCCATTCTATCTCACCAAAATAACCATATAATATATTCAACATAAGCTCCACTCCACCAAGTGCATAGGTAAAGTCCCTTTTCCTTCTCTCTCCCTCATATTTGTTTAGGGCGACGAGTTCGAGGCCACCGCCATCGTATTATATTCAACACAATCTATATATATCAAATTCACCAACTGCTTGATTTTTTTCTCAATATAAACCAAATCAATCCAACCAAATAAACCAAATGATTTCTCATGATACGAAAACACTAGCAAAGTACCAAATGGATCACTCACAATGTTAAAAATTTGATTCGAAAATACCAGCAGAAGAAATTTAACATCCCTCTCAAACATGCCATCACCATAACACAACCAATCGATAATCACTAAATTTCAAAAACTCAGCCATTCGACCGCCCCCCGATTTTGCCAAACTCTACACGAATAAACATACATAGGAGAATTTGGTTGCTGATGCACTGTTTAATTGGGATTTCTCTGACTCTAATTCTGTTTTTAAGATTTCCTTTCTATGCTGTATTCGTTTTTGCTTTATTTTTCTGATATGGGTTTTCATTTTTGAGGTTTGGTTACAGTAAAATTTTCAACTCTGATTGGTAATCTTATTTTTTAGGGTTCTAATTTGGAAATCTTTTTTTTGTTTTGTTTTTCTAGGTTCCTAAAATGATCGACCACTGTGCGATAGACTCTCAGATTTGATTACCAGGTCTAATTCACAATAAGATGGATCGAGGAAAAACCATATTGCATATGTGCATCGGGTATAATCAACTGGAATCCCTAAAAATGGTGGTCGCAAACCCCTTTCCCTTTTCACATATCCCTCCTTGATACCACCAACCCTCACCCCAAAATCGGTTTCCTCTTCCTCACCAACACCCATCTTTACTTCTCATTGCATTAGGATGCTTCTTCGCGGATCAAACACAATCAAATCTCTACAACGTTTACATCCATGCTGACCTCGCCGCCCGCCACCTCCTTGCCACCGCCATTCTAGACGAAAACCAGAAATCAAGACATCAATCACTTTGACTTATGATCTGAGGAGCAGCAACCAAGATGACATCAAAGGGAAAAAAGAAAGGGGTGAAAGAAGTGCAAAATTTGCAATTCAAAATATTTAGGATTATCCTGTGCAAATCAGCTCTTTTTGAAGGACTATTTGGTGCAAAGAAAAAGTAATGGGACCATGTTGTAGTTTTAGCCTTTTAAATAGATTATTTGGTATTTTTCCCTAAAATATTTAATCAGAATGTTTTGTCCTATTGTGAGGGAAAAACATTTTTTAGAAAATCTTGGTTTTGAAAAATAAACATATTTTAAGGGAAGACATGTTTTTTCTTTAAAAGAAAAAAAAAACATTTTTTTTAAAAAAAAAAAATTGTATTTAGGAGGAAAAGAAATATTCTAAATTTCATTTAAAGGAAATTTTTAGAAAGAATATATATATATATTGTGTGTTTCTTAAATGAAGAAAAAACGTTTTATTTTTATGGGAAGAACTTCTTTATGTAAAGAAAAGAATCAAGTTTTTTATTTTATTTTGTTTTGAATTGTCATTTGTTTTGGAAGGAAACAATAAAACTTGAATTTTTTGTTTTTTAATCAAAATGAGAAAAGAAACAAAAAATAGTTTGCAATAATAAGTTTAACCAAAATCATTTAGGGGAAGGATTTCCCTAAAACCTTACTTAAAATTTCTCACAAAAATGGGAAACCTAAAAGTAAGGTATGGAAAATCATACCTTATGATTTTTAGTTTAAGTAAACTTTATTTTTCAATATTGTTTTGTTTTGATATGTAAAAAAAGAAGATGTTGAGTGAAATATGTATATAGTATAGTAGATATATAAGTATAAATAAATATAATGTGTCAGTCTAAAGTATAACTAAGGAAGGAGAAATATTTTAGAATGAGACTACACTTATCCCCTAAGGAATAGATGGTCTCCATTTATTCTGTCTTTTAGCATAAGCAAGAGTTTACTGATATAAATATGATATAAGTATAATGTCAGTCCGAGGACTTAACTAAAAAAGAAAACAAATGTCAAGCCAACTATAACTTAGAGTCAGTCCACAACCTAGGCTAAATAAGGGAAAAAATGAAAAAATGTAAAGCGCGAAAATGCGCAAAGTAGTAAAGTAAATGACGGTAAAATAAATGACAACAAAGTAAATGTTGAAAAGTAAAGTGCAAAAAGTAAATAACGGTAAAGTAAATGCAAGAAAGTTAAATTGTGCGCTCTTAGTGAACGACTTGTATTTTTGTCGGGTTTTGACTATTTTTGTGTTTGTTTTTCTTTGGTTTATTTTTGTTTTAGAAAATAATATAAAGAGTTTAGGAGATTTGAGAAATAACCATGCGTTTTGGAAGGATAGTTATCCTTCTCCTTGTTTTGCTTCTTCTTCTTTTTTACTATTCTTCCACTTAGATCTCTCTCTCTCTCTCTCTCTCTCTCTCTCTCTTTAAGAGAATCTAAGACTTGTAAAAACTAAAATCAAATTTTTTTTTGAAATATTTTCTAGAGAGAGAAAGTGTTCTTGCATGTTAGAGATATAGTGCATGCAAGATAAGAAATGAATTATGAAGTGAAATAGAAAGGAGGCCTCCTCTATTTATAGAGAAGGCTATCCGCACCCTCCCTAAGGAGCGTGCCCTGGGGAGTGCACGATCATCCTTTTTTCAACCTATGTTACTCTACTAATGAGCAATACCCTCCTATTTCATAAGCCCCTAGTTTGGGTATTGTGTGTAAAACTCATTTGATGTCACATCTCCTAGTCACACCATATCGGGTAATGACTTTAGACACTATCTTGTCTACCTTGGATATTTTGATTTTAGAATCCTATACTCCATGTTATTCCCGGAGGGTGCTCCTTTAATGTTTTTTGTGATTTGATCATTTTTGATCAATTACACATGAATTCTTTAATTTTTCTTGAAATTGGAAAGATAAGCATAAAATTAAACTATTCAAATAAATATTGGAAAGTCCAATTTTGGAATATTTCTTGTCGTCACTTTGAGAAAACAGGTGAAAAAAATATTTTTTTGGGGGGTTAAAATGAAAAGTAGTTGGAATTGGTGAAATTTCTTAAAATTAAGGGGTGCGAAATGAAATTAATTACATACAAAGTAATATTTTATGAAAATACAGTTTCAATTTAACCAATTTAGTCCCCAATTAACTTTTAAAATTTTTAATTTTAGCCCCAAACTTTATTTTTGCCTAATTCAATCAAATTGTCGATTTTCTTATTTCTTTCCTTTTCAAAACATTGAATGAAATTCAAACACATGAATCTAAAGGGGGGAAATTTCCTTTAAACGTGGTTTAAATTTAGTCCAAAATCGCACTTTCAACCTGACACTTTTACAAAATGTGAAAACGAGTGAGACAAAATACAGTGTCTACACTAATCATCTTCTTTAGTTTTCTTTCCCAAAATCCATCTTGATGACAGATTTCGTTTTTGAGATGGCAGTATTTGAAAGTTGTTGCCTTCCTATTCAAGCTATATATTGAAGATAATTACTTATTTATGGCATACAAGTTCGAAGAGAAAGAGCTGAAGAGGAATGTTCTTGATTTCGTAAATCTTAATTAAACTTTTACAATTGATTTCATAGATCTGCATTTGATTTTGATAGATCTATTTCATTGTTCATAATCATAGATCAGTTTGTAGTTCATAATCGTAATGATAAATCTGTTCTTGTTATCTTTTTATGATTTTTATCTTGGGCCGTTTTGTGTTTGGACTGGAATCGTAGATTTGTTCAAAGGTGAAGATTATGTTCGTAGTTCATATTATGTTCTTGTTATCTTACTAATTAATTGTAGATTCTTACTAATTAATCGCATTTTTTTCATAATATTACTGATTAATTGCATATTCTATTCATAGTTCAAAATATGAACTACGAAACTTATTCTTATCTTTTGGTTTATATTCGAAACACAAGTTTAATGAATTGCATCATATTATGTTCTTGTTTTCTTTTTGTTTTTACATTTTTTTAAGTGTTTTTAGTGACATTGTTCATGAGATTAGCTGGATTTCTGAGATTGTTTCTAATTATTTATGAGATTATTTTTTGAGATTATTTATGCCCACGATTTTAATTAGCCCGACTCAAAACTAGGCCCAAACTGCACATTATTGGGCAGTACAGTTTAAACTAAACAATTTGCACACTCCAACCCGCACATTTCAACATGCTTCAACCCGCATATTTTTAGGCGGTCTACGGTTCAAATTAGCCTTATTCGCATAATATTAATATTGTAAAACCTAAATCGTAAAACGTACGTCATAAATAGTTGCATTTTAGAGCATTAAAAAATTTTAGGTAAAAAATTTATTGATTAAGAACTCAAATCAAAACTTGGGGGTCAAATTTGCAAATTTAAAAACATTACTCTCAACTTGAGATGCGAATTTCCAATTAAAAATCAAAAATTGAAAATGTTGGGGATTAAATTACACTTTTAGAAACTTATAAATGTTGAATTGAACTCAAAAAGAAGACTTTAAGAAATTAGAGGGGGGAAAGAGTAATTTAACAAAAACTTTTTTAAAACATATATATATATATATATATATATATATATATATATATATATACACACACACACACACGCATACGACGTGCGTGTGAGACCGCCGGAAGGGAGAAGAACGGAGAGGCAATGTGGCAGGCTAGGATTATTTTCCACCACTTAATCCATGCAATATATACATACTTGTGCATGTGCATTGATCAAACAGCCTCTATCAAGTTTGAAATTAGAAAAAAATCTAGAGAGAGAGAGAGAGAGAGGACCGGAGCACGGGAGGGGTGATCGGACTTCCTTGAGTCGGTGTTCCTCCGGCAAGGTGGTCGTGGCTATTGCTCGTATGCATGATCGTGGAGGTGTCTTCATTAGTTTCAGGGGAGAGCAAAACTGGTTCGGTCGGTGGGGTAGTTCGTCAACCGCGTGACGGGTGCGTTCTTAGCATCGCCAGTGAGCAAACGTTGGGTTCGGTTATTCAGCTTATCGACGATCTTTGATCTGGTGAGTACTTATACATATTTAATTGATCATTCTAGTAGGTGTGTGCATTCATGTGTATGTGATCGGCGATAGGATTGCCGGTGGGTTTCGATTTTGTCCGATGGTGGCGTTTCGACGGAGTGTATATGTTCTGATTCTTGTTTCATACAGCGTGTGTATGTGTGTATTGCTTCGACTGCATGCGTGAGTGATCGTCTCCACGGCGTGATCGACAGTATGCGTCACCACTACGGTGGTGCATGCTTGTGGGCGTCCTCTGTTTCGGTTCAATACGGTAGAATGTAGGTATGTGGGAGTGTTGTTTGGATCATCATTCATTGACCCTCGGCGATTGTGTGTGTGTGGGCGTTCTGGTTCAGTGTTATACCTGTGTGTGTGTTTTACCCAGTTCGGTCGGCGACGGGTGTGTAGGACAATGTATATATATGTGTAATGTGTTGATCAGTGTGTGTATGCGTGTGCATGGGTGTGTTACTAAAAACTGTTACGGGTAGCCGGTGCGTCGCCGGCAGGGGGGCTGGTCGGCCGATGGTGGTGTCGGCGGGCAAAGCACAAACAAAAAACAGAAACAGGAAAAAAAAAAGGAAGAAGAAGGGAAAGAAAAAAAAAAAAAAAAAGAGAAGAATTTGTACAAACCACCCCGATAAGAATTAAAAAACCATTTCGCGGCCCGTGAACGATTCAAAAGGAGTAACGTTTTCCGTTAAGTTTATTTCAGTTTATTGTATTGAATTCTAACATCAAAATTTTGGAATCGGAATAATAAATTGGGACCGTGTGTATTACTAAATTTTATGCAATTATTTTTAATGAAATAAAAATTACCCGAAATAGTAATTTTCATAAGTAAAATATGGGAAATGGAAAATTTCGGAACTTAGGGTCTGCATTGCACGATTTGATTATTTTGCATAAAATATTAATTTAGGCCCTATCATTACTAGGTTCGCAAACGCAAACATCCCGGTAGGCTTTGGACGGTGCTGTTATTGTAGAATAAGAAGCGAGGTGAGTGTACTGTCTTCTTGCCAAACTGTTTTCTGTATATATATATATGATGACTTATGTGTTTTCTTACATTATACGATTTTATAAATGATATGGATCAAGCAGGTTTTTGGAATTGTGTTGGTTTCTAAAAGAAGGCTTAAAAATAATTTTCGTTAGATATGAGTAGATTATATTTCTCCCCGTAAGAGGTGTGGATTATATTTTTCCCCGTAAAGGGTGTGGATTATATTTCTCCCTGTAAGAGGTGTGGATTATATTTCTCCCCGTAAGGGGTGTGGATATTTCATAGGAAGGCATTCCTACGAATGTTACAGTATCGTTGCAACTCCCGATCGTGAGATTAAAACGATCACTATGGCTAGCCAGTGTGTATTGTGGTGGAGTGGTGGTTTGAGATGTGATGTTTATTTATACTGGGTGATTTATTATTTATTGTGGTGATCGGTATGATATTTATATTAGATGATTTTGAAATGGAACTTATATATATTGCTTTATTTTCACGACATATATAATGAAGACTTTTACAAACTATGTGACATCTATATACTTATGCTTGATCCATATTTAAATGATGTATTATTTAGAATGTATTATTATGTAAAAAAAAAATTATTAACAAGGCAGTACACTCGCAAGTAAAATAGTTAGGAGTTGGTCCCCTACTGGCACTGGGTAGAGTCCGGCAATGGTATTTGATTTTGGAAGGTGTTGCCTGAGGCAAACCTAGGAGAGGTTCATTGTTGTTATTTTTTTTGTTTTTTTTTTTTTTTTGTTATTAAAAAATTCAGGGACGGGTGTGTCCCTAGCTAGAGAAAATGTTTATAGCACAATTTTGGTGATTGTATAATTATGATTGTCTACTGTCGCTTTCTAGTTGGTTTGTCCCTTAGAGGATGTCGTGTCGATGTCACGCCAGCTCCATAGGTGATGGGTATCCGGGGTGGAGGGTGACAATTTTGGTATTAGAGCCTAGGTTATAGGTTTTGTAGACTTACTAGTGTTTGTAGCGTAAAGGATCATGAGATAGGAAGACGTATCAGTCATCTAGTCAGAAGGGGACTTTAGGATAAGGTGTCAGTGGGTGTTGTTGATACTCGCGTAATAGTTAATTAACGTATATTAATTACTGTCATTTTTTCTCGTTAACCTAGTTAGTCGTTGAATTAAATTTTATGGCTGATAACAAGTATGGAGGGGGGAGATAAAACCTCTGGGAGTGTGAGACCCCAGGGGCAGGCGAAATCCCCAAGGCAAGTAGAGCCTCAGGAACAGAGAGATAGGGAGCAGGAAATTTTGCATATTGTAGAATCCCACACGCAAGGTGATATGTTGTAAGGGAGCTTAGACACGGTCGAAAGAATTTTCCAGGTCGTTGCCCAGCTGACGGAGCAGCAAGCGAGAATTATGGAAAGTCAAAGGGCCCAAAGTGATACTGCCACATCTCAGGCAGTACGACTGAAGAGGTTCAAGGAGTTAGACCCTCCGGCTTTCACCGGGACGGCGGGTCCGGCTGATGCGGAGAATTGGATTAGAGGTGTAGGTCATGTATTTGAGGCGATGGGAATTGTCGACGATAGTCGAGTTTCCCTTGCCACTTTTCAACTGAGAGAGGAGGCCGAGCATTGGTGGGAAGAAATAAAAAGGTTGATTTTTGGTTCTGGTGAGGAGATCACGTGGGGTCATTTCGTTGCCGTGTTTAACGAGAAATATCTTCCTGAGTCTTACCGATTCCAGATGGAGGAAGAATTTATCGTGTTGAAGCAGGGAAATATGACAGTTCAGCAGTACAAAGTCAAATTTGATTATTTATCCCGTTTTGCCCCTGATCTGGTAAAGACGAAAGAGGCAAAATGCAGCCGTTTCCAGAAGGGACTTCAGTTAGAGATTCGTTCCAGGTTGACAAGCAAGAAGATTAAGAATTATGCAGAGTTGGTGAATACGGCAAAGCTAGTGGAGAGGGATGTACAGGAAGCCATCAAGAGTCAAGAGCAGTTCAAGAAGAGCCGATTTGAGTCACCCAGTAGATTTTCAGGTGGTACTTAATGAGGGACAGTATCTCGACCGCTAGTTGCTTGGGCCTCATCGTTTGGCCAATCAGTCAGAAGCTGTGGTCCCCGACAATCATACCCCAAGAAACAACAAAGTGCATCAGAAGCTGGTGTGGGTTGGCAAATGTATGGGAGGAGTCAGCCAATTACTCAAACTGGGGAAAACAGATGTTATCAGTGTGGCGCACCGGGTCATTTAGCTAGAGATTATCCTAGGGGAGGACTGATATGTTTTCATTGTCATAAGCCGAGTCACATATCTACGCATTGTCTGAAACTTGCTTCTACATTTGTGCCTCTTGCGAGCAGTATGGGTAGTGCAGGTCCTAGCACTGCCCAAGGGCTTGGTAGAGGATCGGCTGGTAGACCTCCAACGCGAGGCCATGTGTTTGCTACTACACGACAGGATGCTCAAGCTACTCCTGATGTGGTCATATGTATCATATCTTTATATGCTAGAGATGCTCGTATACTTATTGATCCCGGTTCTACGCATTCATTTGTTTCAGCAACCTTCATGATGCAAGTAGGTAGATTTCCCATTTCCTTATCATATCGTATTGTTATTTCTACTCCAGTGGGTGAGTCGGTCTGGATCAATAGTGTGTATAAAGACAGTCTACTTCGGTTTAGTGATAGAGAGTTATTAGCAGATCTATTACCCCTACGTATTCACAATTTCAATATAATACTAGGTATGGATTTGCTATCCAGATATCATGCCACGGTGGACTGTTTCAAGAAAGAAGTGATATTTTGAATCTCAGGCGAGCCAGAGTTTGTATTTGCTGGAGATAGAATTATCACTCCTGTCAGTTTAATTTCAGTTCTAGAAGCCAAGAAATTATTGAGGAAATGATGTCACGGATATCTTGTGCACGTGATTGACACCAGTCAGAGAGAAATTCCTGTGGCAGATATTCCAGTAGTAAGAGATTTTTCTAACGTATTTTCGGAAGAATTGTCAGGGTTGCCCGTAGATAGGGAGATGGAATTCACGATCGAGTTACTTCCAGGCACTACCCCTATATCGATTCCACCTTATCGTATGGCACCTACTGAGCTGAAAGAGTTGAAAGTACAGTTGTAAGATTTATTAGACCGTGGGTTTATTAGGCCTAGTGTCTCCCCATGGGGTACCCTAGTACTGTTCGTGAAGAAGAATGATGGAACATTGAGAATGTGTATTGACTATCGGCAGCTGAATAGGGTGAGGATTCGGAATAAATATCCGTTGCCTAGGATTGATGACTTGTTTGACCAGCTCCAGAAAGCTAAAGTATTTTCCAAGATAGATCTTCGATCGAGGTACCACCAATTGAAAGTCAGAGATAGGGACGTGGCAAAAACGGTATTCTGTATAAGATATAGACATTATGAATTTCTGGTTATGCCCTTTGGATTGACAAACGCCCCTGCTGCTTTCATAGACTTGATGAACCGTATCTTACAGCCTTATCTAGATCAATTTATTATAGTGTTCATTGATGACATATTGGTCTATTCCCAAAGTAGGGAAGAGCATGTGAAGCATCTCCAGTTCGTATTGCAGACGTTGCGAGAGAAGTGGTTATATGCGAAATTTAGTAAATGTGAATTCTGGCTAGATCATTTAGTATTTTTAGGAAATGTTATTTCAGGAAATGGTATTCAGGTAGACCCAAAGAAATTTGAAGTTGTTGTTCAGTGGGAAAGACCGAAAAATGTGACTGAAGTTCGAAGCTTTCTAGGATTGGCAGGTTATTATCGATGGTTTGTGCAAGGATTTTCCATTATAGCTACCCCGTTGACTCGATTGACCCGCAAGGAATCCAAATTTGAGTGGGCCGATAAATATGAGCAGAGTTTCCAAGAGTTGAAGAGTAGATTGATATCAGTACCAATACTGTCGCTCCCATCGGAAGGAGGTGGTTTCGTGATTTATAGTAACGCATCACACCAAGGGCTAGGATGTGTTCTGATGCAGCATGGTCACGTAATCGCATATGCATCCCGGCAATTGAAGAACCATGAGCGTAATTACCCGACACACGATTTGGAGTTGGCAGCAATTGTGTTCACCCTGAAGATTTGGAGACACTACCTGTATAGAAAGACATGTGAAATATACACCGACCATCAGAGTTTGAAATACTTGTTTACTCAGATGGAATTAAATCTGAGGCAGGGGCGTTGGATGAAGTTGATCAAGGATTATGATTGCACCATCCACTATCATCCGGAAAAGGCTAATGTTGTAGCAGATACTTTGAGTCGAAAATCGGTAAGTTTAGTCGCACACATTCGAGTTGCACATGCTAACTTGTATGCAGAGTTGAGATCGTTGCGAGTTCAGATAGCGGTTGGTCAGACGGCAACATTGCTTGCAACCTTGACTTTGAGGTCGACATTAATTGACCGCATTATTGAAGCTCAAAAGTCAGACGTTTTATTGGAGAGGATTCGGGATGAAGTAAAAAATGGTCATAGAACTGATCATCATGTCAAGGATAGTGATGAAGCTTTGATGTGTGGGAATAAGCTATGTGTGCCTAATGACGTCAATTTGAAAAATGATATCTTGGAAGAGGCGCATAGCTCAGCGTATGCGATGCATCCGGGGAGCACCAAAATGTATCGAGATTTGCGTGAGCATTATTGGTGGATCGGAATGAAACGGGAAATCACAGAATTTGTTGTCAGGTGCCTTGTTTGTCAGCAAGTAAAGATTGAGCATCAACGTCCAGGTGGGTTATTGCAACCTCTACCTATTCCGGAGTGGAAGTTGGAGCATATCACGATGGATTTTATTTCGGGATTACCCCGTACTCAAAAGGGGTATAATTCCATCTGGGTGATCGTTGATAGGCTTACCAAGTCCGCTCATTTTATGGCTGTAAAGACGACATTTTCTCTTGAAAAATATGCCCGATTGTATATCGATGAGATTGTTAGGTTGCACGGCGCACCAGTTTCTATAGTGTCAGATAGAGATCCGAGATTTACTTCGAGGTTCTGACCGAGTCTCCAGACTGCTTTGGGTACCAAGCTGAAATTTAGTACCGCTTTCCATCCTCAGACAGACGGTCAATCAGAACGTATGATACAAACATTGGAGGATATGTTGAGGGGATGTGTTCTGGAATTTCCTGGTAACTGGGATGATCATTTGCCATTGATGGAATTCGCCTACAATAACAGCTACCACTCGACAATCGAGATGGCTCCATATGAAGCGTTGTATGGTAGGAGATGCAGAACCCCAATTTGTTGGATTGAGGTGGGTGAACGTAAATTGTTGATGTCGGACATAGCCCAACTGACAGTAGACAAAGTAGAAGTGATTTGCGAAAAATTAAAAATTGTTCAAAGTCGACGGAAGAGTTATGCAGACAAGCGCTGACGGGAGTTGGAGTTCGAGGTGGGAGATCATGTGTTCTTGCGTATTTCTCCATGGAAAGGCATAATAAGGTTCGGGAAAAAAGGGAAGTTGAGCCTAAGATACATCGGACCATATGAAATTCTAGTACGAGTTGGCACGACAGCATATAGACTTGCGTTACCACCAGAATTATCTCGACTACACGACGTTTTCTATGTATCGATGCTCCAAAAATATGTGCCAGACCCTTCTCATGTGTTGACTTCGCAGCCGATCGAGTTGGAAATATATTTAACCTACGTTGAAGAGCCAATCCAAATCCTAAGCCGTAAAGACCAGGTATTGCGAACGAAAACGATTCATTTAGTCAAATGTTGTGGCGTAGTCATGCGGTGGAAGAGGCGACATGGGAGCGAGATGAAGAAATAAAGAACAAATACCCACATTTCTTCAACTCAGGTAAAATTTCGGGATAAAATTTCATTTAGGAGAGAAGAGTTGTAAAACCTAAATCGTAAAACGTACATCATAAATAGTTGCATTTTAGAGCATTAGAAAATTTTAGGTAAAAATTTTGTTGATTAAGAACTCAAATCAAAACTTGGGGGTCAAATTTGCAAATTTAAAAACATTACTCTCAACTTGAGATGCAAATTGCCAATTAAAACTAAAAAAATTGAAAATGTTAGGGATCAAATTACAATTTTAGAAACTTATAAATGTTGAATTGAACTCAAAAAGAAGACTTTAAGAAATTAGAGGGAGGAAAGAGTAATTTAACAAAAACTTTTTTAAAACATATATATATATATATATATATATATATATATACACAACCATACACCGTGCGTGTGAGACCGCCGGAAGGGAGAAGAACGGAGAGGCAACGTGGTAGGCTAGGAACGTTTTCCACCACTTAATCCATGCAATATACACATACTTGTGCACGTGCATTGATCAAACAGCCTCCATCAAGTTTGAAATTAGAAAACATTCTAGAGAGAGAGAGAGGACCGGAGCACGGGAGGGGTGATCGGACTTTCTTGAGTCGGTGTTCCTCCGACAGGATGGTCATGGCTATTGCTCGTATGCATGATCGTGGAGGTGTCTTCGTCAGTTTTAGGGGAGAGCGAAAGTGGTTCGGTCGGTGGGGTGGTTCGTCAACGGCGTGACGGGTGCGTTCTTAGCATCGCCGGTGAACAAACGTTGGGTTCGATTGCTCATCTTGTTGACAATCTTTGATTTGGTAAGTACTTATACATATTTAATTGATCATTCTCGTAGGTGTGTGGTAGGTGTTATTTTGTGCATGCCTACATACGCTCACAAGTATACGAGGTCTAAAGTTTTAATATAGTGGATCTTTGAAGATCGGATATCGTTCCCACAGAGAAAAGTGTGAATAATTGAATTGAATACCGCAATTGACGTAATCTCATGTTATCCTAACGACGGAAAACATGAATTGAAATTAAATTAAGCTAAACTACAATTAGTGGGTTAATTCTAACTAAGTCGATTAATTAGGGATTGATTTCGTTCACTTAATACACGTTTGATTTCGTTTGGTTAACAATAACGGAGTTTAGGTATCCGACAATCTCGGTTCGTAAACTCCTCCGCCACCTCTTCTGAGTGTAAGACGAGGGAATACGTGACTTTTGTGTCGACGCCGAGGTCCCCCTCAATGTCTTAACGACTCTAGGCCGCATGAGTCTTGACCCAACGTCATCGATTTCATACTAACTAATGCCCTCCCGGGTCGTTAGGTCGTAACGATGTGTTTACCCTAGTCCGAATCCAGGGTTACCTCTTCCGAGTGTCAAACCCTAGATTCTCAAATCCAACCCTAATACCGTTACCAGCATATTAAGATCTTCATCAAATGATAAACACAATCGGAATTAAAACAACAACCGTTAAAGAAACGTATATTAAACCAAACGAGTATTTACACAACTACACATTTCCATAACTAATCTCTAAATTACACTAACTTGTTCTTAGCCATTACAACATTTAATCAAGAGGAGATCATCATTACCAACTATAAATATTAAATAGAAAGATGGAAACAAGGGAAGAAAAGTCAAATCTCAAAGTGGAGTGGTCCACTTTCGCCAAAGAACGATCCTCCCGAGCTTTCTCTTCTCGCTTTGATGAACTTCCTCTTCTTGCTCTTCAAGGATTGGCCAAGAACACTTTTTACAGCTAATCTAATCTACTTCCTAAACTAATCTAATCTAACTACGGTGGAAGAGAGCTCCCAAGAACAACCAAGCCCTCTCCCACGTCTAAAGAGTGTCTCAACCTTTTTTTTAGGTTTGGTGGAGAAAGGGGTTTTATAGGCAAGGGTTGGAAATATCTTCAAAATATTTAAAAACATATATTTCTGTGCAGAGTGTCACCGCCTAAGCAGTGGTTCACCGCTCGGGCGGTGGACTTAAGTCGGTTAAGTTCTGTCGGTAACTTCGCCTAAGCGGTGGTTTTTCCGCTTAGGCGGTGGCTGCTAGCAAGATATTCTATTGTTTTCTCGTCTAGGCAGTGGTTCAGCCCTTCAACATCCAACATTCTGTCTTTTTTTCCGCCTAAGCGGTGGAACTTCCGCTTAGGCGGTGGTCTTCATTCACTGAAACCCTGTTTTACACATTTTCTTCACCGTTTCTCCCCCGTTTTCACTTGTTTCTCGCCCTTTTAGGTCCTTTCCCTGTTCTACACTAAAACACAATTAAATATAACTAAAATGCTTGAGAACTAACAAATCTGATTTAGAAATAGATAGGTTTTTCACACTTATCCATACTCCCAAACTTAGAATTTTGCTAGTCCTCAAGTAAAACACTAACAATAAACTAAACTAACTAACAAACTAATCAACTAAAAATGAAAAATTAAACTAACACAAAAGAAGTATATGCATGTAAATATAGAGTTCAATCTAAATGACCAATTTGTTCCTCCCTCAACATCCCTAAATCGGATCAAGTTCGGGAAGTAACCCACACCAAGTGGTGTTCAAGAATTTCAACTATCAATATTAATAAAAACCATTCTAGATCCATTTGAAGTGTGTGTGTGAGAACTCAAATGTATAACTAGTCAAATACCGGATTCGATTATTCAATCGTTAAGCTCATAATTTAAACCGTTGAAGGATTCAGGAAAACTATACGCTTGATTGAAGTCTACTATCCACTAATGTAGGTTCGGATATTCACAGAAATCAATAGGACTTGGTTTGGTTTTGGAGAACGACCACGGGTATCACTTGGAATAAAATAGCAAATTGGTTTAATCGATCGATACCCGAGGTAAAATTGCTTGTCGCTATCCTCTCTCATGACCCCACATTTAAAGTACAACTCTGAATAAGAAATGAAAATCCTGGTATTCACTTGTCGAAAGAAAAGAAAATGAAAAACTAATTTAGTCATCATTTTTCATTTATTTATTTATTTTTTTATTTTTTTAACAACATATTCCTAAATTAAGTCGAATAATTACAGTTTTAAGAGAGTGCAAAAAGAAGTTAGAGAAACACACCCCCAAACTTATTCGAATTTGAAAAAATTTAGGAATATGTAAAAAGAAATTATAGAAACACACCCCCAAACTTATTTTAGAAGCGTGCAAAAAGAAATACAAAAGGGTCAAGTGAATACACTAATACTGAATCAATAAAAATTTATCAAAAACCCAACCGCTCACTTGATTTCACTCAATTTTGAAAATTAGGCTTAGCTTCTTTGGTTTAGGAAAAATCTAAATGAAAAGAGTATTTGAAACGTATTCAGAATTGATTACGTTATCGACTTCGACAGGGGAAATAAGGAATGAAAATTTTCAGGTTAGCTACAACGGATCAAGCGAAAAAATGACGGCCTAAATCACGTCTCCCGAATTACCTTACCTAGGATTCCGCCTCAAGTTTTCCCTAAATCAGGTTCTAGTTTCCTCATTTCTATCATGAGCCTAATATCGAATAATCAACGTCTAATCGTTCAGATAATTATACTTTGAGTTCAAATGTCGTGCAATTTTTTTGGATCGAGATAATTTTTACCCAATCGACATATTAAGCACACAAAACACACCAGGAAAGTATTACCCCCAACCTCAATATGCAATTTGGGGATAATTATCATCATCGGGTCTTGGCCCAAATGAACTCATATCTAACATGCAAACACAACTTTATACATACATAAACTAATCTAACACTAAACATTCAAAAATAAAAATTAAACTAACTAAACTAAAAATTCAAAACTAAAACATTCATAATAATAAAATACATACTCAAAATAATGGTTCATCCTTTTCTACAAAAAAAAAAATCAAAATGGATGAACATCCACTAAACTAATCATCAATTCCATACCATCCAAGCTTGAACATGGCATTGTTCCGAAATCAGCAAACCCAATAAACATATAGCATGCATGCAAACAAAATAGGTTGAACACATACCTAGGGAATAAGACTTATTCCCTACTGTTCACCTGAAGGAAATTCCTCTCTACCACTATCACGTCGAAATGAAAATTGTGGCGGTTGCAAAAAGTGCGGCGGCAATGCCAAAGCGGTCACACATGAACCTGTGGATTTGATCTGTGATCTGGTACACATACTAATCACAACGTTTCAACAAAACATGAACAATGTAGCATGCAATTTTGTTTCACACAATTTAACAATCCATAGAAACTAAGTTATCACCAAAAATCAAACCAAAATCCCAGAGTGATAAAGAAAATTGCGAAAATGGTGTTGAAAATTGATTTAAGGTGGATGATTTGGGGTGAAAATCACAAATTTTGGTAATGGAAGGATGATTTTTTAGTATTGGAACGGTTTGGGAGTGAGGTTTTAGAGATAATGTGGAGGTTTTTGGGGAGGGAACCTTGCGATTTCAATTTTTTGAACGAGCGGGCTCTTTTTAACAGCAGAAGGTTCACCACTTAGGCGGTGGATTCACCGCTTGAGCGGTGGAACTCTTTTCTTTAAAATCAAACCTTCTAACGAAATTCTACCTAGGCGGTGGTTTTTTTCCGCCTAAGCGAAATTACACTAGTGTGAAAACATTTTGTTCTGCTGTTAATCCGCCTAAGCGGTGGAGCGTATTTTCAAAATTTGTTGCATCCTGTATTTTTACCGCCTAAGCGGTGGTTAACCGCTTAGGCGGTGGGCTGTTTTTACCCACTCTGTATTTTTACCGCCTGAGCGATGGTTTACCGCTTGGGCGGTAGGCCTTTTTTGCTGAAAAACACCTTCTCTGTATTTTTACCTCCTAAACGGTGGCTTACTGCTTGGGCGGTGGGCCTTTAGCTCCCAATTTTGTGTTTTTTCTCAAATTTTCAAAATACGGCTCAACCCCGTACATTTTCACTTTGCTTGTTCAACGTGTTTAAATTTAAAATGCTTTCCCAAACTTCCACACTCCTAAATTCACTGCCGAACACGTTCCGAAGCCATGCCGGCTTCCAAAAAGAATAAATAATCAAATAAATAGTAGCAAAAATCGGGTAATTTGATACCCTAAGTTTCATTTCAAAAGAATAACGCTTGAGTTACAGTCCCCAGCTGGACTTTTGTGTCACTAAGTATTTTTCACCAAAATTCCCCATAGACAAGGAATTTAGGCTCAAATGCTTAGTCGGATCAAGATCATGGCTTTGAAATCGACTTCTCCTCTCAGTCCTTATCATTTGCAATGAACTCCATCTCAGGATTGAGATTTAGCCTTCTTCATCGTTTCTCGCACTGCTTGATCTCATTAACACAATAAAGCAAAAATTAAAATTAAAAGCTAAACAAAACTAAATGTCAGGATTAACACTCGACTACCTAGTCGCAATATCAACTTAGAATTCACACTAATCTCACGTCTACAACTCCAAAAACTTGGTGTGTTGACGGACTAAGAAACAATACATTTGCTTTTCCTATATAAAACTTAAGTTCTGAGCCGATACCACGTTTCTTTTGCAATATTCAAATAAAATTCAAATAAAATTCACATTTATTCCCCGGCAACGGCGCCAAAAACTTGCGATTTTGTGCATGCCTACATACGCTCACAAGTATACGAGGTCTAAAGTTTTAATATAGTGGATCTTTGAAGATCGGATATCGTTCCCACAGAGAAAAGTATGAATAATTGAATTGAATACCGCAATTGACGTAATCTCATGTTATCCTAACGACGGAAAACATGAATTGAAATTAAATTAAGCTAAACTACAATTAGTGGGTTAATTCTAACTAAGTCAATTAATTAGGGATTGATTTCGTTCACTTAATACACGTTTGATTTCGTTTGGTTAACAATAACGGAGTTTAGGTATCCGACAATCTCGGTTCGTAAACTCCTCCGCCACCTCTTCTGAGTGTAAGACGAGGGAATACGTGACTTTCGTGTCGACGCCAAGGTCCCCCTCAATGTCTTAACGACTCTAGGCCGCATGAGTCTTGACCCAACGTCATCGATTTCATACTAACTAATGCCTTCCCGGGTCGTTAGGTCGTAACGATGTGTTTACCCTAGTCCGAATCCAGGGTTACCTCTTCCGAGTGTCAAACCCTAGATTCTCAAATCCAACCCTAATACCGTTACAAGAATATTAAGATCGTCATCAAATGATAAACACAATCGGAATTAAAACAACAACCGTTAAAGAAACGTATATTAAACCAAACGAGTATTTACACAACTACATCTTTCCCTTACTAATCTCTAAATTACACTAACATGTTCTTAGCCATTACAACATTTAATCAAGAGGAGATCATCATTACCAACTATAAATATTAAATACAAAGATGGAAACAAAGGAAGAAAAGTCAAATCTCAAAGTGGAGTGGTCCACTTTCGCCAAAGAACGATCCTCCCAAGCTTCCTCTTCTCGCTTTGATGAACTTCATCTTCTTGCTTTTTAAGGATTGGCCAAGAACACTCTTTACAGTTAATCTAATCTACTTCCTAAACTAATCTAATCTAACTACGGTAGAAGAGAGCTCCCAAGAACAACCAAGCCCTCTCCCGCGTCTAAGGAGTGTCTCAACCTTTTTTTAGGTTTGATGGAGAAGGGGTTTTATAGGCAAGGGTTGGAAATATCTTCAAAATATCTAAAAACAGATATTTCTGTGCAGAGTGTCACCGCCTAAGCGGTGGTTCATCGCTCGGGCGGTGGACTTAAGTCGGTTAAGTTCTGTCGGTAATTTCGCCTAAGCGGTGGTTTTTCCGCTTAGGCGGTGGCTGCTGGCAAGATATTCTGTTGTTTTCTCGCCTAGGCGGTAGTTTTCTCGCCTAGGCGGTGGTTCATCCCTTCAGCATCCAACATTCTGCCTCTTTTCCGCCTAAGCGGACTTCCGCTTAGACGGTGGTCTTCATTCACCGAAACCCTATTTTACACATTTTTTTCGCCGTTTCTCCACCGTTTTTACTTGTTTCTCACCCTTTTAGGTCGTTTCCCTGTTCTACACTAAAACACACAAAAACACAATTAAATATAACTAAAATGCTTGAGAACTAACAAATCCGGTTTAGAAATAGATAGGTTTTTCACACCTATCAGTGTATGCATGCATGTGTATGTGATCGGCGATAGGATCGTCGGTGGGTTTCGGTTTCGTCCGACGGTGGCGTTTCGACGGAGTGTATGTGTTATGATTCTTGTTTCGTGCAGCGTGTGTATGTGTATATTGCTTCGACTACATGCTTGAGTGATCGTCACCACGGCATGGCCGACGGTATGCGTCACCTCTACGGTGTTGCATGCTTGTGGGTGTCCTCTGTTTCAATTCAATACGGTAAAATGTGGGTATATGGGAGTGTTGTTCGAATCGTCATCCGTCGACCCTCGACGATCGTGTGTGTGTGGGCGTTCCGGTTCAGTGTTATGACTGTGTGTGTGTTTTATCCAGTTCGGCCGGCGACGGGTGTGTAGGATAGTGTATGTATATGTGTAATGTGTTGATTAGTGTGTGTATGCGTGTGTTGCTGAAAACTACCCCGATAAGAATTAAAAACCCATTTCGCGGCCCGTGAATGATTCAGAATGAGTAACGTTTTTCGTTAAGTTTATTTCAGTTTATTGTATTGAAATCTAACATCAAAACTTTGGAATCGGAATAATAAATTGGGACCGTGTGTATTACTAAAGTTTATGCAATTATTTTTAATGAAATAAAAATTACCCGAAATAGTAATTTTCATAAGTAAAATGTGGGAAATGGAAAATTTCGAAACATAGGGTCTGCATTGCATAATTTGATTATTTTGCATAAAATATTAATTTAGGCCTTATCATTACTAGGTTCGCAAACGCCAACATCCCGGTAGGCTTTGGACAGTGCTATTATTGTAGCACAAGAAGCGAGGTGAGTGTACTGTCTTCTTGCCAAACTATTTTTTGTATATATATATATATATATATATATATATATATATATATATATATATATGAATATATGATGACATATGTGTTTGCTTACACTGTACGATTTTATAAATGATATGGATCAAGCAGGTTTTTGGAATTGTGTTGGTTTCTAAAAGAAGGCTTAAAAATAATTTTCGTTAGATATGAGTGGATTATATTTCTCCCCGTAAGGGGTGTGGATATTTCGTAGGAAGGCATTCCTACGAATGTTACGGTACCGTTGCAACTCCCGATCGTGAGGTTAAAACGATCACTATGGCTAGCCAGTGTGTGTTGTGGTGGAGTGGTAGTTTGAGATGTGTTGTTTATTTATACCGGGTGATTTATTATTTATTGTGGTGATCGGTATGATATTTATACTAGATGGTTTTGAAATGGAACTTATATATATGCTTTATTTTCACTACATATATTATGAAGACTTTTACAAGCTATGTGACATCTATATACTTATGCTTGATCCATATTTAAATGATGTATTATTTAGAATGTATTATTATGTAAAAATATTTTTATTAAGAAGGCAGTACACTCGCAGGTGAAATAGCTAGGAGTCGGTCCCTTACTAGCACTGGGTAGAGTTCGGCAATGGTATAGCGAGGGAGTATTTTGGGAGGTGCTGCCTGAGGCGAACCTAGGAGAGGTTCATTGTTGTTGTTTTTTTTTGTTTTTATTTTTTATTTTTTTTTTGTTATTAAAAAAATTCAGGGACGGGTGTGTCCCTAGTTAGAGAAAATATTTATAGCAGAATTTTGGTAACTGTATAATTATGATTGTCTACTGTCGCTTTCTAGTTGGTTTGTCCCTCAAAGGATGTCGTGTCGATATCACGCCGGCCCCATAGGTGACGGGTGTCCGGGGTGGGGGGGTGACAAATATAGTCTGCGATTTTAGCCTAAATCACCCAAACCCACCCGATGTCCACCTCTAACTCTAGTGGCTCTAGCTTTTCCAATTTATCAATAAAATACTGCTAATTAATTTATTAGGAGCGAGGGAATTGCAGCTGCATTCATGGCATTTAGCGAGATTAACGCTAATTAATTAATGATGTAATTAATTTTTTTTTTCCTTGACTAGTTTTTATTGCTAGATTTTTAGTTTTTAAATAAATGAGAAATCTTACAAAATTACATGTCACAATAGACTCTAATGAGTGTAAATATGGTTATCCCCAAGCACCCAATGAAAGATCGTCACGTGTTTATAAATTTTCAATGGGACTTAATCCTAGTACTAACGAGGTATGAAGATTCTGCTAACCAGAGGCACAACTCTCTTAGACCGGTCACTCCAGGATATTGTCCCTGCTTATCTCCGGAAAGAACCGATGTCGGGCTGGGAGAGCCTTTCCCTATCTCGGCCATATTCCTAAGTTGACACTCCCCATCTCGGAATTCAGCTCTACAAGCTCCTGAACAAAATCATCCCCTGCCCGTCTCGAGCCCTCCGGGAAGGGCAAAGAAAGGGACTTCCTATATCGTGGGCCATAGGGAAAGTACACCTGGCATCCTGGGCTGGGCCATTCGTTCGCTTCGATATACTACCACTCATAGGCCCTACCTAGACGGCTAGAAAGATCAGGGCCACCAACTTAATCTCTCCATGTGCTCATTAAAAACCCATGCGCCAAGATCAGGATGTTAATCCCTGCTTAGGCTGCTAATCCTCCAAACGTTAATCAACCCGCCACCTATATAAGGAAAGGTGAACAATATCGTAAAAATATGACGCATAGTATGCTCTTTTGAATATTTTGAGAATTTTTATATCTACCCCTGAGCAATTATTCTCACACTGGAGGGGACACGCTAGGTACACCCCGGCTAGTCCGTTGCACATGTAACTGCTCAAATAATACTCGGACGGACTAGGACTATTTTCAGACAACAATATTTCTCAGATTACAAGTTGATCAGGACTCATCTCGGACCATTCCAATCTCACCCCATCACGGGAAAAAAATCAAAATATTTTGACCAAATCTTACTGTTGTAATAGACTAAGATTTGACATCAAGAGACTCTAATGGAACTCCACGAATACCATCTTAGAAAATAAATAAATAAAAGGGTAATTAATTTTTTAGTCCTCTATAGAGACCCAATAGAGAAAAAAGACCCCCTGACATGAACAATTAAGTTTTCAGACCCCACCAAATTTTTAGAAAAAAATCCTTCATTATGATCCTCCCTGTTAACATTTATTTACAAATCTGTCATTTTGTCATTATGCAACAAGACAAATTTGAACAACAAATGATATTAACGTTAACGTAACTTGTTCAAGTAAAAACCACTTACCTATATTACAATATTACATTGGGATTGACGTTAACGTTGTTGAATTCAATTTTTTTTTTTTTATTAACGCATTATCTCTCAATCTGTCTGTTTATGCATTACGTTAACGTTAACTCATTTTATCACCAAACGTATTGTATATTTTTTCTCTTGAATATTTATCATATTTTTTGTGTGTGTTAACGTTAATACATTTTTTTTTGTGTTTCATATTACCGTCTCTTTCATTATTTGTTTTGTGTGCAGTAACGTTAATGTTAATTACATTAATGTTAATACAAATACAACTCAACACATTAATTTAATTGCGTTAACGTTAATAGGATTACAACCCAACATATTTAATTTTATTGCGTTAACGTTAACACAATTATAATCTAGCACACTTAACTTAATTGTGTTAATGTTAACGCTCAACACATTTAGTTGTGTTAACGCTCAATTTTAGAGAGTGAGCTTAAAGTGAGAGAGAGAAAGGGGGTGAGTGATAGTTAATATAAATAAGAGAGATGATTTGCTCAGGGGTACATGTGTCTTTTTAGTATTCTTTTTGTTTTTTTTGGAGGATTAAAAATTTAATTGATTGTATTATTTGGTCTGAATTCTAATCAAACATATGAAAATAATTTTTTTCTCAATAATCTGTCTATGTAGGGCTATATAATAAAAAACTCTAAATAAATCTGTCAAAAATTAAAATATGTTAAGTTTTGTTGCTAAAAATAATGAGGGTTTCCACTTATTGAGAAAATAAATAAATCAAACTTTTGTTGCTAAATGTGAGGGCTTCCACTGATTGGACAGCCTACTTTATGTCCAATCAACATGCGATCACCTCTTTGCCCAAGCCCAATATTTTATTTTACTATTTTTAATAATAGTTTATAAATTTAAATTGTTTATTCAGTATATAATTTACAAAATGAAAATTTTTACCATGTAATTTATAAATTATGATAATTTTTTCAAAATTCAAAAATTATAATATTATATAAAAGTAGTTGTTAATTTATATATTGTTATTTGATTACGTATTTTTGACAAAATTATTAATTTTTTTTTAAAAATATTATATGAATTAGATTAATAAGGAGTTAGAAAAGAGTATATATACTGTATGCATAATTTTTTAGATACATATTTAAAAAAATTAATTTTATGTTCCTAGAGAGAGAAATTTAGAAAGGGGAGAGATTTTTTATCACGAAAAAATTAGGTTAAAAGGCGGCTTCCATCATTTTTGCTAAGCTTGCCATCACTAGTGGCTGAAGAAGAAAGCAACGGCAGCAATATATTGCTGGCTGGCCACTTGCCGAATTATCTCTCCAATTAATTTCCCACAAATATTACATATGTTTCGGTCGGTAAATAAATTAGTTAGCACCATTTTTAATATTTGTAGACAAATGCAAACATTAAAACAGAAACATACCTTTTGGATTTGGAAGACTCATTTACAACTCGTTCCTCATTTCTTCTCTCGTTGGCAAAAAAAAAATTACTATTAGAGTATTTTTTGATAATATTCACATACTCACTAACCAAAGCCATTTAAATTATCTGTAATATGATGGAAATAAAAATCTTAGAGATATCAACACATATTTATAAAAAAAATCTCAAATGAAATGTTCGTTCCAATGGGTGTCTACCGAAAGGGTATATCCATTCCAATGGATATCTATTGAATAAACGTGATTCTTAAGCTCAAGAGGTGAACTCATTCACATGGTGACTCTCCATGAATCATGGAGCCCATGTGGACGCTCGACAGGTCGATCCGACCCGCTTCATAATCCAACATCTCCCACTCGGACACAATAGGCACCAAATGTGTTTCTCTCTTTAAACTCATATATTATACTAACTTCATATAGGTTAGTGATGTGTGCGACTGATGAGTGTCTTCAAACAATATGAGAGCACCATATTAAGTTTCTATCAAACTAACATGGCATCATCCCACTGCAAAATAAAATATTCATCCATGCCTTAGACCTACCGCAATTGTTGTCGTGCGGTGGACTAATTAGCGAATGATATTGATGTGGAGTGGCAGAACTAGTGCCTGCATCATGATCAATCACTATATGAGGATGATATTCTTCAAGAATGTAGGGCGATCGGTGAGTGTAACTAGATTGAACAACTTGGGGTTCGAACATGGGAATATTATATGAAGAAAATTGTCCAGATAACGCATTAACATGAGGATTGAAACTTTGACTTAAAAATTGGTTAAAAATACCAGGTTAGAAAGAAAATATTAGAGCGTAATCAAAAGCTCACTCTACCTCAACATACACCTCAACACTAAGCAATGAGGGCACCTTAAGAGATAACTGAAGCACATAGTCTAATGTCGCATCGTTACCGATTGAATACAACATGTTTCTATACTTCTCACGACCAATAGTAGCTATCGGCAACCTACACTTTAACTTTAAAGTTCCATCAACTCCATCCTTGAGGAGATAAGGTCGTAACATCGCAATTAATTTGTTTAACGTAATCCCCTCGACAAATATCCAACGATTTGACCACAGACATACTATACGACACTCCAAACTCAGTTCCTTTCAATATCTTTTCACCCCAATACAAATATAATATAACATTCTCCATTTCAAACAACTACAATTTCACAAATCAAAACAAAACATGTAAGACATTATTATGATTATCAATCATGTTACTAAAAAAAATTAAATTACCCAATTAAAACTTCATAAAAACTGTAGAACTTAATTATCAATCGTTAAAACCGAACAAACCTAAATAGTTAATAATTAGCAAACACAAACCGAAACATAAATAAGTTTCCTTCTTAAACCGAAAATAAAAATTCTAATTGAGATCAAAACATAAATTTCTAACTAAAACCAAAATATATAAACATAAACCTAATAAACCTATAATTACATTTCCAAAAGAAAATAAAAATAAAAATATATACACACACACACACACACACACAAAATAAAACTAAAGAAAAAAAACCCGAAAGAAAAAGAGAAAAAAACTACTCTACATCTACATTATAAAAAAACCAAATAAAAAATTGGTTTACTAACCAAAATGAGACAAACGGCGGCGGAGGGCCGAGATCTACATTTCCAAAAAAACAAAAAATTGAAAAAATGCAAAATAAACCAAAAATGCAAAAAACCATATATACACACATACATTTTGTATATATACACACACACGTATATATACACGAAACACCCCCCCCCCCCCCCCCAAAAAAAAAAAAAAAAACGCTTACCTAATCAAAATGAGACGACAACTGGAGAAGTCACGGCAATGACGATAGATAATGAGGCCGATGGCGATGGAGGAGTTAGGGACAGATTGTTTGCGAAACCCCTTACTGCAAATTGTTTGCAAAACGCAAATGAAGGAAAAGAAGTTGGGGGGTAAACCAGGCTTTAAAAACGCAGAAGCTTTCTGCATTTCTCGTTTTTTTTTGTTTTGTTTTCCGAATGTAGAAACGCATTTTAAGAATGCGTTTTTCATTTTTTTTAAATGCATATTGAATATGCGTTTTTATAAAAACGCATTTCACAACTGCGTTTTACTTCGGTTTGGTAAAGAAGTTTGAAGATATCAATTTTCAAAAATTAGTTTTTTAAAAAATATTTATTTGGTCAAGAACTCCTATCACAATCTATAGTTATAGGATCTACAGAATGTGGCACTATCTCAAGACTTTCTAAAAAACTTTTTAACCAAATAGCCTCTTGAACTATTGAAGCACAACATATTTTGCTTCCATAGTGGATAAGGCTATAAATGATTGTTTTTTTTTCTTCCCTAAATAGTACCATTACAGTGTATAAAAGTATATCCTGATGTCGACTTATGTACGTACAAGTCACCACCCCAATCTACATCACTATATCCTTACAAATGTATATTTCTACCATAATAGCAGAGCATATAGTCTACAGTTCCACGAAGGTACCACAAGATCCTTTTAACTTCTCTGTAATGAACAATTCTTGGATTGCTCTGCAAACGACTAACCAACCCTACAGCATAACATATGTCTGATCGTGTACACATCATGGCATACATTAGGCTTCCAATTGCACTTGCATATGTTATAAGGGACATCTCTTATTTTTCAGCATTAGTTCTAGGATAAAGATCAAGACTCAAGGTACTACCATTCTCAACAAAAATATCTATAGGCTTAGCATTATGCATTTGAAATCATTCAAGTACCTTCATGATATAAGTCTTTTGAGACAAAGTAAGAAGTTTCTTATAACGACCTCTAATAATTTTAACATCAAGTACATAATTTGCTTCACCTATGTCCTTCATATCAAGAGTAAATGATAACTACTCTTTAGTAGAGACAATCATCCCCATGTCATTTTATGTCAACAAAATATCGTCTACATACAGAGTAAGGATAATAAAACCCTTCTCCGACCATTTTATATAAACACAATGATCTTCCTCAATCATGATAAAGCCAAAAGTAATTATGTCTTGATGGAATTTAAGGTATCATTGTCTAGATGGTTGTTTTTTGCCACAAATAGAACGTTTTACCTTGCATACTTTGCGCTTTTGTCCCTTGGCTACAAAGCCAATAGGTTGATCCATGTAGATCTCCTCATCTAGTTCTCTATTGAGAAAAATAGTCTTAACATCCATTTAAAAAAGTTCTAGATCCAAATGAACGACAATGGCTAGGATTAGGCGAATGGAGGCAAACCTAACAATAGATGAAAAAGTTTCCTCATAGTCTACACCCTTCTTTTGAGTTTAACCTTTCGCCACAAGACGAGATTTGTACCTATCAATAGATACATCTGCTTGACGTTTAATCTTTAAAACCCATTTGTTTCCAATAGATTTTCATCTAGGTGAAAGATCAACTAGTTCCCATACTTGATTTTTTTTCATAAAACTAATCTCATCTTCTATTGCAATTATCCATTCTTTAGTAGTAGGCAACGATAAGGCCTCTTGATAAGATGAAGGCTCGTCTTCTTCTACTGAAGAATACATGAAAAATTCCTCATCTATCCCAAATAGTTGTTGAGGAATATTTCCATGTTGACTTCTACGCAACTGAAGAGTTTGAGAATTATTTTGTGGTACACTCCCACTATTAGCTAAATCTCTTCCATTATCTTCAGCGACCATTGGCGTACTTGTTGAAGGACAAGGATTAATTTTCCCACTCTCACTGAGTGATGGTGTAGAGTTATTGTTTGACTCATTCAACTCATAAAGTTCTTTACTACCTCTTAATTCACCTTTGCTTGTAAACTCATTTTCCATAAATTCGACATCACGTGACTCAATCTCAGTCAGTACGCCACCAAAATGTTCATGTAACATCACATATCCTTTGGAGTAATCAAGATATCTAAAGAATGTGCACTTTTGAGCTCTAGGTCCCAATTGTCCATGTGCATGTGATATAACACAAACATAACCTGCAGATCCCTACAGTCGCAAATATTCTAATTTTGGTTTGAAACTAGTCCATAACTCATATGGTGTAGATGGTACTGACTTGGAGGGCACTCTATCAAGGATATAGGTTGTTATCAATAAAGCATCTCCCCATAAATTAATGGGTAGATTAACATGTGCTATCATTGACCTCACTATATCCAATAAAGTTTGATTCATATGCTCAGCTACTCCATTTTGTTGTGGAGTATCGAGAATCGTCAACTGTCGAATTATACCTCTATTATCACATAAGCCCTTGAATTGTTCGGACAAATACTTACGTCCTGGGTCAGTACGTAAAATCTTAAGATTTTTACCTCTTTCATTCTCAACTAAATAAGCAAATCTTTGAAAGCCATCCAATGCATCTAATTTGTGAGAAATAAGATAAACATAACCAAAACGTGTGCAATCGTCAATTTATATGATAAAATAATTAGCACTATGTCGTGCCTTGACATTTATAGGTCCGCAAATGTCAAAATAGACTAACTCTAAGGGAGATATAGCCCTTCTAGTCTTACCAAAAGGCTTTCTTGTGGCCTTTCCAGCTAAACAAGATTCACAACAGGTAAGTTAAATCTAGAAAGTGGACCTAAAAGTCCTTCTCGAGCTAATATTGTTATTTTGTCTTGCTCAATATGACCATGTCTTGCATATCATGTAATAGATATAGATATAATAGAATCATTATTACTAGAAAATATGTATCAAAATATTGAGAATCGTCAACATCTAGTACATAAAATCCATTTACAATATGTCCACTACCATAAAACATGCAATTGAATAGAGACTATAGTGAAACTAAAAGAAAAAACTATTTTGGCCATGGATGCAACAGACATCAAATTTCGTCGAACTCCAGGTGCATAGAAAACATCATAGAGAAACACGGTGTGTCCAGAAAGCATCTTTAATTGATAGGTTCCAATTCCTATCACATCTTCGCTAGTGCTATTCCCCATGTAAATATGTTGACTCTCAATTGGAATTCTAAGATACTCAATAAACCCTACTCTATCTTTTGCGACGTGTCATGTGCTCTAGTATCTACAATCCAATCAGGAAATGAATGAGCAACCAAGACATGAATGCATATAAATGTGTCATTTCGAAAGATAGAGTTGGTTTGTACCTTCTTCAACTCAGTGCATTCACGAGCAAAGTGACCCAGTTTATCAAAGTTGTTACACTTCAGCTTAGACTTGTTCTTCTTTCCTCCACACTTGCCTTTTTCATACTTTCTACCCTTTTCTCATTTTATAAGCAGATCCTTATATTCCTCTTTATTGTGCTTTTTCTTGACACTTTCGCTTAGACCCAAATATCTAGTGATTGCTAGACTCAGCGATAAACATAAAAGTATTACCTTGTGCCTCCAACCTTTCTGCCTTCAACTCCAAATTACGCTATAATTGGGTAAAAGTTTTGATATTTTCATTGTGCGTCATTGTGAGTTTCATTTGCTTCCAAGAATCAGGCAAAGAGTGAAGCACAATAAGGATTTGTTGCTCATCAGATAAGTTGTTACCAGCTGCCTTTAGGTCGCGTTTCATAGCCAACATTTTTCGAATATGCTAAACCATCTTTGTTTTGGGTGACATCTTATAAGTTTCAAACTTAAGTGTCAAGACTCGCAACCTAGTTATTGATGTACAGGCAAATGCCAACTTCAAGGCATTTCACATCTCTAGTGCGGTGGCATAACCTTCATAATCACCAATTAAATCATCATGCATATAACTTAACATAGTGAATCTTGCACTACGATCTTTCTTGGCCCAATTTTAATAGGTTTCCATCTCACGCCAGTGTTGGGCAGAATTACCTTCGGGAGGTAATTCCATACTATGTGTCATTGTTTCTAAAACCTCTCGCTCATTTAGAAGATATTGGATCTTACGATACCAAATATCATAGTTATTCTCATCCAGTTTTTCAACTTTAGCAAGGTCCGCTACTATATTCGTTAAAACCATTTTACTACCTTTTATGCACATTTATGATATTAACACACACACTAATTATTTTGCTACAATAATTGAATCTAAAAATAACACATATCTCTATAATACAAGATCGAAAATTTTGCTATGTGATTGGTGTGGTCCACCTACATATTTCTAAACCGAATTAAGTTAGTTTTTGAGCGTTTATATAGTATTTTATTAAGTTTTAATTAGTTTTCATACTTTTTGTATAAATCAGGTGTGTGGAAAAAAAAGATAGAAAACTGGAGCGAAAACAATGAGATCGAACCAAAAGCGGTCGAAGAACGGTGGCAAAAATAAGCTCGGAGGCAAATTTGTGAAAGAAGCCCACCGCCATGGCATCCAGACCACCACCGCGGCGGTAAAGAAGCTGAGAAAAACAAATGTTGTTGATGGACCACCGCCTAGGCAGAGAAATCCATCGCCTAGGTGGAAATCCAGCAAAGAAAACAAAGATAGGCTATTGATAGCCCACTGCCTAAGTAGATAATTCCACCGCCCAGGCGGAAATCCAGCAGAAGTTCTTCCTAAGCTACTGCTGCCTTCATCACCGTAGCGGTCGTCAACCAACCTAGTCTCCGCCTAGACAGAGAGCCTCTGCACAGCCTAGATATTTTTAGGATATTTATTTATATATTTTGCCTATAAATACCATTCCCTCTCCCCATTTCTTAAACCCCCCCCCCCCCCGGCCATTTGGGCACATTAGGCCATATTTAGGCTAGGGTTTAGGAGTTTTAGAGGTGGATCTCACATTCCAAAGTAGAGAAGACGGCGAATCGATCATTGAGCGTTCTTAGCGGTTTATCTTCAGACGAGACTAAGTTCATCGATTGTTTTTCCTTATTTCCTTATCTTAGGATCATGTGAGTATATTCAGCTTGTTATTTCATTGTAAATGTGGCTATGGCCACAGCTAAACATGGATTGTAGTAGGGATTAACATATAATTTATAAATACGTTGTTTGGATAGTTTCGATGTTTCGTTTGTGATTGTTCTACGTAGTTTGATTGTATTTATCATATTGTTTGTTAATCATGCTTACTTAGATAAATAGAGAATACAAGATTTTGACAAACCCCATATTCAAATTAGGGTAAACAAACGCCACGATTCTATAACCCGGTCGGGGTTTGAATCGTGGACAATCGATGACGTTGGGACAAGACTCACGCGACCTAGGGTCATTAAGATGTTGAGAGAGACTTATTTGTTGACACAAAGTCATGTTATATCCCTCGTCTTACACTCAAGAGAGGTGGCGAGGGAGTTTTAAAACGGAGATTGTCGATAGGGTAAATACAACACACGATCCAATGACCCGGTCGGGAGTTAGATTGTGTGCAATCAATGATGCTGGGCAAGACTCACATGACCTAGGGTCATTAAGATGTTGAGGGAGACTTCTTCATCAACTAGAAGTCATGTATTCCACCATCTTACACTTGGGAGAAGTAGCGGTGGAGTTCACGTACCGAGGTTTTCAAATAGGTCGAACACCGTAAACGTGAGTAAATCAAAATCGAACACGTATTTGTAAACATGTTAATCCCTAGGCAATTCTTGACCCTAAAACATATTAGCATATTAGTGTAGTTAATTTAGGATATATATTAGTATTAGTTTAATTAATTAAATGCATTTGCTTTTCACCTAGATAAAGTTAGGTCACGACAATCGCGGTATTCGATAGTAACGAAACCAATCCTTGTGGATACGATAACCCTATCTTAACGATCACACTATACTAAAACTTAGACCTCATATACTTGCGAGTGTAAGTAAGCAGCGCGTATATTCCGCGCCCTACCACTATACTTATAATCATCTCATATATTAATAGATTTCAATATCATGTTTATATACATTATGTGTAAAACAAAAAATTGAGGAAAACATATCTCAACTCTTTATTACCCACAAAATTCTAATTTCATACTTTTCTAAATAAACATGATGTGTATATCAAATTAAATAACATTAAAGATTTCACATATAATTCATGCTTATAAGTAGTAACACAATCAAATTTCATGTCATGCTATATTATTAGGCATGTAATTAGAACATTGTCATGAAATATATAAATAAATGCAATAATACACATAAAGTGTTGAGTTGACGTAGTCGTTGTTAGGACTTAATAATTTTTGGAGGGTATAGGTTCGAATCCCGCTAGGCTCATGCATTAAAACCCTTTTTTTTTTCGCCATTCAAAAGATTAAATGACAAAAAATTTATAAATAACGTTGCCAAGTTTCGAACGCTAGACCTAGCGCACCCATGACACCCACGTTACAAAGAGGTGCCAATAGAACAACATGTCATTTCAGCATGCATGTGTGTAACTTAATTTAAAAATACAGGCGTCATAACATCAAATAAAGTTGAAACGATGTCGTTTTATGTCGTCTTTCTCACTTATCCAGAACCAGAAACCATGAACTTTACGAATTTCAATTTTGAAAAAATCATATAAAATCAACATTAAGTTCAAATTTTATGAAATTTATATTGTTGAACTTGTAATGAAAGTAGAATTGTTCTATATAAAACATTTTCCAAAAACATCAAACTTTTCTGAAGAAAACAATTTCAGCCATTTATGAGGAAAAAAATAATTTTCGTCCATGAAAAACATGATTTAGCGAAACAAGTCTATAAGACTCTGATACTAATATAGACAAATGTTACATATTTTTTGGTCGTTAAATAAATTAGTTAGGACCATTTTTTATATTTATACACAAATGTGGAAACATTAAAACGAAAGCATACCTTTTGGATTCGGAAGATTCGTTTACAACCCGTTCCTCATTTCTTCTCTCGTCGACAAAAAAAGAAATACTACTAGGATATTTTTCGATATTATTCACACACTTACTAACCAAAACCACTCAAATTATTTATAATCTGATGGGGATAGAAACCTTAGAAGTATCAACGCATATTTATAGAGAAAATCCCAAAGGATGTGTCCGTTCCAATTAGTGTCTACCAAAAGGGTATGTCCATTCCAATGGGTGTCTACCGAATAGATGTGATTATTAATATCAAGTGGTGCATTCATTCACATAGTAACTCTCCATGAATCATAGAGTCCATGTAGACGCTCTACGGGTCGACCCAACCCGCTCCATAATCCAACAATATTTAAAGTAATTCCCTTCATCATTGCCATCTTTTCTTTACTTCTTTACTTGATGGAAACATCACACGCCGCAAATTTTTACTCAAATAGAAAATATCACTGACAACACAAACAATAATTAGAAATCTATAGCAATTAAAAAAAATTAGATGTATCAATCAAATACTTTTTCTGTGAGAATGAGTGTTAGAAAAATTGGACTAATTCTATAAATACAAATTAAATGAAAAAAATATGTTATAGTTATTTTAATTTCTACAAATAACTAGCAACAATAACAATTAAAAAAATAAAGTAAAACATAAAATAAAGAAAAAACACATATATAATGGATCAAAATTTGTAAACACTATCTTAACAAGAAATTTATCATCTCTACGCACAGGGTTAAATGACAAACTTTTTTCAAGATATAACGATTTAAGGAGTCAAGATACAAGAATGATATACATATATTGAACCAATCCTAAACCCTATGAAGGGATCAAATTAAAATCATAAAATTTACACAGCGTTTGTGATTTACGCAGCAGAATTTAGAAAATTTAAATCACATTTAATATATGATTCATCTAAGACTGTCTAATTGTATTAATATTAAAACAACAACATAAATATTAAATTACATTTAATATATCATCTACCTCTTCCGATGCTTCAATCTCAAAGCTGGTATTTTTCGATGTGAGATTTAATTACTCGTTTGGAAGTGTTTGAACACGAATAGGATTCAACGAAGGAGATCGATCCTTTTAGTATCCACACAAAAAATATTGGATATAAAATGTTCTTCGGACTTTCAAGAATGAATTTAATGCAAATACTCTTAAGTGACTTGGATTTGAATATGGGGGTAGCAAGACTCAAATAACTAGATGTTAGTTTAGAAAACCAAATTTCGCACATACAGCTAAAAAGAAGTTACCCAAAAATTTTAAAGGAGGCCAAAATTGGTTGTGCGACCATATTTGTCTCCCTCATCTTCTATAGTCTATTGAAGGTTTAGAACCCTAGACCTTTTTTTTTTTTATTTATATTTTGACCCTCGAATTTCTTATGTTCAGCATTACTACCCAATTCTTTTTCAATGATTCTCTTAACTTCAAATCTCAATTGTGTGTGACCCATTAAATTCGTATAAAAAAATAGATAGTGAAGATAATTATTTAATTAATATCGACACAGTATTTTGATCGTCTCACTAAATTTCATTTTAATTTTTACTATTTACTTTATTTTTTATTTTAGGTTATCGTTGAAAAAATTAAATAAAAAAGGAGAAAAAATGAAAAAAGAAATAGCCAAATAGAGAATACAAAGAAAAAGAAATAAAAAAATTGAAAATAAAAAAGGGGGAAAAGAATAGAAAACGAGAAATAAAAAGAAAGAGAAAGAAAGAAAGTGTGAGAGAGAGAGGGGGGGAGAAATCGGTGAGGGAGAACAGAAAGAATGAAAGAGAAAGTAAGAGTGAGAGAGAGAGAGAGAGAAAAAAAAGAGGGTTCGGCTCGCCTACTGTCAACTGAGAGAGAGAAAGGAAAATAGGATGAAGAGAGAGAGAGAGAGAGGGGTAAGCAGAAGAGAGAGAGAGAGAGAGAGAGAGAGAGAGAGAGAGAGGTAAGGGGCCCACTGCAGTCAGCCAAAGAAAAGAAGGAAAAAAAGGTGCCAAGTGATAATTGTCATGCGCGATGGAGTCTGCGCAGCGGAAATAGGGCACGTGAAAACACGCACCCTAAAATCAAGAATATTTTTTTTTTCTTTCTAATTTCTCGTTTTTCCTACAGAATTCAGACTAGATTTAGGCGGCCACCTATTTTTTTTTTTTTTAGGGTTTATATGGTTTTTTTCATTTTTCATCTTTCTCTATAAATAGGATATTAGTTTAGTGATCTACCTAAGAAATGAGGTGAATTGGGTAATTTTTAAAAAATTATCAAATAATAACACTTCAAAATTCAAATAATTAATTTAATTCTAAATTAATTATTATCTGTTTATATTTTCAACACTTAAAATAATCAATTAATCAATTTATCCTAAATTGATTATTATCTCTAAGGCAGCGAATAAGTGTTCAAATCTAAGTGCACACTCAAAAAAAAAAAAAAAAAAAAAAAAAAAAAAAAAAAAAAAAAAAAAAACAATGCAGTACACATCGATATATCCTGGTTCACCAATAATCTTGACTAATCCAGTCCTTCAAGTCCCACGGAGATTTGCACCCACTAAATCACTAAGATTCTTTTAAACATGTAAGAACCAAACCTTTACACAACGATTCTTTTACAAGCTCAGAATCAACCATTACAACTTTCTTTCCCCAAACTAAAGAATAACCTTTTCTTTTTTCAGGCTCAATAATAACCTTATATTTTTTCAGACTCAAGACTAACTTAATCCTTTCATAGGCTAAAGATCAAACCTAATTCTTTTTATATATTAGACTCAAGAATTAAACTTCAAAAAAACACTCCAAGTATCCTTTTATCCGGTAAAGATTGAATCGTTAAAAATTCACTCAAAATAATTATAGTCAGGAAGAATTAGCTCTATTTATTTTCGCGGGAAAAGAGTAACCTAATCTTTTTGTACTCTAGGCAAATATCAAACCTCAATCTCTTTACCGGAAGAGATTGAAACTAACTACCCCTGATTAGAAACTTCCAATAGTATCTAATCTGCACACAACTCACCAATTACAAAATTGATAAATGTTTTTCTCCTCGGAGCTTCTACCACCCCAGTTTAATTTATACTTAATTAATGTCCCGAAACTAGTGATAGAAAGAAAGTGAGAATTTTAAAATTTGATTTTAATAAAAAAGGGTAACATACAATTTAGCACGTAATCAAATTTTCACAATAACTCATTTAAAAAAAAATTCAATGAATTTATGTTCAAGAAAATCGATTTCAAAGATAAAAATTTCAAGTAGTAAATAATAATTTCAAATAACAATTAATAGCAAAAACTTGGAACGTTCTCACCAGGAATCCATCAAATAAATATAGAATGAATAGCAATAAATCTCCCAATTGGTAGCAGCAAAAATCCACAGCAAATTTTCTCAAGAACACTTCTCAAGAATAATCTCACTATTCTTCTAGTATGAATTCAGAATAATCACTCTCAGAAAGTTCATGAACTGAATAGCTCTTGAAATTTGATTGATTGGGATTATTGGAATCTTAAAAATGCAGGTCTATATATAGAAAATTAAAATGAGCCCTCCAACGGTTAGTTTCCACTTATCATGACATTTAATTGTTCTAATAGACCCCTTATATTATTATGACTCGATTTTGGTTCAATTTACTCAATTATGTATTTTAAAATATTCAATTTAGTCCCTCAAATATTTCTCAAACTCAATTAGATAGGATAGAAAGAATTATATAAACCAATTTGAGAAATAATCGAAATATACGAACCATATCTATAGGGATAACAAAATATCAATGACATATCTTAAATACCATTAGATCCCTAAGATATCTCTGAGATCCTAACCATGAAACGGCTAGTAACGGTTACTTTTTGAAAAATATCCACAAAATCCTCTAATCCTGAAACAGTCCATTGGTTAGCCAACCAAAATCCATAGGTCAACAGATTGATTCAGGTTGTAGCCCAAGCCAAAAATTCAAGCCCGTCGGTCGACCGCTGCTCCTTGGTCTATCGATCGAACGATTCAAAGAGTTCCCTACGCCAAAATCTAGCTATGATAGGTCGACCAGTACACCTTGGTCTATCGACCTATCGATTCAGAGAGTTCACCCTTTGGCCATAGGTCGACCGTTCAGTTAAATGATCGATTCAGAGACTGCATCGTTTCTCAACTCCTTCTCATTGGTTGAGCGAACCATGTTGGTCAATTAACCGATCCTGCTGGAACTCTTATTTTTTAATTCATTTTTTAATTTAAATCTTCAATGTTTTTGCCCCTTTAACCAATTTTTTTTCTCGGTTAACTTTATTAACTCCTTAAATCAATTTTAATTTCTAATATTTCTTAAATCAATATTTCTTCTTCATTTTCACATAGGAGAAAATATGTTTAACTGATTAGGATCCTATAAAAAACACACATAATCATAACATCATTTTTGTGTCGTGTATGACCCTAATCGGGATACATTAAAAGTAAAAATTAACCTGAGTTATTTTCCTCTAGATTCTTCAAAATCTTTGGTCTCTTAATTCTTTTCTCTTTGTCAATCTCTTGCATCCATAATCATCTTCAACAATTTCTTCATGATTAAATCGTCAATGGAACTTTATAACTGAAACACTCAATAAATTCATTAGTTCCACAAAAAATATCAACATTTAATTCTCCATCAAAATCATAGGATCAACATAGGATCCTCATTCTCCTTGTTTATTCCATCAAAACTTTAGCGAGAAATCCTCCTAGAGAGCGACTATTAGCGAAGGTCCAGTTGAGAAGCCGCCTGCGAGAGAGAAAAAAACCCGTGCATTAGGTGTCATAGCCAGAGCAGGTACATTTTCAGATTTTTTTTTTTTCATTTTTTTTCTTGTTCTCGCAATTTAAATACCTACAAGTTTATTTCTGTTATAATCGTCCGATGACTCGATCAAAATGATAAGACTAGGTTCCCCGTTCTCAAGCGGAACCTCCAAGCATTAGACGAGGATGCCTTTTATCTTGTTATTTCTTTTTATTTTTATATTTTTGGTATCCTCTATTTTGTTGAAATTAAAAAAAAAAAATGTAAAAATAAATCATCCCAGGAACTGATGAAAACGACAGGACGTGGTTCTTCGTTCTTAAGTTTAATCCTTGAGCGTTAGGTGATGATGTTTAATTCCTTATTGTTACTTTTTTATATATTTATTGTCGTTGTTTAAAAAAACAAAAAAAACAAAAAATTTAGTTTGTTAGTATTAATTTCTACAAATCTTAGGGTGAATTTAACGATTTGATAAATCGAGAGAGAGGTTTCCATGCCATCGGTTCAATTCCCCAAATAGAGTAGAATTTAGAAACGATTGGCTTTAGGAAATATCTTCCCTCGGTAAACCTTTTCGTGAGATTCTGCCTAAGTTTTGAAATGATTAATTCTAACAAACTTGTTTCCACAACCTTTCCTTGATTCTCATCTTCATAAGATTTGAGAAAATTTAAAATCAGGATTTCTATGAATTAATTGGGCAAATTAAGCATTCCTTACATCCACGTAGTAAGCAATGTAGTATCTCACGACATCTAGCATATTATTTTTTGTATCATTTAGGTGACATGCTTAGGACATTTTCACCACCTACACTTCTCATGTTTAATCACATATAGGTTATTCTAGATTTTATATTTGAAAACAATTTTTCTCAAGACAATATATCCAAGAAATTAAACAAATAATCTAAGAAAGCAAAATAATTATCTTGGAAATCTCATCGGAATTCGTTGAAAAAGATTACAATAACTCATTAACGAACACTGTTGACCCAGTAGAATAGCCAAGAGGGGGGTGAATTGGGTAATTAAAAAATAATCAGAATAAAACTTGAATAAATCAAATAATTAATTTTATGCCTAAATTAATTATTATATTTATAATACAACGGAATAAAATAATCAATCTAAGTGCACACCTAAACAACAAAAATAACAAAGTAGTAATGCAACACATAAAAGATTTATACTGGTTCACCAAGCTACTCTTGGCTAATCCAGTCCCCCGAGCTCCACAGAGGTCGCACCCACTAAAACCAAGATCCCTTTAAAGGTAGAAACCAAACCCGCACACCGATTCTTTTACAAGATCAGAATCAACATTTACAATATCATTTTCTTAGGCTAAGGAAGAACCTCTATTTTTTTTACAGGCTAAAGAATAACCTAATTCTTTTTAACACTAAGGCTCAAGAATCAAAACCTCTCACAAAAACTCCAACTATCCTTTTACCAGGTAAGGATGAAACATTTACAAATCACTCACACTAATTCTAATCAGGAAGAATTAATACCTCAATCTCTTTACAGGAAGAGACTGAAATCCAATTACCCTTGATTAAATATCCCCAATGATATTTAACCCGTCACAACTCACCAATACAGAAATTGATAAGTAGTAAATCTTACTTAGAGTTTCTACCACTCTAGATAAATAAAAACTCAATTAATATTCCAACTAGTGATAGAAATATGTGAGATACAGAGATCTGATTTTAATAAGAATATGGGTAGCAAATTGAAGCACGTAATCAGATTTAAGAAATTGTTTGAAAAAATATTTTCTTCAAAAAATCAAAAACAATTTCTAAGATCAATTTCTAAAATAAAATAATAAACAATAAACAATATGGAAAGATCTTACCCGGAATCCACATAAATAATGATTAGAACAGTATAGCTTCAAATCCGGTATCAGTAAGAATAGATCGCAATTGATTATCAGAATCACTCTTAGAATAGCTCACAATAACGAAGAATACTGACCCTTATAAAAGCTCTCTCAAAATGATATAGAATGATTAACTCTTAGAATGATTAGTTTCTCTAATAAAATTTGTAGGTCTATTTAAAGGATTATGTAATCGGCCTTCTAACGGTTAGTTTACAAGTGTCATGACAATAAAAAGCTCTTATAGAACCCTTAAAACATAAGGACTTCCTTTAGGTTTAATTTCACTTAAAAACATCTTTTGAATCTCTCAATTAAACTCCCAAAGTATTTCTCAATCAAAATAAATAAGTATAGAATATATTTCAAGTACCAAATTGAGAAACATTAATAATTAATGAACCATATTAAAAGGATTTAATTAGTATATGAACTATATCTTAGATATAGAGAATATATCTTAAATCTATCTCAAATCCTAACATAAAACGGTTACTTTTGAATATAATCTTGGATCAAACTATATCCTAAAGAAGCGCATTCGGTCGACTGCCCAACTCAACTTGCAGCCAAACAATCGCCTCGGCGTGCATAAGTCGACCATCCGGTCGACTCACAAATTCAGAGAGTTTAGTACTACTTCACCAGTCGACCTATCGGTGGACTCTTCAATTCAGAGAGTTAAACCACCACTAGATGGTCGACTCCTCAATCGACTTCTCCCGTCTGGATCTTTTCTCTGATCTCAATTTTTACTTACTTTCTTTTACTATTTTGTCCCTTTATCTATTTTTATCTTTAAATAAGTTCTACTAATATTCTTATATTCCATTTTAGTTATTCAAAAATATTTCTTTTCAAATCACATAGGAGCAAATAATTACACTTAACCAAAACACACAAAAAAGATAAAATTTATTTTGTGCCATGTGTGTGTTCCTAAATGGGATATTAAGAGTTAAGATTTACTTGAGTTGTTTTTCCTAATTTTTTCAAACTCTTAATACTTCTTCATCATCTTAATATCTTCATTTAGTATCCATTCAATTTGACATCTTCATTACTGGAACTTTAAATCACTGAAACACTTATCAAACATTAGTTCCACGAAAACATCAATACTTAATTGTTCATCAAAATCTTAGGATCAACAAACACAAACCGGTGACAAAACTTCGCCTTGATAAAAAACTCTTTCAAAAATCTCTTTTATAATTTTTTGAGAGAAAATTTCTCTTATAATTTCCAAAAGCTAAGTGTTCTTGATTAATTTTTGTGAATTTTGTAGGTCTCTATTAATAGACCTAAAACTAGATCTCTAACGGCTAGTTTTTCAAAGTTCTGATAATAAATGACACTCCAAGACCCCATATATCATATACCTTCAAAATAAGTATTTCATATTTAAAAATACTCTTAGGAAAGCTCAATTTGGTCCTAAAACTTTTTCAAGTCTAAATCCTTAAGGATATGAAGTAGTTTCATCAATTCAACTATGAGAATAATTAAAAAATATGGACCAAATAAATAGGAAACATATATATAGAGTTCTTTACATAATAATTGTTATTTAAATAAATAATTTATAAAAACTAATATATCTGAACGTTGGTGCAAAATGAGTTTTCAAAAATGCAAGTGTGATATGCCTTTTCTAAATGAAAAAAAAACAAACTAAAAACGCATTAAAAAAAACTGTTTATATGGTTTCTCAATTTTTTTTTACTTAAAACGCATTTGCATTTTGTGTTTCTATAAGAAATGAAAAACGCCTTTGCGTTTCTTGCTAAGAAAACGCGAAACGTATTTGCGTTTTCATTAAAAGAAAAAAAAAAAGTCCACAACAAACTTTTTACCTAAAACGCAAATGCTTTTTGCATTATATTTAAAACGCAAAACGCATTTGAGTTTCTTGCTCACAAAACGCAAAAATTTTGCGTTTTCTTTAAAAGAAAAAAAAAGGCCACGTTTGTTGAGTTGCATTTTGGAGAAAAAGGCCACGTTTTTAGAAATGCAACATTTTCTTTAAAAAGAAAGAAAAAAAGAATCTCAACCGAAGCTTTGCCATGCGTTGCCATTAGAAATGAAAAAAATTGCATTATTATCCTTTTAATTTTAGAATAGTATTAATGTAAACTCTATTAAAATATTTAAGGGCATAAATGTCTTTTAACTGAAATTGACTGATTTAGCTTTATCATTTCTTTTTCTTGTTAATGTTGCTAATATTCATTTCAATAAAAATAATTATTTTTCTTAAATTTTTGTTTATCATTTGATTATAAAATAATTTTTTATTGTTATTTTATAATCAAATAAATTTTTTAAAAACTAATTGGAATGGAAATTCCCCGCAGTCTATATTAGCGAACATCGATGACTTAGATTTTGACTTACATCTAATTCCACTTTCTAAACTGTCAAAAAGTGACCTAGAAATTATATTGGATTTGGATGGAGAAGAAAAAAAAACCAGACAATAGGACTATTAAAATTTGTTGTTCTAACCGAGATCAATATCAATATAAAATTAAAAGCGATAAGAAGTACAAGTAGTAATCATAAAAGGACAAAACAATAAACATTACATAAAGTAAAAAATACTACCAACTACTGAACTTTTGTAGCATCGATAACTACTTAGTTTTATCAAACCATTCGTAGTAAATTTCTCCATCTTCGTAATCAGATAGTTCTGGATCATCGATGTATTTGGGATTGGTAAAGTACTTCAGTGTCTACTCATTTGTATTTAGGCATTGGCCTTCAAAATCTAGTGAAGTCTCTATTTGACATGAATCCGTTTCTCCATTTGTTTTATTTCTCGTTTTAATGCGTGACAAATTTTGTTAATGTTATTCGGTTTGTTTTTCAAAATTTCTAAAGACCATAATGTTGGAATCTTGAGGTGGTACATATGTGACCTTACCTCATAAAGGTTCCTTTTTACCATTAGCTTTGGCCATTGTAAATTCTTTGCCTCTTCACTATCCTCTCCATATTCAGTGTAATTGTAACTCTCGTGGTAACGACGATTGACCCATCAAACAGTTTGTTTGAAAGGATTACCGTGTACTAAGAAAATCTATTTTCTCGTGATGGGATTTAGCCATGCGCCAGAGAGATCTAGTTGTCGCTGAATACATGTGATATCTGTAATAACATTCCACGGACCGCACACGTCTTGTGGGTAACACAACATCTCTTGGGCGTCATACAATAGTAGTGGACGGTGTGGTTCATCTTCACTCCAATGTATGACCTTTGACCAGCGTATCTGGATTTCATACCATGTACCTATCTAATCTTGGTACTTGGCATGATACCTTGTCCCTGAACCCTCACCGGTGCAATGGATCTTCATTTTTTCTTTGCCTTTGCCGTTAACCTTATCGTTTGTTGACACGCTTGCCATTTGAATTGATTTTTTGAGTAATGAAAGTGGAGAATAGGAATGAATGTGTGTGAATAATAATTCTAAAAATATAGATGTATATATAGATAATTTTTAGCACCTTATTTCCCGCCAACCACTATCCCGCCAATACAATTCCTGACAAAAGAAATCCCACCAATTTTTTTTTTAATATTTTTTTTGTGGCCTTTTTCCCCCCCAAAATATTTTCCACCATTTTGTTCCCCAACTTCCCACCAATTTGTTGCTGATTTTTCACCTTAATTGTTTTTCTATAAAATGGAACAACCTCTATTCCTAATAAATAACATGTATTGTTGAAATCAATCTTTATTTCTTTTTATTTCCAAAGACAATGAATAGAATTTATGAAGAAGATCACGGTGAATGTTTTTGGATATATAGTGTTTTTTTTTATACTATTGGAAGAAATCAATTTTTATTTTTGACAATTGGTTGTTTTGCAGGGAAGTATTTGGTGAATGTCAGTGGCTACATAACTGGTGAGCATGTCACCGTATTAGGGGGGCTAATTAGAATGAGAATAGGTAACTGGTATAGCAGTTTTGTAGGGACAGAGTTGGTATGCGGTGACATTTCACCCGAGCATCAAAAGATGATGGTATACGAAGTATTCGACAAGGTCTTTTAATGTTGAATCAAACATTGTTCACAAACTGTGTAATTTACTGTGACTGTAAGGCTTTGGTTGAGGATGTGATAAACACTAGTAGGTTTAAACGACTCGTAAATGAGATAGGTAGCATGGTGAAGTACTTACCAAAAATTATGAACAACTTGGCAGTTAGGATGGCTTCAAAGGGTTTAGACTATTTATTTGAATTTAATGGGTTTGTAGAATTTCTTGATGGTCTATTCATGGAATATCTGACTACCCTTGAAGATATCCGAGCATGAAGGTTTGCTGATCCGTCTATCTAACAATACTCTGTTCCAAACTCGTATTTTATAGTAGTTGTGTTTATAATGGACTATGTGATTTTTTCTACGTATTGTCATAATATTGTAAATATTTGGTATCGTATGTGTATTTTTGGAATTTAAATGAAGAGAAAACGTATGTTGTTTGGTAGAAGTAGTGTTATTATAATTTAACGTAAATATAATACATTAGACTTGAAAATAAATACATAGTTAAACTGCAATTGACCAATGCGAAAACATTAAGCATAACTTTCATCATCAGACATTTCAATAGCTGACTGATATTCAGGTTCCCTAGAGCATCGTATGTAAATTCAAGCTTCGTCAACCAAACCTTCTTGTAGACGCTCACATGTCGTCATTTGAAGCTCGTGTTGAAGAATCTGAATTTTCATTCGATTATTTTCTTCGCTGTAGTGATACGACGCAATTTTAAGATCATGTGGTATGTCTATTGGCATTGTTCTGGCTAATTGACGTACTATTGGTATATTATATTGTCTGCATCCATCGATAATAGTATCTACATGGTTCACACGAAAAGTATATTCCTCCTGCATCCTTGCAACCCAATACGGAGAGTAACAAACTCTTGGATCTAAAGAGTATGAAAATTCGTCTTCCAAAACCCAATGGCATCCCATTGAATGATATAGATCTAATATCGTGTACATTTGCAATTGATCGAAATCTGTTTGAAGTTTGATGTACTGCTATGTGTGTGTGTGTATATATATATGTATGTGTGTGTGTGTGTGTGTGTGTATGTATGTGTGTTTGCATTAATGATAAACGATTGCCTGAATGGTCAAATTCGTCGTACTAAAGTTGAATGGTCGATTAGTACTAATAACACTGAAAAACACCCATTGATTTGTCAAATCAAATCTAATAATAGTTGTATTGATGACAAAGGCTGGGAAAGGCTATTTTTTTTTTAGAAAAACTGATTAAAGTTGAAATGTGAATGGCGAAAGCTAGAAAATGATAAGAAAAAAGCTGGAAAAAGCTGAATCAAGATGAAAAAGACTGATGAAAGTTGAAATGTGAAAGACGAAAATTGGAAAAGGCTAAAAGAAAAAGATGGAAAAAGCTAAATCAAGATAAAAAAGACTGACAAAAGTTGAAATATCCATGACAAAAGCTGAAAAAGGCTGTTAAAAAAATGAAAAATGCGTGGCCCAAAAACGTCAATGAAAAGTGACTAAAAGCTGGAAGGGATTATCTTTTATTAAATTGAAGTTTATGTAATTTGAAGTCCAGGGTCTATATAAGATTCCCTTATGTCATTGAAAAACATATAGAAATATTAATTTCACTCTATAACATTCATGAAATGTCTTCAAACATGAATTCAAGTGAAGAAAGCTCATAGGGTATTTCAAGTGAGGAAAATTCATAGTGTTTTGGGTTGGCTTAGACCTTGGGATAACTATAGACGGTGGCTTTTACAACCATATTATGAAGACTACTGGACCGATCAAGACACCAATCTGATCGAGTATCGTGTCGGCCTATGGCAAGAGTGGGAATATAGGGTAAGAGAGGCTAACAACCTTGTAAGTTCTTTAAGAGTTCTTAATGCACCTATTCCTTATCGTTGAAGTCTTCAGATGCCTCTAAGATGTCAAATTTATGACACAAGTAAGATAGAAGATACTATTGCACGAATTCGATTTGAGAATAATCGAATGTTGTCACAAAGGAGTCGATACTATCTACTCCAACTAGCTAATGAAATGGCCGCCGCAAGTAACAGAATACTCTCTCAAAACGAATACAATAATGTGATGATGAATGGTGATTACTTGTTTGAGGGATACATATCAAACAAAGAATAAATATATTTAGCTACTTGTATGGTATTTGTTATGAGTTTTCATGTGACTACTTTTGTGATATTACATTTTGTATTTGTTATGTATTATATCTGTTATTTGTTTTCATGTCACTACTTTCGTCTAGTATATATCAAAAACTTTATAGAGCACTCCATAAGTTAATACATAATGTACATGTTAAATTAGATACATTTCTACAAATTATAATACATGTCATTGGGTTCTATATACCACACCCCCTACATTTGATGTTTCTCCGTTGCTGCCGTAGAGGAAGTGGAAGTTCCTCCACTTCATTTGCTTGAAGATGATCGACTTGAGCAATGTGTCCTAAATCCGTGGTAGATGGATACGACGGTTCCTCTACGATAGCTAACAAATGTTCGTCGTTGACGCCCAAGTGACCAGCAACACGTGTCTTTGAATTCCTTTGGGTACGCCACATGTTACACTAGGAATAGGTCTTGAGCTTGATGATGGATGCTCCATCATCAGGGTGACAAATGTGCTACACAGTAACAGTCCACAACTGACACCCAAGAAGTCGGTGCCATATTCTGAAAAGAAATTGTCCATCCCGTACGTAGATGGTCTGACATTGCCATCATTTATCACTATATCGCCTGCTCAGTACATGTCGTCATCCTGGTTTATGGTAAATCGGGAAGACAACTCCAACGGTGGATCTGGTATGCGCTCCTGCCCAGGAGAAACATCACTTGACATTTGGTATGGCAGCTACTGGTGATTGTCCCGGGAACAAGTGTTGTTCATTAAGTGTACAGCCTGTTGAAAGTTGTCTGGTTATCTTGTTCACAATGTAAGCTCGCTCATATGCATCAAGGCGGAAATATCTAGTTCCTGCAACATAAAATTGATTGGACCTAAGTATATGAACATTAATAGCAACACAGAATAACAAATCTAAATTCTAATTAAATTATACCTCTATCATTAGACGACCTCCTACTGCGTGATAGTCGAAGTTTGGTCGATAAGATAGGTTCACTATGAACTCCAATACCAGGGCATGTAATCATCAAGGATGCCTATACCAACCTGGAGGTTACTCAAATCAGGTAGTCGTCGGCTATCCCACGCCCGTATATGTGATGCGTGCACTATTGACCAGTCTGTACCAAATTTTCCTCTCCGGTTGTTTAAATGCAATTCCTTATACGTGTTGCTTAGCCGTGGAATCCCTTGGTGAAATCCAAACTGTCGTAACGTACGATGAGGTTAATGGTACTCTACGATTTCATAACAGATTAGGGGCACAGATGCCATCCAAATGGCTTAGCCATCTCTACATTTTGCTTGTAATCGCTCTAAGAGATCAGCTGGATACAGCATCCAAATCACCTTGCAAACAACATACAAATAAATTAATTATAAAAATAAATAAACATCAATAACATCTTATATAAATCTATAACTGACCTCGTCATCCTGTAGACGATCTAACTGATCATGATACACAATCAATACGTGCATCGGCTCGCTATCTAGATTAAAAGATACTTTCCAACTGTACGCGAAAAAAATAATTAATTATTACTAAATGAAATGAAATATTTGAAATGCGTAGACATTAATTATATAATAATGTACTGAGATCCCCAAGAGGCACCTGGGAACCTCAAATGCCCCATCTGTAGGTCACCCATCCAATCGCCAGTAGTAAAGAAAGACACGTGGCGTAGTCTCGAGAGCCGTTCACATGCCCAACACTGTAATAAGAAGAGGGGTCTAGACATATTTTGGTTCTCCTTACGACATGCCTTTCATAGTACCCAGTACAGTATTGCCAGCGTGGTACTGCCCCAACTATATAGATGCGACCGAGATAAATCGTGCAGCAGTGGTAAGTAGTCTAACTTGACCAAATTATTTGATTTATCCGACATCAACACTGTGCCGATCAATATCTGGCAATACGCCCGGGCGTAGCATTGCATAATGCGCTCATTGGTGTCATTGGGTATACGATCGAAAGTGGTCTGTAGCCATTTCAGTCTCAGGCAGTGACACTTGATTTTATCCTTAGGGGGTGTATGGCCGAGGAGGTTTTGGCAGACTTCCTACCAACATTAGACTGGTAATGTGTCCTCAGGCCCGGTAACTAGTTGTCTATTTACGGGCAACCCAAATAACACTGCTACGTCTTATAGTGTCACTGTAATCTCGCCAGTCAGAAGATGAAACGTATGTGTCTCCTGATGCCATCTCTCGACTAGCACGGTAATCAATAAATGGTCTAATTGCTTCTTCCGTAACTGAAAAACTCCATATAGTCCGATGACTTATATCAATTGTACCACGCGACCATTTACATGTTCCGTCCATTGCCTTGGAAACTGTCCCACTCCGAAACAGTCAAGCCAAGAAGAATGCTAAAATATAAATTAAAACACAATTATTTTAAAAAAATACAAAATACAAAAAATAATTAATTGAATACACTGCTTAAAAAAACAATTCAATATAACCTGCACTCCGCATTTCTCCCAAACTGTCATAGATATGTAATCTCTCTACAAATAAAGCAACGACTGATCCACGGGACCAAGCTTAGCCATAACTGCAAGAATCTGAAGAAAAAAAATTGGGGTGTCTACAAATTGTGCAAAATTTAAATCTGAAACTAGTGTAAAAAATATTAATCCGAAACTAAAATTTCATGAACTAGTAATATACGAAATAAATATTATGTTTATCAACTAAACGACAATATAATACAACACAATACGAATGTTGTCACAACTATAAACTAAATTAAAAATAAAAATTGATGTCTCCATTATAATGAAACAAACTAATTATACTAATTAATTGAGAATACTCATTGGGGTCGGGACGGACATGTCTGCCTATCATGCCCAATTTGAGAACACAACCCACACCGATTTGTCATTCTTCATTGCGACACATCCATCTCATTTCGAATGCGAGTACATTTTGGTCGTCCACGCTTCACAACTTGAAATCTACTTTGATTTTTACAAACAATTGAAAAAAACTATATTTCAATTTTTACATACATTTCGATTTTTACCTACATTTTTACAAATATATACACATATGTACACACACATATACACACATATACATATATATATACACATACATATACCCACATATACATACATATACACATACATATACACATAGATACACATATATACACATACATACACATACATATACACACATATACACATATATACACATACATAGACACACATATACACATATATAGATATACATATACATATATACACACACACACATATACACATATATACACATACATATACACATACATACAGACACATATACACATGCATATACACTTATATACATACTTTTATACATATACACAAACATATACACAAATACATTTCAAAAGCCAAAAAAAATACCTCTTAATGGAGGAGGGCGGTGGCTGACTGCGATTGAAAGGAGAAGAGGAGCAGCAGCTGACTGCGATGGGAAGGAGAAGAGGAGCGACGACTGTGATGGAGGAAAAGAGAAGAGCGACAGTCGAACTTCCAAACCGAAATGAAAAGAAAAGGGGTGCGGGCCTAAGGTTTATGATGAAAAACACAAACTCAAAATACATTTCATATAAAAACGCATTAATGATTTGCGTTTCTTAAAGAAACACAGTTCTACAATGTGTTTTTTGTAGATTTGACACTATTTTGAATTTCGGCATTGGAAACAGAAAATACAAATAGGAATTGCGTTTCATATGAGAAATGCAATTCCGATTTGCGTTTCTTCTAAGAAACACAATTCCGATTTGCGTTTTTTTTTCCTTCCTATACCCGTTTTTCCCATTTGCATTTTTTTTTTCTTTTTCTTTTTTGTCCGATGAAAAACGTAGAAGGGATCTGCGTTTTTCACAAAAATGTAAAACCCATCTGCATTTTATGTGGCCTGTGTAAATAAGATTCGGACCCTTATTTTTCAGAAATTTTGTTTTTATTCAATAATTATTTCGTAAACAACTCCATATATATATATATATATATATATATAAGAAATACATTTAATTACCTCAAAAACTTCACTTGAAATCATCAAAATCGAGGAGAATTGACCCAAAACCGAATCAGTTAAAAATTTTGATTGCGAAAGTCGGTTGATTCGATTATCGTACCGGTCGACCGCCCTCTCCAATGGTATGTTTTATGACCGTTGGCCAGCCACTGGCCAGTTGACTGATTGGATCAATAAGGTTCCTTAATTTTCTATTTCAACTACTAGATTCGTTAGTCGACCGAATATACCTGTCGGTTAACCGATCCAATCAGTAGATCACCCATTTTACTTCCTTAAGCCACTGCTTTGGTTAGTCGATTGACCCCTTTTGTTGGTTGACCGAATTAACCTGAAAACTCACCATTTTAAGTGTTAATAACCAAATTTTCAATTAGACCCTTATCCAAAAAAATAGTAACAACTTAACACTTTGTAAAAACCATATTAGGACCTTAAACTTATCACTTCTTACTAAACCACAAATAAGATTTATTAATTTTAAAGTATAGTGAGTGATCCTAATTCGGGTTGTATTAAGAGTATAAAGTTAATGAGTTATTTTCACCTAATTATCTTTAATGTATTTAATACTCCTCAAATCTTCATTGCTTTCATTTTGCACCCATCTTGAATTCAATTGATTCTTCAATAATCATTGATGAATTCTTCAATGATTAATCTTTTTTAACCCATTCTTTTTCTTATTTCAATATGTAAAACTTTTAATCTGAAACCATTCAATAAAACCATTAGTTCCATAAAAATGTCAAAGTTTAATTATTCATCGAAACATTAGGTTCAACAGTCATACTACTCTGGCTAGAGTTTTAGGTGAATTATATTAAATCGAATCACATAGGACATGTCTCTTTTTTTAATAGATATATTATATCTTACATACTCGTATATTAACATATATGTCCCACTATACCTAATGAATACTTTTGAAGTCTCGTGGTTAGAGAATAACACTTAATATTATCAAAGTAAAGCAACCCATACATGTAATATACAACAGCTCAAGTCAGAAGATCACAAATACAATCATATCTCAGATATCTTATTTTCACATTGAGTAAAGTTTCCATGTAAGGTATCAAGGACAATTATGTTCGGTTCCTTACTACACTAGAAAGTCCCCTTGTGGTTATTCTAGTAACTCATACAAGTAGTTTGAAACTTACCATTCTTAAAGAGAGAACAATGGAACAAGTTGGCCTAAGTTGTTGAAAACATTTCAACAATCCAATACCGATTAGGAACAATTTAGAATATCAAGTTAACAAATACCTTCAATCTCCACCTATTAATCATGTTAAATAGCCAAGATACTTCAACTTAATATTCAAGGTCTACAATGAAATTGATATAATTAAAGAATAATATCAAGAATACTTTTTATTAATACTTGAGATTGAAACGTTTTGCAAATACAAGCCATAAATGCAAGCATACAAGATTGACTATAGAGCTTACATCAAACACCATATTGCTCGCATAAAATCATTGAACTAAATAATATAGGTATAATATAACAAAATGTCACTTCTCTCTATTTGTAGATATCAATGGACTCATACTCAATATTTTATGTAGTATTATACTCTCTTCTCTCTACTTTTCTCCATTTTTCTCTATATTTTTCTATATATTATTTTATTCTTAGACAACTACATAGCATATGCATTATATAACTCTTAGTGTAATATTAAGTACTCATAATTTTATAATAAATAAAATCAATAAATATGCACATAAATATTATGATAATCACATTGTAACATATATTTCTAATGGAATTCACACAGTCATTTTAATAAATTTTATGATTTAATCCCAATTATAATGTCTAATAAACATATAATTGGAATAAGTAATTATAATCCTTATAAAATAGTAATTTACTTAAATAAAGTGATATAATGTATATATAGTATAATAAATGAAAGATTTAATTTTAAATTATTTTTCTCACAATCCTCTACAAAATTTAAAATAAAAATAAAAATGATAAAATAAAAAATAACGGACAATGTAATAATGTGTAATGGATGCAAGTCTAGGTGTCTTTAGGACTTGAATCTCACTTAGTGTAATAAACATTTATCTGAAACAACCATAGTGGACTATGTATTTAACTAGATCTTTTTTGTCAAACTTAAGTTACAAAACACAATATGGGTATTAGATCACATTCATAGTTTTGCACTTTTATGGACATACAAGGGTATCTTGATTCTCATGAAAGTTAACGGGGAAAGCTCAAACCCATACTTGTGGCCAGTCTTACGACAACTCTCATCTAGGTGAACCCTCCAACATGCGACATGTATCCTGTGAGAGTTTTCTTGTCTTTGTCTCATTAAGGGTTATACATATCCTTAAAATCACATTTTACTACACCAACATCTTAGGAATAAGGAACAAAATCTTTTAAGTGATTTCTCTAATATATATAGCATTGTTTTATAAGTCATGCAATGCAAATTGTTACTACCCTTTGAACCTCCTTCGTGGGGGTTCCTAATCATAGAGTTTGGGTTACCTCCCTACGTGACCTCTTTTAATATTAACACTCATCCTCCTTGACATCTTTAAGATCTAGATACTACTAGTTTTGAGGAAAAGTATCCCACCATGTGGGAATATAACATACGGATATTAAGCCTAGAATTTTTTTTCCCATCAATTCTCACTTGGTATGAATAAATATCTTGGGACTATTATAGAATTCGTTCTTTAAAGCAATGTTTGGAATTTTTTATTCCCAAAAAACCTATTAAATAAACTTGTTAGGAACATTTTAAACACAATATTTTGTCAATCCAATGTTATATACAATCCGTAATTTCACCATGTAAATTTATATGAGACATGCACTGAATAAGCAATTTCTGAGACAATTTATAATTTCAATTTCATAATCACATAAAAAATTTGAGAATTTTCAAAGTAACAATTAGGGGCTTTACATTGAGTCAATACATTTATCAATACATCATTTTTTTTTCTATTTTACCATCATATAGACCTTTTAGGAATATAAGTCGAAGTAACATATATTTTCTTCTGACACAATATTACGCAACTACAAAAACAAATTCATAAAATAAAATATTTTGAGAATAAAATATCTAGACCTTTGTGATACAATTTATAAAAAAATTATTTTTCAATATTTAATTTTAAAAAAATAAATATTTTTATTTTGTGGTGATATACAAAATTATTTATTTTAGTTGTAAAAATATATATGATCCTGATTTATAAAATAATAAAAAACAAAAAGGCATGAAAGGTTTTAATTTTTCGTGAAAAAGAAAAAACATGAAAGATTTTTATTCTTTGTGGAAAACAATATCATTATATTTATTATCAATGATAAGCTTCTCGCTTGAAAATTGGTTTCTAGCAGGTACTAGATTACTGACAAATTTCTCATTCAAATGTTTTCAAATATGTAATAAGACAATTGAACATTAGAATTAAGTAGTTCTTAGCATTAGGCTACTGGTCATAAATTTCGTGACTCATAGTAGTAAACCTATTGGCTGCTGAAATAGTGATGTTAAGTGAGATTTTTGATATTGTGATTAAATCTTGGAATAAGTTAACATATTAACAATTTTATTGTCATCAAATAAAAAATATTTAGAGTCTTTGAAAGGAAAATTTGAATTATTGAAAATGAAATTTTGATTATTGAAATTATCATGTGGTTTCAAGAAATATCAAAACTTGTCCAAATAAAATAATATTTTACATTAACAAACGACATTTCCAATAGTATAAGATATAATGGTGCCAAGAGAACTTTCATTATTTGATCTTCCCGAAATATTAAAGCCCAAATGTTATTCCTATATATAGATGTTTCTAAAATGAGCGAAAATGATGCAAAATTAAAATTCATTTCCGTGAAATTATTTTTGTAGTCCCTCATTGTAGTATTGGAAGAAAATATATGTTACTTCAACTTATATTCTAAGAATAATTATATAACGGGTAACTAAAAATATATGATGTATTTAAAATATTCCTAACAATTGTTTTGATACATTTGTTGGGACAAAAAAATTTCGAACGTTGCTTAAAGAAAATAATGTTCCATATATAATAGTCCCAAAATATTAAAATCAAATCTTCTATTTATTATATTATTTAATTTAATTATTTTTTATGATAGTTATAATTATGTACTCTAATTATATGTTTATTAGACATCATTACTGTGTTAAAGTTATAAAAATTATTAAAATGACTTTCTGAATTCCATTATAAATATATATGTTCCAACTTCTATTTGACCAATAGGGTTTGTGATCAGTTTAATATAGGGATATTCTACTTATACCTTAACTCCCTACAACGTTATATCATGTGAAGGGCTCGACATTCAACCATCTTCATAGATGGTGCATATCTCTTCTTAGAACAATATTCACATGCCTCGATCCACCAGATATATTTTTTATTTATATTTTATGATTTTTTTACTTGTTTAATTGTTATTGTTCTCAGTTAATTGTTGAGATTAAAATAACATGTAGTATTTGTGTATTATTTAATTCGTATTATGTGAAATTTTTTCAGCAATAAGTAATATGTTATTGGAAGTGAAAGATGGTTCTTGTTTTACTATTATAAAAAAGAACATATTTATACTTAATGTATACCTAAATTCCTTTACTTGGGAGAGGAACACTCACACAATAAATCCTCATATACTAAACCAATCACATTTTTTGCCTTTGTTAAGATAATTGAGAGACGAAAAGTTGGGAGAACATGAACGATATATTGATATTTAGGAAAGTACAATGACGGAGATTTACAATGGAGATATGACGCACCCCAAATTTTGATAGCGGAAGAAGTAGAGAATCGGGAAGAAAATGAAAACAAGTTTCATCACTTCCTCTCTAAGTCGTCCAAATCCGTTTATTTTGAAAATAGTTTTTCAATGGATTTTCTAGGCGTCGTTTTGAAAAACTTCTTGTGCCAGGATTTTATGTTAAAAACAGTGTTGCTACCTAGCATAGGGTTAAATGGGGTGCTAGGTCACTAGGATTTTGGAAATTTATTTTTCCTTTTAAAATGACCCGTGTTTTGACTTCGAAAGGTCTATGTACCAGAGATATTCTTTTCAGTTCAGGAGTTGGTTATGCTTAGGGAAGGTTTTACGCACCCTAAGACACTTGTCCATAAACGGTACTTTCGTCTAAATAGATACTCACTGTTAAACACTATCCAAGAAGTTTTCTTTTATTTAATTAAACAAGAATAATCCCCCTTTTTAAGGTTTTCCTCTTTTAATGGATTTTTAACATGAAATTATGGAATGTTGGTAAATACTATAGTTACTACTAGTCAGCGACACCCAATAATAGTTGTAAAAATATAAATATACAAGCTATACTAAATAAAATGCAAATTAAGACTAAATTATTTGGATATGAGATTGAACCCACACGTGGGTTACCTACGTATCTTGGATTAATGAGAATCAAATCTTTACGTAGTTTGTTTATGTTAGGGTGAAGCTGATTTTATTATTATTGGTGACCGAACCCATATGTGGGTTGGCGTAACCAAAGATCAGGTCATCACGTAGTTCATTCTTGTTTAAGTTGAAAGCTAAGTTGGTTTTTTGTTAAAGACTGGGTTGGTTTTAGTTGATTATTAGTTAGTTTTAGTCTTGAACAACCTAAATCACAACCTTAGTTAGATATTAGTAATTATTTTAAAGTAGTGAACAACCTAAATCACAACCTTAATTATTTTTATGATTAATTATTTTTTAAGTTTTGAACAACCTAAATCACAACATGACATGTACATAACCTATTTGATTTTGTCAAGAACACCTTGATCGAACTCTTTTGTTTTAGTTAGTTAGTGTTAGTGTGTGAATTTTTAGTTAAAAAAGTGAAAAGAAATACCATATGTTTATGCCAGTCCTACTCGTAACTAAGGAAAATATGAAGGTTTTTGAAAAAGAATCACACATATCTCCGAAGGAATAGAGGCCCTCCCTTTATCTCAAGTTCTTAGCCAAAAGAATCTATTGGCCTATGGAAGTCATCCCAAGAATTTAATTCAATTAACTTAGGTGACAAACCAAATTGGTTTAGTTTCGATAACAGTTGGTCACACCCTAAGTGTCTTGGTTCCCTTCCTTAGATATTTGTGTAGAGAATATCTAGGGAGTTATTTTTCATTTCAAGGATCCTTATGTGGGTCTTTAATGATGTCTAGGAATTTAATCCATTGGGCCTAGGGTGGTTTTGTCAAGACAACTTGAATTTGGTATAATTCCAAATCAAGCCCAACCCCTTAATCACCTTTGTGATTTAGGGATTTGTCATAACCTTTCCAAGAATTTATAAAGGTCTATTGTATTGTTTCTATCTTGGATTTAATATAATATTCATAATTGAAACAATTATGTTTGGTGTCCAACCGACAAAATTCGGTGAAAGTAAATGTTTTGTGGTCAGGATAAGTAACCAGAGTAATTTGTTTGAAATATCCTATAATTTAAGGATGGTGGCTAATTTATATCTATAATAAATATTATTAATGAAAATAAAAATTTAATAATTCATTTTAGACCCCCTTAAATTATGAGAATTTCGAGATTGACTTGAAACTTTTACTTAACTGCATTTTATCGAATTTAACAGTTTTCATTTTCCTCATGTTTTTTGGGCATTTTTGTATATTATATGGTGTGATATTAGTTATAAATTAATTCCCATTAAACCTAGGTTTAAAGTTTATCTGAACTTATACTTGATTCGACATTGACTGGGCGAGACAACATACGGTGTCCATAGTTGCCCCTCTATGTCATGCGAGTTCGCTCATAACAAAAAAGAAGGATACACTAAGATTTTGTTATGCTAGACATGAAATATAAAATACATGTATTTAAATCTATCCTAAAAGACATGAAATATAAACTTTTACTTAACTGCATTTTGTCGAATTTAACAGTTTTCATTTTTCTCATGTTTTTTGGGCATTTTTGTATATTATATGGTGTGATCTTAGGTATAAATTCATTCACTTTAAACCTAGGTTTAAAATTTATCTGAACTTACACTTGATTCGACATTGACTGGGCGGGACAAAATACGGTGTCCATTGCTGCCCCTCTATGTCATGCGAGTTTACTCGTAACGAAAAAGAAGGATACACTAAGATTTTGTTCCACTAGACATGAAATATAAAATACATGTATTTAAATCTATCCTCAAGGATGAAGACATACCTGATCCTTGAGGATTCATCACGGATGACGATTGATCATTTCTACCATTGTATACTTTAGAGGATAACGAACAATCAACCTTGGAAGATCACTAATGGAAGGATGGTGACACATCTGATTCCGTATCTATCTGCATTCTGGAAGGATAGCGATATATGTAATCCTACAGGGCATGGTAAGGATGATACTTTGTACAAGCCCTGTCAAGCATTATACTATTATATTATACTACTAGCTGGCTGGAGTTATAAAATTATACTACTATAATGACTGGCTGGAATACAAAATGCAACAATACTACTGGCTAGCCAAAATTTGAAACACAACTACACTACTGGCTGGAATTTAAAATACATCTATACTACTGTTGGCTAAAATTTAAAATACTACTAAATTGACTACTGGTTGGCTAGAATTCTTAAAATATTACTCCTAAAAGATGATGTGTGGAATCCTATAGCATGTGGTGAAGATGACACTCGGTCAATCGACTCCTAGTTGTAACTGTAACCCAAGGGTTCTCTTACATCTAAAATTAATGAGAATCAGGTCACATGTAGTTCTAGCAGGTAAATAAAATTCTATTAAAACACTATACTATTAGCCAAAATTATTAAAATAATGTCTGACTGGCTGGTTGGATTTACACTACATTGGTCGGAATTATTAAAATACTCTGGCTAGAATTACACTACAAAATTAAAATACACTGGTTGGAATTATTAAAATGTTGTTCCAAAAGGATGATGCACGATCTATCCTATGGGACGTGGGGAGGATGACACTCAGTTAATTGGCTCTTAGTTGGAATGGTTCTAGGTTAGAGAAACCAATTATGAGGTGTCTAGTCAGTCTGAAACTAAGGTCGACGGTATATTTAACTATTAATTTTTGTGAGCTGACTTTACCGAACCCCATTAGGGCACCTACATATCTCAGAATTAACTGAGAATCAAGTCAAGTATAGTTTAGATTGGTAAAGTAAATAAACATTTGGTGGAAAAGGGTCCCAGTTAAAAAACCCAATTCTTAGGTCGTCATATCAATACATGATTGAAAATGATTGAGAGAATTCAACCTCGGATAAAATGTGCCTTAGTCATAGACTGGGGTATGATGATGCTTATTTATTTTTAGGGATTATAGATTTTAGTTGGTGATTGGTGCAAGTCTTATATCAAGAACTTTTCTATGGATTTTTTTTTATATAATGTACCCCAGCTCTAGTTGGGGCGACTCCTATCACAAAATCTCAATAGAGAAATTGGATATAATGTGCTCGAACTCTAGCTTGGGCGCGAGATTACATCCTGAGCATTCAAAGGATATGGGAAAGCCCACATGGGTGGCCTCTATATCCTGAACTGAGTGCATGATTATAATGTTCGTTTTATTCTAGAAACCTCGTTGGGTTATTCATGTATATTGGTACTTAGTGGTTCTAGATGATGATCGTCGAATAACCGAAACCCACTTGGGTTAGCTACATACACTGATTTTCTGTGGTTAGGAATCCAATCGAAATATAGTTCGGCCCTCACTATTTTATTTTGGATTGTCGACCGTACCATAAGGGCTTCATACCTATCTCGGGCTTTGTCGAGAATCAGATTGATGCATAGTTCGAGCACAGGTATCATTTGTTGTCTACTTAACAAAAGGATTTGCTTCTCAAGAAAGTTAAAGAACTTCTTGGGATATATACCCTAATACAGGGCTGAGAAAATGTAATGATGCTGATATCTCTCTGACTTCGACCGGACCCACTTGGGTTTTCTCTGTACCTTGGTGATCTACCAAAGTTAGGTTGAAGTGTAGTCTATTAGGGATAGAGAAATTTTGTTTAAGATGATGACCCAACCTACAAAAGTTTCACGTATCCTAGTATTTAGGTTGACACCTAGCTCTTCCTTGACTAGTTAAAGCTTTATTACGGTTAAATCTGGATTAATGGGCTATTGTTACATTTGGTATGGTTCAATTCCAAATGATTGGGGATTTATTATTGACAAACTCTATGGGGATTTTATTGTTTGTCATGATTCAATCCTAATTAGTGTGGGATTTTGTTAATGGCGACCGAGAAAGATTTCCTACGTATTTTTTAATTTACCAAGAATTAGGTTGGAACAGTAGTTCCGTGCATATTAGTTTATCGACCAAACCCACAAGGGTTTTCGTCGTATCCTGGGCTTTGCCTGGAGTCAGGTTGAGGCATATTTCTTGGTTAAGGATCTTCTATTGATTAGTAAACAAGAAGAGTGCATGCGGTTTTTCTCAAGAGTGTTAAAGAACTATTCCTAGAGATGCGCCCTGGTCTAGGGCTAAGAGAGTGTCATAAAGATGATGCCCTTCTCCTATTTTTATTTCGACTGAACCCACTTGGGTTTTTTATATACCTTGGTGATCTACCAAGGATCTGGTTGAAATTTTACTAGGTATTCATCATTGTCGACCTAAACTTGGAAAGGTTTCCTAGGTTTTCCTGTTTTCATAGGGAATATAGTTGACTGCTAGTTCAATGCACATGAATGGTTTTTATTTTAAAGGAGGAGATTGAACCCATATATGGGAGAAAATCTGGTCGACAGATAGTTCAACACACAAGGTTGGGTTTATGTTTGTCAACCAAACCCGCGAGGATTTCTTATGTATCCCGGGCTTCGTCGAGAATTAGGCTGACATGTAGTTCCTACGTCTTTTGTTTTAATGAATTTAACTAAGTTCATTATGATTTGAGAACTTTAGTTTACATCGTGAGACAAAATGAATGTTGTTTCCATTAGGAAAACATGGATATGATGAAATGTACCCCAGTCGTAGACCGGGGCAACGACTGGATAAGTTTCATTAAGGAATCTAATCCGACACTTCCTATCATGCAATTTATGATTATTAACAGTGTAAAATATGCCTCAGACTACGGGCTAGGAAGAAGACTATTTAGATACAAGATTATGAAGCTAAATCAATTCGTTTTTCTATTTGTTGGGGTGATGAAAAATGAATTTAGGATTTAAACGATTTAAATCCACAAATACACTTGCCAATAGGTTCATTATTATATTATTGAAAACGTTAAACTAATACCTTAATGCTTGTTGGTGCAATCATTCGGGTCGTGCAATTGTTTATAATATCTAGACATGAATTGATAAGAGTACTTACCTATATTGCCAAGGTTTACAGATAGTTTGTTGGAACTGGATGGTGAACCTTCTCCATTCGATTTAGCCCCCTTCGCTTCAAATGCTTGGCTTTCTATGTCAGCATATTGGCGAACTATGTTTGTTTCCTACATTTTTTACAGTTAATGTATCTTTAGAAGAAAACGAAACCCAATCTCTGTTCCTTAATCTAGTTACTTGAATGGTATATATTGGCTTCTTTCTGTAGGAGTTGAGAAATCTTCGTCTAGCGATGCTCTTCTTCTTTTCTCAAAGATCCTTCCTGGAGGTAACTTTAAAGTGTACCACACCTGTCGTATAGTTGAAAATCTGGCATCCTATAGTGCGCGATGGTTTTCTAGTTCCATTGCTTCTTAACGAATTTGGATCACAGGATAGTCCAATAAGATTACACTGTTGATGGAGGCTATCATGAGAATTTGATGTGTTGTATATAGTTGGTTCGGTGACGACATTGGACATCCTTACGTGGAATTAGGTTAAGGGTAATTTGCCAAGTTTTGGCTTGCTTCCATTGTTGTGCTCCTATGCCGTTTTGCTTTTCTACTTATCTGAATTGAAATGTTAGTCATGATAGAAACATAACATATAAACAATTAGAAGTTAGAGTTACCAAACAAAGCCTGCGTAGTCATGTATATCATCTATTTTTAGAAATTCTTTCTTCCTTAGGAGTACAAAATTAGACTTGGTCATTTATCGGAGGCTCCAAGATCTCTAGTAGCTTCCAACTTGTCTTCCTTCGAATCCCAAGGTAGGTAGAATTACCAGTCGATTTCTTCGATTTACTCGACCCAATTGTAGTATTGTGGTCTCCAAACGAATAAAAAATCCACAGATAATTGATAAATTCGTTGAAATCCAACGTCCCTTATATTATTTATTATTTTTATTATTATATGCTATGCTACTTTTTCCCTTAGCGCCCTTTCAGATTTTCACTAAGGCCGGCTATCACATTTTTGCACCTTAGAGCCCTCTACGGTTTTAAATGGGTTGGTGGTTTTGTATCTTGCTACGACCCTTATTTTTTTGCCCATAACGCCCTTTCGGGTTTTCACTACGTCCTCAGGTAGCACAAATTTTATACCCTTTTTTGCCCTCACTTTCATTCGGTTGTGAGTCTAGGTTTATCTTTTCTAGGGGTAGAACTTCTTTACTGCATCAACATTAATGGGCTCTAGGAACTCTTCTATATCCATCTCTTGTAGTATTAATGCTCCATGCCCTAACAATTTCTTGATAACAAACGGTCCTTCCCAGTTTGGCGTGAACCTTCTTTTAGCTTTGTCTTAGAATGGGAAGATATTTTTTAGTACCAATTCACCCAAATTATAGATTTTCAAATGAACCTTCTTTTTGTGAGCTCTAGTCATTATCCTCTTCCGATAACATTGCACATGAAATATAGCAATGAGTCTCTTTTAATATATTAGGCATAGTTGATCAAATCTCTGTTGTACCCATTCAACTTCATCCAACTCGGCTTCCACTACAATCCTAAAAGAGGGAATTTCTCCCTATTCTAGGATCACGGCTTCTATTCCATATACTAACGAATATGGCATGTCTCCAGTTGATATTCTAAGTAATGTTTGATAGTTCATCGAGGCAAATTGGAGCATCTCATCTCATTTCTTGTGGTTATATATCATCTTTGTCAAGATCTCTTTAATGTTCTTGTTAGCGACTTCTACTGCTCCATTCAATTTCGGACTATAGTGCACAAAATTCTTGTGTCCTACTTTGAACTGAGTAGAAATAGTTTTCATCATACCTCCTTTCAAGTTTTAGGCATTTTCGAAGATCAATAATTGGTTTACTCCATAGCGTGATAGGATATTCTCCTTGAAGAAGCTCGTTATGGTCTTTTGGGTGACATGAGTAAGCAAAACTACCTCTACCCACTTAGTAAAGTAGCCTATAGCCACTAGGATGAATCAGCGTTGGCTTGGTTTCAATGGTGTTATTAGACCTACGGCATCCATTCCCCACATTGAGAAAGGTCAGGGGGCTGCTAGGCAATGCAAATTTTTTGGGGATAAATGGATTAAGTCACCGTGCAATTGGCATTTCGGACATCTTCTCACAAAATTTAAGTAATCGCCTTTCATGGTTAACTAAAAGTGGCCAGTTCGTAGGATCTTCTTGGACAACATGAATTCGCTCATGTGTGGTTCACACAGTCATCTATAAACCTCCTTCATGAGTTGTATTACCTTGGGTGCCCACATACCTTAAGAGACCTAAGTCCAGTGATCTCTTATATAAGGGGTTGCCGCTGAGAAAAAATTGGCCCACTAGTCTTTGCAAGGTTCTTCTACTCAAGTTATCGGGTCTTTCAAGATACTCTTGATTTCTTAAGAACCTTTGGATAACTACATACCGCGGTTCTTTATCCTCTTTAGTCTTAACCTAATTACAATGAGCTGGTTTCTGATATATCTTGACAGTTACGGGAATCACCTCGTATTCTTTATTGATCACCGCTATTGGTGGCCGCAATTTAAGTGTTTCCACTTTTACAGAAAATGTACAGATCAAGTTTCAGTATAATGGACCTTTCTGTCGGGTATCGTATCCACAAGGATTGGTTGAGATTATTATCGAGTACGGTGATTGTCATAACCTAACTTTGTCTAGGCGCTAAAAATAGAATATAAAATTAAATACTAATACTAAAATACTAATTTAACTATACTAATTACTAATACGAGATAGTTTAGGGGATGGATTATCTAGGGATTAACTTTATTTACTTATACGCGTTTAATTTGTTTAGTTTACAATAATGGTGTTTGACCTATTTAACAATCTCGGTATCTAAAACTCCTTCGCCACCTCTCCCGAGTGTAAGACGAGGGAATATGCAACTTTATGTCAACGAAGAAGTCCCCCTCAATGTCTTAACGACCCTAGGTTGTGTGAGTCTTACCCCAACGTCATTGATTTCACACGAAATCTCAGTTCGTGAACTCCCCCGTCACCTCCCCCAAGTGTAAGACGAGAGATATAACGCAACTTCGTGTCAACAAAGAAGTCCCCCTCAACGTCTTAACAACTCTAGGTCACGTGAGTCTCGCCCCAACGTCATTAATTTCATGCATTGTGTTTACCCTAGTCTGAATCCGGGGTTACCTCTTCCGAGCGTCAAACCCCGTATTCTCGATATATCTAAACTAGCATATAATCATGAAAATACGATAAACACATTCAAACATTAAAGAAACACAACTAAAACAAAACTACGTTTTCCTAAACAATATTAATCCTATACATAATCCACATTTAACCTATAGCCATAGCCCTTTATATAATTAAAACAAAACTAAACATGCTCAAACAAATATCGAAGTTAAGAAATAAAAGAAAAAATGGATGAACTTAGCCGATATCCGAAGATTAGCCACTAAAAGTGTCCACCAGGCGATTCTCCTTCTCCACGTGGTAATCTTCTCCTTTGGAATTGTTTGAGCATTCCCCATACTTTCTCTCTACTATAAACTAAGCCCTAAGTGGCTCTAATGGTCGGAGGGATACAAGAGGAGAGGATATTTATCGGAGGGATACAAGAGGAGAGGAGATGAGAGGATATTTATAGGAAAAATATCTAAACTGTGCAGAGGTCACCACTGCGGCGGTGGGATTCATCGCCGCGGCGATGAGTATGTCGGTTTAATGTTGGAGAAGGCGGTGGACTTGGTGACATCCTGGAATGTCAGCCCCGCGGTGGTGGACGTTCAGCAAGAATTTGGTGCACTACGCATTTTCATCGCCTAAGCGGTGGTCTGGACACCTAGGCGGTGGGCTGCTGTTTTCATAATCTTGCCTCCTTGCTTGTTTTCCACCGTTCTCCAACCATTTTTGGTCCGAATTGATCTTTTGCGCTCCAATTTCATACCTTTTCACTAATACACTTAGTTTAATACAAAAAGAATAAAAACATATTAAAACTTAATAAAAGCATACTAAACGTACTCGAAAACTAACAATTTCGGTTTGAAAATATATAGGTAAATTACACCTATCAAATACCCCCAAACTTGGAATTTTGCTAGTCCTCGAGCAAAATACCCACACAATACAAGCATATATAAAAACTAATTATGAAATTGAAAACTAAAAGCGAGAAACACTAAAAACAAAAATGTGTAAGTTTTGATTATCATCTACTGGCTAAAAGATTTTTCCCTCATCGGCCCCCAATCCAATCAAGTTCAAGCAAAAATCACACCATGTGGTATTCTAGACTTTCAACGTTCAAAAATAGTAAGCGTCATTCTAGATCTTGTTTAAGTGTGTATGATTAAACTCAAATATACAACTATCCATTGATTAGATGGGATTATCCCTCAATAAAGTTCATGACTTAAACCTTTTAGGTATAGGGAATCCATATGCCTGACCGGGGTTCTATTCTCCACTAATATAGGCTTGGAGGTTCATGAATATTATTAGGGCTTGGTTCAATTTTGGAATAATGGCCACGGGTATATCGGAAATACAAATTAGGTTAATCGTCATTAACGTGACGATACCCGAGGCATATGCTTGGCTCTTTCTCACTCTCGAAACCCCATAGATATAATTGAAACAACCCCAAACATAAATTTAAGAAATTTGTACTCACTTGCCAAAAGAAATGTAATTTTTATTTTTTTTTATTTTTTCCGAATAACACACCCCCAAACGTATTCAAATTTCTACAATTTTAGGAGTGTGCAAAAATGATTAAGTAACATACCCCGAAACGTATTCGAATTTCTACAACTTTAGGAGTGTGCAAAAAGGATTTAAGAAAATGACAAGTGAATACACTAATACCAAACCAATCCGAAGTTCGCCCTAAACCCAACCACTCACATCAAGTAGTGAAATGCTAACTTGATTCATTTATGTTGTGCCTTTGGCTTAGCGATAAAGGTTTGGAAAAAGTTCAATCAGCTAGGGTATTTGATAAATGTTTAGAAATTGAATTGGAATTTTGGCTTCGACAGGGTAACGAGGGATAATGATATTTCATGGTAGGCTTCAAAAGGCTCAAGCGTCAAATGAATGCCTAAATCATATCTCCTAAACCACCTCGCCTAGGATTTCGCCTCGAATTTCCCCCAAATCAAGTTCTAGAATCCCTATTGTCTTGAAATTGATTGATAGATAATCGATTTCAAGTCAATTAGATAATGCTATATTGAGTTTACGTGCTCGTGCTTTTAGGATTTACAATAACTTTTACTAAACGATACGTTAAGCACACAGAACACACATGAATGAGCTTTACACTTGACCTCAATAAACAATCAGGGGACAGACTCATCATCGGGTAAAGGCCCAAATGATGTCAAAACTCAACACAAAACAACAACTAAACTAAACAAACTAATCCTAAACAATCATGCACACGATAAAAACAGTGAAACTTAACTAATAACATAAACACATACTAAAACATACTACACATCACCACCAACTTAACATATGCATTAACCAAAACGACCCGTCAGCGATCCCAATGATAGTATATAGCATGATATTGAAGATGGGGATTTAGAACATGTACCTGGGAGGCGAGAGAATCTCGCATTCGACTCAAATTAACGGAGATCCAATTTATTTTTCTTTGGGTTACCTCCTAAGAAGCGCTTGGTTTAATGTCCTCGACCTGACACATGCCCTCAAGACTGGCGAGATGTTGCAATGAAAAAAACGCAAGAGTACTTGTCGATCTAACATCTTCAAGCATCCTTCAGGAAAACAAAAACAAAACTACAAAGAAAAATTATAAACACTAAAAAAATACGTAAATTAAATCAAATTATTTACTTACAATATCAACAATAATCTAACACACAATCCCCGACAATCGTTACCAAAAACTTGCTGGTGATTGCCGAAAACTGTATTTGACAACTACCAATCCTCGGCAATGGTGCCAAAAACTTGGTGGCCGTAATTTAAGCATTGCCACTTTCACCGCAAGTGTATGGATCAAGTTTTAGTATAATGGACCTTTCGGTCGAGTATCGTATCCACAGGGATTGTTTGAGATTATTATCGAGTACCGTGATTGTCATAATTTAACTTTATCTAGGTGCTAAAAATGGAATATAAAATTAAATACTAATACTAAAAATACTAATTTAACTATACAAATTACTAATACGAGATAGTTTAGAGGATCGATTATCTAGGGATTAACTTTATTTACTTAAACGCGTTTGATTTCGTTTATTTTACAATAATGGTGTTTGACCTATTTGACAATCTCAGTATCTAAAACTCCTCTACCACCTCTCCTGAGTGTAAGACAGGGGAATACGTAATTTTGTGCCAACGAAGAAGTCCCCCTCAACGTCTTAACGAACCTAGGTTGCGTGAGTCTTGCCTCAACATTATTGATTGCACACGAAATCTCAGTTCGTAAGCTCCCCCATCACTTTTCCCGAGTGTAAGACGAGGGATATAACGCGACTTCATGTCAACAAAGAAGTCCCTCTCAACGTCTTAATGACTCTAGGTCACGTGAGTCTCGCCCCAACGTCATTGATTTCATGCGTTGTGTTTACCCTAGTCCAAATCCGGGGTTACCTCTTCTGAGCGTCAAACCCTGTATTCTTGATATATTTAAACTAGCATATAATCATGAAAATACGATAAACACATTCAAACATTGAAGAACAATCGTTAAAGAAACACAACTAAAACAAAACTACGTTTTCATAAATAATATTAATCCCATACATAATTCATATTTAGCCTATGGACATAGCCGTTTATACAATTAAAACAAATATAAACATGCTCAAACAAATATCAAGTTAAGAAATAAAAGGAAAAACGGATGAACTTAGCCGATATCCAAAGATTGGCTACCACAATCGTCCACCGGACGATTCTCCTTCTCCATGTGGTAATCTTCTTCTTCGAAATTGTTTGAGCACTCCCCATACTCTCTATCTACTATAAACTAAGCCCTAAGGGGCTCTAATGGATGGAGGGAGACAAGAGGAGAGGAGATGAGAGGATATTTATAGAGAAAATATCTAAACAAAATATCAAAACTATGCAAAAGTCACCGCTGTGGCAGTGATTATGTCGGTTTAATGTTTGCCTAGGCAGTGGAGAAGGCAGTAGACTTGATGACATCCTACATTGTCAGAGCCACGGTGGTGGATGTTCAACAAGAATTTGGTGCACTCTGCATTTTCACCGCCTAGGCGGTGGGCTACTGTTTTCAGAATCTTGCCTCTTTGCTTGTTTTCCATTGTTCTCCGACTATTTTTGGTTCGAATTGATCGTTTGCAGTCCGATTTCATACCTTTTCACCCATACACCTATTTTAATAAAAAAAAGAATAAAAACATATTAAAACTTAATAAAAACGTACTAAACATACTCGAAAACTAATAATTTCAGTTTGGAAATATATAGGTAATTTACACCTATCAGCTATCATAGATGCTAACATTGCAAGGGTATCAGGAAAATCATTCTTAAGCCTTGGCACGTGCTCAAACTCGATCTTTGAGAAGGATTCACAAAGGTCAATGAATTAATTGTTGTACCGGATCAGCTTGGCATCCTTCGTTGCATATTTATCAGTGATCTGATTTATAATCAGCTCTAACTCCCCTTATAATATCAACTCTTTGATCTTTAAGATTTTAACTGACTCTAAGCCTATGATACAAGTTTCTTACTCGGAGGTGTTGTTGGTATTAGTGAACTTTAACTTAGCGGCAACTGGAAAGGGCTAACCTTGTAGAGAGATTAGGATGGCACCGATGCTAGCCCCTTTCGAGTTATTCGCTCTGTCGAAGTACATTTTCCATATCTGCTCATCCTTATCGCTAGTTAGCAACATAATGGGCTCGTTGGGAAACTCTGTCTCCATGGACCTTTCGTTGGCTCTTGGGTTATCAACAAGTTAGTCGATAATTGCTTGGCCTTTGACTACTTTCTAAGTCACATATACAATGTTGAACTCAGTCAGCAGCATTTTCCACTTGGATATTCTTCCGGTGAGCATAGACTTCTCAAATACGTACTTTAAAGGATCCATTTTAGCAATCAAATTAGTAGTAAAGTACAACAGATAGTGGTGTAACCTTTAAGCAGTCCAGGCCAATGCACAATAGGTTTTCACTAATTTCTATTATCTTTCTTCGTGTGAGGAGAATCTTTTACTGACATAGTAGATGTCTTTCTCTTTCATACCTAAAGTTTCATGTTGTCCCAACATTACAACCATAGATGTTTCTAGGACGATTAGGTATAAGAACAACGGTGTCCCTTGCTAGGGTGGTACCAAGATAGGAGGGTTCAATAGATAGGCCTTGACCTTCTCCAAGGCGTCCTGGAATTCTTTGTTCCATTTCCCATTTGACTCATTTATCAACAACTTGAAGATCGACTCACAAGTTCTAGTCAGCTATAAAATGAAACAGGAGATGAAATTCACTCTCCCGAGGAACCCCTTGAATTTTCTTTTGCATTTTAGGTGCAGGCATTTCGGCTATGTCCTTAATCTTGGAAGGATCAATTTCGATACTGGTAGTACGTGAATACGTCGCTACTTTCACTGCAAGTGTACGGGTCAAGTTTTAGTAAAGTGGGAAGAGTAAGGGTTGTCGTATCCACAAGGATTGATTAAGATTATCGTTGAGTACCATAATTATCATAACCTAACTTTAGTTAGGCGATAAAAATTATAGTTTATATAATAATTATATACTAATCTAAATTAACCTAATTAAACTAATATTACTAATATAGACGTTTATGGGAGTAAATTGCCTAGGAATTAATTTCGTCCACTTAAACATGTTTGTTTCAATCTAGTTTACATTAACAACGTTCATCCTATCCGACAATCTCGGTATCGAAATCTCACTCACTACCTCTCCCGAGTGTAAAGTGAGAGAATATGTGACTTTGTGTCAACGTTGAAGTCCCCCTCGAGCGTCTATATGACACTTGGTCACATGAGTCTCGCCCCAAGGTCATGGATTGAACACTTTTTAACACCCTCCCGGGTTGTTAGATCGTCACATTGTGTTTAACCCTAGTCTAAATTCGGGATTACCTCTCCCGAGTGTCAAACTCCGATTTCTCAATATATCTAAACAAACATATAAACATGAAAAAATGGTAAACACAATCAGATAAATATGAACAACCATTAACGAAACATTGATTTTATTCAAACAACGTTTTTGTGGAGTCAATCGCTCCCTAGATAATATATGTTTAGCTACACTTGGCAATTGCCCAATATACAATAATACATCAGCTAAAAATATACAAACTACCAACCAAATCTAAGAATAAAAGAGATAAAACAAAGAGACTAACCATTATCCGAAGATCCGTGAACGCTTCATCTTCTTTGGCTTTGTGATCTTCTCTTGGTTGATAGGGTTTGGAGCTCTCAAACCCTTCCCAAAACGTCATTGTGAAATGGGGACAAAGGGAGATATATATAGGATTCCAAAATATCAACAAAATATCCTAAAATATCTAAAATATCTACAAAGTGACCGTAGCAGCGGTGGATTCACCGCTGCACCACTGTTGAGGTGGGTATGTTGGCAGCTTCACCGCTGCATTGGTGGGATGATAGCTGTGGTGGTGAGTGAACAGAGGGTTATCCTGTTTTATTGACCGTTGCAGCGGTGGATTCACTATTGCAACAGTGGAAACGCAAAGAGTTTGGTAACTCTCTATATTTTCACCACTGCAGTAGTGGGCTGCAGGTTTGAATTTCAACATATTTCTTGTTCTCCCACCGTTCTTGCTCTGATATAATCATTTAAAGACCATTTTCATCCCTTTTCAGCCCAAACCCCTAATTTATAACAAAAAGAATAAAAACGTATTAAAATATATAAAAACACTATAATAATACTTGAAAACTACCAAAACCGGCTTGGGAATATATAGACAAATTACACCTATCAAATACCCCCGAACTTAGAATTTTGCTAGTCCTCGAGCAAACATAACGGTATGCGAGTTTAGAATTCTTCAATCGACCAAAATATTTTTCCCTCAACAACCCCCAAATATTATCGAGTTTAGGAGTAAAACGTACCATGTGGTGTTCTAGAATTTTGACATTCAATAATGGTAAATGCCATTCTAGATCCTTTCAACGTGTGTGTGCGAAACTCAATAATATAGCTACCCAAGACCATATAGGATTATCCACCAACAAAGCTCATGACTTTAATAAAAAATGATTAGGATATCCATATGCCTGATTGGGTTCTACTCTCCACTAATTTAGGGTTGGAGGTTCGAAAAGATCAATAAGTCTTGGTTCGGTTTAGGAACATGGCCAAGGGTATATCGGAAATATAAAACAGGTTAATGTTGTTAACTCAACGATACCCAAGGCACAACCCTTGGCAGAAACTCACACTCGAACCCCCATAGATAAATTGGAAATGACCCTGAACAATCATTTAAGAATGCCGTACTCACTTGTCAAAAGAAATGAAAATAGAATGATACTTACCTTTCCATTATTTTATTTTATTTTTTAAATGAACCACATCCCCAAACTTATTCGATTTTACAATTTCATGGCCGTGTGGTTAAAACAAAAGAAAAATGACCAAAGAGTACTCGAATACCGAACCAATCAAGAGTTCGCCCTAAAGCCAACTGCTCACTTCAAGTAGCATACATGAATGCTAACTTGATTCACTCAAATTGTGCTTTCGGTTAAGCGATATAGGTTTGGAAAGAATTCAATTGGCCAAGGTATTTGTTACGTGTTCAGAATTGAAACGGCTTATAGGCTTCGATAGGGTAACGAGGGATAAACATATTTCATGGTAAGCTTCAAAGGCTCAAGCGAATCAAATGAATGCTTAGATCATGTCTATTGAACTACCTCGCCTAGGATTTTGCCTCAAGTTTCCCCCAATGAAGTTAGAAGATCCTTAAATTATCATTAATTTGGCTAATGGATAATTGGCCTCAAATCAATTGAATCTCTATACATTGAGTCTATGTGCTCATGCAAATTAGGATCCACAATAACTTCTACCAAAACGCATTGTCAAGTACACAGAACACACATGAATGGGCATTACCCTGGACCTTAAAAAACAACCAAAGGGTAATATCTTCATTAGGTTGTGGCCCAGATGAACGCAAAACTCAGCATGCAACAACAACAAACATAAACACATTATACACTAAACAAATATGCACACAATAAACTAAACAACATTTAAATATAATCACATACTACACATCACCCCCGAACTTAAAATGGTCAGTGTCCAGAATATCCCAATCATCAATCTTATCATATGAAATAAAGCATGCTGACGAAGGGGGTTTAGAACACGTACCTAGGAGGCGAGACAAGCTCACCTCCGAATAAATTCGGCGATGATGGATCTAATTTATTTTTTACTTGGGTTCTCTCCCAAGAAGCGCATGGTTTAATGTCCTCGTCCTGAAAAAGAGAAGATCTCGTCAAAGAATGAATTTTGCCCATAGTAAGTGTCATACAACACTACGTATGGGTCTTCATTCAGAACGCGCTCAAACTTGCGAGATTTAGCATTAATCGGCTCGATCTTTTAAATTCTGCACCGGCCCATGTACTTTGTGATCATGAAAGGATGTTGCTAATGGCGGCGAAAGACAAGTGAGCCATATCGGATCCTCATAGATGTGATCGTCTTGGATTGATGGTGGTATCACAATTTAGATCTTCAATAGTAAAGAATCACAATCGTCGATCCATGTTTGGGTTTTCGTCTCATTCGAATAAGCATAGCTAAACTCTTTCAAGCTCCTTCCACTCGTTTTCGGTTCTTCACGGTGGCTTTCATTTAATATGGCTTGTGTATCTCCCAGTGCTACTGCGTCTGACTCGGCCTCAACATAGCACATAAGCTGACCGATTTGTGTCTAAAGAGATATTACGATCGCATCAATTTCGGTGCAGACCATCTCAATGTTATCAAGACGATCGCCGTGCTTGTTGATCTTGTCATTCGTTTTCCTCCAAAATGCTTGAATCTCCCCCATAAATTCAGTGAACATGGTTTCCAATGCAGGGGAAAGACTCCATATGTTGGTCCGGGGTGTCAATCCATGGCTCCAAAGCGAAGAAACTATCCCCCAAGCTTTGGTAACTTGGTGAATAATTCCAATACTAAAAATTGAACTCGGCCATGTCTTCCAACAACCAATAGGCTTCATCCGTAGTTAGTTGGTCGAAAGAGGTGGTACTATTTCCTCTTTCCACCCATGTTCTAGTTGCGGCTAATAACCCGTTAAGAAAGTTTAGTAGTTGACACTCCCTCGGGAAAAGATGATTCGAAAATCGGAATAGAAATTCCTTGTATTGATCCCAAGCACAGTAAAATGGCTTGGAATCCCATTGAAATAAATGCATCAATACTTGTTCATCTAGCATCTTCAAGTACCCTGCACGAAAAACAAAAACAAAACTACTAACAAAAAAAGTTATAAACAAAAGAAATGTCTAAATTAAAATCAAGATATTTACTCATAATATCAACAACAATCTAACACAATCCCCAGCAACGACGCCAAAAACTTGGTAGCACATGAATACGTCGCTACTTTCACCGTAAATGTTCGGGTCAAGTTTTAGTAAACTGGGAAGAGTAAGGATTGTCGTACCCACAGGGATTGGTTGAGAATATCGTTGAGTATCGTAATTATCATAACCTAATTTTATTTAGGCGATAAAAATTGTAGTTTATATAATAATTATATAATAATCTAAATTAACCTAATTAAACAAATATTACTAACATAGGTGTTTATGGGAGTAAATAGCCTATGGCTTAATTTCGTCCACTTGTTTGTTTCAATCTAGTTTATATTAATGGCGTTCATCCTATCCGACAATCTCGGTCTCAAAATCTCACTCACTACCTCTCCTAAGTATTAAGTGAGTGAATATGTGACTTTGTGTCAACGCCAAACTCCCCCTCGAGCATCTATATGAAACTTGGTCATATGAGTCTCACCCCAACGTCACAGATTGCAAACTTTCTAACACCATCCCGGGTCGTTAGATCGTCACGTTGTGTTTAACCCTAGTCCGAATTCGGGGTTACCTCTCCCAAGTGTCAAACCCCAATTTCTCAATATATTTAAACAAGCATATAAACATGACAAAACGGTAAACACAATCAGATAAACATGAACAACCATTAACAAAACATCGATTTTATTCAAACAATATTTTCGTGGAGTCAATCGCTCCCTAGACAATATATGTTTAGCTACCCTTGGCCATGGCCATATACAATAATACATAAGCTAAGCATATACAAACTACCAACAAAATCTAAGAATAAAAGGGAGAAACAAGTAGACTAGCTGTTATCTGAAGGTCTATCGCTAAAACCACTCTGAGAACGCTTCATCATCTTTGACTTTATGATCTTGTCTTGGTTGATAGGGTTTGGAGCTCTCAAACAACTCCCAAAATGTCTTTGTGAAACAGGGACAAAGGGAGATATATATAGGATTCCAAAATATCAACAAAATATCATAAAATGTCTAAAATATCTGTAGAGTGACCGTTGCAGCGGTGGATATATCGGTAATTTCACCGCTACAGCAGCGGGATGATCGCTGCAGCGATGAGTGAACAGAAGGTTATCCTATTTTACTGACTGCTGCAGTGGTGGCTTCACCACTGCAGAAGTGGAAATGTAGAGAGTTTGGTAACTCTCTGTACTTTGACAGTGGCAGTGGGATCACCATTGCCGTGGTAGGGGTCACTCGTAACTCTCTATATTTTCACCATTGCAGCGGTGGGCTGCAAGTCTAAACTTCCCCATTTTGCTTGTTTTCCTACCGTTCTTGCTCCAATATAATCGTTTAAAGACCATTTTCATTCCTTTTTTACCCCCAAACACTTGATTTATAACAAAAAGAATACAAATGTATTAAAACATATAAAAACACTATAATAATACTCGAAAACTACCAAAATTGTCTTGGAAATATATAGACAAATTACACATATCGGATACCCCATCGATTAATTATGAATCCGAGTAGCTTCCTAGACACTACTCTGAATACATACTTAGCCGGGTTGAGTTTCAACTAGAACTTCCAGAGGTGATTGAACATCTTCTTTAGGTTCTCTAGATGGTCTTTATCTTCCCTCTATTTCACTATCATGTCATCCACGTATACCTCCATTTCTTTGTGGATCATGTCGTAGAACAGGGTTATCATTGCTTTTTGATAAGTTGCTTCAGCTTTCTTGAGTCTGAATGGCATGAATCAATAACAGAATACCCCCAAGGCATTGTAAATGTTATCTTATGCTTGTCTTCCTCATTTACTAAGATCTGGTTATACCCACAGAATTCATCGACAAATGATGAAATCCTATACCTGGCAGTGTTGCCCAGGACGATGTGGATATTTGGCAGTAGGAAGTCATCTTTCGGACTTGCCCCATTAAGGCCTTTATAGTCGACACAAACCTAGATTCTTCTATCCATCTTGGATACTAGCACTATGTTACTCAACCATTCGCAGTAAATACAGACTTTAATGAGGCGAGCCTCAAATTGCTTTACAATCTCCTCCTTAACTTTCAGGATAATGTCGATATCGACTGATAATCCTACCATGTAATTATAGGACCATGCAAAAATGTCCTAATATTCCCTTTGTAAGGATATCAGGTCTTCTCTTTCTTGGCTAGTAATCGACTTCCAATCTTTGTTTTCCTGAATTTTTTTTTGGATCTCTTAGATTCATTATTTTGGTCTCATCTTGACTAGGGATAGGTCATTCCTTGAATCTTTCTAAAGTTCTTCAGACTTTCTCGGTGTTCTCGAGAATATGATCATCTTCCATTTTGATTTATATTAACTCCTAATTTATTCCCTTATCTAGATTGTTCTCATTGGGAAGAGGTGATTCATTATTATATGGATTATGTTCAAGATTATTTCGTCACCTGAAAAGTAAACACAAAAATCTGATTTTAAATATGTTACTATCTTAGCATGACCTATTATTGCAATATAAAAAGAGAAATTCAAAATTTCAAAAGGAGCCTAGAGATATCATAATCTACATTATCTGATGGCTAATCAGATAGAAGATGTTATAGATGCTTGTTGGTTACCAGACTCCTTGTTGTACTGGGATTGGATGAGCTTCTCAATTACTGAGGCTGCTAGTTGGCTCTGCTACTCCAATATCATTCTTTTCCTCGTTAATTATAGGGATTAAATCTTTTGACCACAGTGCTGGAAGGCTAAGCTCGGTTTGCTAATGGATTATCACGAAGTCTGGTTTGTCTTTGTTCTCTGCTTTCTCAGCTTGTATTATGCCAGTGGCATTTGGAAAGTTAACTCATATATTAGGTATTATCCTTGGTTATCTATTTTTCCCAATTTGTTTTCTAAATCCTTTGTTTAGGCTTGGAACACAACCCAATAGGTATCTAACTTTTGTTTGATCCCCAACAGGGATTACATTCTTGCTTCAACTTTGTCAAATTCTATCTTCAGGTCAAAGTTCATAATGTTTATGTGAAATGCTAACATAACAGTAGAAGCGGACAGTCTGGGTGTTGGTGGTAGACTTCCATCTTGAACATATGTAGCACTAGTAATGTTGAATGCTTGGAAAAAAACTACTTGATCGACATGCTTGGCTATTATTACAGGTTCTGTAGGGGTTCGATAGATGGTATGATCTTTCTCAACATAAACGGTGACAAGACTATCCTTGAAGACAAATTTCATCTTCAAGTGAAGTAACGAGGGAACTGCCCTGAGTGAGTGTATTGAGGATCTACCAAGGAGTAGGTTATAGGCAACTGGTATATCTAAGATATATAGGTCCACTTACAAATTAACTGGGCCTATAACGATTGGTAGCGTAATGTCTCCCATAAACTCTCTTTTCTCATTGTTGAAAGCTTTGATGGCGACAGTAGTGGTTCGGATTTGATCTTTGTTTACCCCCTATCTTTTTCAACTTACTTAGAGAACATATATTGAATGCAAACCCATTGTTTACTAGAATTCTAAAGAGTATAAAGTCCGTATACTACACTAATATCTTAAGAGGATTCATATACCCAGTTCCTTTTGAGGGGATCTCGTCGTGAGTAAAGGTTACGAGATTGGTGCTAAGGATATTCTCCACTTTATTAGTGAAGTGATCCTATAATATGGAACTTGGTACATGGGCCTCATTAGGGACTTTCAACAACATATTTCAATGTATTCGAAGATCATTAGCAATGACAGGATAGAAATCTGTGTCATTACTTTGATCAATTGCTCGACAACCTTGTACTCAGTGTTATTAACTGCCTTTAGAAACTCTTGTACTTCTTCCTTAGTAAAAGTCTTCTTAGGGATACATTTGGGTTCTTTGTCTGGTACTTTCAACAAATATTGGGCGGCAAAGATTCTCCCACTCCGAGTATTACCACTAATTTAATCTACTTGGTCTTCTATCATTAGGAAATTGGTTTTAATCATCGTAGAGTAGTTCAAAGGAACCTCTTTAAAGTCTTTCGCAGGTTCTTGCTTTGGCATCTTGAAGGTTAGCCGATTTCTAGTCGGATCGTTATCGGGTTCCGACATGCTTGCAGCTGTATGGTGAAGTGAAAAACTTTTCAGCCTCAAGCCTTGTCAAGGTTTAGCTTCATAAATACACAGTCAATCATGTTAATCCAGGGATTATCATGGATTAGATAGCTTGGTTGTCTACCCTGGGTGCTAGAATTGTCTTTAGTAGAAGAATTATTTTACCACCAGGTTTCCAAGGCTTGGTTAGATTCGTCTTCTTCGTCATCTTGACTCGGGTAATTGAGGTTAAATATTTTCTTAGGTGGGAGCAACTCTGTGTTTCTTGGAGGCTCTTTCTTGGGTGGTTGATACACATTCAAGACTTATACGACTACGACGGCTATATTAGTGACATTCTTGTTCAACATACCAATTTATCCTCACATCTGGTCTAACTCTTTTCTCTCTTGAGAGGTTTGTTCTTCTCCACCTATTAGTTTTGGGATCTCATCTATCATAAGTCCTTTTCCGTTATTGTCTTCTTCATCAAATTCACTTCCCCAATTGGTAGTAGATATAGGTCTATCATTCATTCCTGAAGGTGAGACCGACATGTCTATCTAATTTTCTTTAGGGAAAGCTCTAGCTTCTACCCAATTCTGCACTGGGTGGTTTGGGATCAATTTTCCATATTTTGGTATAGTCATTTGGATTAGTCTCCCAATCTCGTCCGACTATGTTTACAGTTGGAGCTGAGTTATCAAGCTCGGGCAACTTGTTTTGCTTACAATTAAACTGAGATGTCTCTTCCTCCTTTAGGAAATATATCACCTTAGCCTGTATCAAATCTTCTATTTTGTGTTTCAGAGTGATGCAGTTATCAGTATGGTGACCTGGTTCTCCAAAGTGATAAGCGTAAAATTGGTTTGTGGCATAGTAGGAGCTATGGATGTTCGATTTTCTTCAGGGTACAGGTTCAAGCATTTTGTTTTTAACACATTCCTTGAAGATCTGAGAAAGAGTTATATGGAGAAAGGTAAATTGCCTTGGTTATCTTTACGCCTAATTGGGCCTATAATTTTGTTGGTAGTTGGATGTGTTTGGAGGCCGTAGGGGAATTGTATAAGGGAGTTAATATGGATACGGGTTATATGCTAGAGTTGGAAAATGAGCAAATTGAGGTGGTGGTGTATATTGAAGAGGTGGTGCGTATTGAGGTGATGGTGCGTATTGAGGTGTTTGATTTTGGAATATTTGGTTTCCAAACTTGGGGGGATTGGGATTTTGGGGTTTATAGTGAGGTTGGAAGTTCTGCTAGTTCCTTTGACCCTAACCTACCATTGCCACTACTGGGTCTTTCTTCTTAGGTACATCTCTCTTATGCTTATGCTCAGTTGGCTTCTAAATTCTACTTGTCCTAACACATTTTTCTATATATTCCCCTCGAAGGATCACGTTGGAGAAAAAACCATTGAGTGTATTCAGTAAACACTCGTAGTAAGGGTGAGGCTGAGCCTAGATGAACATTTGGACTATCTTGGCCTCCTTCATTGGCGGTACTACTTGTGCAGCTCTCTCTCTCCATCAGACAATATATTCCTAGAAACTTTTCCTACTCTTCCTAGTCAGGGTTCGGAGAGAAATCGTATCTGGCGACATTTCTGGATTATAATCACACCGCTAGCAGAAGACCTTAATTGTGTCAAGAAACATCTTCATATTGGAATGTTCTATTATCGAATACCAACTAGCGGTAGGTCTGTCTAACAGTTGCTGGAAGAGCTGAATGGCTAATGCTTAATTGTGGATATACGCCCCCATCTCATTCTTATACCTTTAGATGTGCCCGTTTGGGCACCTTGATCTGTCGTATTTCATGAATGTGGGTATGAAAAAGTTGTTAGGGAACTTTACTTGGGGTGTAGAAGACAGGTCAATATATCAAGCATTGGTTCTCGACTCTCCCTTCCTTACTTCCTGGAGTTCTTTTTTTATTTGCAGTAGTTTTTCTGTCAGTAGGGATGTTTTCTCGAATTGTTCTTTGACCTCTCTTTTGAATTGGTCATTGGCATTTGGTATAACTAGGCTAGTATTTGGTTTAGCTGAGGTGGTACTCAGGTTTGGGTCAGTCATAATTAAGGTGACTTGTCATTAAAGTTTAACGGGGATTGTTTCTCTAGTAATCAGGCTAGGGCCTTGGGAATATGAGGGCTAATGGTTGGTTATTGGCTCCACTAGGTTCGAGGTTTGAACAGGGGTTACAGGGTTCTGGTGAGAATGGTAGAGTTGTTGCAGGAGTTCAAAAATCTAACCCACATAATTTTTCAACACAACATGTCTTCTTTCAGTTGGACTACCCTGATTGTTTCACTCAGTCATTCCTCTATATCCACCATTGGGATAGGCTATCGTGCTTGCACGCAAGTGTGAACTAGTGAACGGGAGACGGGTATTTTCTTATGCGGAGTAATTTTTCTTACTTAGACGACAACCCTATCAGTATTTTGCTCACATAGGCATTTGTGGTTTGACTATGACTTAGTTTGAGACGAGACTTCCATTAATTCCAAATTTTATAATTTACAACCATATTGAATTTTGTTATAACTACTCCATAGACGAAGTGTACTCTACTTATAATTACAGACTCGATACAACACTTCATTTGGTTTTAATGGAATTCTCATATCAACTCTTAGTCATTATCAACCTCAAACTAAAGTAAGACTTGAATCCGAACAAAATGAAGTTTCTAAGTCTAATAAAGCCTCGTATAGTCATAATAAGGATTTTCTTTACTCTTTCCCATGGCTTGTTCAACAGTTAATTTAATTGGATACAATTATAGACTGTGAGCAAGTTTATAGGTAAAGAGCAATAAAAAATCTTAATTGGCTATTTCGTTCTTTATTAGTCCTAGAGTTACTTTTTTTTGTAAGGTTTCAGGGTAATGATATACTGACAGAAAAATTAAATGTCTCTCACCAACATTGTGTCCTAAGTAGAACAGGGTTTTGGATGTCCTCTATCCTAAGCTCACTATATGTGGTTTTTGGTTTTTCACCTAGTGTATCCTAAAAAGCTCGATTCCTAAATGTTCAAACCTCCAGCGTCCTCCCCGGGGGAAAATCCATCTTTGGTTGGTGGTCCAAGCGAGAAGAGGTTTGTAGCCAAATCCCGGGTGAGGAAGCCCCTGACCTTGGTTTTACTAACTTCTCTTTCTAACTTAAGGGTCTTTAGGGCTTAGATCGGTGTGATGGAATCACCGACTTCAGCCCCTACTGTCGGCTTCTCTATTCCTAAGAGGATTACAAATTGGGTTTTCCATCAATGATATACAATGAAAAGTGAGTGCTCATGTATTGGAGAGAGTATACAATAATGTAAATGCAGAAATGTCAAGACCGTATTTAAAAGTGGTATTCAAGGACACCAATGTAAAGGCTGTAAATAAAAATAGAAAATATGCAAGTATGCTGATATATACATACGAAATGATATTCTTGTTGTTGTTGTTATTGTTGTTGTTGTTGTTGTTGTTGTTTTTGTTGTTATTATTATTAAATTTTTTTATTTTTTTTTTGGTAGGGAATTATTTATGCTTGAAACCAAAGACATAATTGTAGACACCAAATTTTGTCTCCTCTAGTCAGTGTCGAATCAAGTATAAGTTCAAACAAACTTTAAACTCAGGTTTAAAGGAAATGAATTTCTACCAGAGATCACACTATGAAATATTCAAAAACAACCAAAAACATGACAAAAACGCAAAAAAGTTGAATTTGACAAAATGCAGCTAAGTAAACGTTTCGGGTCAAATTTGAAATTCCCGTGATTTAAGTAGGTCTAAAATGACTTTACTAAGATTTGATTTTCATCAAATCATATTTAGAATAGGTAAATATTAGTCTCTACCCTCAAAACATAGGGCATTTCAAACAATAAACTCGATTTCCCTACCCCGACTTTGAAACATCTACTTTCACTCAATCTTGTCAAATTTAACACCAAAAACATTTCTTTCTCTCATGCAAAACACATAACATACCACCAAGAAATAATCCAAGACACCTTAATCAAGGCTTGCAAATGTCATGACAAAGCCCAAAATCACAAGGTGATTTAAGGTGTGGGCTTAACTTGGATTTTAACTAAATCCAAGTTGTCTTGACAAACCACCCTAGGCCCAAGCAATAAAGGGGACTAGACATCATTTAATGCACACAAACCAAGCCTTATAATGACCAATGATCCATCTTAGAAGTTTCCTACCAAATGGCAGAGGAAGAGGACGAGACACTTGGGGCACAACCAACCATTATTGAAACTAGACCGATTCAGTTCGCCCCCTATGTAAGGCATTCAATGAGCATTGAATGCCCATCACATAAATCATTAAATTCTTGGGATAACATGTCAAAACCACATTCTAGGAATCTAGATAATTTAGGGAAAATATCTTAGAAACCAACCAAAAACTTTGAATCATGACGACCCGTTATCGAAACCAAACAGGATGAGTATCCTCCAAGAAAAACATTAAATGAAAATACAATCAAGAATTAAATTCTTAGGATGACATGGCATAGATAGGTTCGAAGGATCTAGATATTTTCACAAAAATTTCTAAGGGTAACTAGGCAACTTGGAAACCAACCGACAGTTACAAGGAAAGTTCACTTGATTCCATCCAAAATAAACCAAATGTGTGGCCTCCAAGTCATGACTCATCACTTTGCATTAAATTCAAAGTGACACCTGAGGAATAGGTTCAATGCATCATTGAAGCATTTATGACAACCAAACCGAAATAATGGATCTAACCAGTGTTTAGCCCCTAAACTGAACTGGATCCATCCCATAAAGTAATAAATGCACCCATGTGCAAGGAACCTCATTTGTGGAGAGGTGATGTTAGAAATCATTGGTAATGATTTCCAATGATTACCAAATCTTTGAAATGATTTAAGTAATCATTTCAAAATCTTTCAGAATCTAGCCTTCTCTCCTAAATTCAAACCCAAATCAAACTAAGACAAGATAACTAGTCCCCTAGGCCAAACACCCCCCAAGGAAGAGGCAGGTGTTTCCTGCACATTGCCCAGTGCGCAGGTCAGTAGCCTATAAATAGGAGTACTGGGGTTCTCATTTCCTTAAGACTTGAAGGTCGAGCTTCTCTTTCAAAACTCGAACACATCTTTCGGGTCCTAGGCCTCTCAAGTGGATTTCTCAAAAAACACATCATTATTCTGTTGAAATCCAACGTTGAAGGAATTCTTGAAGTTCTTAGAACAAGAATTTCAAGGATCGACGATCACCAATCAACACCGAGCCAAGGAGGAAATGATGTAGGCTACTTAGGGACGACTACATCCCTTAATTAGGTTGTTGTTCTAGGGTTCTTGGCTAGGAACACAAAGAACCACAACGACTGATCAACCACTATCCAACAATGATCAAGGAGAATGAGGTAAACACTTAGATAAGACCGCATCCCCTAAGTAGGTATGTTTCTACCAAACCCCCTTTGACTTTTGTTTGATTTTGTGCATATTGTTGGGTGTGTAGTAGGATCTTGTAAATAATACAGTTACTTTCATATTCTTAACACATAAAACCAATAAAAATCGAACAATCCCTAAGAACAAACTAACAAGCATTTGATTTTGTCAAGTATTGGCCCAGTAGAATACTCAAGAGGAGGGGTGAATTGAGTAATAAAAAATAATCAGAATAAAAATCAATAAATCAAATAATTAATTTTAAGTCTAAATTAATTATTATCTTTATAACACAACGGAATTAATCAATCAACTAGGTGCACACACAAACAACAAAAATAAACAAATTAAGAAAGCAGCACACCAGAGATTTATATTAGTTCACCAAACTACTCTTGGCTGATCTAGTCCCCTGAGCTCCACGGAGATCGCACCCACTAAAACCAAGATTCCTTTGAAGATAGGAACCAAACCCGCACACTGATTCTTTTACAGGCTCAGAATCAACCTTTACAATTTCCTTTTCAAAGGCTAAGGAATAACCTCTACATTTTATAGGTTAAAGAATAACCTAATTCTTTTTAACACTTAGGCTCAAGAATCAAAACCTCACAAAAACACTCCAAATATCCTTTTACCCGATAAGGATTAAACCGTTACAAAATCACTCACAAACACGCAATTCTTATCCAGGAAGAATCACTACCTCAATCTCTTTACAAGAAGAGACTGAAACCCAACTACCCTTGATTAAATATCCCCAATGATATTTAACCCGTCACAACTCACCAATACAAAAATTGATAAGTAAATCTCACTCGAAATTTCTACCATCCCAGATATATATAAACTCAATTAATATCCCAATTAGTGATAGAATTATGTAAGATGCAGAAATCTGATTTTAACACAATATGGGTAGCAAATTGGAGCACGTAATCAGATTCAAGAAATTGTTTGAAAGAATATTTTCTTTAAAAAATCAAAAACAATTTCTAAGATCAATTTCCAAAAACTAATAATAAACAAGTAATAATCAATATGGAAATATCTCACCCGAAATCCACAGAATTAATGATGAAAACAATGTACCTTCAATTCCGGTATCAACACAAATTGATCGCAGTTGATTATCATAATCATTCTTAGAACAACTCATAGTATAGTTGAATGATAACTCTTATAAACTCTGTAAAAAAATATACACTGGTTTTATCTCTTAGAATGAATAGAATGATTAACTCTTTTAGAAAATTCATAGGTCTATATAAGGGCACATGTAATCAGCCTTCTAACGGCTAGTTTACAAGTGTCATGACAATAAAATACTCTTATAGACCCTTCATAACATGAGGACTTCATTTAGGTTCAATTTCACTTAATAACAACTTTTAAAACTTTCAATTAAATCCCCAAAGTATTTCTCAATCAAAACATATAAGCATAGAATCCATTTTATGTACCAAATTGAGAAACTTTAATAATTAATGAACCATATTAAAAGGATTTAATTTGTATTTAAAATCAGATCAACCAATATCCAGAAACTGCATGTTCAGTCGACTGGCTAGTCGACTGAGGGATACTAGAAGTAGCCCATGCACTTTATCGGTCGACTCCTCAGTCGACTTACAGATTCAGAGAGTTTGCCAAGCTTCCATCAGTCGACCTCTCTCTCAACTCGCAGATTCAGAGAGTTCATCATCTTTCTCCGGTCGACTCCTCAGTCGACTGACCTGTCCTGAATCTCTTCTCTGATCTCGTTTTTTAACTTACTTTCTTTTACAATTTTGCCCCTTTATCCATATTTATATTCAAATGAACTCCACTAATACTCTTATATTGTATTTTAGTCATTCAAAAATATTTCTTTTTGATTCACACAGGAGCAAATAAATATACTCAACCAAAACACACATAAAAGATGAAATTCATTTTGTGTCGTGTGTGTATTCCTAAATGGGATAGTAAGAGTTTATATTTACCTGGGTTGTTTTCCCTAATGTCTTCAAACTCTTAATACTTCTTCTCGATATCTTCATTTAACAACCATTCACTTTGATATCTTCATTATTGGAACTTTAAATCACTGAAACACTTGATCAAACATTAGTTCTACTAAAACATCAATACTTAATTAATCATCAAAATCTTGGGATCAACATCAAGAACATCAAGCAAACAGCTAATCTTAACCATAACAACCAAATTAAGGTTAAGCGTACAAAAATCATTCAAGAGAATTAAAAATGTGCCAAGACATTCAAAAACATCAACTCATCCAACCATGTGGTAAAAACGCGTTCGGATTTGAGCAAAATGATTATCCACACAATGAGTTGTATAGAGTCTATACGATTCTCTCCATGAATATTGTATTTATTTTTCTTTTCTAGCTAAATAAACACACACACACACATGTATATATATATATATATATACACACATATATATACTACACTGATAGACTCTTGTGGCTATGAACTCGGGATAAAGGGAGGGCCTCTTTTCCTTCGGGGATATGTGATTCTTCTTCAAAAATCTTCCCATTTTCCTTAGTTAGGAGTAGGATTAGTATAAATATATGATATTTCCTTTTTAATTCTTAACTCAAAACTCACACACAAGCACTAAACTAACTGAAGCAAACGAGTTCGTTTGAGGTTCGTGACAAAATCAAAGGTTTCTTTCATGGTTGTGATCTAGGTTTGTTCATTCAAAACTAACTGATAACCAACCAAAACTTAACTAAACTAAATCAGATTTAACCAAAACCATTCCAGTTTTTCAAACATAACAAGACTGAACTACATTCAACCTGATCTTTGGTAACCACCCAAAGTACATAGGCATCCCATAAGGGTTCGGTCACACCTCTAATAATGAATTCAATTTTTAACGAGACAAGAATGAACTACGTCTGACAAGATCTTTGGTAACTACCCAAAGTACGTAGGCAACCCATAGGGTTCGGTCATGCCTTTAATGATAAACCATATCCTTTACCCTAACCAGAACGAACTACGTGATGACTTGATTCTTATTCGAGATACGTAGGCAACTCACGTGCGGGTTCGGTCGCATATCCAAAAAAATTAGTCTTAGTTTTTATTTCATTTATTATAGCTTGCATATTTACATATTTGTCGATATATAAACTGTTATTGAGTGTCGTTGACTAGTAGTAGCTGTAGTATTTACATGTTTCCATTAAGTCATGTCAAAAATACATAAAAAGAAAGAACAAAAACTTAAAAAAAAAAAAAATAAATAAAAAAATAAAAAAATAAAATTGAATTATTATTGTTTAAGTAATCAAATGAAATTACTTGGATAGTGTTTAACAATGAACATCTATTTAGACTGAGGTACCGTCTTCGGACAGGTGTCTTGAGATGTCTAACACCTTCCCCGAGCATAACCAACTCCCGAACTGAAACAATATCTCTGGTACATAGACATATGGAAGTCAAAACACGGACTATTTCAAAGAAAAAAAATTAATTTCAAAAATCTCGATGACCTATCACACCATTAAACCCCACGCTAGGTGGCGACTTCGTTTTTAATAAAAATCTCAGCCCAAGAGTTTTTCAAACCGACGCCTACAAAAATCCTTGAAAACCCATTTTCAAAAATGAACAGATTTGGACGACTTAGAAAGAAATGGATGAAACTTGTTTTCATCCGTTCCCGATTCTCTACATCTTCCGCTATTGAAATCTAGTGTGCGTCAACTAGAGACTCCCCTATGAACTTTTAAGAATTTTAGGCCTCGTCGGAGTCTAAATCCATATTCATTGTTTAATAACATCCAAGCATTATGTCTTTAATTTCAAGTACAAATAATTTACTACCAAAAACATAACACTAACAACCATAACAGTAACAATAATAAAATAAAAAAAACAAAAATACAAAGCATATAATTTCATGTGTATATATCAGTATGCATACATATCTACTATCTATATTTACTGCATTTACATTTATTGTCTTTACATTACCACATTTAAATACTATCTTTACGTGTTTGCATTTACATTACTGTATACTCTCTCCAATGCATGAGCACTCACTTTGCATTGCATATCATAATGAAAACTCAAGTCGTAACTCTCTTAGGGATAAAGAGGCTAGCAGTAAGGGCTTTTGTCGGTGGGTTCATCGCACCAATATAAGCCTTGAAAACGCTTGGGTTAGAAAGAGAAGTTAGTAAACCAAGGCCGGGGGGTTGCATCCCCCAGGATCCGACTACGAACCTCTTCTCACACGGAACACCAACTAAATATGGAAGTTCACCTGGGGAAATGCTGGAGGTTTAAAGTTTTGGAACTGAGCTATTTTTAGGATACGCCAAAAGAAAATCCAAAACCACGTATAGTGAGCCTAGGATAGAGGATAACCAAAACCCAATTCCACTTAGGACACTTATTTTGGAGAGAGATGTCATTTTTTCAATTTCTGTACAATAATTTACATTACTGTTATACTAAGGTGTTAGAATAAAACATTTTAGGACAAGTAGGGGTATAATAATCCGTGTGAGAATTCTTGTTCTATCCCACACATTGCTAACTTGCACGGTACTAAAAACATCCGCAAATATTTGAAAACGGAGCAAACCGCAGGAAAGAACAAGAATCCTCCTTCTACCTACGTTCTGCTTGCAGCTGATAACCCATTGAGGAAATTCAGGAATTGACATTCCCTCAGGAACCCATGATTCGAAAATCGGAATAGCAGCTCGTTGTAATGATCCCAAGCGCAATAAAATGGATTGGAATCTTGTTGAAAGAATTGCATCAATACTCGTCGATCTAACATCTTCAAGTACCCTACATAAGAAATAAAAACAAAACTACAAACAAAAAATTACACACCAAAGAAATGCATAAATTAAAATCAGGTCATTTACTCACAATATCAACAATAATCTAAAACACAATCCCTGACAACAGCGCCAAAACCTTGGAAGCACGTAGATACATCTCTACTTTCACTACAAGTGTACGGGTCAAGTTTTAGTATAATAGAAACAGTAGGGGTTTTCGTATTCACAGGGATTGGTTGAGATTATTGTCGAGTACCATAATTATCATAACCTAATTTTATCTAGGCGATAAAAATTGGTTTATAATTAATAAATACTAATCTAGTTAACTAATTAAACTAATTATACTATACTACTAATATGAGATGTTTAGGGGAAAAGATTATCTAGGGATTAACTTCAATTACTTAAATGTGTTTGATTTCGTTTAGTTTACAATAACGGTGTTCATCCTATCCGATAATCTCTATATCGTAAACTCACTCACTACCTCTCTCAAGTGTAAGATGAGTGAATATGCGACTTCGCGTCAACAAAAAAGTCCCCCTCAATGTCTTAATGACACTAGGTCACATGAGTCTTGCCCCAACGTCATGGATTGCACACTTTCTAACTCTCTCCTGGGTTATTAGATCGTCGCGTTGGGTTTACCCTAGTTGGAATTCGAGGTCACCTCTCCCGAGTGTCAAACCCCAATTTCTTAATATATCTAAACAAGCATATAATGGAAATACAAGAATAGTAAACACAATCAAATAGTGAAGAACAACTGTTAAAGAAACACAACTCAAGCAAATAACAATTTCATTTAAATCATATTAATCCCTAGATAATCCATGTTTAGCTAACGACCATAACCGTATATACAATGATAAACGATCTAAACATGTTCAACAAACTACCAAAGTTAAGAAATAAAGAAAGAAACAAAGACTTAGTCATTGTCTGAAGATCCGTCACTAAAACCGTTCAACAATCGCTTCCTCCTTCTTCGTTTTGTGTTCTTCTTCTTCGAGTTGTGAGCTCTCCCTCAAAAACCACCCAAAATATTCTCCCTTAAGTTTATGGAGGGTTGTATGCTCGAAAATGAGGAGGAGGAAGAAGAAAAATGGCTCAAAATATCTAAAAATATCTAAAATTACACTTTACAACTGCAGGGGTCACCGCTGCGGTGGTGGGTATGTCGGCAGTGTCACCGCTGCAACAGTGGATGCAACGGTATAAGTAGAGAGTTTCTATTGTTTCACCGTCGCGGCAGTGGATTTGCAGAGATTTTAGGCCCTTCTCTGTATTTGAACCGCCGTGGTGGTGGGCTGCAAGTTTTGAAATTTAGCCTATTTGCTCTTTATCCACCATTATTCTACTGCTCTTGATCCGACTTGATTGATATTCCATAGTTTTAGCTCTTTTTTACCCAAAACACCTGTATAGTACAAAAACACAAAAAAAACGTATTAAAACGTAATGAACATACTCGAAAACTAACAGATTCAGTTTGGAAATAGATATGTAAATTACACCTATCAATTACCAAAACACAAGAAAGTGTCATCACCTAGTCAAATCAAGTTTGTGTGAACTAAATTATAAACATATCCTAGGTCACTTTTCCTAGGTGATTCATGTCGAGTCCTTAGCATAGTGTCATTTCTCAGAAAGCCTATACCTTAGGAATTATGCACCATTAGGAAGACATTTTGTTTAGGTTCAAAACTCCTTAAGCCAATTAAAATCTATCCTAATAAAAGGCCACCTAGGGTTTACCAGTCAGACAATGAAAATGAATTCACCCTAAATAGATATCATAAAATCAAGGCGTCTTAGACTTTTCCTCAAGCCCTAAGAATGACAATCCATCTCTAAAGGGAAAAAAAATGATAGAGCTGTCATTAGGTCATAGGGAAATGTTCCATGTTTTGAGGGAAAATATAGGATGATTCTGTCATTAGGTTCTAAGAATACAATCCATTTCTAGGGAAGAAATAAGTGTCTATCATCAAGTGTTATGAGCAATTATCCCTACTTTGAAAAGAAAAAGAAGGGATAGTCCCGTCATCAAGTCCTAGGAGCCATGATCTAAGCTTAAGGAGAAAATAGGACAATCTTGTTACTAAGTCCTAAGAAACGTAATCCCTAAGAAGAATGTAGGACAACTCTGTCACTAGGACCTACAAACGGTGATCAAGCTTAAATGCAAAGACGAGTCTATCACCAAGTTATAGAAGAAAAATTATCTCTGCTTTGGAAAAAAAAAAAATGATATTTCTATCAGTAATTCATAGGAGCCCTGGTCCATGTCTTGAGGAAGAAAATGTTGATTATGCCCTAGAGTCCTAGGAAGAAAGATCTATACCTTAAGGATAAAGGTTCAATCATGCCATAGTCTTAGGATGACTGTAACTTTAAACTTGAGGATGAACCAAAATTCGCAAGTTACCTTGGTCCTACGAAGCCAAGTCTAAACCGAGGTCTATCCAGAACATATATGAGAATTGCCTACTAGAGCTATGTCTTCCTAAGATTACACGTGCATAGTATGAACATCATCTATATTGACATACTCACGTATAGTCAAGAATATAACCACACATAAAGGTAGAGTAATTTTCATCCTAAAAAGAAGTTCATTAATAGAGGTCTAGGTTGGTTAGTCAATTAATAAACCTAGGAAATTTGCTTTAGGTAACTTTTGCTAAAGTCCATCTGGGAGCTACTTGCAAGATCGTAAAATGAACTCGATTCCTTTTTCTGTTGAAACCATTCAGAACGACTCCAAGATCTCGACGATGCCAGAAGACATTTCCTCCTTGACACAGATGTTGAGCTAGGTGTATCCAACCTCGCTACTCTAAGAAGATGATCAAATACAATCACCAAAAAATACCCTAAGCATGATAAAGTGCTAGGATGAATTACGAATCGATAGGATCCCTTATGGAAAATGGATTGATATGGAAAATCACAACAGCCTTGCTAAACTAGGGCACTTCACTTGTGCTACCCCCCGCAAGTCAAGACCTGCCCAGTTGGAAGAAGAGCCACGAACCTAAAGAAAACCCAATCTTAAGGGATAGTTCTAAGATATGGAAGTAATTGGACTACATAATCCGATATATTGATGAGATCAAACAGGTCATCTGTACCCTTATCCACCCAAAACACCAACCTTTCATCTCTATTCCACATCCTAACAATTCTCTACAAAATCGCTGTCAATTACCAACCTCAATTTAATAAACTTATCAAACCTCCAAGTCTACCCAATTCAAGACATAGTTCGCCTCATTTGATATGCCACTCTCTCAAGCTTACTGCTACTACTTCAAGAATAATCTGTCAGCACCTATTCCCCCAAACCTAGGAAACCCTCAGGATCCGAGGTTTAACCGTCGTACTTTCTACAAGTATCACTCTGGAATGATTGGTCACCACACTAATTAGTACCAAGACCTCAAGAACTATGTCGACGATCTCATCCAAGAAGGAATCATAAGTATCTCAGGAAAAACTATGACTATCAAAGAATAAGGGGAAGAAATGTCTATACCTTCATTTCTCTTAGTTTCTTAACCACTTTATGATAAACTACGTATTATCCTATTTACCTATGTACTACATCCTCAAATAACTAAATGCAAGTTTATTTTATCGAAGGTTAACTCAGGTCTTTATATTGTAATTGTCAAAAAAATTAATTTGCTTGCCTCAATCTTCACGCCGTGAATAATTAAAAAAATAATGTTAATATAATTTCATTACTAAATTAGACCAATATACAAAGGGAAAACATTAGAAGAAATGTCTTATTCCAACCAAACGATGGTGAGATATTGATAATAAAATCTGAAAGTTCTGAGAAAAACGTAGGAACCCTGATAGTGGAATCGCTACACATGTTTCGACCTAGGAGTGTCCAAGTAACCTTGAAGAAATATAAAAGAATTCCTCAAACTGGAACGAAAAAAAGAAATATCCTAAAGACTTGGGACACGAAGAATGATAGATAAAGTTTAAGAGCCTAGGCCCGTCCACGAAAAACTTCTTGGAAGATTGGGTAGCTGAACAAAATGAAGATTGACTAACATAAGCTAAGACTTTATCTAGGCATAACCAATTCTGAGAGGCCACGGAAAACCTGTTAAAAAAAAAAAAAAAAAAAAAAAAAAAAAAAAACCTAACATAACTAAATACATTTAAGATAAGAAGAGAACAATAAGCCATATCGAAAAAACGGGTAAAGTAGTCAGGATAAGGGCGGAACCAACAAAGACCTCGAAACCGACTCAAATTACCCTAGTCCTCTAAAACAGTAAAATTCTAAAAGTAAGTGTTAAGAGAAATAAGAAAGACAAGTCTTAGAAAGTATTTAAACACTGAGTGGTTACACAAAAGTCATTAGGTGAATCACACTCTCTATAACATTTGAGTATTAAGTCATAGGGGTGTCTCAACACCTAGTAACTTGAGGTAACTGGACCAGGATCATTACCCAAAACTCACTACATGGATTATATAGCAAGTATGAGGCCCTACTTGCTAGAGTGAAAGAAAACATAATGAAAAAAAATAAAATAAAAAACACTTAACACTACCAGGACAAAATAACATTTGTTAGTTTTCAATGACTAACACTTGTTTCTTCATCACTTCTATTGAAACTAGACAATCTCGTTAACTAATGAACTAAGAATATTCAGTTTAAATTACTATTGAACTTATTTTCATCATAATTCAGATTAATCTGATGCAAAAATCGCAACAATCATTAAGATGACTGAACGTTTGAATATGATTACCAGAGTATACTCTAGACGAAATAATCTTGCGTAAAGTGAAAAGGGAAATATAAACGGCGTCGAGGCTATTGCTTAAAGAATTAGAAATAAATTTAGGAAAATATGAGAAAGGAAGAGAAAAAGCCTTTCTAAATAAGACATTCATTTGAACCCTCTCCCAAAACTCATTTAAAAAGTCATTCAAAGCCCGAGCGAAGTCAACAGTGACCTCTATTGTGATCCAAATGTTCCACTTCTGGGAAATCCCGATCTCAACCAAGCAAGACCTGACATAACTCTCAGCTATTCCTATCTGAACTTTCCCATCTTGTCACCAAAACCGAGACACTGTTCGAAGAAAAATCCCGATCATAATTCTAGTTGCAACCCAATAAGGACCAAAGGAGCAGGAAGTCTCTCAGAGCACCAGTTAGCTTTCTGTATCAGAAATGACATAGGAAAAATAGAAAAGAAGACTAATAGCAAAAGGTACCTAGCGCTAACATTCTAGAAAAACATGCTAGAATTAGGGTGTTATAAAATCATACAATGCAGAACGTAAGTATCAAAGTACTACACAGGCACTATGCATCACAAATTACTTAAGTATGCATAACCTTCATACACGTAAGGAAACTTAGGCATCATACTTCACAGAAACATGTGGCATCCTACATATAATTTAGCATCAATAGGCCATTATCGACACGACACTTGTGCCCATTCAATTTATCTGGGTGATCTAGTAGGCTAGAAGACAATACTCATACATGTAATCCGATCAAGTTACATCACCGGTCACTGTAGTAGTGTTCATCTCTAATAATAGGTCCAACTAACTCAGAGGTTAGATAAGGAATCGACCTCATCGAAGGTGTGTCTTGATAAACCGTGCTTATTAATACTCAAGGCAAAACTACAGTTGACCTAATCCTTGGCGACACTGCCAAGGTATGTAGAAAACCTATTGAGGTTCCAACATCCAACTGTAAAAACTCCCCTGGCCACGAACTAGAGTGTGTTCTCATAGTTTCCACCATCATACATGGATTGGAATCCAACAATAATTCAAAATTCTTCAAGATTAAGGAATGAAGGTCAAAAACTGATAAAGCCTAGCAAACCAACATAGCAAGTTATGACTTCTGGTTTTCTACATTCTTCCATCATCTCTGTACAAATAATCGAGAAAATAATTGATATAGAAAAATGATGAGATAAAGGAAATACCAGACTACCTTAAGCAGTCAATGACTCAGTAGTTCTATCGTACTTAAGTAGTCAACGATCCAAGCATACCAAACTACCTTAAGCAATCAATGATTTATAAGTACCGTCCTAGCTAAGCAGTTAACGATCCAGCGGTACCATACTACCCTAAACAGTTGACGATTTAGTCATACCATCCTACCTCAAATCATCGAAGGTTCTATCATACCATTATACTTTCACGATAACTTACGATCCTGATGAACAATAGTTAATTTCGAAACCAGGATGGTATGCTTACCGTCATCACTGAACCAACTATACACAACACCGCAAATTCCCATGACTCTCGCCACCAAGATTATAGCCTTATCAGATACTATCTTGTGATCCAAATTCATTAAGAGGCCATAGAAACATAAAACCACCACGTACCATAGGATGTCGAGTTTCTAACCACGAGACAAGTGTGGTACACTGTAAAGTTACCTCCAAGATAGATATTTTGACAAAAGAAAAAGACCATCCACATACAAATATTTCCCAACTTCTGGATAAAAGAATCCATGGAAGTCCAACTGAAGAATTGAAGCAATAGGACGCTAGTAGCAGAATATTACGTCGTTACTTTCACCGCAAGTGTACGGGTTAAGTTTTATAGAATAGTTAACGAGAAGGGTTTTCATATCCACAGGGATTCAATTAAATTGTAGTTAAGTACCGCGATTTTCAAAACCGAATTTTATTTAGACGATTGAATTTAGATTTTTGTTTTTAATATAAACTAAATTAAACTAAACTAATTAAACTATAATACTAAGTATACTATATGGGAATAGATTATCGAGGGATTAAATTTGTTTACTTATATGTGTTTGATCTAGTCTAGTTTACATTAACGATATTCAAACTATCTGACAATCTAGGTCTCGAAAACTCACTCACTACCTCTCCCGAGTGTAAAGTGAATGAATATGCAACTTCACGTTAATGCTGAAGTCCCCCTCTAGCGTCTATACGACACTTGATCACATGAGTCTCGCCCCAACCACACGGATTGCACACTTTCTAATTCTCTCCTGGGTCAGTAGATCGTTGCATTGTGTTTAAACCCTAGTCCAAATTTGGGGTTACCTCTCTCGAGTGTTAAACCAAAATTTTTCAAACCAACCAATATATTATAACAAGCATATAATGGAAATAATAAAATAGTAAACACAATCAGATGAATATAAACAACCGTTAACGAAACACAATTTACTCAAACAACGTTTTCATAAACTATATCAATCCCTACACAATAGATATTTATCTACTCATGATCTTAACCAACTATTCATTCAAATAAGAGATTAACATCATCGTTCAATATACAAAACTTAAGAACAAAGAGAGAAACAAAGAACGAAAAGCAAATTTGTGAAGTGAAGTGTTCCACTTCCGCAAAAACCTCTCCGAAATTGTTTCCTCTTCCTCGATTGATGATCTTCTCTTTGGTTCTTGACCTTGAGCTCTCAATATATCACAAAAACACTCCCAATGTGTTCTCCAAAAAGTGGCATAAAAAAGGGAACAGAAGGGAACAAAAAAAATATCTAGAAAAATATCCTAAAAACACTTTGCAGCTAGAGGTTCACTGTTGTAGTGGTCAAAATCACCACTACAGCGGTGGGTATGTCGACAGGCTCACCACTGTACTAATGGGAAGTCAGTGGGATTCTACCATTTTACTGCTGCAGCGGTGAGATCCACTGCTTAGTGGTGGATAGGCAGAATATTTTTTGCATTTTAACCGTTGCAATGGTGGTTTTCGCTGTTGCAGTAGTGAGGCTGCAATGCACTTTTAGCTTGTTTGGCCTTCTTGCTTATTTTCCTACCGTTTCTCCTATCGATTTGGTCATTTTCGCTCTTAACCCCTACTTTAAACAAAAACAAATTAAAACATTACAAGAATACTAAAAAACTACCAAATTTGGTTTAGAAATAGATAGATAAATTTCATCTATCAGACGCGATAGGGCTAATCCCTCAACTTCAGGTCCTTTGGAGCTAGAATGGTGAAGATCAATTTGGGCACTAAGCTGTTATATCGAATACGCGCCCTGCCCCTCGCCTCTGCTGGTATAGCACTCGAATAGTTGACCATTATCGAGTCATCTACTCTAGATACTCTAAAGGTATCTCTCACAATAGAAGTAGAAAGGGCAGGCACACCATTAGAAATCCTGAGTGCCGATGTCTTGGGTTGACCTCGGTAGCACTTCGAACCACTCCTTCTGATTGAGGTATCAAAGGCCTTGCCATTCCCGTGAGAGCAAGAAGCATCTCCTGAAGAACCTGCAACTGACATAATATCATCTAGAAATAAATTCAACGTTTTATCTTTAGGGTTTTGACTTGAGAGAAAAGTTGGAATCGCTAAGATTCATACATGACTTTTAGAAGACATGTTGGACTCACTGCTGCCTATATTCTACAAAAACTATCATGAGCGACCATGACTAATTTCTAACAATCCAGCATTATCAAGTCATTAAGTGGTAAGGGACTAATGTTGGATCTATTTTATATAGATTTACTTTTATCTTTATTTTCTAGAATATTTATTAGTAAATTAAAATAATTATTAATAATTTTAGATAATTGCTAACATAATATCCGTAAATTTATATTGGGGTTATTTTACATATGTTTGAAACTCTAGGATCTTAGTAAATATTATTATATTTATATAGGGTTGAAAGTGTATGTCGTTATGAAATAGAGAATAGTAATTTCAATGAGTAACTCAATCGAAGGAAATATTGGAATGAAACAAAACTCTTACATCATATATATTATACTATTTAATTATAATTATTTTAATATATTTTTACTTTATGGAAAGATTACATAGAAAGAGACAACATTGCTTAATTTGATCTGCAGTTGAAATTCGAGACATTACAATCCAATTTAGCCAGCTCAAGTTTCCTAAATGAAAACTTTCTTCTCCCGAGAAGTAACCAGAGTTTTTCCAAGCTAATTTCCAATACCTTCAGGTGTACCTGATCAACCATGTCCAACTGTTTTCTCACCACAGAAAGATCAAGAACTTCCCAGCAGCGTCACTTATTTTTTCAAGCTCATGAGCTGTCCAAACAGTCTAAATTTAACCCGTAGCTCAAATTCTAGACTCATAAGATTTAATTTCACACTACAATGAAAAGAAAAAAGGAGCTAGAAGGGATGAGATAGAATTGGAAAGAAGACTTAAAAGAGAAGAAATGAGAAGAACCTAGAAGAAAATAAAGAAATAGTTGGAAAGAAGAAGAAGAAGAAGAAGAAGAAAAATGAAGAAGGAATTAGGTAGAACCCAGAAACCTGTACACAATATCTGTCTCTCCTCAAACCTATAAATAGGACAGAAGAGGCTGAGGAAAAGAGAACCAAAACCAAATGAGAACTAGAGAAGAAGAAAAGAGAAGAAGAAGCAACAACTTCCAAATTAGGAATTTATTCTATTTTTCTATTTATCATATCTTTCTTTATGAATATTATCAATTTTATATTAGTTACGTATAACTCAATTATTTAGGTTGGGGGCTAAGTCTTAAAGCCCTAAACATGATCTAATTATTGTTATAATTATTCAGGTTATATATTTTGGATTGTGTGTGATGAATTTTAAATTATTATTTTAACGAACATTGTTAATATGGGTTCTAGTTTGATCACCTATTATGCATGTTAGGATTGTTTTGGTTGGGAAGATATGTGGACCGCTATATCATCATATGCTCCAAAGCAACAAGTGAATATTTATTTTCATGTGATTTAATTTCTTGGATACCTATGATACACATCATATTTTAAGGTCCTTGTGATGCTCAAATTCTTTTCTTGCTTTAATGGGTTTTTAATATGATAACCATTGCATTGTAGGTCTTTATTTAGAAACACACGTTTTATGTATACGCCATGCATATCATTAATGATTGGTAATCATTACCAATCATTACTTCTACACCAATCATATTCATTGCACATGGGTGCATTAATGGCTCGATGTGACACATCCGGTTAGTTTCACTATTTCGATTTAGTTGTCATTAATGTTTGCCAATTTCATCGAACCTAGTCTTGATGTGTCACCAATGCATTTAATACTCTTTCATGAGTTATTACTTGGTGATCACTCCTACATTTGGTTTTGGATGGAATCGGGTTAACTTTCCTTGTAGCCGACGGTTGGTTTTCAAGTTCCTAGTTAACCCTAAGATATTTTGGTGAATCGATATAAATCCTTTGAACCTATACATTCCATTTCATCCCAAGAATTTATGTATTAATGAGATGTGCATTTAATGCATTTGCTAGGTGGAAAACCAATTTGATTTGGTTTTGGTAACATATAGTCACGATTCAAGAATTTCGGTTAAATCTAAAATATTTTGATCAAAATATATAGATACCTTGAATGTGACCTTTACATGTCATCCCAAGAATTTAACACTTGATGAGATGAGCATTCAATGCTCATTAAATGCCTAACTTAGGTGGCAAAACCGAATCAATTTGGTTTCTATAACAATTGGTCAAACCCTAAGTGTCTTGGTTTCTTTCCTTAGATATTTGTGTAGAGAATATATAGGGATTTATTGGTTAATTAAATACTCCTTATGTGGGCCTTTAATGATGTCTAGGCCCTTAATCCATTGGGCCTCGGGTGGTTTTGTCAAGACAACTTGAATTTGGTGTACTTCCAAATCAAGCCCAGCCCCTTAATCACCTTTCTGATTTGGAGTTTTTTGATGAAATTTTCAAGACCATATCAAGGTCTCTTGAATTGTTTCTAGCTGAGATTTCATATAATTTACATAATTGAAACAATTGTTTTTGGTGTTAAACCAACAAAAGTAAATGTTTCAGGGTCAGGGTAGGTAACTGAAGTAATTTGTATGAAATATCCTATAATTTAAGGGCAGTGACTAATTTTTATCTATAATAAAGAAGATTTAATGAAAATCAAATTTTAATAAAGTCATTTTAGACCCCCTTAAATTATGAGAATTTTGAGGTTGACTCGAAACTTTTACTTAACTGCATTTTGTCGAATTTAAAAGTTTTTATTTTTCTCATGTTTTATGGGAATTTTTGTATATTATAAAGTGTGATCTCAGGTAGAAATTCATTCCCCTTAAACCTAGGTTTAAAGTTAATCTGAACTTGTATTTGATTTGATACTAATTGGGGGAACAAAATGCAATGTCTATAAGATATTTGTAGGAGACTAAAGAAACCCTAGGTTAGGGTTTTAACCTAATGGGTCAAGTCCAATATTAACCTAGAGAAGAAACAATAACCATTGGTTGAGCATCTGTCGGTAGGATCTCCATCCCAATCGGAATCAAAATAAGGCCTATAAGGTAAGAGCATATTAGGCTGAGAAATGAAGTCCATGGAATGAGGTACCCTTGATATAGCGAATAATACGAAGAACAGTCGAGTAATGAGTAGTCTAAGAAGCATACAAGAACTGACTAACTTGATGGATGGCATAGGCAATGTCTGAGCGAGTGACAGTGAGGTATACTAAACTTCCATCCAGTTGGAAATATAGAGTGACATCCGAAAGAGGTGAACCATCTAGTGGAGTGAGTCTGATATTAAACTCTAGAGGAGTAGTGGAAATGGTGGAGTGAGTGATGCTAGCCTTGGAAAGAAGATCTAAGGTATATTTGGCCTAAAAGAGAAAATATACATTTGAACCAGATAAAACTTCGAGACCAAGAAAATAGATGAGTACGCCAAGATCTTCCATCTACGTAGGAAACTAGACATCTCTTGAGCCCACAATACATAATTTGATTTATCAAAAACAATGGGGATAAACCTGTGATGAGACTCAATTTGCCATAGGCACAAAAAATGGGGTGAACCAATGTAAAAACCCCAGGAATATAAAGGGAAGCATATTTTTTGCATCTCAAATCACAAAATAGAGGCTAGAAACATAATCATAACATCCAAAAACCTAAGAAACTGATCCAACTTTGTGAAAGCCCGATCAAAAAGTGCTTGAACCCATATATAGAAAGTTATCTCAGTGAACCGGAGATGTGGTAGTCCTAATGGAGTCAAACGTTGACTTGGCACGGGCTGAGGCTGATGTGGAGCTGATTGTACGCTAATGTGGTAATGATTTAGAGTTAATTTGGCAACTAACGTGGTATGGTCAACTGATGACGTAGCACGACCAACGAATAACATAACGGTGTCGTGGTGATGATGTGTCATCAAATGTCGCAGTAAAGTGACGGCAACGTGGTTGTGATATGGCCGCACGTGGCACGGACATGGCAAGAAAAGAAAGGTGGCTCGTGGATCTAAGACAATAGTGTATTGGGTACTATTTTTCGCGTTTGGAGGCGCGTGCAAGCTCGGATATGGTTGTTGTTAGTGGTGTTGTAATTGTCTCATCGAGAAGGTTCTGATGGTGTGGCCGTTAATGAATTTTGAGCACTAATTGTTGTCGTAGAGCCCAAAAATTTTATTTTGCTACACTGCAAGTGTACAGATTAAGTTTTAATAGTATAGAGTGAGTAGAGTGTCGTATCTACAGAGATTGGTTTAAATCAACACTAAGTACCGTGATTATCATAACTCAACTTTATCTAAGCAACCAATTTTAAGGTTTATACAAAATAAAATAAAACAATTATAAAATCAAAAAAAAAATATATATATATATATATATATATATATATATATATATATATATATATATATATATATATATATGGATTTCCTATGCACAATTGTTCTAGGGACTTGATTTCATCTCGTTATTCCCATGTCCTCCTATTAAGAAATTATTAGTTAATTCCATTTGTTCAATAATCAAGGTCAGTTGTGCTCCCTCACTACCTCTCCCGAATGTTAAGTGAGAGAATATGTAAACATTTCGATACTGATATCCCTATCTAATATTTAGGTGAAAACATTCGTTATACCCGACCATATAGATTACCCAAGTTTTGAATATCTCCCAATCTATTAAAATTTACGTTGTGTTTAACTTGCCCTATTGGTTTCACAACCTAAAACTATGCACTCTCAATTCCGGTCATAAATTCAATGTCTCTCGAGCATAAATTTATAACCTAAAATCATCTAATTCATTGACCACATGAATTAAAAGCATTAAACATGGAGAGGCATAAATTGGAATTAAAACTAACGATTAACAAAATATTCAAAATATGGTTTAAATAAGATTACATCAAGCCCTAGATTAAATAACTAACTCAACATAGCTAAATCTATAACTAATACTTTCAAGAAATCCATAAATGTAAAATAACAAATATAAATTCAAGAAATATTAAGGTTAGAGAAAGGAAGAGAAAACTCTTTTGTGGAGATGAACTTCAAGGCTTCAAATCTTCAACAATCTTCATTTCCAAGCTTTCTCTCTATGAATCTTTGTACCTCCCATTGTGCTTTTGCTCCCAAGAACTCACACCGATGGTGTTTCCTTCTCCCAATCTCGCCACCATTTTTGTTTAGGGCTTAAGATGGAAAATATAGGTGTTGGCCCAGTAGAATACCCAAGAGGAGGGGTGAATTGGGTAATTTAAAAATAATCAGAATAAAACTTGAATAATTCAAATAATTAATTTTAATCTTAAATTAATTATTATCTTTATAACACAGCGCAAAAATATTATCAATCTATGTGCACACCCAAACAACAAAAATAACAAAAGTAGTAATGCAGCACACAAAAGATTTATACTGGTTCACCAAGCTACTCATGGTTAATCCAGTCCCCCGAGCTCTACGGAGGTCGCACCTACTAAAACCAAGATCCTTTTAAAGGTAGGAACCAAACCCGCACACCGATTCTTTTGCAGGCTCAGAATCAACCTTTACAATATCCTTTTCTCAGGCTAAGGAAAAATCTCTACTTTTTACAAACTAAAGAGTAACCTAATCCTTTTTAGCACTAAGGCTCAAGAATAAAAAACTCTCACAAACACTCCAACGATCCTTTTCACAAGTAAGGATGGAACCTTTACAAATCACTCAAAACACAATTCTTATTCAGAAATAATCACTACCTCAATCTCTTTACAGAATGAGATTGAAACTCGACTACCCTTGATTAAATACCCCCAATGGTATTTAACTCATCACAACTCCCCAATACAAAAATTGATAAGAAGTAAATCTCACTTGGAACTTCTACCACCCCAGATAAACAATAACTCAATTAATATCCCAACTAGTGATAGAAATATGTGAGATACAAAAATCTGATTTTAACAAGATATTGGTTGTAAATTGGGGCACGTAATCAGATTCAAGAAATTGCTTGTAAAAAAAAATATTTGTTTCAAAAATCAGAAACAATTTCTAAGATCAATTTCCAAATATAGAATAATAAACAAAGAATAAGCAATATGGAAAGATCTCACCCGGAATTCACCGAAAGAAAATAGTATTGTAATATAACTTTAAATGGGTAGCAGCAATGATCAGGAAATGATTCTCTTAGAAAAACTCACACAATTCTCCATAAGATATCTCTTAGAAAAGCTCACTAATTTGATAAATTTTGATGTCTCTTGATAATATATGGATTCTCTCTCTTAGAATGATTAGTCATAAATAGAAATTCGCAGGTCTATATATAGGAATATGAAATCAGCCTTATAACGGCTAGTTTACATGTGTCATGACAATTAATAGCACTTATAGACCCCTTATATCATAATGACTTCATTTAGGTTCAATTTCACTTAAAAACATGTTTCAAATCTCTCAATTAAACCACCAAAGTATTTCTTAATTTCAATTAATAAGAATAGAATCTATTTCAAGTACTAAATTGAGAAACATTAATACTTAATTAACCATATTAATAGGATTTAATTAGTATATGAATCATATCTTAAATATAGATAATATCCCCGAAATCTATCTCAAATCCCAACTAAAAATCTCTACTTTTGGATATAATCTCAGATCAAATAGTATCCTGAAACAGTACGTTCGGTCAACTGCCCAGTCGACTGCCTAATTCAGGTTGTAGCCAAGCTATCGCTGTTGCGTGCATCAGTCGACTGGGCAGATTCAAAGAGTTGGTCTTTCTTTCATCAATTGACCTATCAGTCGACTTGTTGATTCAGAGAGTTCAGCCCTTCTTGGTCAGTCGACCTGTTGGTCGACTTAGAGATACGGGATCTTTCAGCTTCTATTTCCGGTCGACTCACCAGTCGACTGTTGTCACTCGATCTCTTCTCTGAATACGTTTTTAACTCATTTTCTTTTACAATTTCTCTTCTTTAACCATTTTCTTCTCTTAATTAGCTCTACTAATATTCCTATATTTCATTTTAGTCATTCAAAATTATTTCTTCTTATTTCACATAGGAGCAACTAATTTAATTTAATCAAAACACACATAAAAGATAAAATACATTTTATGTCATGTATGTGTTTTTAAATGGGATATTAAGAGTTAAGATTCACCTGGGTTGTTTTCCCTAATTTCTTCAAACTCTTAATTCTTCTTCATCATCTTGACATCTTCATTTAGCATCTATTTAATTTGACGTCTTCATTATTGGAACTTTAAATCACTGAAACACTTCAATTAAACATTAGTTCCATCAAAACATCAGTACTTAATTATTCATCAAAATCTTAGGATCAACAATAGGCTTAACATTAGGGTTTAGATCCGCGAATTGGCAGTGCAACGCGAGTTTTCACGCTACAGCGTAGGTCTTTCCCGCTACAACGTGAACCTTTTGAAATTTGTCCATAACTTCGACACTCGAACTCTGATTGAGGCGATTCAAAATTATTTGGAAAGCTAAATGACAAATCTACAACTTTCATGTTTTGTATTTTTACAAAATCAGAATGTATCGCGATCAAAAATGGATTTGAAATTCATCGAGTGATACTGCAACATGAATGGATCTCGCACTGCAGCGCCATTTATTTGGCGTTGCAGCACCAAAATACGCTGCCTTATTGATGGTGGGTTTGGCGCTGTAGCGCCAACATTCTATTAGCACTCCTTTGGTTTTGCGATTTCTTTTCGCGATGCAGCCCCATTTCCCTATTGCAACCCCAACATTATGATTAAATCCACTTATTTTTCTCCGCTGCAGCCCAGAATACCCAGTTACATCCTAGACTATCTAATCAAATTGTCATATTTTTACCTTTTCTTCCATTTATTTATGATTTCTACAAAACAACAGAAAAATACATTAAACTAACAAAAATGTTTGAAAACTCACAAATAATTGGATCTAAAAGTACTTGATTTGTTGGTAAATAAACGACTCATCATGCATGGATCTGAGACGATAGTGTACTAGGCACTATTTTTTGCGCGTGGAGGCATGTGCAAGCTCAGATCTAGTTGTTGTTGGTGGCGTTGGAATTGTCTCATCAAGAAGGTTCTGATGGTGTGGTCATTGATGAATCTTGAGCACTGATTGTTGCCGCAGAGCCTAAAATCCGAGATGGCAAGGCTTGATGGTACTACTGGCTTTTAGGGGCACGTGAAAAAGCGTGGATGCTCCAGTGGTGGTGGTGGTTTTAATGGCGTTGTGTTCGTATCTTCGTGATGAAAATGGTGATGTGATGAGATTGATATTGGAATGTTGGTGAAATCTCTAACTGTTAACAGAGATCACGGTAAATAAAAAAAAAAAAAAAACACGGTCCAACGGAAGACTTGTTAGGATTAGGATTTCGAAAATCTAAGTAAAAACAGGACCAGGGAACATTAACTCTTGAGAGCCAACAGACTGTTAAATAATCGGCTTGCTTTTCGATAGGCTCACTCCCTTAAATAGACGCGTTTATACTGAGATAATTATGGCCCCTATCAGATATTAACTTACAATGACTGATTAAGATGTATGAATGAGCTATTAATTTTTAAATAAAGATGTATGAATGAGCTATTAATTTTTAAATAATAAGTCTTTTTTTTTCTAACAAATTACACCCTTGAACAAATAAAAAAAAAAATCATGGGAGACTGATTGCTTTTTTGACCTCTTTCTTCAATAAGGGAAACATAATACGGAAAAAGAAAAAGATTGGGGGGTGGTGTTGAAAAAGCCTACCTAATCATGGACAAAAGAAAGGCACCCAATAAAATTGCGACACCTTTGCTCCATCTCAATTTAGAGGTAAATATATGATTATAGTGCATGCGCACTCAACCATTTGGGTGACTTTAAAATTAAAATTAAATTGATGTATTTGTTGCGGGGTTGAATCAATTTCCACTAGCAAGAGAAGTTGCCCGATAATGCTATCACCAAAAACAAAATAAAAGGCATGCAACATCACCCAAAGGCTTTGTACTCTCTTAACACTTCCCCCCATGAGGTTCACATTAAGTTACACTCTGCACCCTGAACTTTTGACTGCAATCAATATTCATCCAATCTCATCCTTATTTGGATTCTTATTTACTCCTCACTTCTAAATTTACATTGAAATAAATTACTAATTCACTTAAGTAACTGGATAGAAATTGTTTTGATTTCTGACCAAATTAAAACTTTGATGACTAAAAACTTCTGAACTTCCACCAAATTATTTAATTGAGTAGGTAATCTGCCTTAATTTAGAATAAAATTAAAATTTAAAGAACAAAAAAAAAAAATGTAAATTCATGCTTTGAAGACCAAACAGGAATACAAATTGAACTTCGAGGACCCATGTGGGTTAAAAAAATCCTTATATATAGTGTCTAAGATATTTAAAGTACAGAAATTAAGATTTAATTATATATTGCATATGCTAACCATTCTCAAATCTTAAATGTGAAGTGCGTGTATAATGTCGGGGTTAAGAGCACAAAACTTAGTTAAGGTTAAGTCTATATAGATAAAGATAAATCTATAAGTTATTACTCTTGAAGATATTATATATTTTGGCTCATTATGACACACAAACACACACACATTGTATGCATCACTCAATTTAACATGCTCAACGTGCTCATTTTATGTTTATATCATGGTATTGAGTAGGCTAATTAAGGGGTTTAGCTCCAATTTATAAAATTGAAACCAAAGTGTGTTGAGATTGAAAAATAAGGGTGCAAAGCGAAACCAACAAAAAGTGAAATTTAGCATGTGTGTGTTTTTGTTAACAAAACATGTATGCACCACATATATAATATCAGACTAATAATTAATGGCATAAAGAGCGATAGTGCTCATGACATGAAGGATGCAGCCAGCCACATGTCCACAAGCTACCTCCTCATCCTTCTTTGGTTAAAATAAGTGTAGTCCTAGAGACAGTTTTAGAACGAAATTGGGTAAGGATGTAACCATTTCTCTAATTTTCCAATTTTTTACGCACGTGGGAAAATTTAATTGATTTAATTATTACAAACTGTACTATGTAAGCAAATGAAAACATGTCAACTTCGTTGAGGTTTGGTTACTGTTTCGGCCTTTCTATTTTTATTTCTAATAAATTAATATGAGAAGTTTGTTTCAGTTCCTCAAGACTCTTAGAATAAGTATATGTTCGCTAATGACCATTATCTTGAAATTGTTTCTTTAAATTTATGAGATGGTTGCAATATATTTTTTTTTTTCTCTACATGTATGACAATGAATATAAATATCCCTTAGCCGAGGTGGTGTTGGTGGTGAAAATAGTTTTTAAGGAGTGAATAGGAATCAACATTTTTTCGTTTCTCAAATTCTTAAAGAATTCAGAACATGTGGGAATATTTTTATGGGCTAACATTAATTGAATTAATTGTTTTACAAAAATGGGTTAATGAATAATCTATTATTTAGGCAGCTCAAATAATCAGTAATCATATTTTGATTTGGGCTGTGGCGTCTTTTATGTAAAAGTCCAGTTAAGTGGCAAGTGTAGGTTTAGGGTTTCGTTGAAACCCGTTATGAGATAATCCAATGAAAAATCCTAATATATATAATTAGGTATCCTCCCTAGTCTAGATTAAGGGTTTCTTCCCATTGAGAGCCACCGCCACGAAATCTAGATCATAGGGAGGAGGACCTAGTTAATAATCCGCTGTGACAGATTCAATCTCTTACGATGGCCGAGACAAGACGCTTTCGATTACCGTTCTTTATTGTTGTATTCTAATAATCATATATGCTTTAAATTATTGTTTAATTTCCTTTTATTATGATTATGAGAAATAATCAACATGTGGTATCAGAGCCTACATCATGATTTGAGATCTACAATTAGTTTTTTGAAATTTTCTTTAGTTTCTGTTCATTCACGAAACCGAAACGTGCATTATTTCATGAGATTTTTTGTTTCAATTAACTGTAAAACATTAGGTCTTTTATTTCCATAGATTCAAGCTTTAAATTGATATATTATATGCGCACTTTGGTTGTGTAATCAGAGAGAATTTCGACGTTCAAGTTTCGGCTATGAACCCTAGAAAACTCCCGAAACCGAAACTTAGCGTCATGATTTCATGTATTGTTTTGATTCTATTAAATGTTAAAACTTAGGGTTTTTATTCTTCTTGATTCAAGCTTTAATTTGATATATTACAAATATTATTTGGTTGTGTAATTAGGAAGTATTTCGTGGTTTAATTTTTGGCTTCAAAACCCTAGTGAAACCGAGATTCGTTTTTAAAATTGACAGATATAGACGCGATTTTGATACATTTAAATATCATATAAAGGTTTTAAATTAATATTAGGTACAAACCCATATAAAATTCGGTAAAAATAAGAGTTAAAATCGAGTTTTAGGTTTTTGACCATGGAGGAGTGAGAAAACCTCAAACCGCAACTTGTTCTTGCTTTTTGGTGATATTTCTCTTAAAGTTTCTTCAATTAATTGTTATAGACGTGTTAGAAAAACATAGATCTACATAAACCCATAAAAATATTAGATAAAAACGATTGTTTTTAGGGCTTTACAAAAGCGGGCTGAAATTGGGTCGAAATGACCCGGTTCAGACCCGACTGGAGGTTGAAGACAACCTCCAGCTGGTCCGCCCCACCTCCACACACGCGCAACAAGCGCGTGGGGACACGTGAGACATGTTCCGGGACCTATTTTGGGTCTCATTTTTTCCTGTGCACTTGTTTTCATACCTTCTAATTTTTTGTAAAATTTATTTTATTTTTTGAGGATTAAAAATAATTTTTAGTTAATTATTATTTATTATGTGATTTAATTAGCTTAAAATTATTTTAGACATGATTTTCTATTGAAAAATTTACAAAAATTATATTAGATGATTTGAAACAGGATTACAGTACTCACTCTCCCTAGATTAAAATTTATTAATGTGTACTCTCCTAGTTAGTTTTAAATCACATAAAATTAGTTTGAAAAATATAGTAAAATTGTTTTTCAAATTCTTGCAACTATAATGGATCGTTGATCACTGAAAATATATTTTGTGACGTACTTTATCTTATTTTGATCATATGCATATATGTTGTTAATATGCACTGTTGTGATTGGGCAATATAGTTTAATTTTATCAATTTAGGACGAATACTTGTGAATTGTTGAGGTTATTTTACCAAAGTGATTTAACCAAAATAGTTTCCAAGTTTTTTTGTTTGAGTTTTTATTTTGTTGATGGAAAAATTTGAGATTAATTTATACATTCATCTGCCCAAAGGGAGTTATTATGCAAATTAATTTAATTGTTGGACAATAAAGTTTAATTTTTCCAATTTGAAACGGTTGCTTGTGAGTTGTTGAGGTTATTTTGTCAAAGTGATTTAACCAACATAATTTGCAAGTTTTCGAATTCTTATTTTGTTGATAGAAACATTTTAGATTAATTTGTACATTCATCTGCCCAAATGGGGTTATTGTGCATATTAATTTAATTGCATGAGGATATTTTGTGAGATAAATAAATTAATAAATTTATTTGCCCAAAGGGAATGAATTTTGAAAGATTATTTGTTTCATTATGTTTTAAAGAAAATAGATGAATTTGAAGGTCAATCTACCCAAAGGGGATGGATTTTTTAAATTTGTATTTTTTTCTTATTTTGTTGATCCACATGATTAAAGAATAATTGTTTATTGTGTACTCTACTCAAATGGGAGTTTATAATAACATAATTGATTCATATATTATATTGTCTATGCTTAATCGAACATTTTGCATATTGCCCATAATTGATCAAGTTGCAATTTTTGTGAAAAATAGTTTCTTTTACTGTGAACAACAATAATGCCACTATTGAAATTCTGAATGGGTCGAACTATAAGAGATGAAGGTTAGACATAGAGTTCACTTTGGGAATTATAGACTTGGACGTTACCCTGCATGAGGATGAACCTCCTCAACCTACTAATGAGATAACTGAAGCCGTGAAAGCTCATTATGCAAATTAGGAAAGGTCGAACTATTTGAGCCTCATTTCAATCAAGAGGTCAATTGCTGAGCATTTTCTTGGAGGAATACTTGAGAGCAAAAAGGCTAAGGAATTTCTCACTGCTGTGGAAAACTTATACCAGACATTGGACAACGCCGAGGCTAGATATTTTATGGATGGATTGATAATATGAAGTACGATGATACAAAAGGCGTTCACGAATTCATTTTGAGAATGGTAAATCTTCAAACTAAATTGAAAGCACAAAATATTCCATTTCTCGATAAGTTCATTATTCATCACACTCTCAACTCTTTGCCAGTCTCTTTTAGCCAAATCAAGATTACCTAAAACACCCAGAATCAAACTTGGAGTGTAAACAATCTGATCACGAAATGTGTGGCTTAGGAAGAAAAGCTGAAAAGAGAAATAAATGAATCTGCTCATTTTGTTATTCCTGGGAAGTAGAAAAATCAGAAGAGGGGTGAAAAGACTAGAAAACCCAACTTCCACGGTCACAAGAAAAGGCAGAATTTCAAGCAAAGTGAGAATGAGAAGTAGAGAAATGGAAATGTCAAGAACAGAGTCATTAAGTGCTTTCACTGTAACAAAGATGGTCATAAGAAGGTTGATTGCTTTAAGTTTAAGAAGTGGCTAGAGAAGAAGAATGAACAAGGTTTGTTATCTGCCTATGTCTGCTTTGAATCTAATGTAGTTAATGTTCCTTTAAATTCTTCGTGGCTTGATAGTAGTGCTACCATTCATGTTACAACTTCTTTATAGGGGATAAGAAACTTGAGAAAACAAAGTAAGAAAGAGTCAAAGCTTAAAGTTGGCAGTGATATCAGGATTGATGTTGAGCATGTCGGAACTGCTATTTTAGATTTAGACTCTGGTTTTCAGCTTATTTTGGACAATATTTTCTGTGTACCTTTGTTTAGAAGGAATTTAATTTCTCTTTCAGTACTTAATAGAGTTGGTTATTATATCACCTTTTCAAATAAAAAAGTTGAGATGATTTATGACTCTAAGGTGCTTGGCAATTGTGTTTTATCTGATGGTCTTTATAGATTGTCATTGTTATTTGCATGTTCTTACAATGTTGAAAACACTGTTGGTAAAAGATCTTTAACTAAGAAAAGATCTTCGTTATTGTGGCATAAACGGTTGGGGCATGTTTCTAAGGAACGAGTAGATCGCTTGATTGGTTTTGGAATTCTTCCTCTTGATTCTGATAACTCGAAAGTTTGCATTGATTGTGTAAGAGGAAAATTGACCAAAACCAAAAAGAAAAATGCTACTCGTAGTCAGAATTTGTTAGAGATTATTCATACAGACATTAGTGGGCCTTACTCGACTACCTTGTGCGGCAACAGGTACTACATTACATTCAATGATGATTTCTCCCGATATGGCTATGTTTATTTAATCAAAGAAAATGCAGATGCTCTTGAAATGTTCAAAATCATTCGAACTAAAGTTGAAAACAGCTAGGGAAAGTTATCAAAATTGTGAGATCTGATTGAGATGGTGAGTATTATGGGAAGTATAGTGATGTAGGACAACAGAAGGGACCTTTTGCAAGGTACTTGCAGGATAACAGTATTGTTGCTCAGTATACTATGCCAGGAATCCTGAACAGAATGGTATGGCAGATAGTCAAAATCACACTCTTATGGAAATAAAGAGAAGCATGTTGAGCAGATCGAATTTGTCAGAATATTTGTGGGGTGAAACCATGCTGAACCGCGTCCCTTAGCAAATCACTGCCTAAAATACTATTTCAACTGTGAACGAACAAAAAACCTAGTTTGAATCATTTTAGAGTATGGGGGTATCCAACTGAGGTAAAGCTCTACGATCCTTCTATGAAGAAGTCAGATTCGAGAACTATTAGATGCTACTTTATAGGGTATCCTAATCACTCAAAAGGATACAAATTTTATTGTTCGACTTATGGCACTAGATTTGTTGAATCTCAAGTGGCAAAAATTTTGGAATTGGATGTCGCTGAAGTCATTCCTTCTCAGTTCAATAAAAAAGTGGAACTAATTGATGTTGTTTGTTTACCTATACCGACCTCAGAAGTCACCTCTTATGATGGAGCTATTGATCGGGGGATTCAGCGAGGTGTGAATATTGTCACTTCTCCTACTGCTGAAGTAACACCTATTGTAGATAAGATCCCTCAAACCAATGAGGTTGTGAATGAGTCCTCTTCTAAAGTACAAGTGAGAAGATCGCAAAGAACTAGAAGGGCTGCCATTTCTAATGACTACTATGTTTACCTTGGAAAATAAGAATATGATATTGAAAAAGAGGTGGATTCGACTACTTATTGTGAAGCTCTCAATAGTGATCAGGCAAATGAATGGCTAATTACAATGGGATATGAGATACAGTCTATGTTAGACAATGATGTTTAGGAACTTGTTGACCTTCCCGAGGGATATAAACTCATTGGATGCAAATGCGTATTTAAGACCAAGATAGACAACAAAGGAAATGTTAAAAGATTCAAGGCCCGATTGGTTGCTAAAGGATATTCACAGCGAGAAGGCATTGATTTCACAGAGACTTTTTCTCCAGTTTTCACCAAAGTTTCCTTTACGCTAATTATGGCATTGGTAGCTCATTTTGACTTAGAGCTTCACCAAATGGATGTCAAGACATCTTTTCTCAATGAAGATTTGAGTGAAGAAGTCTACATGTCACAGTCTAAGGGATTTAAGAAAAATGGAAATGAGAGCATGGTATATAGATTAAAAAGGTCCATTTATGGTCTCAAACAGGTTTCTCGACAGTGGTACTTAAAATTTGACAAAATTGTGACATCTTTTGGTTTTGTAGAAAACAAGTTTTATCAGTGCATCTATATGAAAATCAGTGGAAGCAAGTTCATTTTCATTATTCTTTATGTTGATGACATCTTGCTTGCTAGTAGCGATGTGAATCTGCTGAATGATACCAAACATCTCTTGTCTGCTAATTTTAACATGAAGGATCTCGGAGAAGCATCTTTTGTTCTGGGTATTGAGATTCATTGTGATAGATCTCGAAACCTTCTCGGACTATCTCGGAAAGCCTATATTGATTGTTTTCGTAAAAGGTTCAATATGCAGACGTGCAAGGCAGGTGATGTACCTATTGTAAAGGGAGATAAACTCAGCAATGAATAATATCCAAAGAATAATTTAGAAAAAGATGTCATGAAGACAGTTCCTTATGCCAGTGTAATTGGTAGCCTAATGTATGCACAAGTATGTACGAGACCTGATATCGCCTTTATTGTTAATGTTTTTGGTAGATATTTGTCGAACCCTGGGTATGATCACTAAGTTGCTGCAAAGAAAGTCATGAGATATCTACAAAAAATGAAAGATTTTATGCTTGTGTATAAAAGGGTTGATAATCTCAAAGTGATTGGGTACTTAGATTCTGATTTTGGTGGTTATTCAGACGATCGCAAATCTACTTCAAGATATATTTTTGTTCTAGCTGGTAGAGCCATTTCATAGAAAAGTGTCAAACAGAGTCTAATTGCATCCTCAACTATGTATGCTGAATTTGTAACTTGTTATAGTGCATCCTCTCAAACTGTTTGGTTACGAAATCTGATCTCGGAGCTGCTAGTTGTTAATTTCATCTCTCGACCCATTGTGATTTATTGTGATAATAATGCAGCTGTGTTCTACTCCAAGAACAATAAGATCAGTACAGGTTCCAAGCATATGGAAATTAAGTACCTCACAGTTAAGGACTTAATAAATAAAGGAGATATCGTAATCGAGCTTATAAGAACTGAGTTCATGCTTGCTGATCCTTTAACCAAAGGTTTAAGACCTATAGCATTCAAGCAACATGTTGTGAATATGGGTGTCATTGAATCTTTTGATTCTCTGATTTAGGGGAAACTTTTGTATTCTATTTATTTTCTTTTATTTCGTTGATTCTGTTGTGACAACTATTGTTATGCATTTTGTAAAATTGAAATTTATTTGATGATCATCATTATTGCATATTATATTGTTGCATATCATGTTATTTAAATTGATTATACAATACGATATCTTAAGATATTGTACCTTAAGAATTACAATTGTATACTTTTGGTTATCACAAATCACTATTTTGAGATCTCATGATGTATTGTTAGTGACAGATAACTTGTTAAAGTCAAGTAATTTCATATTGTTGAGAAATTACAATAGTTTCATTTTGTTGAGAAACTACAATTAGGAATTTCATTTTGTTGAGAAATTGCAGCAGTTTCATTTTGTTGAGAAACTGCAATTACAATTTCATTTTGTTGAGAAATTGTAATGAGGACCAATAAAAATAATGCATATTGATAATGATCAGATGTTGGCACTGGTTTCTTACTACACTACTAGACTTACGATCCATGTCGATATGATTATAAGTATTTATGAGTATGAAAGTCTTATGTTTGTTGATATTAACATATAGACTATCATAATCCAATATTAAGATCATGTTGGACCAGGTAAGTTTCTTAAAATATTACTTATAGATTATCATTTCTTTAAACAAAATGTGTGCCCACACAAAAAATAATTTTTTTATGTTATTAACCTGAGAGTCTTATTTTCAAAAATTAAATTTATTCAATTAATGTGACCTAAGTGGGAGAATGTTAGAATATTTTTATGGGCTAACATTAGTTGAATTCATTGTTTTACAAAAACGGGTTAATGGATAGTTTATTATTTAAACAGCCCAAATAATCAGTGATCATATTTTGATTTAGGTTGTGGCGTCTTTTATGTAAAAACCCAATTAAGTGGTAAGTGTAGGTTTAGGCTTTCGTTGAAACCCGTTATGGGAGGACCCAACGAGAAATCCTAGTATATATAACTAGGTCATCTCTCTAGTTTAGATTAAGGGTTTCTTCTCATTGAGAACCGCTACCACGAAATCTAGATCATAGGGAGGAAAATCTAGTTAGTAATCCGCTGTGACAGATTCAATCTCCTGCGATGGCCGAGACAAGTACGCTTTTGATTACCGTTCTTCATTGTTGTGCCCTAATAATTATGTATGCTTTAAATTATTGTTTAATTTCGTTTTATTGTGATTATGAGAAATAATCAATAGAACATACTCTCAAAATTTTGAGAACAAAAACGTGTTTACTCAACACATTTCTGTATATTACTCCTAAAAGTTTAGGAGCGGGAATAAAAATTAGGGAGCGAAAGCAGTAAGGGCCTTAATACTCCACCTTTGATCAAGTATTTGCACAGTTAACTGTTTTAAATATGAAATTGCCAATTGATTCTAAATGTTTTAAAATGAACCAAACAATCCCAGTGTGAAGATTTTTCAAACCATCTAGTCCCAAATTTAAAAAATACGGACATTACATGACAAATTTGCCCTCGCGAGATCCGCGGGATTGGAATTTTGCATATTTAACATTTTCAAAACAAAATCATTTTATTAAAATCAAAATAATTATTGTTGTACAGATTGTTTTCATTATCTAATTATATATTCATATTCATCTGAATAAGATCTTCAAAATGATATCACAATCACTATTTTTTTCATTAATTTCATATTCATACATTTATGTTATTTTCCACATGGTACTTCTAGAATTTTCAATTTTCACATTCATGTTACATTTAACATGGTTTTATATATTATCAAAACATAATTAAGTGTTACATTCAACATCCAAATCACCATTATCAGTAAGTCATGTTACATTCAACACGTTCATATAATTTGTGTTAGTATCAATATTATTTGATGTTATTTCTACTACGTTGCATGTTATATTTAACACTCACGGTGGCATGTTGATTGTAGTGATGTTCTATATAATATTAACATCACAATTAATATTATATATAACATTTACATCAATCCTAATCCAAACCTCCCAAAAAAAAAAATAATCTCCTTTTGACGATCGTGATTTATAAATCATTAAGCTGGAAAAAAATTGTTGAACAACAATCAGAATATGGAGAAATTGTAGGTTTCATTTTCAATTTCATTAGAAGTTTATTGCCATAGTTTGTTCCACGTTTTTAGAGGTAACAACGTGTATGGAAGGTAATGATTCATTAAAGAGCAAATTAATCCACAAAATGCCAAGAGTAATTAGTGCAAAAAAAAAAAAAAAACAATTGGATTCATTTGATAATTTTTACCCAAATTTAGGAGTTGGTGATAAGCTCTCAAAATTAAAACTTGATTACATGAAAAACATAAATGACATATAAACGTATGGATGCATTTATAATTTTTTTCAAAAATATATAATAGTGAAAATTGATGTTCAATATGTAATTATGAGCAGCACCATTTGAACTTTCAAAATTAGTTATTATACTTTATTTTTTCTTATTTTCAAAAAACGACTAACAAAAAAAAAGTATCACTTAATATTTATTTTTAAAATCTTCAACATTTTTTACAAGTTTAATTATAAAAATAATAAAAGCTATTTGAGTTTTTTGTAGATTTAAACATTGAGTTCCATATTCAAACAATTTCATTTTTTTCCCACTTCATGTTTTATTTTTTCAATTTAAATTTTTTAATTTGTTATTTTTAATTATGTATGTTTTGATAATATATTAAAGATGTCATGGTACAACTGTGATCGACTCGATGATTGAACATATATTTTGAGTCCGATTACTTTTAGATCAGGTGAAAAAATTTATTTTTAAAATATTGATAAAATTAAAAGATTGATGAAATGTTTTTTAGTATGTTTTTTACTCAAGTCGCAAATTTTAGCAAATTTACACTACACACAACTAGAAATAACATATGATTAGAATATAAAATGATGCAATTTTAGACTGTTATTGCTATTTGTAAAAAGTTATAAATAATTTATTATTGAAATTTATAATCTACTATGAAATTAAAAAAATTATGTATTCTTTTGGCAGTTCGATTTTAGATAAATAAAAAAAAAATTGTAAATAATGTGATTGAAATTTAGAATATTACATTAAAATAAAGAATAATGTGTTTAGTTGGTGTCAAAATATGGTTAATACCCGCAATTGGTCCAATCAGGGTCCATGTGAATTTTCTTTGTTGAGATAGAGTTCTTGTGTTTGGCGAGCACTAGCAAGTGAGCGGTCTACAACCAATGGTCAAAGTCCTTAATGTCTAAATTTGTAACTTCACAAAAACTTTTTGAGGTGTGCCAAGCGAAATCCCTCCGACATGTGAGTAAGAGATTGGGGGAAAAAAGCTACAGTGTTGCCTTTTAGTGGAAATTCTCTTGGCCTTACTTAGAGCATTTAATATCTTACTATTTATACAAGTCGAATTGGATTAGCTCCGCCAAATAAGGGCACTGAGTGTTCTCAATTAGCATAATCTAGCGATTGACCAATGAGAAGGTGCGGGCATGAATTAGGCACATGGGCTTGTGTTTCGGCCCACTAGGAGGAGCCCAATGGGCTGACCCCAAAGGATCAGGAGGTAAGGCTCAGCCCATGGACGTGCAGGAGCTCGTTTGGAGCTTGATGATCTTGCTCAGCGGGCCCTGGGTGGAGGCCTGACTGAAGCTCGTGATGGTGAACCTCTCAGCTATGCTCACTGGGTGGTGGTTAGTATGGAGGACGTGCCGGCGACGTCCTAGTTTTGCTCACTGGGCGATCGTCGGGAAGGAACAAGTGTTCGCTAGCGATTGGTCAATGAAGTGGGCCCCAAGTGATCCAGTCAACATGTATGGTGAATGCTGGCCGGTCAAACGATTTCCTCAGGGTCCCCACCTTGCCATATGTAGAACCGTGAGTAGTCCTCGGTGGGCGGTGAAAATACACCTCATGTTCTTTGATAATTTAAGTTTAGATAAATAATAATCTTTGATTTTCATTAATCGTTATTAATTAATGCTGTTAAATTAAAATCTTCATCTGTAATTAATATCCCTTTGTTCTTCCAACAAATTTCGCCCTAAAAATCAGGTAATTTGGAGTAGCCGGGGCATCTCGTCATTTTTTGTCCACAAGAGAATAGAAAGGGGTCCCTCGGTTTTCTATTCGCACTATTATGCATTTTCATAATTGGTGTTGGTCCGACCTACAAATTTACCTATCCTTTCCCTTCTTTATTTTCATTTTTTTAAAATTTTCTAAGCCCGGGGTTGATGGAATTTAAAATTGACCCCCACTTAATATTCTAGGTCTCTCTCTCTCTATAAATTGAAGAACACTCAGCATTTCAGTCCATGTACTTCAAATATAATTTTTGCCAAGGAGGTGGAATTGGGAGTGAGAGCGCAGCTTGAAAGAGTGAAACAAAAACTCTTAGGGGCTGAAAAATGGATTTCCAGAAGTACAAGCCCTATTTTGCAATGGTTATAATTCAGCTCATCTATACAGGCATGTCCTTGTTCTCCAAGGCAGCCATAGCTGAAGGCATGAAGTCCTCCATTTTCGTTGCTTATCGTCAAGCTTTCGCCACTCTCGCCTTGGCTCCTTTCGCTTTCTTCATCGAAAGGTTTTTCATTTCTTTCATTCTTTTTTATGCAAATATATTTTTTATTTGAACACGTGGAATTAATCGTTCTTTTGGCATGTAAATTGCAGTAAAACGGCGCCACCTCTATCATGCTCCTTACTGTTGAAAATATTTTTTGTTTCTACCAGCGGGTACTGACTTTTTTTTTTTTTTCCATTCTGGTCGTGATTGAATTTCAAGTATGTGCACTATAACTATATGTAATAACTGTTTTAAATTTCAGGATGACGATGACTTTAAATCTGTACTATTATGGAATGAACTACGTATCTGCTACTTTCGCTACTGCCATGACCAACACTATACCAGTCATGGTCTTTATCATGGCTGTTTGCTTAAGGTAAACGTTCCCAAAATTTGGACAACTTTTCTTCATCTTTTCTGTCCATTTATTACAAACAGTCTTCAAACTTTGACAAATAGAACTCTTATATCCCTTGGCTTTTAACCCCCCCAAGCTCTCTCTCTCTCTCTCTCCACTAAAGCTAAAAAGAACATTGTGGACGGGCTTGGTTAAAAATTTGGCTATATTTGTGTAAAAAAAATCCTCTACTTTTTTCCTATAGTATGACTGAAAACGTTTTATCGAAATAATTCTTCAAAATGTCAATCCTTGACATTAATTATTTGTTAATTTACAATTTTATTTTTTTAAGAAAAAAATTAATGGTTTCTCTATCCACGCGTTCAATTTGTTTTTTATTATGCATGCATTTTCAATCAATCACCTCACTCATCTCTTTTCTTCTACTTTTGAAAATATGTACTAAATCACATTATTTATTTTCTTATTTTTGAATAAGGTCAAGATTTAGTTTCAAAAAAAAAAAAAAAAAAATTAATGAGACAAACAATTTTTCAAAAACTGCTACTTTCTTTTTTTTTTTTGCTAAAAAAATGATTATATTCAAATTTAAGGGGGAAGAGTTTCCTTTACTACACAGCAAAAAAATTTATCATGTAACCAACAAGACTCCCCAAAACAACCATTACAAGCGTTCAAAAGTCCTATCCCGCCTCAAGGAGCTTCCACAATGTTAACAAGCTAACACATGGGCAAGTCTAGGGAACAACCATTTACCAATACAAGGATCCCTACAAGCATACAATCATACAAAAACACCAACTACTATAACATACTTCTAAGAGAGCTACAGAACACTAGAACTAAGAAAAACTTTCCCTTGAAAATGATGCCAAGACGCTGCTCGTTTGAAAGTTTTAAACCAAACAGAACCTATATCCTTGAATTTATCTTATTATCTTGAGTATATTTGATCAGGATGGAAAGCCTTGCGCTAAATAAATGGCATGGAATAGCCAAGGTTTTTGGGTCGGCGGTTGGTATGTCCGGAGCCATGGTTTTCACCTTCTACAAGGGTCCTGCTCTCTTTGCGTCCGGCAGATATGAAGTTAAAAACCACTCGGTAAAGAGCCATTCCACGGAAGACTGGGTAAAGGGTGCTGCTCTCATGCTTTCATCAAACCTAACATGGGCTTTGTGGCTCATTATGCAGGTCCTTTCATCTCTTAATATCCTACCTTTCCTAGCTAGCTAGCTAGCTAGCAAGCTTCCATCTAAATCAACAAATTAAATGAAATAACAAAAAATCATTACTTTTTTTGGTTTCAGCGTCCAATTCTGAAGCAATATCCAGCGAAAATACGTCTCACTACTCTGCAGTGCTGCTTCAGCTGCATAGTGACTACACTTTTGGGTGCAATCACAGAAAGGGATATATCATCATGGAAGCTTGGATGGGATGTTAATCTCTTCTCCGTCATATACTGTGTATTCACTTTATCCCTTTAAATTTATTTTTTATGGTGTTTGATGCTGCTGAAAATATAGGTACCGTCTTCTCTTTGGCCTTAAAGGTCTCAGCTCTTTCTCATGAGCTCAACCCTTGCTATTGGCATGTGAACTATTGTCAAAATATTGGTTGCATGGGTTGTATTCCATGTCAACATGGTAGATGTTAAATAAACCACTGAAATGCCTCATTTTTTTAATGAAAAACTCATTTTTGGGTATATTACTACCGCACCGCATGAAATTAATATTACTACGATTGGATAGTTGCGTATCATGTCAATTTTACAATTGTTGCATCTACTGTTTTCGTGGTTGACTTTTTAGGATAATGACCTGAAACACACTTCTATTTGTGAAACTATAATTTCATATTTTCGTGATCATTAGAGACTATTAGTAATCTACACCAATTGTTCATGATTATTTTTTTTCATGACCAATAGAGTAGTGCACATTAAGATTTATTAGAGTTATTATATTTATTAATATTAGGGGTAAACTAGTCTCAAACTTTTTCCTAGGTTTTGCCTATATGTATAATTTATTTTTCTTAGTAAAATGTAACTTCCTTTCTCTCTTTTCTTTTGATCTATATCATTCAACAACCTTATCATAAAACAGGTTTTGCTTTTTTAAAAAATAAAATAAAATATAAATATAATAATATACATAAAATAGGTTTCATGGAATATGAATGGTGTGCCCTCAGTCTTCATGTTCAAATATTTTTCATAATTATGTCAAAAAAATGCAATTTTTTGGTTTATTTTTTTAGGGTATAATTGTCACTGGAATTACTTATTGGCTGCAAGTTTGGGTAGTAGAGAAAAAAGGCCCTGTATTCACAGCCGTTTTCAGCCCTTTGGCTCTCCTCTTAACCGCCATCTTCTCTGCTATATTTTTCGAAGAGAAGCTTCACTGGGGAAGGTTGGTGACAATATGATTTCATTTTTTATTTATTTTAATGGGGTAGTTGTTCTTTTTTTGTTTTTTGTTTTTTTCTTTGTCTAATTATTATTATTTTTTGTTTTTATGGCAGTATTTTTGGCGGTCTGATGTTAGTGGGAGGTCTATACAGCTTTCTTTGGGGGAAAAACAACGAAACAAAGTTTGAAGATGATGAAAAGAAATCAAATCAAATAAAACAAGAATTAATATTGGAATGCATCACGTGTACGTCAGCCGCATCAGAAGATCTATCCAAAATTGCAACAACTAATGAAGATCAACCCCAACAACACCAGGAACTGCCAAACATCAAATGTACATCTCCTGGACCTGCAAATGAGGAGGGTGAAAAAAGAGGGTTGTGAACATATTAATCAATAACAAGGCCCTTACCTTTGGCTCTTACCCTTACCCACCCCACCAAAAAAAGAAAAAAAAGAAGGCTAGTTGGTTTCCATTTTGTGTTGTATGCTTCAAAATATATATCAATTGGGATGTAGGTCCTCCCCAAACTGATCTACTAGGCAAGGCAAATTTTATTGGGTAATTATTATTATATGATATTATGATATTGTAATAGGAAAAAATTGTCTACTGCTGGATGGGCAGATTGGACCACTTGTATCACCATGATATGATATGACAAACATTGTAAGGGCTTAAAAAAATAACTTAGAATAATGAGATGAGCATCCAATCAGCTTTTCACTCTCTCTCTCTCTCTCATATTTGTGTTTGTTTGTGGCTCCTAGGATATTTTGTTGATAGTGCTTTTCAACATGGTATCTTTCTTCTTTTCCTTTATTATTTTTTATTTCTCTATCTCTTCATCTTTGAATCCATCTGGTGGGGGCATCGCTTCTGATCTAGTGTTTTTGCTTTCGTTTGTCTCCTAGAATTGGTGTTATTCTATACCTTTTTATTGTGCGGTCTTTGAAAGCAAGAAAATCGTGATCTCGAAACCCTAGTTGGAGTTGTGGAAGATTATATGACAAGTGTTGAAAGATTATTAGATTCCGTAGTCGATTGTCACGAGGCACGCAAACTCTTGAAGGAAAATCAATTGTAAAATTAGTTGTGTTGGTGTTAAAATATAGTTAACACTCGCAGTTGGTCCGGTTAAGGTTACGGGTGTACACAAGTTGGGTAGTGTAAAAAAATAATTCACCCGCCACCCGACCCGAATACTGTTCTGGTGAGGTTTGCTCAGCCCGATATCGACTGAGTGTTTGGATGGGAATTGCTCGTTTAGGGGTCTGTCGGATTACAGTCGAAAACGATCGGATCTGGCCAATTCAGTGGAAGATCGGGTGATGTTTGGGTGATCTAATCAGGTCTGGTTAACAGAAAACAAATGCTAATCAATTGAAGAACAAAAACAGAAATCAAACGCTAATCAAAAACAAAAATCAAAAGCTATTCAAATGCATATCAATTAGATTTTAGTAAGTAGATATCAAAAACAAAAATGAAAACGATGCATAAATGAAAACCCTAAACTAACATCAAACAGAAGATGAGGAATGAGGACTGTTGAAACCCACTGAGTCACCGTCGATCCGTCAATATTAGTTGTTGAGGCCTTCTCTCATCGTCACAGCCACAAGAACAACTAGAATATGAGGGTCTGATTTTGTGCTTCCAAACACAATGCCTTCTCTCACTGTGATAGCCATATTCAATAAATAAATCGAAAACAAAAATAATGAAGAAGGAAAAAGGAAAAATGGAGTGTTCTGAAGAATTGGAATAACCGAAGAGATTTCGAGTTTTCGAGATGTGGAGAATAAATGAATGAGAAGAATCAATAGTTTTCGGGGGGGATGAATGATCGCTTCGTGTGGAGGAACTAAAGAAGAGGAGCAATGCTACCAAAATGAATCAATTGATGTCTGATGAAAACCCTAGAAGGGCTATTTATTACATGGGTTACGGTCGGGTAGGGTGAAGGCGAGTGGATAAGGATAAAACCCGGTATCTAATTCGAAGTGAACAAAATGGACCGGGTTTCATCCGATCCGCCTGAACATAAGAGAGAAAACCACCTATTTCAGTTGTGTGTTGGACGGGTTATGCGGGTAGGTTAGGTTTGGCGAATCTCTTGCACACCTCTAGTTAGGGTTTAGATGAATTTTTATTTTGTTGAGATGGAGTTTTTGTGTTCGGTTGGCACTGTCAAGTGAACAGTCCACAATCTACAATCAACGATCAAAAGTCCTTAATGTCCAAGTTTGCACCCGCACAAAAACCCGTTGAGGTATGTTTAGTGTAGTCTTTTCGATATGAGAGTAAAAGATCGGGGAAAAAAAGTATGGTATTGTCTTAAGTAGAAATTCTTAGCATTACTTGGAGTATTTAATACGTTGCTATTTATAAGAGAAAATGGATTAGCCCCGCCAAATTAGGGTCGTAAGTGTGGTAACCCACTAGGGTGTGCCCAACGAAGTCCCTCCGATATAACAATAAGAGCTTGAGGAAAAAGAGTATGGTACTGTCTTAAGTGGAAATTTTTAGCATAACCTGGAGCAATTAATACATTGTTATTTATAAGAGAGAAAATAGATTAGCCCCGCCAAATTAGGACTCTGAGCATGGTCAATAAACAAAATCAGGCACATAACCAATGAGGAGGCACTTGGCATAACTTACGCAAATGGGTTTTGAGTTTCAACTCACTAAGGGAAGCCCATAGGCTGGCCCGAAAGTTCAGGAGACAAGACTCAGCCCACAAATGTGAGAGCTCAATTTGGCGTCTTCTCTATCAAATCGGCTTGGAGGGCAATTAATGATGTGGAGTCCCCGGTTGATCATTATTCTACTCTATGGAGTCTGTGCGTTCCTTTAAAAATAAAGATTTTTATGTGGCGGACTTTGAAGAATAAAATTGCAGTTGATCATTCGATTCAAAAGATGGGAGTGTTTTTGGCATCGGGTTGCCGTTGTTGCTTGGTTCTATCCACAGAAAGTCGAGTTTTATTATTGAGTTCCACGGGTTGTTCTTGGAGATTTAGGAAGCTTTGCGATTAGGTCAGCTTCCTCTTATGGTGGAAAGCGATTCGCTAGCTTTGGTTCACTCAATCAAAAAATATAGTCCCGTCTGGTCGATTGCCTATCTTTGGAACACATTACGGTTTTGGATTCTCTCATTTGATATTCAGATCTCTCATGTTCAAGAGAATGTAATTTTGTGGCTGATAGTCTGGCTAACATTGTTTCAACTAGCCCTATTTTGTTTCTTATAGATAGTCCATTACCTCATATCGTATGTTCTTATGTTCGTGAGGATCAAGAGGGAATTCCCCGTCTCAGGATGTAATTTCTTTATTTTTAAATAAAGTGATCTTTTTTTTTTTCAAAAAAAATAAAAAAATTCCACATATATCATCAAAATAAAATAACTAATTTTGAATCAACTGATCAAATTACTTTGATATACAATAAAATACTACACACGTACTTCCTACTAGCTATAGGATCATTTTATTTCATGATCGAGAGTTATGACAGTACCCTAACCTATACAACTGTGCAATCTAAGATTGCTATCAGTATGAGGGTCATTCAATATCTCCAATGGTAAGAGACAACACGTTATATAAACCACCATATCATAACAATAATCATCATCATCATCATCAACAACAACAACAACAACAACAACAACAATAACAACAATATATATCATCTAGTTGCAGGACTTGCCCTCTTGTTTGGCCACAGCACAACGTCCTATAGGACATGTCCTCATATTAGGACTAACAACATCCCGTAGAACATGCCCTCCTGTCGGGACCACATTATAATAAAATAATATAATAATAAGAATCCATTTTCATATTTAACATTTTACTTGATCTATCTAACGTTATAAAACAATCTATTTTAATAAATATTTTCTTTTTACAATTTAGTACGAAAATATAATTTGTCCATTTACATAGAAGACAATATACTCACCTTGATATTTGTACTGCTATTATGCTATCAACGTAATAATAATGTAGTGGGCATCGCCTATGAATCTGGGAGATGTAGGAATCAGAGAAAAAGAAAAATGGAAGACAATGATAATCATTTTTTTCAATTTTCCCCTTTTTTAAATGACATCTCACCGCCTCTCTTTTTTTTTTTTTTTTTTTTTTTTTTTTTTTTTTTTTTTTTTTTCTTTTTGTGAAACCTCCACATATCCTCCAACACCCATCAACGTTTTTTTTAAGCCTTATCCGTTGTGTTTCTTTTTTTTTTTTCTTTTTTTTTTTTTGTTAAACTAGAGGAAAAATTACATACAACCTCTCACTTAAATATTTAAAATTTAATATAAGCCCAAAAGTTAAAATTAACAATTTAAAATAACATTTAACCTCTCAAATTTTAAAAAAAAAAAAAAAAAAAATCAAAGTCCTTCGGTGTCCGATAGTCGTTACACAGTACTCCTTCATTTTTTCTCTCATCATTTTTCATTATGGGCCATGCACCAATCAATCATTGTTCTTCTTCTACTTTCGACTAAGTTCTAGGTCCTCATCGACGAAGGCAACTCTCTCTCGTTCTTATCAGCAGGGTGAACAGTCCTCGGATCCCAAGAGGTAGTTCTTTCGCTCACCACGTTCGCATGCCACGACTAGCGGCGAGGTTTTGGTTTGTTCACCACTGGAGAGAGTGGTTGGACAATCTAGCAAATATGGGGGACCAAGTTCTTCCTGGGACCTAGAGGTCAATCAAGGGCTGAATGAGGTAACGGTGGCTTATATCCCAAATGATTGTCCTTGTTGTCTCGGGCTCGTATGATTCCCCAGAAAGCTCTTTGAGACATTATCAACGAACGGTTACCACACCTCGGTGGCCCAGAAGCTCCTCTTTCTCCTTGGATCTCTAGGAGGAGGCCTCTATGTCTGTGAGAAAATGCTCCACTGTGCCCTCCCGTGAGGGCGGAGGGGGGGCAGACGGTGATTCGCACATGTAGATGCCTGTTGGTTAGGCATCGTGGTGGTAAAAGGCCGGTGAGTAGGAACAGACCTCCCAGTCACGACGGTCCCACAAGTCTAACCTCTCTAAATAGATGGATAGATGTCCCTAAGGGGTTTGTGAGTAGTCCCTCATGTGCTATCATTATAATGGAGGGGAAGGGGATTGTGACACTATCGGGGGACCTCAACCCCGCTCCCTATGTTTGAAATTGCAGGGTGGTAGTGGTTCCCCGGAGCATTATACTCACTCCTCACACCTTGCAATATAGATGGCTTATTCTCCTTCATCGAGGGTCGACGATAGGTAAGCGATAAGAGTCTAGATGCATCCTTGGAACTCTCATAGCTGTTGTTATAGATTGTTAACTAGGGAGGCCTCCACGGTACCCGAGGTCTATCCTACGAAAGAGGACAGTAGAGGGGACCGTCTAGCTAGTGGGCGGTAGGTGCTCACCAGTAGTTGATGGTTGTTGTTGGATCTAGGGAACAAAGACATGAATGTTGCTTCCTTAGGGGGTTGTTCGTTTTGTAGACTATTTACAACGTAGTTTTTGTTTTTTTGTTTAATTATCTGACCAAACCTTGTGATCATCAAGCCTTAAGTGACAAGTGAGAGATGATCAAATGGATGCTTTTAGTTTCACTTCCCACAAATAGCGCCTACTAGTGTTGAAATATGGTTAACATCCACAATTGGTCATGTTAGCATCCCGGTGGATTTTCTTTATTGAGGTGGACTTCTTGTGTTCGGTGGGCACCGCAAGTGAACAGTATACAATCAACGGTCAAAAGTTCTTAATGTCAAAACTTGCACTTGCACAAAGACCCATTGGGGTATGCCTAATGAAACCTCTCTGGTGTGCGAGTAAGTGCTTGGGATAAAAGAGTATAATATTGCCTTAAGTGGAAATTCTTAGCATTAACGGGAGAATTTAATACCTTGCTATTTATAAGAGAGGAAATGGATTAACCTCGCCAAATTAGGACCCTGAGCACGGTCAATTAATATAATCCAGCGTATGACCAATGAGGAGCGTGTGGCATAACTTTGGCAAATGGGCCTTGAGTTTTTCCCCACCAAGGGAAGATGATGGGTTGGCCTGAAAGTTCAAGAGACAAGGCTCAGCCCACGAAAGCGTAGGAGCTTAATTGATGACCTGGTGGTTCACCTAGTAGCCGCTGGGCGGAGGCCGAACCGGCGCACACGATGGTGAATGCCCCAGCTCTGCTTATTTGGTAGTAATCATAAACGGGCAGGGCTCGCTAGTAATCGAATGGAGTTCGGTCTAAGGAGGAGCCCTGGACGGCCCAATCAGCGTGACATATGGGCACTGATCAGTCAAGCGGTCTCCTTAGGGTCCCATCTGCTACGTGTTGGGATCTGAACGATCATCAGTGGCTAATAGAAATACCCTTGGTCAAGTTAGTTCGTGTATAGAACCGCTTTAAGATAATGATAAACTTAGCACAACATTTGGGGAAAAAAAATGTACAATTGGTAGATTCATAACAGAAAATATGTACCGTTGATAGCATATAACCATTATATAGTTGTTGCATTACTTTGTGATTTATTATTATTGTTATTATTATTATTATTAGGAAAATTCCTCCAAAATCCCCATGAGTGGAAAACACCACTTATGGGAGGACCATTCAAGAATTTTCTTATGCCTTAGAATGGTCCTTAGAAAGTGGGATTCTCACTTGTGAGACCTCTCAACAAAAATCCCTTATTATTATTATTATTATTATTGTTGTTGTTGTTGTTGTTGTTGTTGTTGCTGTTGTTGTTGTTTTCTATAGTCGAGTTTTGGTTTCATTGGCAAGCAGTAATATATTGAGGTCAGGCCCCAATAATAAGGACCATCTCATGTGTAAAAAAAAATCACTGTTATAGGACTACATAAAGTGTTATTTTTATGGGATGAGACTTTTAGGAAAATTTTCCTAAAAATAATATGATTAACGTTCTCACTCTATATTTAAAATTATTTAAAAAAGTAATTTACGTGATTCAAAATGTATTTTGTACAAAAAAAAAATGGATATAATGATTAATTAAATTTGAATTTATTTATTTATTTTTAAAAATTGATAAAAATAATTTATGATTATTTATTTACTATTTTATATGTCGATAAAATTAATTTATACACGTATAATCTATGTGTATGCCCTTGAATACAACTGACCATGCATTGGACGATGAAATGTGTCCAAGCATTAAAATTAACTTTGGTTCGGATCTAATAGTCGTTGTTCTGATTTTTTCGAAAAATGACTACACAAAAAGAAAAACAATGACAAACCCCCACCTTAATCTTTGGAGTAGAATGCATATATACGGTGAGTTCTATACGTAATAATTTTTTTTTTTAAAAAAAAAATTACTAACACTGAAATTTTTTTAACTTATTTACAGGAGGCGAGTACCCCGGTATTGCGAACACCGAGACTAAGATCCCGGTGTTCTCAACACCGGGATCGTGTATTTTTATTTTTTTTAATTTGAGTGGTCCAAGTGTTGCGAACATTAGGACTAAGATCCCGGTGTTCACAACACCAGGATCGTTTATTTTTTTAATTTTTTTATTTGAGTAGTCCCGGCGTTGCGAACGTTGGGACCACTCAACGGCATATCGCCATTTCTTCAAAATAGCGATGTGCTGTTTGTTGGTCAAACGGTACCCATTGTACCATTTGACCCAACAGCTTGGTCAATGACCAAATTGCTGCTTATATATCCGTCTTCATCTTGCTTTATACTTAACTTACATTTGCCTCCATTCTCCTTCATACTTCTTGTTGTTAGTGTCTATTTATCAAAAAATTCACAATTTCACAATGTCTTCCTCCTATTACAAAAGGTAAGTTTAATTTATTTGTTAATTTGATTACTATATTTTTTACTTGTTTAATTATTTATTTAATCTATTAGTTAGTTTACTTAATTTATTAATTAATTGGTTAAATTAATTTGTTAGTTTAGTTAATTTAATTTTTACGTTAGTTTGTTAGTTTAATTTGTTAATTTAATTGTTTAATTAAAAATTATGCACTTTGGCCCCTCAAAGTTTGAGTAAATTATACATGTGTGAGAAAATATAAATTATAATATATTGTTTTTAAAATATTATTATTTAGTTAATAAGTTTAAATTTTTAATTTAGTTGTTCAATTAAAAAATATTTAATTAAAAATGTGCACTTTGGCCCCTAAAAGTTTGGTTAATTACGCATGTGTGAAAATATTAAAATAAAAGTAAGTTTAATTTAATTATTTTTGTTTAATTTATTTGTTAGTTTAATTACTATATTTTTTACTTGTTTAATTATTTAGTTAATCTGTTTGTTAGTTAGTTTATTTATTTAATTTGTTAATTAGTTGGTTAAATTAATTTGTTAGTTTTGTTGTTTAAATTCTTAGTTAGTTTGTTAATTTAATTGTTTAATTTAAAACTATGCACTTTGGCCCTTCAGAGTTTGAGTAAATTATACATGTGTGATAAATTATAAATTTAAATTTAAATTATAATATATTATTTTTTAAAATTTTATTAGTTAGTTAGTTACTTAATTTGAGTTTAATTTGTTAATTTGGTTGTTTAATTAAAAAATGTGCACTTTGGTCTCTCAAAGTTTCACAAATTACACATGTGAAAAACTATAAAATGAAATAGAAATTATAATAGATTGTTTTTTAAAAAAAATTGTTAGTTACTTAATTAGTTTATTTTTTTAATGTGTCTGAAAAAATTTATATTCCATTGAAAGTTAAAGTTAATTAAATTATTTACTAAATTAAAAACAAATGAAATGAAAAGGATTGAAAAATGTATATGGTGAGAGATTTGTATCATTCAATGGAACGTCATTGGCTTTTGGAAGACGAATTCTCATACTCTTTAGATCCAAGATTTTGTTACTTTTCACGATGGGTTACAAGGATGTGGGAGGAATATAGTTATCGTGTCAACCAGTCAGAGGTTATGGTCGATGGATGCAGACAATATAATATTCCAATAGTGCGTCAATTAGCAAGAACAATGCCAATAGACAGGCCGCATAACCTTCAGATGGTGTTGCATCACTACTGCGAAGAAAATAACCGAATGCAAATTCAATTTTTTTGACACGAGCTTAAACGACGATGCGTGAGCGTCTAGAATAAGGTTTGTTTGCCGAAGCGCGTACTTATATGAGATGCACAAAGAATCCTCAATACCAGTCAGATATTGAAATATCTGATGATAAGAGTAATGTTTAATGTTTTCGCATTAGTGAATTACAGTTTAACTATATATTTTCTTTGCAGTCTAATGTATCGTTTCTACATTAAATTATAATAACGTTACTTCTACCAAATGACTGACTTTCTCTCTTTCAATTGATAAGTGGTGTTGGATTAGAGTTTATGGTTTAGTTAAGCCTCATGTACATAAGTTCTACGACATCATTTTTAAGTAATTATGTTTTAAAAAAACTAAGTTTTTTGTGAACTCGTAATGTGCAGCATAATGTTTGTAAAGAAACTATTCAACCCATAATTTTTGTGATGTCTTCACATATTAATTGAAGTGAAGAAAGCTCATTTGATTTTTCAGTGAGGCTAATTCATATGGTGTTTGGGCTTATCCTGGACCGTGGGATCACCAAAGATGTTGGGTTCTACAACCATATTATGATGACTACTGGACTGATCAAGACACCAACCCGATAGAGTATCACGTAGGTCTATGCTAAGAATGGAAATAGAGGGTGAATGAGTCTAACAACCTTGTATCTTGTTTGAGAAATCTTAATGCACCAGTTCCGCGTCGTTGAAGTCTTCAAATGCCTAGACGATGTATAATTAATGACACAACCGAGATGGAAGATGTTATTATACGAATTCGCCTAGAGAATAATCGAATGTTGTTGTGCAGGAATAGATATTATCTACTACAACTAGCCAATGAAATGGTTGCCGCAAGCAACAGAGCACTCTCCCCAAACGAATACCATAACGTCATAAATAACAATGAATATTTGTCTGAGGGATACATGTCCAATGATTAATAAATAATGTTTTGCAGTTCAATTGCCTTTTTAAGTGTTTACTTGTCACTATTTTCCTGATATTATATACTGTATTTCTTATGTATTTTCTTTATTATGAGTTTTGTAACAAACACCGTTAAACATGTTTCTAGTTTATGTAATGTTTTTTTTATTTTTATAATTAATTGTACTTGTTAATGCGTTTAATTTTAATATGATGTTTCCAATTGATAGGTGGTGGTGTTTGTTATGTATTGTCTTCGTTATACCTTATATGTATCATGTCTGCCTTCGGAAAATAATCTTCTAAATTCACGATAAATAAATATGTGTATTCAAGTCTCGAAGATGGAGTAGAAAATACAATAAATGTGTATAATTCACAATGAATAATGTACATCGATATGTATTTCCATAGAAAGTTGTTGATCTACCATATATATTGCTTTTGAAATGGATAAAATATTAAAATGAGAGATCGGACAAGAAATTGTTAGAAAGCATACAGAGTGGCAAGTGGTTGAATATATATACATATATATTCAACCACGAGCCACTCTGTATGTTGCCTAAGATTTTGTTGCTCCATCTCTCATTTAAATGTTTTATCTATTTGTGAAGTAATATATACGGTAGATTAACAATTTTCTAAATCTACAAACGTTACAAAAAAAAATATTCACAAAAAAAAAAAAAAAAAAATGTATTTATATTCCTATAGCTAAACTGTCAACTATATAACTAACTATGTATCGTAACCCCTACGTCGGACGTTCCTCCGCCCTCGGTATTAAGCAATAGGAGGTTCCTCTGCCTCCTCATAAACTTGTGTAACTTGTCCATAGTCCATGAACGACTGTTGCATCATCCACAGACCTTCTACGTCGTCCCCCAACCATGGCATTAGTGACACTTTTCTTTCCAATCTTGTCAGTTGGACAAATGTCATTGAAGGAATCACGCCTGAAGTTGAGACAATTTTGTCCATCAGTGGAGTGACGAATGATGATAACGGTTGTGCACCTAGATGCGATGCATAATGAGAATAAAGGTCATGCATCTGGTACACGTCGGAAGACCCAGAATCATCACCCATGCCATATGTGCTAGATGGTCCGGCATAAGTACCCATGTTGTACAATGTGGAAGGTCTGAAATAACCTACACTATCTAGACGGTAGGCATCATAAGTCCATGGCTGAGGAGAAGCCTAAGGAAATAGAGGAACATCAGCTGGCACATAGCGTGGCACCCGACGATACACCGCCCCTGAGGTGGCATCGTAGACAACATGAGTCAACTCTTCGTATGAGTCCATAGTACGTGCCCGTAGAGAAAGATGACTCATACGCGTCAGTTGCGATACCTCTGAATCCTACGAAACACATACAATCGTTAAGTTAATACATAAATAATAACAAGAAAATCAAACTCATATAACTAAACAGATGGTATACTCAATGTGATCATACTTCTAACACCGCTGGTCCTCCTGTTGTTAGATACCCAAACTTAGGTCGGTACTCCGGGTTAACCAATAACCTTCGTGTGATTCTACAGTACCAGTCCATGTATTCGTGGTTAACCCCTATCCCTTGCTCGAAGTTGCGCATATCTAGTGTTCGTCGCCTATTCTACGCAACTATATGCGTGTTGTGCTTCTCAGTCCAGTTCACACCGAAATGTCCTTGCCGAATAATTTTTTGCAAGTTCTGGTCCATAATTACTGGCTGAGTAACCCCTTGATGATAACCAAACTGTCATAGCACATGCAGGGGATACGTGTACAAAAACGATCTCGTAGCATATGAGGGGCAACGAGGTCATCCATATATCTTCTCTATCTCTAGTATATAGAGGCAAAGTGGATAAGATATAGGGCATCCAAATAACGTGTAAAACAAAATATAAATAAACAAATTAATTAATTAATTAAAATTTTGATGTAAATAAATAACTAACCTCATTATTCTGCAAGCAATCTAATTGATCGCGATACACCACCAAAACATGCATCAGCAAGTTTTCCAAATTGAACTCGGGGGTCCACCTGTACACCAAAAATATAAATCATAAGTTTAATATCCATAAATAAATATCCATTACATGATAAATGAAATTAAAAAGAAAATACTAATTACTTACCAAACACCCATCGGAGCAGCTGGGAACGTCAAGCCGTCACCGAAGTCCGGCTCTCCGATTAATATATCATACTGGGGGAAATGGACAACTTCAGACCGAAACCTCTGCAACCGCTCCCAGCCCAACACTCCAACAAAATAGGTAGTTGGCTATGTCTTTCATGTTAGGCTTCGTCGCCTTACACAACTCGCAGTAGAGGACTGCTAGTGTCGCACTACCCCAGTTATACTTAATGGTAGGTGTCAGGTCACCAAGCAGTGGGAGGTAGGCTAGCTTGACCTCCTCGTCGGTCAAGCATAATAAAGCAATACGCACATGCGTAGCAATACATGACCTCCTCATCGGCATCCTCATGAACTTGGGCGGAGGTTCTTTGTAACCACTTGAGCTTCAAACACCCATTCCTAATCTTACCCCCTGGCTGTTCCACTCCGAGGAGCTAGAGGAAAAGTGCTTGCTAGCTATGTACCAGTTGCGAGTTCTCAGGAACAATAATTGACTCCCCATGCACGGGTAACCCCAACATGACAGCCACGTCCTGTAGTGTGATGGTTATCTCCCCGACAGGTAGATGGAAAATTGTGCGTCTCCAGACGCCATCTCTCTACCAACACGGTTATGAATGCCTTATCTAATCACTTCAACCACAACCTGAATGGGCCGTATAAACCGACTGATTCTATCAACTCTATAACTCAATGAGGGATATTTTATCTCCATTCCTTTACATCAAATCTAGCACAGTCAAGAGAACCAATATCCTGAAACATTAAATAAGACACAATAAATAACATTAAAATTTTAAAAAACTGAAATAAAAAAATTAATACAATAGTCTAAATATTTACCTGTGTTGCCCAGACTAGTTCGGACCTGTGATTCACCTGTAGGTGTAGAACTAATGTATCTTTGGGCCTAGGGATTGACATAGCTAAATTTTTTTCCCGCAACACTTGTGGTAAATTTGTTAGTACGAAATTAAAATTTAATCACATTTATAAATAAAATATAACATTCATTACAAAGAAATATGTGCGATAAGTGCATAGAATTTATAATACATAAAAGTTGACATAAGAAACAAATAAAGTAGCATAAACATTCATTACAATGAACCGATAAGATTAATTGGGTATATGGCGGGGTCGGGATAGACACCTCCGCCTATCATGTCCAATTTGGGAACAAAAATCGCAACGATTTGTCATTGTTCTTCGCGACTGATCCATCTCGTTTCGAATGTGAGTGGAATTTGGTCGACCACGATGCACAACTCGAAGTCTATTGTGGTCTAAAATCATGTTCAAAAAATTGGTCTCTAACCAGTAGTCCTCATAAATAATCAGCTGAAACGATAACTCTAATACCATCAATTGATTTTTCATTGTGTAGTCAACTGCAGTATAGCAGAATGCATCAACTTCACTATACTTGGTGGCCGCAAGCATATGGGAGCACGATTATCTTCAAATTTTATACTTTCCACATGTGCAATCAGCGTTATCACCTAATGTGACTTTGTGAGCAATCAGGCACCCAGTGAGAGTCTTTCTAGTTTTCACGTGGTAGATCATATTCTCTCTAGAAAAAAAAATATCATATTTTATTAAATTATGTGTTGCAACAATTATATGTAACGTGAAAAAAAAATACTAAATTACCGATTGAATATTTGAATATCGTATGTTTTAGACTTGACTAGAGATTTCTATATTTTTTCAACGACATGTTCAGCATATACGTAATCATCGGCTGAGTCCTTTAAAGCTTGTTGTCGACCAATATCAAAGTATTTAATCATCATGTAGAACATAATATTCACAGATGCAGTAATTGGAATATTTCTTGTACCCTTCAAATAGTTGTTAAATACCTCTGCGTAATTGGTCGTGGTGACTCCCCAACGCTTACCATCGTCGTGTGTTATGGTCCATTTATAAGATGGAATATTGTTCAACCATTTATGCAGCCGAAGATCAATTGTTTTGACCTCTTTCATTATAGCATCGTATTTTCAAATTTGTGCCGCAGCACCTGCATTCCAAGCAATATCTTTGAGATGCTGATTTTTAGCAATCTTGTTGAAATTGCTGTAAAGGTGCCGCAAACAAAATCAATGATATCTGAGGGGCTCGTTATGTTGATTAAGACAAATATTGTCAACCGCACTAGTAATGCCGGCATGTCTGTCAGATATCAATGTCACCTCAGAACGATCACCGACAATATAGCGCTTAAGTATGTAGATGAACCATTGCCAGCAACGATAGTCCTTCATCAGTACGATTGAGAAAGCCGATGGATAGCACTTGTTTGACGGCGTCATTCCAATAGCGATTAAAATCTTCTCCTCGTATTTACCATACAAGTGGGTCCCGTTAATGGTGATTACGTGGTGACAATAACGCCATCCGTCAACTGAAGCTTTAAATGCCCAAAATACCATGTCGAACGTCCTGTAGCCAGGCATATCAGTTGACACAGTGCTCCACTCGACAATCGTACCCGGATTCTAGTGTTGCAACGTGACCATAAACTTCGGCAACTTTCGATATGATTCGTCCCAATCTCCAAACAAGGTCTTGATGACTTTAGATCTAGCTAACCAAGCTTTTTGGTAGGAGATCGTGAATCCCTAAGACTCCTTGACATAAGCCACAATGATGTCAATCTTCAATTATGGATCCTATTCGACTTGTCCAAGTATTAGGTTCGAAATGAGTCCAGAATCCAAATTTTTATGATCTATAGCAATATGATTATAGAAATATGTGTGTTGGCCCTCATACTGCTTAATCTGAAACATACCGTGGCTTTTTTTCCTACCCACCAGCAACCTCCAACCACATCCATGCGAACAATGAACTGACCAGACCTTCTTGTTCGTTTCCAACACATAAAATTCTTTGTTCTTATTCACATGGTAATATTTAATGGCCTGCTAGACATGTTCATTGTCCTTAAAGACCATACCAGTACGAAATCCGTCCATCTCCAGTGTCAAGAAATTCTTCCACAACTTTGGCTCGTATTTCGCCGTGTCATCGTCGTCACCCCAGTCCAAGTTATTGAAAAATGGAATAACCTCGTCCAACTCCAATTGTTGATTCTGACTCCTTGCCCGCTAGGCCCAGCATCTAGATCTTCGTATGGCTCAAATGCAACATTCGCATCTAACTCTTATTCTAACACACTGTGACGACTATTAATTGTATCAAACTCACCACCATAATTACTTATGTTGTCTTGCAGTAGACTACTCGGTGAATAATGGTGATGTGAAAGAGCAAAGCTGGTGTCATACTCACGGTCAATCATACTATGAGAATGATCTTGTTCTGCAATATAGGGGTGGAACGGTGTAATTAGACTCAAGTAATTGGGAGTGCGGTATGGGAGTACTGTGTGAATGATATTGTTCTGGAATGTAAGGGGGTGGGACAGTGTAATTAGACTGGACTGCTTGGGGACGGTGCCGAAAAATTACCCGTCAGATTGGGTATTATACGGATTAAAACTATGAGTCATTAAATTGGTAAAATGACCACTTTGGGGGGGGGGGGGGGGGAATTTGAACCATCATCAAATGCTCATTACCTCTACATATACCTCAATAGTAAGAAGCGAGAGTATGTAAAGAGGTAACTCAAGCACTTGGTTTAATGCTGAGTCATCCCCGATAGAAAACAAGGTATATTTATAATTTGCCCTGAAAAGAGTCATCGATATCTTGCACATTAATTTCAAATTTCGAGTAGCCTCATCCTCAAGAACACATTGTTTTAGCATCTCAATTAATTCATTTAAGGTTGTTCCCCTACGGACAACCAAAGATTTTACAACTGATGTACTGTAACAAACTCCGAACTCGATACCTTCTAATATTCTACCACCCCAATACAATAACAACCAAACATGATCTATTTCAAATAGCTATCATTTCACAAGGCAAAACAAAACCAGAAAATAATATCGTCACCTAAAACTCAATCACAAAAGTATGTTCATATACCAATGTTTATAGTGTTCATTTTTTATGGGTTTGAGTATGTTCTCTAATTGTCATACTTTGAGAGACTAAAGTGCATATTTTTAAGCTTAATTTAAGTTTTATTTAAATATTTTACTTGTTTAATTAAAAAATAATCGACTTGAACTTATCATAATCATGTTTGAAAATATCTTTTTTCCCATCTATAATAATCAATATATTGTTGTAGATGATAAAGAATTTATTTCCAAGCCTGATTCGGATAAATTCAAGTCGATTATTGATAAAATTGATAAGTTAAACTTATATAAAATAATTTTTGTAACAAAATAAACTCATTATATATACTTGACACATTAAATTTATATTTTGAAAATATTATCTTATATAAATTTAATATTTTATATTTTTAATTAAACTCAAATTTTGAGGGGCCTTAATTTATATTTTTCAATTTGTCAAAATTTTATGGGTTAAAGTGCACAATTTTTATTTAAATATTTTATAATTAAACAACTAAATTAAAAACTTAAACTAATTAATTGACAATTTTAACTAAATTAAAAAATAATCTAACTAACAATTTATTTTAAAATAATATATTAAAATTTATATTTATCTAATTGTCATACTTTGAGGGGCCAAAGTGCAATTACAAATATGTAGCCGATGCAGGTTTTTCAACTCCATCAAAGTCGATAAGTTAAAGTCGATTATTGATGAACTTGAAAACCTGCATCAGCTACGTATTTATAACAAATTAAACCCATTATATATACTTGACAAATTAAATTTATATTTTGAAAATATTTTTTAGGGGCCAAAATGCATATTTTAATTTATATTTTCCCAATTAGTCAAACTTTGAGGGGTCAAAGTGCACAATTTTTAATTAAATATTTTATAATTAAACAACTAAATTCAAAAATTAAACTAACTAATTAACAATTTTAACTGAATTCAAAAGTAAACTAACTAACAATTTATTTTAAAACAATACATTAAAATTATATTTTTCTAATTGTCATACTTTAAGGGGTCAAAGTGCATATTTTTTAATTAAAAAACTAAATTAAACTCAAATTAACTTACAATTTATTTTAAACCAATATATTTTAATTTATATTTTTCCAATTTGCAAAATTTTGAGGGGTCAAAGTGCATAATTTTTAATTAAATATTTTTTAATTAAATAACTAAATTCATAAATTAAACTAACTAATTAAAAATTTTAATTGAATTCAAAAATTAAACTACCTAACAATTTATTTTAAAACAATATATTAAAAAATTATATTTTTCTAATTGTCAAACTTTCAAGGACTAAAGTGCATATTTTTTAATTAAACATTTTTTTAATTAAATAGCTAAATTCAAAAATTAAACTAAGTAACAATTTTTTTAAATAATATATTAATTTATATTTTCTGAAAGAGGGTTAAAGTGTAATTTTTAATTTTAACAACTAAATTAATAAATTAAACTAACCAACTAACTAAAAAATTGAACAACTAAACCAACAAATTAAATTAACTAATTAACCAACAAATTAAACAAGTAAGCTAACTAACAAAACAAACAAACTAACTAACAAAGTAAATAAGTAACAAATTAAAAATAAACTATCCGCTAATATTTTTTTGATGTTTTAAAAAAACTAAATTAACAACTAAACTAATTAATTAACTAACTAACTATTTTTTTAAACAGTATATTATAATGTGTAAAAAACAAATAATCAATCAAACTAACAAACAAGTAAATTAAACAAAAAAAATTAAACTAACAAGTAAGTAAATTTAACAAGTAAAAAACATACTAATCAAATTAACAAATAAATTAAACAAAAAAATTAAAACAAACTTACCTTTTATAGTAGGAGGAAGGAATTGTGAAGTTGTGAAATTTGTCAAATTTTGATGAAGAAAATTGGGCAAATAAATGATGAACACTCTGGTTAAATCGAAAAAAAAAAAAATCAGATGAACAAAACTCTCCTAAGTATGATTGAGGAAGGAGCAAGGAGAAGGAAATGAGGAAAACCCGAGCAAGAAGAATGAGGGAGGAAGAGTCAACGGTAAAATAGGGCTTTGGTCCCGATGTTGTCAACACCGGGACCTGGTCCTGGTGTTAACAACATCGGGACCAAAGGCATGCAGCTACCCGCCTGCAGCTGCAAAGTTGTCTACTTTTGCAGGCAGCTACAAAGCTGCTTGGTCAAACAATACAATGGGTACCATTTGACCAACAAACGGCACATCACCGTTTTGAAGAAACGGCGATGTGCCGTTGAGTGGTCCCGGCGTTCGCAACGCCTAGACCACTCAAATTAAAAATAAATAAAAATAAACGATCTCGGTGTTGTGAACATCGAGATCTTAGTCCCGGTGTTCGTAACACTGGGACCACTCAAATTAAAAAATAAAAAATAAAAAAAATACACGATCTCGGTATTCGCAACACCGAGATGCTTGCCTATCATAAATAAATTGAAAAAAGATGGTGTCAATAATTTTTTTAAAAAAAAATATTTATTACGTAAAGAATTCTATATACGGTTGGTAGTGATACTGTGTGCATGTGAATCTCAATTCCAGATGCGTAAAGCAAGTGGCCCAATCTCTCTTTAATTAAAAACAGAAATGAAAACAGCTAAACAAGTATATCATTAGCCAAATGGATGATGCTCGTTATTGATAGAAAATTGATTGCTTTAAATAAAGCCAAGGTATCCAATAAATACATTCCTTAATACATTTTGACTCTTTCTAATATGTTGGTGTCGGAAATTTGGTATTCACCAGTAGAATGGTCCGGTCATGTGGACGCTTCTTTGCTGAGTTGGAGGTATGACTTGCTGAAGATCCTTACAATCCAAGCTGAGTTCCCGCGTTGCACTTGCACAAAGACCCACCGGATTGTACCCGGTGAAATTCCTCCAGTGTGATAGTAAGAGCTTGGGAGAAAAAGTTAAATGTGTTGTCAAATGAATGAGCAACAATACCTTGGGCGTTGGGATGTATTTTAAGAGATAGGCTCGTTTAGCACCGTAGGATTAGGGACCTGAGCTCGATTAATTATCCTAATCCAGCGTGTGACCAATGATCTGGCGAATGGAGATGTTAACCTTCTGAACATGAGCTTTAAGCCCATCAAGAGGAGTCCATGGGTCGATGAAGTATTTGTTGAGGAGAAGGGGCCTGGCCCATGGCGTTGTTGGTGCAGAAACGAGTCATCGTGCCCCTGACACTGACTCCGAGACGGACATCTCTGATCGGAAGTTACACGGACATCAAGGGGGCGTGGTAGAGAAGAAAAACCATGTTGAGGGCGTTCAGGAAGCAGGGGCCCAAACCCCCCTGGTGCCTTGTCCAAAGTCTCTGGGCTTTTGTAGGAGAGTAACCGAGTAGTGGAGGCGTCGGCACACCCCTGTGCGGTAAATGATTCGCCCACTTCTCGGATGCCAAGCAGGATGTGTTCGGGGGACCCTATTCAACAATTTTTCCACACTTATCGCGATATTTTCCACGTGGCGATTTTTGTGCATGTGACAAACACATCATAATTAAATTTAATTCAACATAAATCAAGCATAAAAATATATTTAATCCAAAAAAGAAACAATATGATATATACAAAGTTATGCGTTAAGGACATTTGGCTAGGACAAATAATTTGGATTACTATGGTAATTTTATTTTTGGTAAGGTGAATTGCTAGGTTAAACAAATAAATAAATAAAAGGAGGGGTGTGTGTGTGTCTTGTTATTATTAATTTGAAGAAGGGGGCATTTCAAACGAATTTCGTCATACAGTAACCATTGAAAAGGGGAAGTTGAATTGGCTTGCGTCAAATAGATACTGTTGATATAATCCCCATCTTATAGACAATGTAAACCATGAATTCCATGCCTTGCAATTGTGTTGTACTTCCATTTGAATTCGGGTTGTTGATTTGGACCTAAAATATGAACTTCTATTAGTAATAATTATGTTTAAGATTTGAAACATTAAGGACCGAATTAGAAGTTTCTTAAAAATTTTAAGAAATTAAATGAGAAAAAAAAATGTTAATTCGTTGAGGATAATGAATGTCCATACACACATGCACGCACACGTGAACAGAAACACGCATACGATGCAATTCAACTTGAGTTGCAGATGAAAGTGCAGCTCTTAATTTGTGAGCTCCACTTTGGTATACATTTTCAAGTTTGAACTTGATCTGCCTGTTGGAATATTTTTATGGCCTAAAATTAATTCATTTAATTGTTTTACAAAAACAGATTAATTGATAGTCTATTATTTAAGCAGCTCAAATAATCAGTGATTATATTTTAATTTGGGTTGTGGCGTCTTTCACGTAAAAACTCAGTTAAGTAGCAAATGTAGGTTTAGAGTTTCGTTGAAGCCCGTTATGGGAGAGCACAACGAGAAACCCTAGTATATATATAACTAGGTCGCCCCCTAGTTTAGATTAAGGGTTTCTTCTCATTGAGAGCCGCCACCACGAAGTCTAGATCATAGGGAGGAAGACCAAGTTAATAATTCGTTACGACAGATTCAATCTCATGTAATGGCCGAAACAGGTAGGCTTTCGATTACCGTTCTTCATTGTTGTATCCTAATAATCATGTATGCTTTAAATTATTATTTAATTTCGTTTTATTGTGATTATGAGAAATAATTAACATGTAGTATCAGAGCCTACATACATGATTTAGGATCTACAATTAGTTTTTGAAATTTTCTTTAGTTTCTGTTCATTCACGAAATCGAAACTTGCGGCCATGATTTCATGAGATGTTTTTGTTTCAATTAACTGTAAAATATTAGGGATTTTATTCCTATAGATTCAAGCTTTAAATTGATATATTATACGTGCAATTTGGTTGTGTAATCAAAGAGAATTTAACGTTGAAGTTTCGGCTACGAACCCTAAAAAACTTCTGAAACTGAAAGTTGGGGTCGTGATTTCATGCACTTTTTTGCTTGTATTGACTGTAAAATCTTAGGACTTTTATTCCTATTGATTCAAGATTTAATTTGATATATTATACATGCTATTTGGTTGGGTACTCTGTGAGTATTTCAACTTCGAAATTTCGACCAAAAATCCTAGAAAACTGAGATTTGTTTTTTAAATTTGATCAAAATTGATGATTTTTTGGTTCAATTAAATGTTGTATATAGTTCTTAAATTAATATTAGGTGCCAAAACATATAAAATTCGGTATAAATAAGGGCTAATATCGAGTTTTAGGTTTTGGCTATGGAGTAGTGAGAAAACTTAAAAATAGCGAATTGTTCTTCTTGTTTGGGGATGATTTTATAATTTTTCCTTCAAATAATTGTTATATACATGTTAGAAAAACATAAATCTACATAAACCCATAAAAAAGTTGGAGAAAACGGCGCGATTTTAGGGTTTTTGCACAACAGGGTAAAAATCGGGTTAAGTTTACCCGGTTCAGACCCGACTGGAGGTTGAAGACAACCTTCAGCACTGGTCCATAGTGCCCACTCGTGGCCCATGCGCGTGATGTCTTGTGAGGCCTCTTCTAGGACCTGTTTTGGGTCCCCTTTTTTCCTGTGCATTTGTTTTCCTTCCCTCTAATTTTCTATAAAAAAAAATTGATTTTTTTAGGATTAAAATATTTTTTGGTTAATTATTACTTATTATGTGATTTAATTAGCTTAAAATTATTTTTAATCATGTTTTTCTGTTGAAAATTTACCAGAAATTATGTTGGTTGATTTGGAATGGGATTTTAGTACTCACTCTTCCTAAATTAAAATTTATTGACGTATAATCTCCTAATTAGTTTTAAGTCACATAAAACTAATTTAATAATTAGTTTAAAACTCTATCTTTGCAATTGTGGCGTCGTCGGCATATCGAAACAATAGTTTCTTGAAAGTTTTGCTCTTTTTTGTTTTTTGTGGGTGAGATCCTGATCAAACAATAATAATTACTTCATTTTATTCTTGGATTTGTTGTTGCGACCTCTGCCTTCTGATTATTCCTTTTTTTTCCAATAGTTGGGTTCGCAAAATAATTGGTAAACAATCAAGCAAAAGCACTTAATGAGACAATTATGGTATTTCATTGACACCAATATCAGTGTAAAAGTTTGCTAGAAATTGATAATCTTCATTGAGACCCTTAACCAAGTAGCTCAATAGCAGTTCTCTGGTGAAAAAAATTTAGAAAAACTCAACCTTAGTATTAAAGCCTGGATATTGATATATGTCCCTATTCTATAATTTTTTGCTTAGAAATATGTGAAAATTTATTTCTCATTAATTGCTACTGGTTATCACTATGTCTCTGGGAGATTGTATTCGTGAGGAGAAAATCCCGATTTTTCAAAAATTGCGTTTGTAATTATCACTGCATTATCGTGTTTTAGGATAAATTATGCTAACAATTGTTGCACAATCACGTTTTCAAAATTTACTAGATTTGCATTCACGATGTGGAAAGCCTGATTTTCCCCATGTAAATTGCGTTTGTAATGGTCATTGCATTATCATATTTGTTCTTTGTATTTTGGGAAAATCACATATTTTAGAATCAATTATGTGAAATATGTTTGTGGAGTCCATCCTAAAATATGTGATTTTCATTGTTCATAGTTAGATAAAATATTGACTTCTTATAACTGATTTATAATGTTTTGATAATATTCATTCATGGGTAATTATGGTGTACTCATTCAAAATCGTAAGAGTATAGGATGATATAGGTGGTATTTGGGCTTAATTTTTTGCTTGGCTGATGATTGTAAAGTCATGCCGATATCAGCTCCTCACCGAACGAATAGTTGTAGATGAATTCAAAATCCTATTTTTACTCGCAAGCTTAGTAGTTTCAACTAAAAAGTCTAAAAACCAATAACAAGCGAAAAATTATTTTGAATAAATCAATTGAATACTGAGCATTGGCTTATTATGTGACAAACATTATTATTATTATTTTTATCTTAATAACATTTTTCACCCCTAACATTTACATTTGGTTCACGATATCATTCAAAGTTTATGAATTGTACATGAATGAAGTAAGCATTATAAGGATAATGCATATATCCATTTTTTTCGATTGGTTATATGATTAATAAACTATGATAAGTTATTATTCGAGTAAAGAAAGAGCTTGTCTCTGTTATTTTAAAAAGCAAACATGAGAGCTCAAAGAAGTCAACTCATACTTTGAGTTTTATTATCTTGGCTCGTGAAGAAGCGTCACAAAGTCTTCTTCACATCCTAAGTACTTTTCAGTTGATCATGAAGATGTGGCCCTAGTTAGGATTAGATAATTGGGTAGTTGCATATTACTCACAGAATGAGCTATAAAAGGTGTGTTTATTTTATTTTGGGGATATTATTCTTTGTTGAATCTCACACCACTTGTGTTACCTAATCCTGAGGCAAGGTTTTCTTTGAGACTGAGTTGGGCCGATTGGGTTTTCAACTTTAGGACTCTTGTTTGATGTTGGGTGTGTTGAATTCTACATCAATGTTGGGTTTTCACCCGATATCCGTTCGTTGTAGTTCGTCAAAATTCCACCTTATGCCTGATAAGAACGTCGACGTTCATTTGATAGAGTCAAAAGGCGGCAACGAGGTGGTGGCAACGTTCAGGTGGTATGGCAAAGGGATCGAAATTAGGGTTAAGGATTTTGACACTAAGTACCCCTCCCCAAAAATTTAACTAGAATCTCACTTGTTCCAAGTAATTTCAATTTAAACGTATAAGATGTCATATTAACTTTATATATTCTTTTCTGAAGTGCAATGAATTGAAACTAGTAAGAATGGTTAATTACACAATTAACCCCTAAAGGTTAGAGATTGTGTAAATTTGGTTGTTTTGATTACTATCCATATAGTTGTTTTATTCATGTAATTGATGGTTAAGAATCCTAAAATGGATCGACTTCTTATCTTTCTATTTTGTTGAAGGAAAAATTTTAAATTAATTTGTATATTCAACTGCCCAAAGGGGGTTATTGTGTAGATTAATTTAATTATTGGGTAATATAGCTTAATTTTTCCAATTTGGAACATTTGCTTGTGAATTGTTAAGGTTATTTTACCAAAGTGATTTAACCAACATAATTTGCAAGTTTTCAAGTTCCTATTTTGTTGATGAAAAACTTTTAGATTAATTTGTGCATTCACCTGCTCAAAGAGGGTTATTGTATAGATTAATTTAATTGTTGGATAATATAACTTAATTTTCCTAATTTGGAACGTTTGCTTGTGAATTGTTGAGGTTATTTTACTAAAGTGATTTAACCAACATAGTTTGCAAGTTTTCGAGTTCCTATTTTGTTGATGAAAAAAATTCAGATTAATTTATACATTCATCTGCTCAAAGGGGGTTATTGTGCAAATTAATTTAATTGCATGAAGATATTATGTAAAATAAATAATTTGATAAATTTGTTTGTTCAAAGGGAATGAATTTTGAAAGATCATTTGTTTTATTATATTTTGAAGAAAATATATGGATTTAAAGGTCAATCAACCCAAAGGGAATGAATTTTTAAATCTGTAATTTTTTCTTATTTTATTGATCTTCATGATTAAAGAATAATTATTTATTATAGACTCTGCCCATAGGAGAGTTTATGATAACACTATTGATTTTTATATTGTGTTATCTATAGTTAATTGAGCATTTTGTCAATTGCCCATAATTGATCTAGCTGTAATTTTTTGGGAAAGCAATTTATTTTTATTGTGAACAACAATAACGGCACAATGAAATTCTAAATTGATTCTTTGATTTAATGAGAATCTTTGTAATCTTCTTTATTTCGATGATTCTATTGTGTAAGCATTAATCACCATTGCTATAAAAAAAAATTTATTTTATTGATCTTCATGCTTAAAGAATAATTGTTTATTGTAGAATCTACCTAAATGAGAGTTTATGATGATGCAATTGATTCTTATATTGTGTCTCTTATACTTATTTGAGTATTTTGATTCTCCGATTTAGTGGGAGTTTTCTTGTATTTTACTTTAATTCTATGATATGTTGTGACTACTATTGTTATGCATTTTACGAAATTAAAATCTATTTGATGATCATCTTTATTTCGTATTATATTGTTGCATATCATATTATTTGAATTGATTATACAATATGGTATCTTAAGATATTGTGTCTTAAGAATTACAGTTGTATATTTTTGGCTGACACAAATCACTATTTTGAGATCTCGTGATATATGGTTAGTGACAGATGACTTGTTAAAGTCAAGCAATGTCATATTGTTGAGAAATTGCAGCAATTTCATTTTGTTGAGAAACTGCAATTAACAATTTCATTTTGTTGAGAAATTGCAACAGTTTCATTTTATTGAGAAATTGCAATTACAATTTCATTTTGTTGAAAAATTGTAATCAGGATCGATAAGAACAATACATATTGATAATGATCACATATTGGTATTAGCTTCTTACTACACTACTGAACTTACGATCTATGTCGATATAGTTATAAGTATTTGTGAGTATGAAAGATCTTATGTTTGTTGATATTAACATACAGACTATCATAATCCAATATTAAGATTATGTTAGACCGGATAAGTTTATCAAAATACTACTTATAGATTATCGTTCTTCATTATTGTGTCATAATAATCATATATGCTTTAAATTATTGTTTAATTTCATTTTATTGTTATTATGAGAAATAATCAACACTGCCATGTGGTACCTTTGTATGTATTATCATCATTTTTCCTATAATGCATTATTTGTTTCGTTGTTGTTTATTAGTGTTATTATCATAAAATGGTGGTTCAAGCTTCCAATCAAATTCTAAATGTAAATTTTCACTCCTCAACTTCGGCCAGTTCACATCACATATTAGCCTAACAGTAAGAAGGTCCATCAGAGGTTGAAATCTCTCCATCATTTAGGATCGCTACCATCATAACCATGTAAGCTCAGAAATCATATTCTCATATTAATGCTGGAAGTGTAAAACCAAGCTGCATATGCAAATATAAAAATTTCAAACTAAAAGGTAAAAATTTATAAGTAACATTGCACTTAATTACGTAAAATTATGGAGAAGAAATGATAACAAGGTATATATGGTTCTGTTACTAAAGTTTCTCGTAACATGGCACTTAATTACGAAAAAATAATAATTTTTCTTTGAAATATAGTTCGGCTAGTTAGAACAACACTAATGATAATGCTTAAGCCAGACTTTGTTTGGACTAGATTAGTAGCACTTCTTGCAGCATCAGTAGAATCTGCAATGACTAATATTAGTGTTTCTAGTAATGTTGGTCCAAAATATAAGCGAGACACCTTCATATGATGCAAGTAAAGGCTAGAACTTTACATTTGGTAAATGGCAGCTGCATAAGTATTAACTAAAGAAATCCCAAAAAAAAAAAAATCAATCATCAAAACTTGATAGAATTGAGCTAGACAACATCTTTAAACTAATAAACTAAGGAAAAAAAATTGTTTATTTGCTCCTGCTTGCATTGCAACTGAATGTCGAGCCCAAGTGTAACAACTCATTTTCCCAGGGTCATTACTCGATTTCTCCTGTAGAGAATTTTGTCATTAATATTTCATCATTTATAAATAAATTAGGATTATTAATAATTTAGTTCCGATACCACCTGTAACGACCCGATTTTTCAGGGCTGTCACTCGGTTTCTTCCCTTGGAGAATTAACACTAAAACTGATTGATCGAATTTTTATTTTATAAAATCTGATAAATCTTTATAAGGCGACGACGATAAGAAATTAGTAATCCATTTTATAAAAATCTTTTATAATTCTAATTGTATACAGTTTCTAATATATCTAAATATTGTATACAATTATATTATATTAAGATAATATAAAGCAACCTTAGACTTATAATACTATATTGTAACAGTATAAAATAAGATTAATAATCCGTTAATCCCACTAATTGTTCAACCTAATACTAATATCATAATATATGAATAGGCATATATAAATAATATTAACTCACATACTTTATATTTTCACATAACCTGAACTTAATGATTTTTACAACATATTTCCAAAATATAATTAATCCCTAATAATTAAACTAATTTTTACAATAGTTAATAATAAATACAATTATTACAAATAGAATTTATAATATAATTAATAATTCTTGACGTCGTTTCATTCTACCAGCCCTACAATCAAAACTGTGTGATTGTGAGCCAACGTTCTGTAGAATTTAAACCCCTCTAATACATGTATTTAATTTAATGCAACAAATAAAATACCTTGACATGATTTCCACATAATTTTCTACATAATCATAATTATTTCATAAACTTTAATAGTAAAAATTCAACAACAATAATAACATAAATCACACAATAAAGAAATTAAATACATATATTAAAAGAGTTAGAAATTCTACCTGAAATCCGAAGTCGGAATCCAAACCGAAATTGCCACGATATAAATCTATTATTATTCTTTTTTTTCTTTCTTTATTTTTTTATTTAATCTTTCTCTTCCCCCTTTTTTTTTTTCTCCCAAACGCCACAACCAAATAACATATATCTATCCCTAAGATAATGATCATGATCAAGGCTGATATATGATAACCCCTTAATTATTTATATTACTTTTATTATTATATAAATGACATTACAAGTGTCATGCTAATAAGTCTATATATATATACAGTTTGAAATTGATTTCCTTCGTTAAGAAGGAAGTTAATTTTATCCGTTTATTTATTTATTTATTTATTCATTTATTTACAATTGTCCCCCTTAAAATAAAGAAATTATTAATTATACTCCAAAACTCTTAAAAGTATATTTTAAATAACATAATAGTCCCAAAATTTTTAAAATCAAATTAAAATTAACATTTAACCCCAAAATTTATCAAATATTATTTACACCATAAATTTACAAAACAATTCCAAAAATGTTAAAATTATATAAAATAATATCTCAAAAACAAATTTAACATCTAATGTAAAAATTATATATTTATATCAGAAATTTACAAAACCGTCTCAAAAAATATTAAACTTATATAAAATAATGTTTAAAAAAAATTAGTGTGTTACAATCTAACCCCCTTAAATAAATTTCATTCTCGAAATTTGGTTTTAAAAAATAATAATTCAAAATCGCACCGCACGGTCATGTTAGTCACACTCGATTCTAGAACAATTGTTCTCTATGTAGGATCCCGTAACTGAAAGTCACTCACAATTCATAACTAACAAAATCCATTCCACACGTCGCTACATCTGCATTCGCAGTGGCCCATATTATATCCAATAACCTACGGACAGGGTGCACTTCCGTCATTAACACCTAGCACAGATAACTAATTACTAAAGAATTTTATGTTTCTAAATGCTTCCACTGCGCTACTCTGATAAAAATAGCAATAAATAATAATATTTCTTTAAAATATCATGGTAGTCTCACTGGATTGGATCTATCTCAATTCCAACAGGTCTACGATTTTAATAATTTTGCCACTTGGCATGACTTTTCGAGTTCAATGTCATATCCTATAACCAGTATTTATCAATTATATCCAACATTTCAAGCTAACATATCACAACAACCAACATCTTATCCAATAGATAGCCCAAATTCCTCGTGGAATATCCGTGAGACTAAAAATAATCATTTTTAATATCCACATCGAAATTCCAATAATCTCGTAAACGTTTTTCATAAATATCAAAACAATCCAAACTTCCAATTATGGATTTTCTGAAATACGTATGAAAATAGAAAAATACTTATCAATCACATAAATAGGTTTTAACCATATAAACATGTCTCGGATACATTAATACATCTCAACTATATAAATACACTCAAAACACATAAATACATTCCAACCATATAAATACATCTCGAAATACATAAATATATTTCAAACCGCATAAATATATCTGAAAACACATAAATATGTCTCAAACACATAAATGCATGTTAACCACATAAATACGCCTCGGAACACATAGATACGTGTCAGTCTCATAAATACGTATTGAAATACATAAACACATCTGAACCACATAAATATATATCAAAATATATAAATACATATGAATCATATAAATACGTGTCAAACTATAAAAAATCAAATATGTCTCAAATATATAAATATGTCTTAATTACATAATTATGTCTCTAACGTAGAAATACGTTTGAAATACATAAAGGATATTTCGTCTCAAAGTTTCAATACTCGCGTAAAATGTATATAAAAAATATTACATAACACCCCCAATCGAATTTCTAAAATACCAGTTATGCTTAAAAATTCAAATTAACATCTTAAAATAACAATTGGCTCCCAATAAGCCCAATAGCTTTATAATGACCCCACACTTCGACTCCACCGAACACTAGTAATGGACTAATATCTATTTAAATTATTTTATCGGTGTACTATCTTTATAATATAAAAATATTTTATGGATCAAGTATTTTTATCCAAATCCACTTTTCAATAAATTATAGCCACACTAGGAAATATCCAAATCTCAACAAAAATATCACCGTAATAGAATAACAGAATTTAAATTAACTGGTCAACTTACTTGTATATAATAAAATAATATACTTCTTTGTCAGCCATAGGATCGTTTACCTCAAGATTAGGAGTTATAACAATATTGTAACCTATCCAACTATGCCATCTCAGGTGGCTATCAGTGTCAAGGCCATTTTATATTTCCAATGGTAGGAGCAACCACCCTGCAGGACTCACCTGATAGGTAATAACATATATCCACCTTGTAGGACTTGCTTGACAGATAACAATATATATTCACCCTGCAAGACTTGCCTGACAGGTAACAACATATATCCATATCTCGCAGGATATGCCCTCCTGATAAGAAGACAACTATACCATAGTCGGATAATAACAACCATTTTTCACATTTAAAAATTTACTTGATCCGTGTAACGTTATAAAATAATCCATTTTAAGAAACCTTTTTTTTTTCTTCACATTTTAGTACAAAAATATAATTTCAAAATTTACATAGAAGACAGTACACTCATTTTATCGGTGTATGGTCTTCATAATATAAAAATAATTTATGGATCAAGTATATTTATCAAACACTACTTTCTAAAATATAATATAAATGTAAAAGCACACTTATTTGAAATAAAATTCCATCGCTACCATTGCAATAAAATAATTTGTTTAAATCTACCAACCAAATTATTTTGATATATAATAAAATACCGCACACATATTTTCCTACTAGCCATAAGATCATTTCACCTCATGATCGAGAGTTATGACAGTACCGTGACCTGCACAATTGTGCCATCTAAGGTGGCTATCTGTGTTAGGGCCATTCGATATCTCCAATGGTAGGATCAACCACCTTGCAGGGTTTGCCTGACAGGTAACAACATATATCCACTCTGCAGGACGTGCTTGACAAGTAATAATATATATCCACCCTGCAGAACTTGTCTAACAGGTAACAACATATATTCACCCTGCAGGACTTATCTGACAGGTAACAATATATATCAACATCTCATAGGACATGCCCTCCTGATAAAAAGACAACTATGGTATAGCAGGATAATAAATAAATAAAAAAAATCACCTTTAAAATTTTATTTGATCCATTAATCATCGTGCAACTGTTCATTTTCATCAACACGTTTTTCCCATAATTTAATACAAAAATATAATTTCATGATTTACATAGAAGACAGTAATCACTTTTTTAAATTGGCCATTTCAATTAGATGACAAATCATATCGTCCACGACTAACACTGCACTAATTCAACCTAACTTTACCTACTATAGATAAGTTGCATTATCCAAACGCCACCTAAGATGTTAATATGTTCAAATTAAAACTGTAGGAACCAAAGTGAAATAATGGTAACAACACAGGAGTACAAAGTGTCAAACCACCAAAAACATAACGGAGACGTCAATGCATGCGAATATAGACCAAACAATTAAAAAATATTATGGAGTTCGAATTGGGTAGATATGGATTTAGAGCACCTAATAAAGGCTGAATTGCACAATTATTTAATCCAAGTCAAATCATGCAAAGTAAACCATCAGGAGAAAATAATGCGAATTTCAATCTTATAATACCACTTTTCACATTTATTTTTTTTCATGCTAAAGAACACGAGACACCTATTTTTAAAACTCTCAAAACATTTTATTCATAATATACTAACTTTCCTCAGAAAGTTTTATACACATGAGAGGAGGTTAAACATCTGGTAGGTGTTCCCAGTCTGTATATCCTCTAAGCAGATGAGTCGTTTATATAAGCACGGACTCGAATATTATAATTCATTCTGATTATAAAAGCAAACAGTAAAATATTACATTTTCAAAAGGTGAGTAGTAAAAAACGAATAGTAAGATTCTTAGCCGATGCTTTTGGACAAGCGAACAGTAGTTGATGGCTGATACAAGACATCCTATGGGTCTTTCCATTATTTCGACGGAATATTGCCGACACAAAATGACAAGCAATCTTTTTTATCAGCAGTAGACTCGGGTCACGGGTTTTTGCATCGTGCCGGTTGGTCTTTTTTTTCCTAGTGACGTTCTTTTTTAAAGCATTAGAAATGTATCGTTGTCATCATCATTAATTTCATCTCCTTACTTGATTTTAATCTTATTACTATTGTCTCTACAGTATCGGCAACTCCCTGGTTCGTGCTTTATCAATCTGCAAACGCTTTTCTTAACTTCTTCAATAGCAACAAAATTGAAAGTATTGATTTTTTTAAGCAGGCTTCCAGCGCTTTGCTTGCAACACCATAGAATTCCCTACATTCAGTTCTAAGGATTAGCAGTCCTTCAGTGCTCATGGGATAGACATATCATTTGTCCCATGTAAGGAATTTTTTCAGCTTCTTTTCTAGGACAAAATCCAAGACTTTGTCTGGAGATTACGAATTCTTCAATTTGATTAGCGTTCTCAAGGGTAAGATAATATTTGTAAATTTGATCAAGTTTGAATATACGAATCATCTGAGGACGATTTCTCGAAAGAGTGAAAATGTGATAAGCTTCATTTCCCTTTTCAAGAGCAGCAGTGAAACATTTAACAATAACCATCTTAACACTTCTTTGTTCTCTAAAACTTTTAATAGCTTCTTGCACCTTTTTAGGGAGTCCTTTTTCAGCATTGGTATTAGGATCAGTTATTAAAGTATCAAGGAATCCAAAATCAAAAAAAAATCTAATCGACTTAGCAGATGTTTCTGGTATGCAAGCCATCCTTGGGTATCTTCCCTCATGGAATGGGAAAATGTTGGCATCTTCATCAAGAACATGAATTTCATAAGCGAATTTAAGGTGTTTCAGCATAAAAGTCTTCAACAAGGAATTTGATCATTGCTTTATGAAAATTGGAGGAAGGAGAAGTGATTTCAGAGAAACTTTTTTCAGGTGTAACAGGTTTTGAATTAGTTTTTGCGAAAGGAATGGGCTTTGGAATAGCGGAGAAATGAGTCGTAAGGATCTCTTTGGCTTTCATCATTTGGTCAATGAATTGATTTGGAGAGCAAATAAGAGTATCGTTTTGCAGATCATTGACAATCTGACTCTTCTGAGCATTTGAATTCTCAGTTTTTAGGGCATTAGAAGCCTCATCGTTAATTGAGAAAGCATTTTTATCATCCTTTTTATTAGCACTGGAAGGCTCAACTTCTCTTTTAGCACTGTTGATTTCCTGTTTGTAAATCAACTCTTCTACAGCACTTAAGAAATAATGTCCCTAAGAACAATACTTCTTAATTGATTCAATAACACTTTTAAGAATTAAAACTAAATCCTTATCAGCTTCCATGTCCTTTTCTGGATAAAAAATTAGCCAATATATTATGTTTACCGGCTCGGTGAATAATATCAAAATTATAATGCTGAAAAAACATTTGGCATCCATTAATTTTATTATATTCTAGGCTTGAGGGTAATTTGTTAAAGATTAATCCTTTAACCTGAGTATTATCAATAATAACTTTAAATCTTTTCGGATAAGAAAATATCTAAATTTATCAATTCCCTTTTTGATAGCAAGTAATTCTTTAAGATTATTATGATACCGTTGTTGTGTATCAGTAAACGTTTCACTAGTATATCTTCAAATTTTTCCAGTAGCGGTTTTAAGAATAGCACCCCAGTATGAGTTTGAAGCATTCATTTCTAAAATCAAATCATCATCATCTGTCGGCAATGTTAACATAGGTAAATTAGCAGTAAGACTTTTAATTTCTCTAATTTTATTAGAAAATTCTTATGTCTAGGTAAACTTAACACATTTTTTAAGCAATTTTTGAAAAGGTTGCCTATGTTTGGCTAATCCTTCAATAAATGTTTCAGCGTAATTTAAGACTCCTAAGAATCTCTGAACTTGTATTTTTATCTTCAAGTGCATCTGAGAAAGCAGTTATTTTTTCACAAATATGAGGCTGCATTTCAATTCTAGTAGCATCAACTATTAGTCCTAAAAATTCTATTTTTTGTTTTCCTATTTCAGACTTTTTTCTAGAAAGCACAATTCCTCTTACTTTACACAGATCTGTAAAAATAATAAGATATTTTAAAAGGTCTTTTTCATTATTAGAGAATATAAGTATGTCATCAACATAGACAGTACAGAATTCTGATAACCTACCAAATAACTTATCCATCCTTCTTTGAAATATTTGAGGAGCATTTTTTAATCCAAAGGGCATCACTAACCATTCATAATGACCATTAGGTGTACTAAAAGCATCTAATGGAATAGATTCCTTGGTCAATTTTATTTGCCAAAATCCACTTTTGCAATCAAATTTAGAAAACATTTTTTTCCCTTTAGTTCTATTAATCAAACTTTCTTTATGAGGCAAAAATTATCCATCAAACTTAGTTTTTTCATTAAGTTTCTTATAATTAACAACCATTCATGCCTTTCCACGTTTTATTTCTGAATGATTTTTTACCATAAAAACAAGGCTTGAGTAAGGGCTTTTACTTTCTTGAACCAATTTTAAATTAAGCAATTCTTGAATTTGTGTGTCAAATTCTTTGATATCTTCTTCAGAATATCTCATCGGTCTTACCCTTATAATGTCAGTAGGGTCAAGTAATTCAATATTAGCATAGGTCTTCTCAATATCCTATAGAGCAATTTGATTTTCTACAAAATTATTAGCAAGCTTCTGAACAATTTCCTCAGCAATGTTAGCAAGAAATATATCACCACATTTTCGCGTATAAACGATGTTGTTGTCATGTAAGTGAGGTATTTTTATCCGATGAGCACATGGCGTAAGGAATTCAATCAATTTTTGTGTAACAAATGTTTTCTTAAAGAAATTCACAAAATCGTTTCCTAAGAGCAATGGTATATCCATAGTGTTTTGTTGATAAATCATCGGAATTTTTATATATCAATCTCCTAATTTTATTAGAATATCGTGTACTATAATGTTTAGCTCCATGAGTTTTCCTTAAAAACCTTTAGCTTGAATAGCATATTTAATATTTCTTTTCCACATTTTATATGGAAGCACTTTTTTATTCATTAAACAAAGATCAGCACCTATATCCAATAAACAAGGTAGATACACTTCTTGGTGATCTAATTTAATTCCTACTTCAAATATAATAAGGTTTCTCATATTATTTGTTAAACATATATTTGTTTTTCCCTTATGGTAAGCATAATGGTATCATATGTAATATTATATGGAAACCAATAATCTAGAAAGTTATTTCCAAGCAATAATTCCATTTTTTCATCTTTATCAATATGTATTGAAAATATCAATTCTTTATTTCCAATAATCAAAGGAATATCAATTGTTTGTGTAATAGTATATTTGAATCTATTAAGGTCTTTATAAAAATATGGCTCATCAAGTTCCTTTCTAGGTATTTGTGTTGATAGCTTATTAGGCGAAATATGACTAACTAATGCACCAGTACCAATTAAAGCTTCAATCTCTTTTAATTCGTTTCCGTCAAAATATTTAACTTTAATCTTATATGTAAGAACATCAGTTTTCTTTTCTATCATTCTCCTATCAATAGAACATTCTCCTATTTTTCCACCAGTTATTTTCAAAGAAGATATTCTCTTGATACTGGTCAGTCTATTAGCATTTGATAATCTGGCAACATTTAATTCTGATTTTCTATTGATGTCTAATTTCCAATTAGCAGGTAAATCAATTTCTTCGACCATCTCTAGTCTATAAATATTAGCAAGTGGTTCAAATACTTTATCAATTTTAATAAATTCGTGTTTAGCGAATTTGTCACTATGATGACTGTTACTAAGAAAGTAACCAACATGATATGTTATGGAGTAAGGGAATCTTCCTTCTTCCATGAAATCTTTTCTAGCACATTCATGAGCAAGACTAAAAACTTCATTGATTTTAGGTTCTTTTAAACTAATAGCGTAGTTTGGGTATACTTTTATCCCCAAAATTCCTTGACTAAGATTTCCATGAACAACTCCCAACAAAGCATCTATTTTGTCTCTTATCCTGTTATCAATAATAGCAGCTTTTATTGGGAAGTTAATTCCTTCTTTGAAACATGCTTTAAAAACAATTTTTATTCCTCTTATATGTATATAGCCAATCTTTTCTTTGTTTCTTCCTAATTTTTCTAATTATCTGTTTATTATGTCTCGGTTTATCAATGGAATGTTTACTTTTCCTTTACATTCTTCAGTATTAAGAGCCGCTTCAAATTGACAAGTTCCATAGAAATAAATATTTTTTCTATTAAACTTTTCTGCAAAACTTTTTCGAAACAACTCATTATTATTAAAAGTTCCAACTTTAAGAGGGTTTGGTTCCTACCTTTAAAGGAATCTTGAGTTTAGTGGGTGTGACTCTCCGTGGGGTTCAAAGGACTAGATTAGCCAAGAGTAGCTTGGTGAACCAGTATAAATTTCTGGTGTGCTGCTATCTTTACATTATTTATTTTTGTTATTTGGTGTGCACCTTGTTGATTTTATATTTCCGCTGTGATATTGTACGACGATATTTTTACACGCTCACGTATTGACTACTCGCAAGTATACGAGATCAAGTTTTAATATAATGAATCTTTAAGATCGGATATCGTTCCACAGGGACGGTGTGAATAATTGAATACCGCAATTTGCATAGTCTTATATTATCCCGACGGTTAAAGAATTATTTAATATTAAACTAATTAAAACTAAGTTAAACTACAATTAGTGAGTTAATCCTAACTAAGTTGATTACTTAAGGATTTATTTCATTTACTTAATACATGTTTGATTTCGTTTAGTTAACAATAACGGTGTTTATCATATCCGACAATCTCGATATCTAAAACGCATTTACTCCCTCTTCCGAGTGTTTAGTAAATGAATAAATGACTTCACGTTGACGCCGAAGTCCCCCTCGAACGTCTTTTTGAACACATAGTCACGTGAGTCTTGACCCAACCTCATGGATTGCACACCTTCTAACGCCCTCCCGGGTCATTAGAACGTCGTGTTGTGTTTACCCTAGTCTGAATCCGGGGTTACCTCTTCCGAGTGTTAAACCCCGTATTCTCAAAACCAACACTACTACCTTAACAAGCATACTAAGATCGTAATAAAATGACAAACACAATCGAATTTAAACACAAACAACCGTTAAGGAAACATATATTAGATCAAACAAGTATTTACACAACTACATCGATCCTTGCCTAATATTTATCTAATCTATCATGATCTTGGCCATTGAAACATTAAACGAAGAGGGATTCATCATTATTCACAATAAAACATTAAGTTAAAAAGAGAGAAACAAAGAAAAAAAGATTAAATCTTAAAGTGAAGTGGTCCACTATCGCCAATGATCGATCCGCTAGTGTTTCCTCTTCTCTGAATGATGAATCTCCTCTTTGAGCTCTTCAATAATGTCCAAAGATCACCTCTTAATGTTAGGGACTTCCAAGAAGTGTTTTTTATAAGTGGGAGAAAGGGTTTTATAGTGGTAAGGTTTCAAAAATATCTGAAAATATCTCAAAAGATCTTAATTCTGCACAGAGTTGACCGCCGCAGCGGTAGGGATCACCGTTGCGGTGGTGAATGCTATCAACACATCTTGCATCTCCACTTCCACGGCGTGGCTTGACCGCTGTGGCAGTGGTACTTTGGGCAGAAATAACACCTCTCTGCATTCTCACCACCGCAGCGTTGGCATAACTGCTGCGGTAGTGGGTCTTGTGATCTTGAAACCTTGTTCTTTCATCATTTCTTCACCGTTTCTCCACAGTTTCGTTCATTTGTCACTTGTTTACGTCCCTACACCTGAATTACATAAAAACTAACAAAAATGCAATTAAATATTACTAAAACACTCGAAAACTACCAAATTCGGATTTAGAAGTAGATAGGTATTTTTCACCTATCATATATAAATATAATAATTAATTTATGATTAAAATTTATTATTTGAATTGTTAAAGTATTTTTTCTCTGATAATTTTTTATTACCCAATTCACCTCTCCTCTTGGGTATTTCACTGGGCCAACAAGATTGTTCTCAGAAAGTTTCCAAACACTAAGTGGTCATACGAAAGCAGTCGGGTGAATCACGCTCTTTATATAATCTGAGTATTAAGTTGTAGGAGTGTCTCAACACCTAGTGACTTGAGCCAACTGGACCGAGATTACTACCCAAAGCTCGCTACATGGATTATGTGGAAAGTATGACCCCCTACTTGTTGGAGTGAATAAAAATAACAGTAAATTCTCTTAACACTACCAGGACAGAATAACATTTGTTTGTCGTCACTAACTAAGACTTGTTTCTCCATCACTTTTATTCTCCCTCCTCTAAGTCATCTCGTGAAGGCCTATTCCATCTGGCCTCTGCTCAAGAAAAAATAAATAAATCAGAGTCGTCGAAGAAACCTCAGGTAACATATAGGGCCTAGGTAATCTCGATAACAATCTTAGAAAATATTAATATCAAAACTTGATGGAATTAAAACTAGACAACCTATTTAACTAATAACTACAGATATTTGGTCTAAATTACTATTAAACTTATCTTAATCATAATTTAGATTCATCTGATGCAAAAATTGCAACAATCATTAAGATGATTAAACATTTAAATATGATTACATAAGTATACCTAGTTAAAATAATCTCGCATAAACGCGAATAGGGAAATATATATGGCACGTATGGGTATAATACTTAAAACATTAGAAATGAACTTGGAAAAATATGGGAAAATGAGAAAAGAAGCCTTACTAAATAAGCCATTCATTTGAACCTTCTCCCAAAACTCATCCAAAGTCATTCATAGCCCGAGTCTAATTAACTGTGGTCTATATTCCAAGCCAAATATTCTCATTCTAGGAAATCCCGATCTCAACCAAGGGAGACATGAAATAACCCTCCACTATTTATATCCGAACCTTTCCATATTGCAACCAAAACCTAGAGACTATTTGAAGAAAAATCCCAATCAGAATTCAGTTGTAATGCAAGAATAAGCAAAGGAGCAGAAAGACTCTCAAAAGCATCAGTCAGCTTTCATAATTCAAAACTACATGGAAATAACCAGGGGAGATGATAAATAGCCTAATAGGGAAAGGTACCTAGTGCAAGCATTCTAGGAAAATATTAGCATCTTTAGATAGATGACACATTCCCTAAACATTTTAGATAAAAGGTTTGGTCATCATAAAAACATACAATACATGAGTTAGTATCATATTACTACACAGACATTATGCATCACGTATCACTTAGGCATACATAACTTATATATGCATGAGAAAAATTAGTCATCATACTTCAAACTAGAGCCTATGACATTCTACATATCATTTAGCATCAATAGGCCATCATTGACATGACACTTGCACCCATACACCTTATCTGCAAGCTCTAGTAGGATAGAAGACAATCCTCGAATATGTAATCTGTAAGACCCTAATTTTTGCATGTGCATATTCATTAGCCACATTTTAGAACATTTAAGAAATAACAGGGTAGAATGTATCCTTTAATATTTAATTTAAATTTTTAGGGGTTACTTAGTAATTTTAAAAATATTAATTTCAAATTTTGGGTTTACATGATAACTTAAAGAAATTTAGGGGAGATTAATGTAATTTGGGAAAATTAATATATATATATATAAACTGATAAGATCAAAAAAAAAAAAAAAAAAGGAAGAACACGTGGCCCCAAGTCTAACTCTCTCTCTCTCTCATGCATATATATACCTACAAGCCATGCACACACATTTTATGGAGCCTCAAAAGAAGAATAAAATAGAGAACGAGGGAAGTGGGTCGGTGGTGAGCAGTCGTGGGGTGTGTGTGATCGACGAGGGCGGTGTGTGTTCCGGCGTGGGTATGTGTTGTGGGTCGACGATTATGTGTGTGTGTGTGTGTGTGTGTGATCAATGATTATGTGTGCCTATAGATCGCATGTGTGATCGTCTCTGTTCATCGTCGGTGTGTGTAGGTGATCATCGTTACTTAGTCGTCGTCATGTGTGTGTGTGTGCGTGTGTGTTCTGTCCAGTTCGTCTGGCGGTGTATGGAGGTGATCGGCATGTGCATGTGTGTGCTTAGTCGTGTATGTTTTGTTCTGTTTCGTCCGATCGTGTGACTGTGTGGGTTGTCGGTCGTCGTCGGTGGAGTGGGTGTCGTCGGCCCTCTGTAACGGAGTGCGTGTGTGTGTATGTGTGTGTGTGTGTTTCAGTGGGGGTGTGTGTGTATCGTGTGTGTGTTGGTCATTCGCCGTCGGTGTATGGGTGTGTGATCACCATTCGTGTGCATGTATGTCACCAGAAATAGGAGTTAGAGAGAGAGCGTCGCAGCGGTGAGGTCCAGCGAGCAGAACCCATAACAGAAAAAGAGGGTTGTCGCCACAGCAGTGAGGTCTAGTGACCGGAAAACAGAAAACAGAAAAAAAAAAAAAAAAGAAAAAAAAAAGAAAAATCATAAAAACCAAAATTCAAAAATCAACCTCTCGTCCGGCAGAAGATTCGGAACAGGTAATGATTTCGTTGATTAGTATTTTCGTTAAATTAATTTATTAATATTAAATTTTCATAATCGGGACGATAATTTTTGCAACCGTTAATTTTAATAATTTTGTACAGTGAATATTAACATAGTAAAATGGGACAAATAATAATTTTGCATAATTAAATTTGGGAAATAGGAAATTATGCAATTTAGGGCCACGTATTGCATGTTAGGTTATTTTAAATAAAATGTTAATTTAGGCCTATCGTTATTAGGTTCACAGGCGCCAGCGTCCCGGTAGTTTCTGACGTCGATATTTTTGCAGTGCGAAAAACGAGGTGAGTGTATTGTCTTCTATGTAAATCTACAAATTTTATTTTCGTATAAATTATGAAAAAAAAATGGTTATTAAAATTGGACGATTTTACAACTTATGTGGATCAAGTAGATTTTTAAATGTAGAGGGTGATTTTTGTCCGACTATGCCATAGCTTTGATCCTGCCAAGAGGGTATGTCCTGCGAGATGGTTTTGACCTATTTGGAGGGCACTTCTGCATGTGGTTGATTATTGTTATTGACCTGTCAGGAGTATCGGTCCTTCGGGTGGTTAATTATTATGACCTGTCAGGATGGGATGTCCTGCAAGTGGTTGATTATTGTGATATGTCAGGAAGATTAGTCATGTAGGTGGTTTTTGATATTATGACCTGTCAGAAGGATTAGTCCTGTAGGTGGTTGATTATTATAACCTGTTAGGAGGATTAGTCCTGTAGGTGGTTGATTATTATGACCTGTCAGGAAGATTAGTTCTGCAGGTGGTTGATTGACCCGTCAGGAGTGCAAATCCTGCGGGTGGTACCCCTACCATTAGGGATAACAAATGGACTTGGCACTGATAGTCACGTTAGATGGCATAGTTGTACAGGTTATAATACCATTGTAACTCCCGATCATGAGGTAAAAACGATCTTATGGCTAGTAGGAGAGTGGTGTGTGGTATTTTATTATATGACGAGATGTTTGGATTGATTGATTTAAAATGACTGGGTTGGTTGATTTAAAATGTTTGGATAGGGTATTTTAAATATATTAGTTTATTTCATTGGTGATAAGAAAACTGGATTTCTGCACAGTATGTGATTATATATTATTATATTTTGAAACATGGTGTTTAATACTTATACTTGATCCATAAAAATGTTTTTATTATGAAGATAGTACACCGATAAAAATATTTGGTTTCAAGTGCCGCAGCTAGGAGTGGGTCCACTACTAGCACTAGGTAGAGTCCGGAGATAGTGTCATTTTGGGAGTGGGCCAATCAGAGGCAAACCATGGAAGGTTCAGCATTTTTTGGTATTTTTGTTGTATATATTTGGGACGGGTATGTCCCATATTTTTGGAAAGGGTAAATACATATATGTATTTTTTGGAGAAAAAAAATTATTGTGGCACAAGTATGTATGTATATATGTATGCAAGTATATTTGGTTGACTGGGCAGGCAGCGTCATGTTGACGTCACGCCCGGCCTCGGGTGACGGGTACCTGAGGTGGGGTGTGACATAATCTAGTCAAGTTACCTCACTATGTCAATGTACCATCGTCCGACCCTGATAATGTTTTTCAACCAAATTAGGGTTAGACAAGCAATCAAACTCACAAAGGGTGCATCTTGATAGTAGACCATACTCATTCCTAATAAGTGTCAATGTGTAGTAGAGTGTCATTAGAAAGTCGGCCTCACTAGGATCTAGCATGATCTTCTTGAAATTGAGCAAGTCCTAGAGTTGTACTAAGCCTCCAGTCGACCAAAATGAAACAGCATAATTTAAAGACTTAAATACACTAACCAATCAAAGTTAACAACCGATTTGACCTAGATAAGGCTTAGACGATAGTGAGACGAACCGATTTAGCTTTATCAACCTATAGCTAATTAGTCTCCTCCCTAGCCCGCAGGCTAGGGCATATTTTACACTGTTAATAATCACGAATCGCAGGATAGGAAGTGTTGGATTAGATTCCCTAACAGAACTTATCTAGTCGCTGCCCCAGTCTACGACTGGGGCACATTTCATCATATTCATATTTTCTTGATGGAAACAACATTCATTTTGTCTCATGACGTGAAATGAAATATCCGAATCATAATGAACTTAATTAAATTCATTAAACCTAAACATGTAGGAACTACATGTCAACCTGATTCCTGGCGAAGTCCGACATACGTAAAAAACCCTTGTGGGTTCGGTTGACAAACTAAAGAAGATAAACTACGTTTCGACCATATTCTAAGTTATCTGAGATAGGTATGCAACCCATAATATGGGTTCGGTAGTCAGTTTTTTTTTTATTCGTTTAAATCTGTAGTTCATCCTAATAGTTTAATGTATAATTATATTGAGTGTAAGATTATATTCGTATGAATTGATAAATGATCATTTTATTTTTGAATTTTATTTCAATGATGAGAAGGTGGAAGCAATGAATATAAAAATTGAGAGTGGTGTTAATTAATCGAATGATGAAATATGTGATGCTATTATTAGGACTAAACCGAAGAACATAGAAGGACTTAGGCATGAACCCAAACCAAAAAGTAAACTGATGCACCCCAGATTTTGATAGTGGAAGAAATAGAAAATTGGGAAGAAGATGAAACAAGTTTCATTCTTCCCTCTCTAAGTCGTCCAAATCCGTTCATTTTGAAAATATTTTTTCAAGGGCTTTTCCAAACGTCGATTATGAAAAACGTCTTGGGCTGCGATTAATGTTGAAAATGGAATCGCCACCTAGCATGGGGTTAAATGGTATGCTAGGTCACCGGGAGTTTTAGAAATTCATTTTTACTTTGAAATGGCCCTTGTTTTGACTTGTAACAAAGATTTCTTAAAGTTCACTTTTTTTAAAGTATTTCCCCTTTTTTATGTATTTTTTGACATGATTAAAGATGATAAATGGTTTAACTATCTATATATAACAACAACTAAAGCAGATTGAAATGAAAATAGTTTTGTATTTTTTGACATAATGAAAAGAAGTAAACTACATAGACTACACTATTTTAGGCAGCGACAACCCAATAGCAGTTTATAAAATGCAAACATATAACCGATCGAACCTTATAAAGAATTCCTACATATATCTATTTTCACATGGAATCAGGTTGACATGTAATTCTAGCATGAAAACTAAGACTAAATTATTTAAATATGTGACCGAACCATATGAGGTTGCCTACGTACTTTGGCGAGTAACCAATGATCAGGTCATCACGTAGTCCATTTATTTAAGGTTAAAACTATACGGTTTTTTTTATTAAAGGTGATCGAACCCTTATTAAGTTACCTACGTACTTTGGCGAGTAACAGAATATCAAGTCATCACGTAGTTCATTTATTTAAGGTTAAAGTGATATATTTTTATTTATTAAAGGTGACTAAACCTGCATTAGGTTGCTTACTTACTTTGGAGAATAACCAAAGATCAGGTTGGACGTTGTTCCTTTATTTAAGGCTACAAACTAGTTTAGTTAATTTTATTATTAATCAAGAAATAAATCATAACATGATGTATACATAATATCTTATGATTTTATCAACAACACCTTAACCAAACTCATTAGTTTAGAAAAGTTAGTGTTTATTTTTAGCCACAAGAGTCTGTCGGTGTAGTATATGTGTGTATGTGTGTGTGTGCGCGCGCGCGCGCCAGTCCACTAGCCTGAAGACTTAGTAAGAGGTTGTGATCTTGACATTTAGCATGAAGTAAATTAGTTATTAACAATTTATATGGTTTTAATTTGAAGCGTTCATTAAAGAATCGTAGAGACTACGCACAATGCATGGTATGATAAACGCTTTGTTTAGATCCTCACATGTTCTTAACATGTTCTCACATGATTTGGTTCCTCACATGTTCTTAACTTGTTCTTGGATGTTCTTGACATTCTTGACATGATTAAATAATTTTAATATGGCTTGGTTTGTATGACATAAATTTAACGTTTTTTTAGTTATTTATAGGTTATTTATGCTATGTACATGAATTTAAAGCATGATATCTACATGATCCTATGATGTACAAAAAATATGCATGAAATTTAAGATAATGTCAAAGGATTCTCAAGACACATACCTAGTTTAGGGGAGTGGTCTTTGTTCGCTATATTTTTACTGCTTTGATTTTACTCACAAGTGCACGAGGTCAAGTTTTAATAGTATAGAAAGAGTAGGGTTGTCGTATCCACAGAGATTGGTTTAAATTGTCGTTAAGTACCGCAATTGTCGTAACTTAACTTTATCTAGGCTGTCCAATTTTAGGTTTTTTATAGAAATAAAACTAAACCAAAATAATAACTAATTAAACTACAATACTAGGAATTAATTATATGGGAATAGATTATCTAGAGATTAACTTCGTTTACTTAAACGTATTTGACTTAGTCTAGTTTACATTAACGGTCATTAATCTATTCTACAATCTAGGTGTCTAAAACTCACTCACTACCTCTCTCAAGTGTAAAGTGAATGAATATGCAATTCATGTCAACACTGATATCCCTATCTAGCATCTAAATGATTACATGAGTATCGCCCCAACCTCACAAATTGCACACTTTCTAATAATCTCCCTAAACATTAGAACATTGTGTTGTGTTTAAACCCTAGTCCGAATCAAGGGTTATCTCTCCCCGAGTGTCGAACCCCGTATTCTCAAATCAATCAAAATATCATAACAAACATATAATGGAAGTAAAAGAACAGTAAACACAATCGAATAGGGATGAACAACCGATAACGAAACAACGATTTACTCAAACATGTATATTCACAAACTATATCAATCCCTAAATAATAAACGTTTAGCTCATGGCAATAACTTAATATTCAACTAAAAACGAGCTATACATGATTAAACAACCAAGAAGATTTACAGGGAGAATAGTCGATATCTGAAGAATGGATTATTCAACGTCCACAAAATCCGCTCCGATCTTGTTCAATGTGTTCTCCTCTTCTTGGTATGATCTTTGAGCTCCCAAAACTCCTCAAAAGCGTTCTTGATAGGTGTGGGAATGGGGAGAAATAAATATAGGTCCAAAATATCTCAAAAATATCTAAAAATATCTTTTCAGCTGTTGTTGGGTCGCTACAGCGAAGCAGACCATCGTTGCAGTGATGGGAAAGCATAAACACACTGTCGGATCACCGTTGCAGCGATCAAACCATCGCTGCAATGATGCTTAAGGCAGTACCAACACCCAATTCTTATTTTAGCTGTAAATTTCTCGTCAGAACTTCGATTTAGGTGATTTAAAAACATATGGAAACATGAGACATAGATATACAACTTCTATGTTTTGAGATTTTCCAAAATCAGATTGCATAATGGTCAAAAATGACATTTAAATTATAGCACTTTCACGTATTTTGCACTGTTTCTCCCATTTATTTATAAACCTACAAAACAACACAAAAACATATTAAACTAACAAAAATACTTGAAAACACATAAATATTTGAATATAAAAGTACTTTATTTGCAGATATTTAACCACTTATCAAACACTCATGTTGGCCCAGCAGAATACCCAAGAGTGGGGTGAATTGGGTAATTAAAAATTATCAGAATAAAATTCAATAAATCAAATAATTAATGTTAATCCTAAATTAATTATTATCTTTATATCAAAGCGGAATAATATAATCAACTAAGTGCACACCCAAACAGCAAAAATAACAAAGTAAATATAGCAACACACCAAAGATTTATATTAGTTCACGAAGTTACTCTTGGCTAATCCAGTCCCCCGAGCTCCACAGGGGTCGCACCCACTAAAACCAAGATCCCTTTAAAGGTAGGAACCAAACCCTCACACCAATTCTTTTACAAGCTCAGAATCAACCTTTACAATATCTTTTTCTTAGGCTAAGGAAGAACCTCTACTTTTTATAGGCTAAAGAATAACCTAATTCTTTTTTTTTTAACACTAGGCTCAAGAAGCAAAACCTCACAAAACACTCCAACTATCACTTTCCCAAGTAAGGATGGAACATTTACAAATCACTCAAATTGCAATTCTATCCAGGAAGAATCAATACCTCCTCAATCTCTTTACATGAAGAAACTGAAACCCAGCTACCCTTGATTAAATACTCCCAATAGTATTTAACCCGTCACACTACTCACCAATACAAAATAATTAACAGGAAATCTCACCCGGAGCTTTTACTACCCCAGATAAATAATAACTCAATTAATATCCCAACTAGTGATAGAAAAACATGAGACAAAAAAATCTGATTTTAACAAGATATGGATAGCAAATTTAAGCACGTAATCAGATTCAAGAAATTGTTTATAAAAATATATTCTTCAAAAAATTAGAAACAATTTCCAAACAATAATCAGATAATGCAATGAAATAATATAATTGGAAAGATCTCACCCAAAATCCATAGAAAGAATTATTAAAACAATGTAACTTCAAATGCGGTAGCAGTAGAGATTAATAGCAATTGATCTTCAAGATCATCTCTCAGAAAAGCTCACAATATCTTAATATAATAACTCTTATAAAAGCTCACAAATGATCTTTACTTCTTTTCTCTCTCAATATTGATTTTTTTTATATAAGAAATTCGCAGGTCAATATATAGGAGTATGAAATTAGCCTTCTAACAGTTAATTTACATGTGTCGTGATAATTAATAGCACTTATAGACCCCTTATATCATAATGACTTCCTTTAGGTTCAATTCACTTAAAAACAGTTTTCAAATCTTTCAATTAAACCCTCCAAATATTTCTCAATCTCAATTAATAAGAATAGAATCAATTTTAAATACCAAATTAAGAAACATTAATATTCAATGAATCATATTAATAGGATTTAATTAATATGTGAATCATATCTTAAATATAGAAATTATCCTTGAAATCTCTCTCAAATCCCAACCAAAAATGGCTACTTTTGGATATAATCTCAGATAAAACAGTATCTTGAAACAGCGCATCCGATCGACCGACCTAACAACTGGTAGATTTAGGTTGTATCCCAAGGCGTTCATCAGTCGACCTGTTGGTCAACTTGTAGATGAAGAGAGTTTGTCTTTCCTTCACCGATCGACCTATCAGTCAACTTGTAGATTCAGAGAGTTCAGCTTCTCTTGGCCGGTCGACCTGTCGGTCGACTTAAAGATACAGGATCTTTTAGCAGCTTGGTCCGGTCGGCTCATCAGTCAACTGATGTCTTCTGAATCTCTCTTCTGAACACGTTTTTAACTTATTTTCTTTTATGTTTTCGCCCCTTTAACCATTTTCTCTTCTAAATAAGCTCCACTAATATTCTTATATTTCATTTTAGTCAATCAAAAATATTTCTTTTCAAATCACATAGGAGCAAATAATTTCATTTAATCAAACCACACATAAATAATAAAATACATTTTGTGTCATGTGTGTGTTCCTAATTGAGATATTAAGAGTTAAGATTCACCAGAGTTATTTTCCCTAATTTCTTCAAACTCTTAATTCTTCAATATCTTCAACATCATTATTTAGCATCCATTTAATTTGTCATCTTCATTACTGGAACTTTAAAAGTGAAACACTCAATCAAAACATTAGTTCCACCAAAATATCAATACTTAATTATTCATCAAAATCTTAGGATCAATAATCTCCCCTTTTTTTATGATGACAATTAACTTTGATATTTTTTTCAAAACAAAAATATAACCACACTTCCCTTAAATCTGAGGACAGGTTTTATAACTCATTTAAGTAACATAATGAAGATTTTTAAACTGATCAATAAAGCACAATTTTAAAAATACGCCCCCTTAATAAAACATCACTAATTTCTCCCACTTTGTCATCCTCAAAAACAAAATTAAGGGAGGGGGAAACACATAGATAATTCACTCTAGGCAATCATATAATAAAAGCACATTGAATCAATCTTTAAAAATCAAAACTCATTTTAACAAATTTACTTTTAAGCACAAAACATCAACACTATGTGGATCATTTTTATAGATAACTATCAAGTCTTCAATCCATCAAAATCCACACCAAAAACATCATTCTTAACATGAAATCTCCCACTATATAAGTGTAAACAAATTAATTCATTTTAAGGAGAAAAATATAATCTTTGAAACACTAAGACATTAAACATCTCTCAATGATTGTTTATGAAGCTATCAACATAATGCATATTTATTTCCCAAAAATTTCAGCTCCATTTTTCAACAATAATCAATAACAAATAACTCATACTATATATATATATATATAGAGAGAGAGAGAGAGAGAGAGAGAGATTATGAAAATTAACAAATGACTCAAGGATAAAGAAGTCATGGATTGATACAAGATATTTCACATATTTTAAACATAACTTTTAGAAAATCTCATATAGCATGGACATATAATCAAAACATGATACTTAAATTTCTCCCATATTAATGCAAGAATGAGATTGTTTTACCACTTAGTTGAATGAAGATTCAACTTTAATCAGTTATTTCCTTGAATCAACCTCATTCTTATTCTTAACTCAACTTTGAGTTTCGGTATGAATATTTGTTTCTCCTTGAGTAATCTTATAACCTGAAACTCTTTGGAACATGCTTGGAAGAAGATCATTAGTAGAAGTCAAGTGAACATATTTATTAATTATTCTCATCAACATGTATGATCACTAATCAATTCCAAGAAATCTTAATCTTATCAATTAAACGAAGTTACCTTAAGTAACATGCTTCTTATAATCATTAACGTCCAAAACCATGAATCATATCTCAATCAATAACGATGTTATCTCTCTTCACAAACATAAGCATTTAAAAATCAGGAGACATGAAACGTATGAGAAAAATAGATTATCATGTATATAGCAAGATACTTGATATCCATATATTCATGTGCACAAAAATATTAACTTGAAACACTTAGCACAGTTTGATATGTATTCAAATGATCATATGTGGTATTAGAAAGAATTCACACGCTTTCATACTAATATTAACCATAAAGTCTTATCATGATCAAATTAAATCACTCAATTCACTTAATTCAATTTCTAAATCTCATAACATGTTTTAAAATTAAACGTATGATTACTACTCAATATAAGCACATTATAAAAACATGTAAATACACTTTAATTAAATGTGATTGTCATAATCACTATAGCATGTTTCTAAGCCAACAGGAGAACACATCATTGAAAATAGGTCTTAGAAACCATCACCAACTTACCTATTTGGCAAGTTGGACACCTCTCTTTCTAATAAATTTAAATTGCAAAGGATTAGGAGTACCTCTTATATCCTTGGTGATGACCTTTCTTTTTACCTCATTTGTACTACCGATTGATGTGAGTACACAATTTCTCTTAATCGATGGCTTTGGAACATCCTTCCTGCTTTCGGGTGCCACTTGTGGGTTCTTTGTAACTTCACATCTCAACTTCAGTACATTCTTTTTGTCTGCACATCTCGATTGTTGCTTCTTTAAAACTTCACATCTCGACTTCGGTATACCTTTTCGCTTTATACATATCGCTTGTCGATTCTTGGTGACTTTCCGTCTTGATTTTGATATAATCTTCCTAGTTGTTCCTTCTGGTCCAGTCCCAACACTGTGTAACTTTGCACAAGCCAATTGTGTAGCTCTTTTCGGTATCTATTTAACTTTGGATCCATTCTTAGCCATAAACTTAGGGTTCCTGAACAGACATGATACTTTAAAATGTTCAACCCTGTTACAATAATTGCATCTCAACTTTGACTCATTTTTTTTGGCAATAAGAGCAAATATCAGAGTTCTTTTATCATTGCTTGATGCTTCAGAACTGCTAGAATCCGTATCATCCCATATTTCTTTCGTAGGTCTCACTTTTCCCTTTAGGTTACTTTCTGATCCAGCCTCATACTGTTGTACAATCGTCTCATGGGTTATTAAATCAATGATGAGTTCATCGGGAGTGAGTTTAGTAAGATCTTTGGCCTCCTTGATTACAATCACTTGATCAGTTCCCTCATATGTGTCTTTCAATGTATCCCATATTTCTTTCGCAGAAGCACAACCTGAAATTTTTCTGTACATATTTGCATCTAAAGAACAAAGTAAAATGTTAGTAGTCTGTGATTTAATAGATAATTTTCCTTTATCAAAGGAACTCAGTTGCTCATTTCCCTTGGCTACTCCATTTTCCATAGGAGTGTATGGACCGTCTTCAATAACCAACCATGTCTCGTAATTAGTGGCCTGCAAAAAAGCAATCATTCTATTCTTCCAAACAGCATAATTACTACCTGTAAACAATGGTGGATGGTGTATAGAAAGTCCCTCACCTAGTATGCCTATTGATAGGTGTGAAAAACCAATCTATTTCCAATTCGAATTTGTTAGTTTTCGAATATGTTTATAGTTATTTTTATTATGTTTTAATTAGTTTTCATACTTTTTAAATAAATCAGGTGTGTGGGGCAAAAAGATAGGAAACTAGAGCTAAAACGATGAAATCGAACCAAAGCGGTTCAAAGTTACGGTGGATAAACAAGCTCAGAGGCTAAAAGATGAAATAGGCCCACCGCTTAGGCGTCCAGACCACCGCCTAAGTGGTGAAGATGCAGAGAAGAGCAAAATGATACTGATGGACGACTGCCTAGGAGAAAATTACATCGCCTAGGCGGAAATCCAACAGAATATTCTCCTAGTCCACCGCCTACTTCACCGCCTAGGCGATCAGACCGAACCGACCTAACTCCGCCTAGGCGAAGAATCCACCGCCTAGGCAGATTTTCCCTGCACAGGCTTGAGATAGTTTTAGATATTTTTGAGATATTTTAGCTATAAATACCCCATCTCCTCCCCCTTGGCCGGTAACTCTCTCGGCCCCTTGGCTTTTTGAGCCCCTTAGGCTATATCTAAGGGTATATTTAGGAGTTTTAGGTGTGGAGCTCACATCCCAAAGTGGAGAAGACGGCGAATCGATCGTAGAGCGTTCTTAGCGGTTTATCTTCGGACGAGGCTAAGTTCTTCGATTGTTTTTCCTTATTTCTTTATCTTAGGAGTATGTGAGCACGTTTAGCTCGTTATTTTCTTGTATATGCAGCTATGGCCCTTAGTTAAATATGGATTATAGTAGGGATTAACATATAATTTATAAATACGTTGTTTGGATGATTTCGATATTTCGTTTGTGTTTGTTCTTCGTAGTTTGATTGTATTTATCGTATTGTTTGTTTATTATGCTTGGATTGATAAATGGAGAATACGGGATTTTGACAAACCCTAGATTTGGATTAGGGTAAACAAACACCACGATTCTATAACCCAGTCGGGGTTTGAATCGTGGACAATCGATGACGTGGGGCAAGACACACGCTACCTAGGGTCGTTAAGATGTTGAGGGGGACCTCTTCATTGGCTCGAAGTTGTGTTATATCCCTCGTCTTACACTCAGAAGAGGTGGTGAGGGAGTTTTAGAACGGAGATTGTCGATTGGGTAAATACAACGCGACGATCCAATAACCTGAGAGGGAGTTGGATTGTGTGCAATCAATGACACTGGGCGAGACTCACGTAACCTAGGGTTGTTAAGACGTTGAGGGGGACTTCTCCGTTGACTCGAAGTCATGTATTCCCCCGTATTACACTCAGAAGAGGTGGTGGTGGAGTTTACGTACCGCGTCAAACAACGTAAACGTGAGTAAATCAGAATCAAACACGTACTTGTAAACACGTTAATCCCTATACAATTCTTCACCCTAAAACATATTAGCATATTAGTGTAGTTAATTTAGGATATATTAGTATTAGTTTAATTAATTAATTACATTTGTTTTCGCCTAGATAAAATTAGGTCACGACAAATGCGATATTCGATAGTAACTACACCAATCCCTGTGGATACGATAACCCAATCTTAACGATCACACTATACTAAAACTTAGACATCGTATACTTGCAAGTGCAAGTAGCGGCGTTGTTTCGCGCGCTACCACCTATCGTGGGTGCCATGTCATCTTTATTAGCTAGTGTTTTAAGCTAATCGAGCTAAACCAGCTCTGATACCAATTGTTGGCGTAGTAGAATACCCAAGAGAGGGGGTGAATTGGGTAATTAAAAATTATTAGAATAAAATTCAATAAATCAAATAATTAATTTTAATCCTAAATTAATTATTATCTTTATATCAAAGCGGAATAATATAATCAACTAAGTGCACACTCAAACAGCAAAAATAACAAAGTAAATATAGCAACACACTAAAGATTTATATTGGTTTACCAAGTTACTCTTGGCTAATCCAGTCCCCCGAGCTCCACGGAGGTCGTACCCACTAAAACCAAGATCCCTTTAAAGGTAGGAACCAAATCCTGACACCAATTCTTTTACAGGCTCAGAATCAACCTTTACAATATCATTTTCCCATGCTAAGGAAGAACCTCTACTTTTTATAGGCTAAAGAATAACCTAATTCCTTTTTTTAACACTAAGGCTCAAGAATCAAAACCTCACAAAACACTTCAACTATCTTTTCCCCAAGTAAGGATGAAACATTTACAAATCACTCAAATCGTAATTCTATCCAGGAAGAATCACTACCTCAATCTTTTTACAGGAAGAGGCTCAAACCCAGCTACCCTCGATTAAATACTTGCAACAGTATTTAACCCGTCACACTACTCACCAATACAAAATCATAAGCTGGAAATCTCACTTGAAGCTTCTACCAATCCAGATAAATAATAACTCAATTAATATCCCAACTAATGATAGAAAAACGTGAGATAGAAAAATCTAATTTTAACAAAATATGGGTAGCAAATATAAGCACGTAATCAGATTCAAGAAATTGTTTGTAAAAATCTTTTCTTCAAAAAATCAGAAACAATTTCTAAGATCAATTTCCAAACAATAATCAGATAATGCAATGAAAGAATATAATTGGAAATATCTCACCCAGAATCCACAAAAATAATGATTAGAACAATGTAACTTCAAATCCGGTAGCAGTAGAGATTAATAACAATTGATCTTCAAGATCGTCTTTCAGAAAAGCTCACAATATCTTAATATGATAACTCTTATAAAAGCTCACAAATGATCTTTACTTCTTTGCTCTCTCAATATTGATTTTTTTTATATAAGAAATTCGCAAGTCAATATATAGGAGTATGAAATCAGCCTTCTAACAGCTAGTTTACATGTGTCATGACAATTAATAGCACTTATAGACCCCTTATATCATAATGACTTCATTTAGGTTCAATTCACTTAAAAATAGCTTTCAAATCTTTCAATTAAACCCTCTAAATATTTCTCAATCTCAATTAATAAGAATAGAATCAATTTTAAGTACCAAATTGAGAAATATTAATATTCAATTAACCATATTAATAGGATTTAATTAATATGTAAACCATATCTTAAATATAGAAAATATCCCTAAAATCCCTCTCAAATCCCAACCAAAAATGGCTACTTTTGGATATCATCTCGAATAAACAGTATTCTGAAATAGCGCATCCGGTCGACCGACCAGTCGACTGGTAGATTCAGGCTGTAGCCTAAGGCGTTCATCAGTCGACTTGCAGATGCAGAGAGTTCGTCTTTCCTTCACCGGTCGACCTATCGGTCGACTTATAAATTCAGAAAGTTCAGCTCCTCTTGGCCGGTCAACTTAGAAATATAGGTCTTTCAGCAGCTTGGTCCAATCGACTCATCAATCGACTGATGTCTTCTGGATCTCTCTTTTGAACACTTTTTTAACTTATTTTCTTTTACGTTTTCACCCATTTAACCATTTTCACTTCTAAATAAGCTCCACTAATATTCTTATATTCCATTTTAGTCAATCAAAAATATTTCTTTTCCAATCACATAGGAGCAAATAATTTTATTTTATCAAAACACACATAAATAATAAAATACATTTTGTGTCATGTGTGTGTTCCTAATTGGGATATTAAAAGATAAGATTCACCTGAGTTGTTTTTCCTAATTTCTTCAAACTCTTAATTCTTCAATATCTTCAACATCATCATTTAGCATCCATTTAATTTTTCATCTTCATCACTAGAACTTTAAAAGTGAAACACTCAATCAAAACATTAGTTCCACCAAAACATCAATACTCAATTGTTCATCAAAATCTTAGGATCAACAACTCCCGAACTCAAATGTTTGTTTGTCCTCAAGTAAAAACACTAACACAAGAAAACACTCGACCACAACGAATTTAATAACACAAATACTAAAGACGAATGACTCAAATGAATGAAAAAAAACTACGACGCATGAGTTTTGGAGGTCAAACTAATCAACCAAAAAGTTTTTCCCTCAACGGCCACCAATCATATCGAGTTCAAGAATAAAACCGCAACATGTAATGTTCTAGAATTTCAACATTCAATAACGGTAAACGTCCTTCTAGATCCTTTCCAAGTGTGTGTGTGCGAAAACTCAAATATACAACCATCCAAAGACCGGATTGGATCATCCACCAACAAAGTTCATGACTTAACACTGATAAGGTATAGGATTTCTATATGCTAGACTGGGTTCGACTCTCCACTAATGTAGTCTTTGAAATTCAAAAAGATCGAAAGGACTTGGTTCGATTTTTTTTATCAACTGGGCAAAGGTATATCAGGAATATAAAACAGGTAAACGTCATTAACTCAATTATACCCAAGGCACATGCTTGGCACTCAATCACACTCGTACCCACAAAGATCAATCCGAAAAAACCCTGAACTAACATTTCAAAATGCAGTACTCACTTGTCTAAACAAACAAAATTCAAACCATATTTGCACTTTTTTTTTAAACGACAATACCCCCAAACTTATTTGATTTATACAATTTAACGGGTGTGGAACTACGATAGAAAAATAACAAGTCAGTACTCGATTACCGAACCAATCAAAAGTTCACCCAAGACCCAACCGCTCACTTCAAGTAGCATAAACAAATGCTAACTTGATTTCAACTCAATTCGTGCCTTAGGTTTAGTGACAGTGGTTTGGAAAACATTTAATCGGCTAGGGCATTTGATATGTGTTCAGAATTAAAACGGCTAACAGGCTTCGACAGGGTAACAAGGGGCAAAACAGTTTGCATGGAAGGTTTCAATGACTCAAGCGATCAAAATGAATGCCTAAATCATATCTCCTGAACTACCTTGCCTAGGATTTTGCCTCGAGTTTCCACCAATTAGGTTCTAGAATCCCTTATATTATCATGAACTTGGCTACTGGATCATCGGCGTCAAATCGATTGGATATCTAGTACATTAATTCTACGTGCTCGTGTAAATTAGGATCCATAATGACTTTTACCCAAACGAGATGTCAAGCATACAGAACACACATAAATGAGCATTACCCTTAACCTCAAAAAATAACTAGGGGATAATATCATCATCGGGTAATGGCCCAGAAGAACTACAAAACTCAATACACAAAAACAACTACTACAAACACACTTTCTAAACAAACATGCATGAAAACAATTTAACTTAACTACACAACATTTAACAACTAGTTAAACTTAACTACATAACTAACAAAAAGTCATTAAACAATAAAAACATACTAAACATCGACATCCCCCCAAACTTAGACTGGTCAATGTCCAAAGTAACCCAATATCGAACTCAACAAATGGCATATAGCATGGCGACGAAAGGCGGTTTTGAACATGTACCTGGGAGGTGAGACAATCTCGCCTCCGAGTGTACTCGGCGGTGATGGATTAATTTATTTGAAAACTTGGGTTACCTCCCAAGAAGCGCTTGGTTTAATGTCCTTGGCTTGACACAAATAAGGGCTCGTCAAATAACAGCTTTCGCCCATAGTATGTGTCATACAACACAACATACGGGTCTTGATTCAGAACGCCCTCAAGCTTAGCGAGATTTGGCAATGATCGGCACGTGCTCTCAACTTGATTCTTCTCTAATTCATATGTTTGGTGAGATTGAATGAACGGTGCTAGAAATAGTGGGGAACAAGTGAGGCACATCAGATCCTCATAGATGTGATCATCTTGAATCGGGGGTGGCATCAAACTTTGGATCACAAATGGTGAAGAATCACAATTATCATTATGTGATTCTTCATCTTCAATCCATTCTTGGGTTTTCTTCTCATTCAAATCATTGTCGTTGAATGCTCTCAATTTTCTCCCACTCGTATTCGGTTCCTCATGGTGGCTTTTAAATATGGATGTGACTTGTGTGTCTCTCAATGACACCACTTCTGACTCGGCCTCAATAAAGTAAATAATCTTACCGATTTGCATCTCAAGGGACTTTACGGTTACATCAATTTCAGTGCAAGTCATCTCAATATTTTCAAGAAGATCCTCATGCTCATTGAGACGGTCATGCGTTTCCCTCCAAAAAACTTGAGTCTCCCCCAAAAATTCAACGAACATCTCTTCCAGGGTGGGGGAAGACTCCATATGTTGTTCCGGGGTGTCAATCCATGGCGCTAAAATGGTAGAACTATCGCCCAAGCTTTCGTAACTTGTTGAATAATTCCAATACTAAAAATCAAACTCTGCCATATCTTCCAACAACCAATAGGCATCGTCCGCAGTTAGGTCGTGAAAAGAGATGGTACCATTTCCTCCTTATACCAAAGTTCTGGTTGCGGCTTGTAACCCGTCAAGAAAATTTAGTAATCCTTTAGGAAACCATGACTTGGAAACCAAAAGATCAACTCTTTATATATATCCCAAGCAAAATAAAAAGGCTTGGAATCCCGTTGAGAAAATCGTAATAACACTTGTTGATGAGACATCTTCAAGTACCTCGCAATACAGACAAAACTAAAAACCAAAATTAAAAAAAAAAATGCCTAAATTAAAATCAAGTTACTTATTCATAATATCAACAACAATCTAAAAGCCAATCCTCGGCAACGGCATTAAAAACTTGTTCGCTATATTTTTACTGCTTTTATTTTACTCGCAAGTGCACGAGGTCAAGTTTTAATAGTCTAGGAAGAGTAGGGTTGTCTTATCTACAGGGATTGGTTTAAATTGTTGTTAAGTACCACAATTGTCGTAACCTAATTTTATCTAGGTGATCCAATTTTAGGTTTTTTATAGAAATAAAACTAAACTAAAACAATAACTAATTAAACTACAATACTAGGAATTAATTATATGGGAATAGATTATCTAGGGATTAACTTCGTTCACTTAAACGTGTTTAATTTAGTCTAGTTTACATTAACGGTCATTAATCTATTCGATAATCTAGGTGTCTAAAACTCATTCACTACCACTCTCGAGTGTAAAGTGAATGAATATGCAATTCGTGTCAACACTGATATCCCTATCTAGTGTCTAAACGATTACATGAGTCTCGCCCCAACCTCACGAGTTGCACACTTTCTAATAATCTCCCGAAACATTAGAACATCACGTTGTGTTTAAATCCTTGTCTGAATCCGAGGTTACCTCTCCTGAGTGTCGAACCCCGTATTCTTAAATCTACCAAAATATCATAACAAGCATAAAATGGAAGTAAAAGAATGGTAAACACAATTGAATAGGGATGAACAACCGATAACGAAATAATGATTTACTCAAACATGTATATTCACGAACTATATCAATCCCTAAATAATAAAAGTTTAGCTCGTGGCCGTAACCAAATATTCAACTAAAAAAACTATACATAATTAAACAACCAAGAAGATTTAAGAAATAAAGAGAGAAACAAGGGAGAATAACCGATATCTGCAGAATGGATGATTCCACATTCGTAACTCCGATCTTGTTCCCTCTTTTCCAAATGTGTTCTCCTCTTCTTGATATGATCTTTGAGCTCCCAAAAATGTTCTTTATAGGTGTGGGAATGGGGAGAAACATATAGAGGTCCAAAATATCTCAAAAATATCTAAAAATATCTTTCCAGCTGGTGTCGGGTCACTGCAGTGAAGCAAACCATCGCTGCAGCGATGGGATAGCAGAAACTCACTACTGGATCACCACTGCAGTGATAATTTCCATCGCTACAGCGATGCTCAAGGTAGTGCCTACACCTGGCTCTTCTTTTTACCGTAACTTTCTCATTCGAACTACAATTAAGGTCATTCAAAAACATAAGAAAATCTAAGACATATATCTACTACTTCTATGTTTTGAGATTTTCCAAAATCGGATTGCATCATGGTCAAAAATGGAATTTAAGTTACAGTCTTTTCACGTATTTTGCACTGTTTCTCCCATTTATTTATAAATCTACAAAACAACACAAAAACATAATAAATTAACAAAAATACTGAAAAGCATACAAATATTTGAATACTTTATTTATTGATAATTAAACCACTCATCAGTCTTTCCCTTAAACAAGCACCTTCTTCTCTTTCTTAATCTTATTGGCTTGAACTCGATTGTTTACCGTCCACTTCTTGAGTTCTTGTTCCAAGAACCTAAAGAACATCCTTCGGGAATAAATTTTAGTAGAATAATAGTGTGTTATTTGATAGAATTGCTTGAAAATCCTAGCACTCGAGAGTATTGCTCGAGCTTAGAGAGAGAAGCGAGGGTTCCATTACCTGAAAATAATGAAAGCAGGCCCCTATATTTATGGGCAAGGGATCATGCGTACTCATCCATATGTAGGGTATCACAGGCCCTTCCTTAGGGTCTGTTTGGCCTAGGGGACACACTCTCTTGTTTTCTTTTTGATCACCTTTGGACAAATTTCGTGGATAGTGGAAGATTATCAAAGAATTGGTAATGATTACCAAATCTTTCGAAGATTCTTGTAATGATTGGTAATCATTTGCAATCATCACACTCCCTTAAATATGATTGGTTACACATGAGTTAATTAATGACATGAGGTGACATTTCCAGTTTGGTTTAGGGGCTAAGTACCGGTTAGTTTCACTATTTTGGTTTGGTTGTCGTTAATGCATCCAAGGTGAAATGTATATGGTCTCAATGGGTTATTTGGAATTTAATTCCATCTATGACTCATGAATTGGTGCGCACACATCTGGTTGGTTTTAGATTGAATAGGTTTAGATTTCCTTGTAACCGGTAGTAGGATTTCAAGGTTTCTAGTTAACCCTAAGATATTTTGATGAAAATATATGGATTCATTGAATCATTCCATTCCATGTCATACCAAGAAATAAATTATTGATGGGATGTACATTTAATGACCATTAAATGCTTTGGATAGGTGGCAAACCGGATTGATTTGGTTTCGATAACGGGTAGTCATAGTTCAAGGTTTTCGGTCAACTCTCAGAGATTTTGATCAAAATATCTTGATTCCTTGAATGTTTCATGTCCATGTCATCCCTATAATTTAATGTTTGACGGGTTATGCATTTAATGCACATTAAATTCCTAAGTTAGGTGGAGAACCGAATCAGTTTAGTTTCGATAACGGTTGGTTACCTCCAAAGTGTCTTAGTTCCTTCTTTAGATATATGTGTAGAGAATATCTAGGGGTTTATTGGTCATTTAAATGCTCATTTATGAGTCATTTAATGATGGGTTGGGCCCTCAATTCATTGGGCCTTGATGATTAATCAAGATGACTTCGGTTTTGGTTAATTTTTATTCATATTAAAGGTGATTTAATGAAAATCAACCCTTAATATTGTCATCTTAGACCCGCTTTAATTTCTTGGATTTAGAGATGGACTCGAAACTTTTACCTTACCAATTTTTGTCAAATTCAACAGTTTTTTTTGTTTTCTTATGTTTTTTGCCTTTTTTTTCTATATTATCTTGTGATCCAAGGTAGAAATTCATCCCCTTTAAATGTAAGTTTAAGGTTTATCTAAACTTGTACTTTTAATTCAATATTGATCGGGAAAGACAAAATGCGGTGTCTACAACTGCTCCTCTTTGTCATGCGAGTTTACTCGTAATAACAAAGGTGGAGATACAAATATTTTGTTCCACTAGACATGAAAATTTAAAGACATCAATTCAAATTTTACTTTAAGCAATGTTTAGGAGTATACCTAAACATTGCTGAATTTAACCTTTGGAAGCGGTAAAGGACTTTCTCTATGGAGGTTGAATGAACGGTCCTTGATGATGTTAGAGCAACCTAAATGACCAATCCCTGAGGCTTTATGGATGGATCCTCTCAGTGGAGGTTGAATGACCAGTCCCCGAGGCTTTTACTAAATTTTCTCAACGCAAGATGAATGCCCTATTCCTGAGGATCTCTGAGGTGGCTGAATGACCATCCTTGAGTACTTACCACTAGATTCTCCCGAAGGAGACTAAATGACCTATCCTTGAGAGATGTTATGGAGTTTCAGCAAAAAAGGCTAAATGACCAGTCATTGAAGCTTTTACGGGAGAATGAATGACTTGTCCCTGAGTACCTATGGGGATCTCTTCAAAGGAGGCTGAATAACCTTTCTTTGAGGACCTACTCCATAATTTTATTCAAAGGATCCTGAATGACCAGTCCTTGAAGAATCTCACAGGTGATTGAATGACAATCCTGGCGAAATATTAAAGGAGGCTGAATGACCTTCCTGGCGTAATATCACAGGAGGCTAAATATCCTTCCAGACGTAATGTTACAAGAGGCTGAATGACCTTCCATATGTAAAATCACAAGAGGCTAAATAATCTTCCCGGCATATACTAACGAAACTTCTTTAAATGAGGCTAAATAACCTATCCTTGAAGAATCTCGAAGATGGTTGAATGACCTATCTTTGAGGATTCATTTCGCAATACTGGGAGAATGATGACTCTTCGTCATCTCCGTAGTTTCCTGGGAAATCCAATAACAAGAACATACGAATGGGTTCCTTAGTCACCATTGCATCATCCTTCAGGAGCACTACATTCCTTCCCAATGGGTAAAAAATCTTCTCTAAGGAGAGCCAAATGTCCAGTCCTTGAGGATTACTACAGTGTTTTCTTATTAGGGTGCCTACATATCTTAGACTTAACTGAGAATTAGGTCAAGTGTAGTTCGTACATATAATTTAAATTGATATTTGGGTGGAAAAGGTTCCTTGTTAAAGAAACCGATTCCTCAGTCATCATATCAATGCATGATTGAAAATTACTAAGAGAATTCTCACCGGAGAAACTCTCGGGGAAACTGGACACTTAGTGGAGCTTCTTGGCCATATCCCACCTGGGACTACCTGAAGAGAAGTAGAAAACTTCTAGGGATAAATTTAACCTCAGATAAAATGTGCCCCAATCGTATACTAGGCTTGATGATATTTATTTGTTTTTAGGGATTATGAACTATATTCCTAGATTTTTTGGGTTTTTCCTTCAATCATAGCTGGTAAATCTATTAAGATATCTCAATAGAAAAATCTGATATAATATGCCCCAGTTTTAGTTGCAGGCAAATCCTATTACTGTATCTCAATGAAAAAACTGAATATAATGTGCCCCAGCTCTAGTTGGGCCGTAGGATTATTTCCTGAGCATTCGGAGAATGCAATGGACCCCACATGGGTTACCCATATATCCTGAACTAAGCATGTGACTTTTAATATCCGTTTGAGACTGGGGACCTCATTAAGTTATTTCTGTATTTTGATTTTACAATTTATTGTTTAGTCTTTTGTTTTAGACGAAGATTATGAGATGGTTGAAACCCACAAAGGTTATCTACATATATTTATTTCTAGGTCAGAAATCAAGTCGAAATGTAGTTCGACCCTCCCTGTGTTGATTTATCAACTGTACCCACAAGGGTTTCCAACATACATTGGTCAATTACCTAGAACTAGGTTGAAGTGAAGTTTATGCATAAGTATCGTTGGTTGTTCTACCTAATCAGAAGGCTTGACAATGACTTCTCAAGGGAGTCTAAGGACTTCTCGGAGATGTGCCCTGCTACAAGGCTTAGAGAATGTCATAATGCTGACATCTCTCTGACTTCGACCGAACCTATTCGGGTTTCTTATGTACCTTGGTAATCTACCAAGGACAAGTTGAAGCGAAGTCCACTGGGGATGAAGGAATTAAAGTGACAATCGAACCTATAAAGGTTTCATGTGTCCTGGTATTTACTAGGACTCAAGTCAACACCTAGTTTATCCTAGATTGGGGGACTGATTTTAAAGTTAATGTAATTCAATCGTGATTGATGGGGGATTTCTAAGTTGACTTACTTCAAATCCTGATTGATGGAGGATTTTTTTTTTTGGGCAACCATACCCATATATGGGTTGCCTTCATATCTTGGTATTCATCAAGAATCAGGTCAGAACGTAGTTCACCATATTTAGGTTGTCAATCAAGCCTACAAGGGTTTTCTACGTATCTCGGACTTCGCCAGGAGTCAAATTGACACGTAGTTCATGGTCTAATGAAAGGTTTTTATTTTAGTTTATCGACTGAACCCACAAGGGTTGCCTACGTATCCCAAATTTTGCCGAGAATCAAGTCAAGACATAGTTCACCACCTTTAGGTTGTTAACCGAACCCGCAAGGGTTTCCTATGTATCCCATACTTTACCGAGAACCAAGTTGACAAGTAGTTTCTCTCTTAGTTGGTTTAATGAATTTAATTAAGTTCATTATGATTCGGGTATCCCATTTTACGTCATGAGAATAAACGAAATCTATTTCCATCAAGAAAACATAAATAAGATTAAATGTTCCCCAATCGTAGACTGGGGCAGCGACTGGATACGTTCCGTTAGGGAATCTAATCTGACACTTCCTATAGTATAATTCGTGATTATTGACAGTGTAAAATATGCCACAGCCTATCAGCTGGAGAAAAGACTGATTAGCTACTAGATTAAGTAGTTAAATTGTTTATCTTACTATTTATCGGAGGGATCGAATCTATTTTACTATCTTAAGAAGGGATCGGATCCATTTTACAATCTTGCAAGAGACTCTCAGATGGCTTTTAGAAAATGTCACCTAAAGCAGATTTTTCTAGATTTATTAAGTTAGTAACAACCTAGAACTCTACTAATGAACTTTTTAAGTATGCAAATTATCCTATCTTTATGCATGGTTATATTCTCTTGACTATATGTGAGTATATCTACATGAATTGTTGATCCTAAGATTTTGATGAACAATTAAATGTTGATGTTTTTGGTAAAACTAATAATTTTATTGAGTGTTTCAGTTTATTCGTTCCAGTGATGAAAATGATCATGAAGATATTGTGACAATGCTAAAGATGATGACTGGTGGCCGCTAAATAAGCGCTGTCACTTTCACTGCAAGCGTACGGATCAAGTTTTAGTATAATGGACTTTTCGGTTGGGTATCGTATCCACAGGGATTGTGTTGTTACTATCGAGTACCGCGATTATCATAACCCGACTTTATCTAGGCGACAAAAATGGAATATAATTAATTAATATTAATACTAATATAGCTTAATTTAACTATACTAATACTAATATTAATATGGGATAATTTTGAGAGAATAGGTTGTCTAGGGATTAGTTTCATTTACGAATACGTGTTCAGTCTCGTTTTAGTTTATGTTAACGACGTTCAACTTATATAGCAATCTCAGTTCGTAAACTTCTCCGCCACCTCTTTCAAGTGTAAGACGGGAGAATATGCGACTTCGTGTCAACGAAGAAGTCCCCCTCAATGTCTTAACGACCCTAGGCCACATGAGTCTCACCCCAACGTCATTGATTGCATACAATCCAACTCTCTCCCAAGTTATTGGATCGTCGCGTTGTGTTTACCCTATCGATAATCTCCGTTCTAAAACTCCTTCGCCACCTCTCCCGAGTGTAAGACGAGGGAATACGTGACTTCACGTCAATGTCGAAGTCCCCCTCAACGTCTTAACGACTCTAGGTCACATGAGTCTTGTCCCAACGTCATCGATTGTCCACAATCTAAACCCCGACCGGGTTATAGGATTGTGGCGTTCGTTTATTCTAGTCCGAATCCGGGATTTGTCAAACACCGTATTCTTGATATGTAAATCTAAGCAATATAAACAAACAATATGGCACACACAATCAACATAACAAAGAACAATTGCAAACAAAACACAAACTCAACTAAATAACGTTTTCATAAATTATATTAATAATCCCTATACAACCTATGTTTAGCCAATGGCCATAACCACGTATACAATGTAAAATGGTGTAAACATACTCAACAACTACCAAAATATAGAGAACAAAGAGACGAAACGAGTGACTTAGCCAATATCCGAAGAATAGCCGCTAGAACCGTCCACCGATCGCTTCTCTCTTCATCCTCCACCTCAGGTTGAGAGCTTTCCCTCAAAAATCCCTACACCTAACCCTAAAATATGGCCGAAGGCCTTAGGAACTGAAGAAAATCGGAAGAGAAGAGGAGATAAGGGTATAAATAGGCCATAAAATATCTCAAAATATCTCAATGTGTAGAGGTTTTTGCCTAGGCAAAGTTAGGTCGGTTAACTTTCTGCCGGATTTCCGCCTAGGCGATGGAATTTTCCACCTAGGCCGAGAAACTACAGGTTTGCATTTTGTTTTGACTATGACTTCTTCATCCGAACTCAGATTGTTGTGATTAAAAAACCTATGGAAATCTAAGAAAAAGATATACAACTTCCATGTTTTGAGTGTTTCCAAAATAGGATTGTATCATAGTCCAAAATAGCCTTGAAGTTACAGCACTTGTACCGGCTTTGCAGGTTTGGTGACTACCTAGGTGAAGAAGTAGGCGGTGGACTTGGAAATGTTCTTAACATCTTCATAGCCTAGGCAGAGGTCTGAATGCCTTGGCAGTGGGCTTCTTTCACAATGTTGCCTCCTTGTTCATTTATCCATCGTAACTTCGTCCGCTTTGGTTTGATCATATCGTTTTCGCTCCGATTTCATATCTTTTCACCCCACACACATGTTTTAATACAAAAAAAAAAAAAAAAAAAAAAACATATTAAAACACATAAAAATAACTATAAACGTACTCGAAAACTAACAAATTTGGATTTGAAATACATAAGTAATTTACACCTATCAATAACAAATATGATGGAAGATTAAGAGTTTAAAGAAATTGAAGAACCTAGGGAAAATAACTCAGGTTAAATTTTAACTCTTAATGTATCCCGATTAGGATCACACACGACACAAAATGTTTTTGAAATTCTCACTTTTCTATCACTAGTATCGGGACATTAATTGAGTTTAAATTTATTTGGGGTGGTAGAAGCTCCGAGTGGAAAAATCACTTATCAATTGTTTATAATTGGTGAGTTGAGTGTCAGAGTAGATACTACTGAGAGTGTCTAATCAAGGGTAGTTGGTTTCATTCTCTTCCGATAAAGAGATTGAGATTTTGATCTTTGCCTAGAGGATGAAAATATTAGGTTTTAATTCTTCCCTTATAGAATTGTGAGTAAATTATAACGGTTCAATCCTTACTGGTAAAAGGATATTTAGAGCATGTTTGTGTTAGGTTTAATTATTGAGCCTAAGGTATAAAAGGAATTAGGTCGTGATTCTCCCTATAATAGAATTAGGTTAATCTTCCGCCTGGTAAAAAGATAGAGATTATTCCTTAGCCTGTGAAAAGGAATTGCAAATGTTGATTCTGAGCCTATGAAAAGAATCTTTGTGAGGGTTTTGTTCCTACCTTTAAAGGGATCTTGAGTTTAGTGGGTGCGACTCTCCATGAAGCTCAGGCGACCGGATTAACCAAGAGTAGCTTGGTAAACTAGTATAAATTTCTGTGTGCTGCATTATTTATATTGTTTATATTTTATTGTTTGGGTGTGCACCTAGTTGATAACACATATCCACTGTTATAAAGATAATAATTAATTTTAGGATAAAATTAATTGTTTGATTTTTGAAGTGTTATATTCTGATAATTTTTAATACTACCCAATTTACCCCCCTCCCCCCTCTTAGGTAGCTCACTAGGCTAACATGAATGATTATGATCGTGATATATGTATGCAATCCTAGGAAGACATAGCTCTAGTTGGTAATTCTCATATATGTTCTGGACAGACCTTAGCTTGGACTTGTTTTTCATAGGACCAGGGTAACTTGCAACTTTTGGCTAATCCTCAAGTTTAGAAGTTGCAGTCATCTTAGGACTATGGTATGATTGACCTTTTATCCTCAAGATATGGATCATTCTTCCTAAGACCCTAAGACAAAATCGTCATTTTCTTTCTCAAGACATGGATCATGGCTCCTAGAATTAAACGATAGAATTGTCCCTTTCTTCCTCCAAGCATAGATAATTGTCCTAATGACAAAATTGTACTTTTTCTTCAACAAGACATGGGTCACTTTTCTTACAGCTTAAAAACAGAATTATATTCCTCATAAATATATTATTTCTCCTTGGACTAAATGACATACTTGTTTTTTCTTCCTCAGAAATGGAATATTGTTCTTAAAACTTAATGACGGAATTGGATCATTTCTCCTAAGACTTAATGATAGGATTATCATATTTTCTTCTCAAACGTGGATGCTTTACCCCACCACCTAATGGAAAAACTATCATTTTTATTCCTCAAAAGATGGATTGTCATTCATAAGGCTTGAGGAAAGGTCTAAGACACCTTTGATCTATGATCTCTCACTAAGGGTGAATTTTGACAATTTAACTGGTGAACTGTAACTGGCTTTTTATCAAAAAAACGGGTTTTGACCTACTGGTAGAGCATAGATACACTGCTACTTTCACCGCAAGTGTACGGGTCAAGTTTTAGTAAAGTGAGAAGAGTAAGGGTTGTCGTATCCACCGGTATTGGTTGAGATTATCGTTGAATATCATAATTATCATAACCTAAGTTTATTTAGGCAATAAAAAAGTAGTTTATATAATAATTATATACTAATCTAAATTAACCTAATTAAACTAATATTACTAATACAGACGCTTTTGGGAGTAAATTGCCTAGGGATTAATTTCATCTACTTAAACGTGTTCGTTTCAATTTAGTTTACATTAACGACGTTCATCCTATTCGACAATCTCAGTATCGAAATCTCACTCACTACCTCTCCCGAGTGTAAAGTGAGGGAATATGTGACTTCGCGTCAACGCTGAAGTCCCCATCGAGTATCTATACGATATTTAGTCACATGAGTCTCACCCCAACCTCACGGATTGCACACTTTCTAACTCCCTCCTGGTTTATTAGATCATCGCGTTGTGTTTAACTCTAGTCCGAATTCTGGGTTACCTCTCCCGAGTGTCAAACCCCAATTTCTCAATATATCTAAACAAGCATATAAACATGACAAAACGGTAAACACAATCGGATAAAGATAAACAATCATTAACGAAACATCAATTTTATTCAAACACGTTTTCGTGGAGTCAATCGGTCCCTAGACAATATATGTTTAGTTACACTTGTCCATGGCCCAATATACAACGAAACATAAACTAAACATATACAAACTACCAACCAAATAAGAATAACAGAGAGAAACGATGAGACTAGCCTTTTATCCGAAGATCCGTCGCTAAAACCGCTCCGAGAACGCTTTCTTCTTTTTGATGTGGTGATCTTCTCTTGGTTGATAAGGTTTGGAGCTCTCAAACTACTCCTAAAACGTTCTTTTGTGTTGGGGTAAAGGAAAGATATATAAAGGGATCAAAATATCTAACAAAATATCCCAAAATATCTAAACTGTCTGTAGAGTGACCGCTGCGATGGTGGGCATGTCGGCTAACTTCACCGCTGCGGCGGTGAAGATTCAACAAACTCTCTGGACTTTCACCATCGCGACGGTGATATTTCTACACTCCCATCACTTTCACCGCCGCGGTGGTGGCCTGACCGCTGTGGCAGTGGGTCTGCTGCCTTGAAATCTTGCATTTTTCCGTATTTTTCCATCGGGCTCGCTCCAATATGATCGTTTAAGTACCGAACACCTGATTCATAACAAAATAAATTAAAACATATTAAAACGCTAAAAAAATACTCGAAAACTATCAAAACTGACTTGAGAATAAATAGATAAATTACACTATCACCTACTTATAGAGTTTTGAACCTAAACTAAATATCTTCCCTATGGTTCATAATTCTTGTTGTATAAGATTTACGAGAAAGGGCACTATGATTAGGACGTGACATATATCTTCCTAGGAAAATGTGACCCAAGGTATATTTATTATTTGGATCACACAATCTTGATTTGACTGGGTGATGGCATTGTCTTATGTCTTGGTAAGATCGGCGTGATTTTCATGACCGAAGTAGATTCTCTAATGTTGTTTTAGTAGACAAACCTTAAACAACTTTTTCTCGCAAAGGCTATTATTATCTGTTTATTTGAGATGGACTTTTTGTTAATTTATTTAAGGAAAAAGTACATTTTAAACCCTCTTACTATTGACATATTTCTAAGTAGACTTCTAAGTTTGCGCATTTCATTTTTATCCCTCTATGTATCAACACGTTTTTAAATAGTCATGTCAAAAATTCTGTTCAAAGTAATAGAATTTAGAGGGCAAAATTGTCATTTTATATTTGTCTTCATTTTTTAAACATTTTTTGTTGTTCCTTTTACTTTTCTTTTTTCTTTTTTCTTTTGTTTTCACTTTTTTCTCTCCTGCTCAACTCTCTCTCTCTCTCTCTCTTTCTCTTTCTCTTTCTCCCTCCCTCTCTTCCTCGCCACCAGAAAGCACCCTTGTTATGGGGGTGATTCACCCACGTAACAAGGGGTTCCTGTTACAGAAGGTGTTCACCACCCTATAACACAGGGGGGTGAACACCCCCCACTGCAAGGGGTGTTTCACCCCCTGTCACGGGGATGAAGTGTTTTACCCCCGTGTTGCATGGCAGTGTTCACCCCCTATAACAGGGGGTGAAACACCCCCTATTGTAAGAAGTGTTCACCCCTTGTTGCGCTTTTCGGTGGGGAGAAAGAGAGAAAGAGAGAGCAAGAGATGAAGAGAGAGAGTAAGTTGAGAGGGAGAAAAGTATAAAAGAAAAAGAGAAAATAACTAAAAAATATAAAAATACTATTTTGCCTCTTCATTTTGTTACTTTGGACGGAATTTTGTGACAGAATGATCATTTAAAAACGTGTTGATACGTAGAGGGTTTAAAATAAAACGCACAAACTTAGATGGACTACTTAGAAACATGTCAATAGTTAGAGGGTTCAAAATATACTATTTTTTTTATTTAAAGACGTATGCATTTGTGCCCTACAGTGAATTTGAAGTATATTATCATGGATGAAATGTACATTTATGATTTGATGTTTTGTATTTGAGGGTTTATTGTGTTAATAAGTATTATTGTTCTTTCCTATAGTTTGCTCCATATTCCGATTTTGGAAAATGTTTTTAGACGTTGAGCAAACTAGCAATACATAGAATAGAGCGAAAATTCTTACACAGATTATTATGCCCCTACTTGTCCTAGAAATTTTATTCTATCTAACTATTATAACAATTCTTTAAATAACTGTACACAAGATGAAACAAAATCTCTCTCCAAGATAGTGTCCAAAGTAAAATAGGGATTTTATTTTAAAAAAAGTTTTTCAAGGGCTTTTCTAAGCGTACGTTTTGAAAAAAAAAAATCGGTCAAGATTTTATGTTGAAATGGAGTCACCACCTAGTATGGGGTTAAATGGTGTTCTAGGTCACCGAGGGTTTTAGAAATTCATTTCTACTTTGAAATGGCCCGTGTTTTGGCTCGTAAAGGTCTATGTACCAGATATTTTCATAAAGTTTGGGGATCAGTTATGCTCAAGGAATGTTTTACGCACCCCAAGACACCCGTCCGAACGGTACCTTGGTCTAGATAAATATTCACTGATAAATAACATCCGAGTAATTTTCTTTGATTTACTTAAAGTAATTCCCTTTTTTAAAGTATTTCCCTTTTTTATTTATTTTTGGCATGATTAAAGCTGGTAAATGGTTTAAACATCTCTATGCAACTACAACTAAAGTAGATTGAAATGAAAATATTTTTGTATTTTTTGACATAATGAAAAGCAGTATACTACACTATTCTAGGTTGTGACAACCTAATAGTAGCTTATAAGAGGCAGAAATATAACCAATCGAATCTTATAAAGACTTTCTACATACCCCTGTTTTCACAGGGAATCAAGTCGACATGTAGTTCCAGCATGTAAACTAAGACTAAATTATTTAAATATGTGACCGAACCCGTATGAGGTTTCCTATGTACTTTGGCAAGTAACCAAAGATCAAGTTATCACGTAGTTCGTTTATTTAAGGTTAAAATTATATGGTTTTATTTATTAAAGGTGACCGAACCCTTATTAGGTTGCATATGTACTTTGGCGAATAACCAATGATCAGGTCATCATGTAGTTCATTTATTTAAGGTTAAAATGATATATTTTTATTTATTAAAGGTGACCAAACCCTTAGTAGGTTGCCTACATATTTTGGTGAATAACCAAAGATCAGGTCTGACATAGTTCCTTTACTTAAGGTTACAAACTAGATAGTTAATTTTATTATTAATCAAGACATAAATTACAACATGATGTGTACATAATCTCTTTGATTTTGTCAAGAGCACCTTAAACGAACTCATTAGTTTAGACAAGTTAGTGTTTGTTTTTAAGTTGTTTAGTTAAAAAGAAAAGAAAATACCATATATGTATGCCAGTCCGACTTGTAACTAAGAAAAACGGGAAGATTTCTGAAGAAGAATCACACATATACCCGAAAGAATAGAGTCCCTCCCTTTATCCCAAATTTTTAGCCACAAGGGTCGTCGGTGTAGTGTGTGTGTGTATGTGTGTATATATATGTGTGTGAGCCAGTCCACTAGCTTAAAAACTAAGTGCTAGGTTGTGATCTTGATGTTTAGCATGAAATAAATCAGTTATTAACATATTAACAATTTATATGGTTAGGTTAACAATAATAAGAGTTCGGTTTGAAGCGTTTATGAAATAATCGTAAGGACTATGCACAACTCATAGTGTGATAGATGTTTTATTTAGATCCTCACATGTTCTTAACATGTTCTTGGATGATTTGGTTCCTCATATGTTCTTGATATTATTGACATGATCTTGAACAATTTTAATATGGTTCGATTCGTACGACATAAATTTAATGTTTTTTAGTTATTAATAGGTTATTTATGCTATGCACATGAATTTAAAGCATGATATCTACATGATCCTACTATGTACAAGTAATATGCATGAAATTTAAGACAAGATCAAATGATTCTCAAACAAGTACCTAGTTTAGGGGAGTGGTCTTTGCCTAAACAAGTTCCTTCTTCTCCTTCTTGATCTTCTTGGCTTGAACTCGATCGTTTACCATAAACTTCTTGAGTTCTTGCTTAACGAACCTCAAGAACACCCTCCGAGATAGAATTTTAGCAAAATAACGGTGTGTTATTCAAGATAATTGCTTGAAAAGCCTAGCACCCGAGAGTATTGCTCTAGCTGAGATAGAGAAGCTAGGGTTCCAAGACTTGAAAATAATGAAAAACAGACCCATGTATTTATAGGTTAGGGATCCTGCGAACTAAGCCATGCGCAAGGTATCCCAGACCCTTCCTTAGGGTCTGTTTGGCCTAGGGGACATGCTCTCTTGTTTTTGTTTTGATCACCTTTGGACGAATTTTTGGAATAGTGGAAGATTCTCAAAGATTTGGTAATGATTACCAAATCTTTGGAAGATTCTTGCAATGATTGACAATCATTTGCAATCATTACACTCCTTTGAATATGATTGGTTGTACATGGGGGAATTAATGGCATGAGGTGACATTTTCGATTCAGTTTAGGGGCTAGGTACTAGTTAGTTTCACTATTTCGGTTTGGTTGCCGTTAATGCATCCAAGGTGTAATGTATATGGTCTCAATGAGTCATTTGGCATTTAATTCATATTGATGACTCATGACTTGGTGAGCCCACATTTGGTTGGTTTTAGATTGAATAGGGCTACTTTTCCTTGTAACCAAAAATTAGATTTCAAGGTTTCTAGTTAACCCTAAGATATTTTGATGAAAATATCTTGTTTCATTGAATCCATACATTGCATGTCATCCCAATCAATAAATTCTTTATGGGATGGTAATTTAATTACCATTAAACGATTTGTCTAGGTGGCAAACTGGATGGGTTTGGTTTCGATAACGGGTAGTTACATTTCAAGGTTTTTGGTTAACTCTAAGATATTTTGATTAAAATATCTTGATTCTTTGTATGTGGCCTATCCATTTCATCCCAATCATTTAATTCTTGATGGGAGGGGCATTTAATGAACATTAAAGGCCTTACTTAGGTGGCGAACCGAATCGGTTTAATTTTGCTAACGGTTGGTTACCTCCTAAGTGTCTTAGTTCATTCTTTAGATATTTGTGTAAAGAATATATAGAGGTTCTTGTTCATTTAAATGCTCATTTATGAGTCATTTAATGATAGGTTAGGCCCTTAATTCATTGGGCCTTATGATTAATCAAGATGACTTCGGTTTTGGTTAATTTCAACCCGAGTCTTAATCCTTTGTTACATTGTGTAACTTGGACTTGAATTGTGCTTAGAAACTTTAATCTTTGAAGTATTATTTTTGTTGAGTGAAGATACATATTGTTTCAATTGGGAAAATTGTATTGACAATTTGTTATAGATAACATGTAATTTTTTGGTAACAAACTAATTTAATTGTTGAAACAAATGGTTTAACTTTAACAACAAACAATCATGTTTGTAACCAAACTAGTTTATTAATTTTCTATAGTTCATAATATGAATTTTTGTTGCTAATAGTTTTATTCTCTATAATTTTGTCTCTATTGTATTTGCTTCTACAATATTTTTGTCATTGCCAAAAATAAGTTAAATTTAGGTACAAAACAGCTATTTTTTGTGCAAAATCATTATTTTTCCCTATGACTAATATTTTCATATAGAAATAGATCATTGTGCCACAAAATATTTGTCGTAGTGAACAAAGTTATTTTGCTACAAATTGTTACATTCGTTGTAGTTAAAGGGTGTCTATTTTTGTCACGGAAAACATTTCTTTAGTGACGAAATTGACAATTGTCTTGGAAAAAAATGCCCCAAAAATCGTAGCAAAATGTTAATATTTTTTATTAAAAATATACACTTAGTTGCCAAATACCTTTTGGGAAGGGGCTATTGCTACGAACCAAGCTAGGACAAACTTTCATCATTAAAAAGATTTCACTACAAAATGTTACATTTTACCTACGCATGAATTCGTATCACTGAGCAAAATTTGTTGTAGTTTTCATACCTATAATATGTAGAAAAAGGACTACAATCAAAATCCACAATTTGTTTATCAACTCTTAAGGGCCCGAATAAAGAACACGAAAAAGAGTCCATCTTTTCCGAGACAACCTTTTTAGAATTATCCTTATGAATTGGGAGTTTTTTGATCCCCAATACAAAATAAGCAATTTTGATACTCAACACCAAACCCAAAACATTTGACCTATAAGAATCTTAATAGCTCTAATTGATTTATACATTGTAACAAAGCTTACCAACTCAAACATCGATACACCAAGGAATCTTCTCTTATTACACTAAACAATTTATACTTTCGATGTGAATTAATTTGTAGGAAAAACTTAAATTTCAAAATGAAATCTTCATTGCGATAAACATTTGTCGTAGCTAGTTTCGTAGCGATAGTCCCGTCCCCAAAGGTATTTGGTGATGAAGTGTACATTTTTTAAGTAAAATTAGTAGTGTTTCACTACGATCAGTGGGACATTTATTTTTGAAAGAAATGTCAATATTGTATCTAAAATAACATCTTTCGCGACAAAAATATACACTCATCAGCCGCAAGGAATGCAAAGATTTGTAGCGAAATAACATGGTTCGCTACGACAAATATTCCGTAGTAAAATGACTTGTTTCTCTATGAAAATATAATTCTTAGGGAAAAAATAAGGATTTTACGCAACGAATATCTATTTTGTAGTAAATTTCATTTGTTTTCTACAATGATAAAAATGTCGTAGAAAAAAAAAACTACAATCGCGACAAAAAAATAGAGAATAAAATTATTAGCAAAAAAAAATCATATTATGAGTTGTAACAAATTACTAAACGAGTTTACATACGAACATGATTGTTTGTAGTCAAAGTTAACCCATCCATTTCAACCAAAACATTAGTTAGTTGCCAAAAAATTAATTTCATCTTATCTATTATAAATTGTCAATACAATGTTACCAATTGAAATAATATGTATCTTTACTAAACAAATTGAAATAATATGTATCTTTACTAAACAAAAATAATGCATCAAAGAATAAAGTTTTTAAACATGATTCAAAAATTCATGATATATATATATAAGAAAAAAATCAAGATAAAGTTTTTACTCGTGTTAAACCTGTCTAAAAAGATGTTTATCTGTCACCAATCCATCAATATTTACAACAAAAAAAAAATGACTCCAAATTTAAAACTAAATATATTGAGAATGCTTCAAAATACTATAATATAGTACTAATTGGAAAAAAATTATATAACCTCCCCAATGCTATTGAAACATATATACTATATAACCACCTATGGTTCATCTTATCTACTAAATTATCAACAAAGACGGAGACTATTTTTTTCCCCAAACTACTCTAGGCTTCCCTATTACCAACAAACTGAAACCCCTAAAGAAATTAAGAGTTATGGTTACTCGACAAATGAAAACCTCAAACAGAGAGAAAGAGAGAGCTAAATATGTCAAAAAAACTAAATCAAGTAGGAAAATTTACTAGCAAATTGATTCAACTCTAGTTTATATCAATTTATCTCCTCCACTGAGACAGTAAGCTTTGATTTCCACAAAATTCATACGGAGGCAAAACTTAACATATTTCCACTGAACGTCTACATAAAACTCTTGATCTTTACTGCTATTTACAACTCTTGTTCCAAAATTTTGACATAGACTTTACAAAAGGGACTGATTAAAGAGCAAATCATGTTGGATTTTAGACTAAAGGTCATTTGCAAATAAATTGAGGCACTCAATAACCAAATCTGGGCATTTGGTGAGTAGATCTTAACCCAAAGGGCCTTCAAATCCAAATCCCGATCTATTGCTCGAAAACAATCGAGGGTTGTGAATAGGGTAGATCCATTCTTGATTTTACTAAATATACTCTTCAAATCAGCAATCTACTCTTAATTTTTTCAAATCTAAGATTGTTGTTCTAGATCTATAACATTCTCTGTATTAGAGGGTATAATGGTGGGGGTTGATTTGGAAAAGATGGTGGTAGCGAAGTACTATAATAGGTTACGGTTCTAGTCTCGACAACGGAAGACACAGAATAGTGGCTCTTTGAGTAAAGGTCACTATTCGATCCTATAAATTATAAAATTAATCTAATCATCAGGAATCCCGTGTGTGTGTGTGTACATATATAGTGCTTACATTAAGTGAATGAATGGTTTTAGCTAGAAAGGAACACAAATGAGTAAAAGAGTTCAAGCATTGTGTTAAAGGACTCTACCATGCAGGGAACCATAGAGGCAATTATAGAGAACCAGAACCACAACAATATTGTATTTGTTTCGGTTGCTTCAGCTATTTATACTACGGGAATAGTTGTAGGAAGTGTTACTCTTATGCTGGTAAGGCTTTTGAAGTAGATGTAGAAATTGAGCCTAAGAACTAAGTTGTGTTTGGAAAAATGTTCGGAGATTGTAGTTTCTAGTTATTTATTTTGGAATTTTTACAATGTAATTTTATTGATTGATATAAAATTTCATAATTCCAAAACCAATTTGTTTTCTATTGTTGCCGCTGCCAGTCGCATCTATATTATCATTCACCATGTCAAAAACACATTTACAGATGCCCAAAGACTCATCTTGAAACGATAAGTCCAACGCCATCGGAGAAAAACTCAAAGGTTAATTCATGTGCCCCCATGCACCACCAGAAGCTACTACACCACCGTTATTGTTGTTTACCCTTTCAAGATCCACAATCAATTGTACATTATCAACACACTAACCATAGTCATCATCTCTCCAAAACGAAGCTAATGCCACAAAATACATTACCAAAAGTCATCGCACGTGCCCTCACACTCTACCAACATAGGCATCTTTTCTTTTCGCTTTCATCCACGTGTACTGACCAAGCCGTGTCAGCCCTAAACATATTATTGCCATATGTCACATCAACAACTAAACCATTGTGATGCCACACCAGTAACACGTCCTTAGAAATTTGGCAGGCACATCAGATGCCATGTTAGCGTCAAGTCATTCTCCATGTCATTGGTCGACTTCCATGTCATCACCCATTCATTTGCCATATTAGCAACCAAATCATCTAACATGTCATCAGTAATTGGTTGCCACATTACAGTTCTATTATCTACCATGTCAGTGCACAATCAACTTTTGTGTCACTGCCCCTAGTGTTCGCCACATCAATGCATAGTTAGCTACTACATCATTATATATCAATATCTACATCAACTCTAGTCAGCGCTACATCAACCCTAGTCAACCTCGGTTGTTAACCTGTTTAGTATTGGTTCGGGAGAGCTTTTGGCCAATTCACCAATTCTTGAGGGTCCAAGATTGGTTCTTGACTAATTTCAGTATGTTGAATCCATCTATGGTCTCTATTTATTCAAATTTGGATCACACAATATATTTCTCTTTATATTATCGATTCAGTTCACCACATTCTTTTGACTAGTTCAAGGGTTTATGGATTCGTTCTTCACAAACTTAGATTAGTTCTTCGATAATTTGACTTTCGAATTGCATCTACGACCTCCGTTTTTCTAGCTTCGTATCATACAATGCACTTTCTTATATATTGTTGATCCGATTCAAATAACATTGTCTAAGTCTTGTCCTTTACTTGTTGTTCTTGCTGCCAATAATGATTCTAATCCTATCTCCACTTTTGTTTTTATCTTTATTAGTGATTTACTTCACTCTTCAAATGTCTTCTCTCAAATTCCAATACAAACTTTTACCCAACTCACACCTACTATGGATATTGTAATCATATAACTTTTTATCCAAATATTTTCTCATCAAAACTATATATTGTGAATGTTCCTACCATTCGTGTTATTGATGCTTCTCATATACGTGTCTAATATACCGATTAGATTTTCACTTTGTATCTTTTTATTTTGACATTATTGAATTCTAAAACTAACTTTAAATCTCTTATCTGTTGGGAAACTATGTGAATTGGGACTTGAAGTAATATTTGCTAATACTAGTTGTCGTGTACAGGATCCCCATACAATAAGAACACTTGGGGTTGGTTGTAGAATCAAGCATTTATTTGAGATTAGTAGCCCAAAACTAGTTCCTACCACCACCCTTATCATTTCACCTATTTTTGCAACCCCACCACCACCACCATCATCGCCTAATTCATTTACCATCAGCCTTTGGTACTCCCAGTTAAGTCATGAATCCATTAACGTATCAGTACTTTAACCTCTAGTGTGAAATTAGGAACTATCTCTACTAAGCATTTCGATTGCCTTCCATATCAACAAGATAAACAACACGCCTTGCCTTTTCCTATTACAGACTCACTCTCTATTGCACCCTTTGACCTACTCCACTTAACGTTTGGGGATGCCTCACCTTCTGCCACAACAGAGGGATCAAGATACTTTATCATGTTTTTTTTATCACTAATCTTGATGCACCTAATTATATCTCATGCATAAGCATTTCAAATTATCTCAAATCTACTCAAATTTTCCTGCCATGGTTCAAATTTAATTTTTTCACATTATCAAAATCTTCAAATTTGATAATACCATGGAATATAAGTGTTGGCCCAGTGATCTACCCAAGATGAGAGGTGAATTGGGTAGTTATAAAAATTAAAGCAAATTCTTATATTTCAACACTTAAATATTCAAATAATTAATTCAATCCTAAATTAATTATTATCTTTATATAGCAGCAAATAAGTGTAATTAACTCTAGGTGCAAACCCAAATAAAAATAAATAAATAAAGTAACAATGCAGAACACCTCGATATATCCTGATTCACCAAGCTACTCTTGGTTAATTCAGTCTCCCGAGCCCCACAGAGATTTGCACCCACTAAACCACTAGATTCCTTTAAACAGATAGGAACTAAACTTTACACAACGATTCTTTTATAGGCTCAAATCAACCTTTACAATTTCCTTTTCACATGCTAAGGAAGAACCTCATCTTTTTCAAGGCTAAAGACTAACTTAATTCTATTAAAGAGGAATTATCACCTAATCCTTTTCCCAGGTGTAGGAATTACCTTATCTTTTTACCAGGTTTAAGACTAACCTAATCCTTTCACAGGCTAAGGATCAAACCTAATTCTTTTATACTTTAGGCTAAGAATCAAACCTCACCAAAAACACTCCAAGTATAATTTTCTCAAGTAAGGATGGAACATTTACAATTCACTCCCAATTAATTCTAATAAGGAAAAATCATCCCTAGCTCTTTTCAAGGGAAAAGAATAACCTAATATTTTCGTACTTTAGGTAAATATTAAACCTCAATCTCTTTACCGGAAGAGATTAAAACCCTTACTACCCCTGACTAGATACTCCTAATAGTATCTATCCGCACAAACTCACCAATTACAAAAATTGATAAATTTCTTCCCACTCGGAGTTTCTACCACATCAAATCAATTTAACTCAATTAATGTCCCGAATTTACTAGTGATAGAACTTTACGTGAGGAAATAAAAATCTAATTATAAAAATAATACGGGTAGCATAAAATTGAGCACGTAATCAGATTATCACACAAATCGTTTTAAAAGAATTTTTTATGCTTTTAAAGTTCAAAAATGATTTCACAATATCTTATATCCAAGCAAGCAGTAATAATATATAATCACAATACAGAACAAAAGTTTGGAATGATCTCACTAGGAAAACACCAAAAGATTGAAAACGAATTGCAAGGCAGCTTAGATCGGTGACGCCATATTACTTAGCCCTTTAACTCAAGAATTTCAACCACATAATGATCTCACAATGATCGCTCAATAAAATATCAGAATGATAACTCTTAGAAAGCTTAGGAATAATTAGTTCTTGATTGAAGTGAGATATTGATATGTGAAATCTCCAGGTCTATGTAAGCTGATTTGAAACAGGCCCTACAACAGCTAGTTTCTATATGTTATGACAATGCACATATAGACCCCGTATATCAAAATCATTTAATCCAAGTCAATTTCACTTAAATATGGCTTTTAAATCATTCAATTTAGTCCCCAAATTATTTCTCATTCTCAAATCGAAAAGATAGGAAGTATTAAATAGACTAAATTGAGAAACACTTAAAATAAGTGTATCATATATATAGGGATATCTAAATAAGAATGATATATCTATAGTATGTTCAAATCCCCAGAATATCTCCAAAATATCAGCCGAAAATGGCTAGTTAATGACTAGTATTCGAATAGTTCCTCAAAATCCTCAAACACTGAAACTACTCCGTCGATTGACCGATCAAAGCCCATCAGTCGACCGATCGTTTTAGGTAATAAGCCAAGCTATTCTCAAATAATGTTCGATTGACCGATCCCCATGGGTCAGTTAACCAATCGATTTAGGATGCTCATCAGGCCATTTTTTGGCCCCAGTCGATTGACCGATCATCGATGGTCGGTTAACCGATTGATTTAGAGAGTTCACTTATCAGTCATCGGTTCACCGATCTCTCTTGGTCAGTTGACCGATCGATTTAGAAACTTCTCCAATTCTCAGTCTATACCCATCGGTTAACCGATCCTTCATGGTCAGTTGACCGATCCTTCACGGTCGGTTAACTGATCATTGCTGGAACATTTTTCCTTAATTTATTTCAACTCCAATCTTTGACATTTTCGACCCTTTAACCAAAAAAATTTCTCGGTTAACATAATTAACACTATAAATCAATTTTAAACACTAATTTTTCTTTTTCAATTTTACATTAGAGCAAATATGTGAACTAATTAGGATCCTAACAAAAAACACACTAAAATATAAATCATTTAATTTGTGTCGTGTGTGATCCTAATCGAGATACATTAAGAGTAAAAATGAATTTGAGTTGTTTTCACCTAGATTCTTCAGAATCTTCAATCTCTTAATGTTCGTGTCTTTGCATCCTTAGTAATTACTTTATGATAACATCATCAACGGAACTTTTAAACTGAAACACTCAATAAACTTGTTAGTTCAACCAAAAATATTAACACTTAATTGTACATCAAAATCTTGGGATCAATAATGAGGATAATTCTTTCATTTCCACCATTTAAAAATATGAAATTCTCCCCCATAGATAGATATTTTCTCGTCTCAAAATGGTCAACTCAAACGCAAACATAGACACATTCTTGACATAGTTTGTGCACTACTCATTTACAAAGTTTGTGCACTATTCGTTTCTTCATACTACTGATAGGTGTGATCTAACTATCTATTTTCAAACTGATACATGTGTGTTCTATGTGCTTGATAATGCATTTTGGTGAAAATTATTGTAGATCCTAATTTGCATGAGCACGTAGACTCAATGTATTTTTATTCAATTGATTTGAGGACGATTATCGATTAGCCAAAATCATGACAATTTAAGGATTCTAGAACTTGATTGAGGGGAAACTTGAGGCGAAATCCTAGGCGAGGTAGTTCAAGAGATGTGATTTAGGCATTCTTTTTGTCGCTTGAGCCTTTTTTAGCCTACCTTGATATATGTTTATCCCTCGTTACCCTGTCAAAGCCTTATTTCTAATTCAATTCTGAACACATGAAAAAAATACCTTGGCCAGTTGATCTTTTTCCAAACCTATATCACTGAATTAAAGGCACATTTGAGTGAATCAAGTTAGCAGTTGCAAATGCTTCTTGATGTGAGCGGTTGGGTTTAGGGTGAACTTCGGATTGGTTTGGTATTTGAGTACTCACTTATCATTTTTCATTCGTTTTAACTACACCCATGAAATCATACTAATCGAATAAGCTTGGGGGTGTGGTTCGTATGAAAAAAAAATAAAATCTTTTCTTTTGACAAGTTAGTACGTCAGTCTTAAAAATGATTGTCCGGGATTATTTCCAAACTATCTATAGGGGTTTAAGAGTGAATGTGCCAAGCATGTAGCCTTGGGTAACGTTAAGTTAACAATGTTAACCCGTTTTTTATTCCGAAATACCCTTGGCCAAATTTTCCAAAACCGAATCAAGTCCTTCTAATCTTTATGAACTTCCAAGCCTACATTAGTGGAGAGTGGACCCCAATTAGACATATAGAAATCCTAGTCCTATACGGTCTAAGTCATAAGTTTCATTGGTGGATAATCCAATCTGGTCTTGGATAGTTGTATTATTGAGTCTTGCACGAACACGTTTACAGGATCTAGAATGGCATTCACCATTATTGTATGTCAAAATTCTAGAACATCACATGGTGCGTTTTACTGCCTGAACTCGAAATGATTGGTGGTTGTTAAGGGAAAAATGACCTAGTCGTTAGAAGAAGTCAAAACCCGCATCTCGTTATGTTTATATTGTTTGTGTTTAGGTTGTTTGTTATTTAATTTAGTTGTGTTTTTCATTTTCATGTGAGTGTTTTGCCCGAGGATTAGCAAAATTTCAAGTTTTGGGGTATTTGATAGGTGTGATCTACCTATCTATTTCTAAACCGAACTAAGTTAGTTTTCGAGCATTTTTTATAGTATTTTATTACGTTTTAATTAGTTTTTATTCTTTTTGTATAAATCAGGTGTGTGGGGTGAAAATGTTGAAAAATATAGCATAAATGATTAGATCGAACCAAGAACGGTCGAAGAACGGTGGAAAAACAAGCACGGAGGCAAGATTTTGAAAAGAAGCCCACCGCCGCGCCATCAGACCTCCGCCACGGCGATGAAAATGCAGAGTGAGCCAATTCTTACTAGACATCCACCACCGCAGCAGTGAAATCCATCGCCACGGCAATAAAATTGCAGGATGGTCACCAATTCCACTACTGTCTCCACCGCTCCGGTGATCACTTAACCAACTTACTCATCGTCGCAGCGGTCACCTCTACACAGATTAGATATTTTTTTAGATATTTTTAAAATATTTTCCCTGTTTAAGCCATCATTCTCCCTCATTTTTGGCCCTCTCTTGCATGCTACCACCCTTAGAACATATCTAGGAGTGGATTGAGGAGTTTTAGAGGAAGAGCTCATATCCCGAAAGAGAAGAAGACAACGAAGCGATCGTTGAACGTTCTTAGCGACAAATCTTCAGACTAGACTAAGTTCTTCGATTTCATTCTTTATTTATTTAACTTAGGAATTTGTGAGCATGTTTAGCTCGTGCTTTATTATAAATACGGTTATGGCCGTTAGTTAAATGTGGATTGTCTAGGGATTAACAATATATTTATACATATGTGATTCGTATGATTTCAGTGTTTCGTTTATGTTTGTTCTTCGAAGTTTGATTGTGTTTATCGTATTGTTTGTTTATTATGCTTAGATAGATATATCGAGAATTCGGGGTTTGACACTTAGATGAGGTAACCCCGGATTCGGACTAGGGTAAACAACGTGACAATCCAATAACGCGAGAGGGGGTTGGATTGTGGGCAATCGATGACGTTAGGGCAAGACTCACGTGACCTATGGTCGTTAAGACGTTGAGTGGGACTTCTTCGTTGGCACGAAGTCGCGTATTCTCCCGTATTACACTCGAGAGAGGTGGCGGGAGAGTTTACGAATTGAAATTGTCGATAGGGTAAACATAACGCGACGATCCAATAACCAAAGAGGAAGTTAGATTGTGTGCAATCAATGACATTGGAGTGAGACTCACGTGACCTAGGGTTGTTAAGACATTGAGGGGGACTTCTTCGTTGACACAAAGTCATGTATTCCCTCATCTTACACTTGGGAGAGGTGGCGGGGGAGTTTACGAAATGAGATTATCAAATAGGTTGAACAGCGTAAACGTAAGTCAAATGAGATTGAACACGTATTTGTAAACCAAGTTAATCCCTAGACAATTATTTCCCCTAAAATATCTCATTATATTAGTATAGATATTTTAGTTAATTAGTTTAGTTTAATATAAATTTTATACATTCTTTTTAGCCTAGATAAAGTTAGGTCATGACAATTATGGTACTCGATATCCCTGTGGATACGATACCCGATCTTAAAAGATCCATCATACTAAAACTTTGACCCCGTACACTTGCGAGTAATCAATACCCAAGCGTGTAACAAATGCTCGTTGTACAACTACCTTATCGCTTCTGGGATGAGGCTTTCCTAACTTCAGTATACACTATAAATTGTGTCTTTCACTACAATTAAGCATTAGTCTCGATATGAGCATCTTTTTGGTAACTCTCCCACCTACTTTGATCGCAAAGTCTTTGATTGTGCTTGTTGTTGTTAACATAACAAGTTAGAACCAATAGCTTGCTTATGTTATTTTTTAGGACATTGCATTGAACATAAAGGGTATCAGTGTTGGGACCCCATCTCTAAAACCTTTTTTTATATCTCGTTCTGTTATCTTTTGGAAACATCAAACGTTTTTTCCATGCACTCATTTGATACATCATCCATTACCAACTCTAGATTTTTTAAAAATCCATCTTCTGAATTGTTCCTTGAGGATGTTTTTCCAGGTACCTCTAAGCCCTCTCTAAAACCAACATCTAATCTAGACCCTCTAGATCCATCGATAATCTCTAAAGCTTCTCCTTTGAGACTTACCTTCCTACAACATCATAGTACTCTCGTCACTCTAGTAGGATAATTCATTCTCTATCTTATCTCAATGACTATTATTATTTTTCTACCATACTTAATCTACTTGAGCTGCAATCCTATAAGAAGATTAGTATTAATCCTCTTTCGCAGAAAACAATTGACGAAGAACTTCATACCATAGCCAAAACTCCCACTTGGGATTTCATCAACCTCTTTCCTAGAAAAACTCTTATTAGATACAAGTGTATTTTCAAAATCAACAAATTTTTTTATGGATCTGTTAAACACTATAAATCCCAATTTGTTGCAAAAGGATTTAATCAGGAATATGGCATTAACTACAAAGAGATATTTTTCCCAGTGTCTAAACTAACATTTGTTCATACTCTTCTTACCATCGGTATCATTTTTCAAATGGATGTCATTAATTCATTTCTCAATGGAAGACCTCATTGATTCACATTCATACCCCTCCTAGCCTAGCTACTCCTCAACACAAAGGTTAACATATTCGTCATGTGCTTGGTTCATAAAATTCAGTACCACCATCCACCAGTTTGTATTATCCTTCTTTTATTCTATGTGGATGCATGATCATTATAGGGGATGATCTACGTAATATCTCTAAACTCAAAATTTTTCTCAACAATCAAAAGATCTTGGTGTGCTCACCTATTTCATTGGCCTTGAATTTTGATCTAGTTCTGATGGATACTTTTTCTCTTAAACCAAATATACCTATAATCTTCTTTCCATAGCTGGCATTACTGACTCCACCACTGCAACCCTCTGCTAGAGTCAAATATCAAGCTTAGTTCACTAGATGGCTCTCATCTTTTGGACATTACTCTCTATCGCCTACTAGTTAGAAGTTTGACATATATTAGTTATTCACCCAGACATTGCCTATGTCGCCCATCAGTTCAATTAATTTTTATCTGCTTCTCGGACCATTCACTACTCGATTTTCCTTTACATTCTTCAGTATGTAAAAATCACCTAGTTTCACGGACTTCATTTCTCCGCCGAGTCTGATCCTACCATACAGACTTATTCTGAAGCTGATTAAGTCGGGGGTCCCAAAGACAAATGCTCTATCCTTGGTTATTATTTCTTCTTGGGCAACTCTCTCATTTCCTAGCACAGCGAGAAGCAAACTGTGGTTGTCGGTTCCAGTACTAAAGTTGAGTATCGTGTCATTACTGATATAATACAAGAACTAATTTGAATTCGATGGCTCCTTTCGGACATGAGGGTTTTCTTTCCTATAGCTACTTTTTTAAATTGTGGCAACTTGAGTGTTATTTAAATCACCAACAATTATATTTTCCACGAGCGTACCAAATACATCGAGACTGAATGTCACTTCACCCATCATCACATTGTCCAAAATAATGTTTATCTCCACTCCATCAATTCTATCATTCAAATACAAGATATTTTCATAAAGATCTATCTATTAGAACACTTTCACACTTTGATTTTCGAATCCAAGTTAACCTCCATATTTTTACCTTGAGTTTGAGAGATAATATACATATATATATATATATATATATATATATGAGTCTAAGCCCATTCGGCTAAAACCATAACTCTTATCTATATATAGGTACCTGACGTACCCCGAATTTCGATAGCGAAAGAAGTAGAAAATCGGGAAGAGGATGAAAATAAGTCTCATCCCTTTATCTCTAAGTCATCTAAATTCTAACATTTTGAAAATGGTTTTTCAAGGACTTTTCTAAGCGTCAGTTTTGAAAAACTTCTTGAGCCAAGATTTTTTGTTTAAAATAGAGTCACCACCTAGCATGAGATTAAATGGTATGCTAGGTTACTGGGATTTTGGAAATTAATTTTTCCTTTTGAAATGACCCATGTTTTAACTTCCATAGGTCTATGAAACAGAGATATTCTTTAAGTTCGGGAGTCAGTTATGCTCGGAAAAGGTGTTAGACACCCCAAGAAACCCATCTGAAGATAGTACCTAGCAGGGCGTAAAATATGCCGCTATTTACACTCGCAAGTATACGAGGTCTAAGTTTTAGTATAGTGTGATCGTTAAGATCGGGTTATCGTATCCACAGGGATTGGTGTCATTACTATCGAATACCGCGTTTGTCGTGACCTAACTTTATCTAGGCGAAAACAAATATATTTAATTAATTAAACTAATACTAAATTAACTACACTAATATGATAATATGTTTTAGGGTAAAGAATCACCTAAGGATTAACGTGTTTACAAATACGTGTTCGATCTCGATTTACTTACGTTTACAGTGTTCGACCTATTTAACAACCTCGGTACGTAAACTCCACCGCCACCTCTCCCGAGTGTAAGATGGGATAATACATGACTTTGAGTCAATGAAGAAGTCTCTCTCAACGTCTTAACGACCCTAGGTCATGTGAGTCTCGTCCAGCGTCATTGATTGCACACAATCCAACTCCCTCCTGGGTTATTGGATCGTCACGTTATATTTACCCTATCGACAATCTCCGTTCTAAAATTCCCTCACCACCTCTCCCAAATGTAAGACGAAAGATATAATGTAAGACGAAAGATATAACACGATTTCGTGTCAATGAATAAGTCCCCCTCGGTGTCTTAACGACCCTAGGTCACGCGTGTCTTGTCCCACGTCATCGATTGTCCACAATTCAAACCCCGACCGGGTTATAGAATCATAGCGTTTGTTTACCTTAATCCGAATCCGGGGTTTGTCAAAACCCCGTATTCTCTATTTATCTAACTAAGCATGATAAATAAACAATACGATAAATACAATCAAACTACGAAGAACAATCACAAACGAAACACCAAAATCATCCAAACAACGTATTTATAAATTATATATTAATCCCTACTACAATCCATATTTAACTCGTGGCCGTAGCCATATAAACACATAAATCAAGCTAAACATGCTCACATGATCTTAAGATAAAGAAATAAGGAAAAACAATCGAAGAACTTAGCCTCGTCCAAAAATAAACCGCTAAAAACGCTTAACGATCGATTTGCCGTCTTTTCCACTTCGGGATGTGAGCTCCACCTCTAAAACTCCTAAATATATCCTAAGATATAGCCTAAAAGGCTCAAAAATGCAAGATATCAAGAGAGAGACCGAAGAAGAGGGAAGAGAGGGGGTATTTATAGCCAAAATATCCTAAAAATATCTAAAAATATCTCAAGACTGTGCAGGAGATTTTCGCCTAGGCGAAGACTTCGCCTAGGAGAAGTTAGGTCGGTTCGGCTAACCGCCTAGGCGGTGAAGTAGGCGGTGGATATCAAAGAACATTCTGTTGGATTTTTGCCTAGGCGAAGGAATCTTCGCTTAGGCGAGCGACTGTCAGTAGCCCATCTTCGTCTTCTGTTGGATTTCCGCCTAAGCGAAGAAAACTTCGCCTATGAGGTGGTCCATCAATAATATTTTGCTCTTTTCTCAGCTTCTCCACCGCCTAGGCAGTGGTCTGGATGCCTAGGCGGTGGGCCTATTTCATATTTTAGCCTCCGAGCTTTGTTTATCCACCGTAACTTCGACTCGCTTTGGTTCGATCTCATCGTTTTCGCTCCAGTTTCTTATCATTTTGCCTCGCATACCTGATTTAATACAAAAAGATAAAAACTAATTAAAATATAATAAAAATAACTATAAATGTACTCGAAAACTAACAAATTCGGATTGAAAATATGTAGGTAATTTACACCTATCAGTACCTCAGTCTAAATAGATATTCATTGTTAAACACTATCCAAATAGTTTTCTTTGATTTACTTGAAAACAAATAATTCCCCTTGTTAGGCCAATGGAATACCCAAGAGGGGAGGTGAATTGGGTAATTAAAAATGATATTAGAATAATACTTCAATAAATTAAATAATTAATTTTAATTCTAAATTAATTATTATCTTTATATCATAGCAGAATTATTTAATCAACTAAGTGCACACCAAATAGCAAAAATAAACAAATTAAATATTGCAGCATACCAAAGATTTATACTGGTTCACCAAACTACTCTTGGCTAATCCAGTGCCCCAAGCCCCACGAAGAGTTGCACCCACTAATACTAAAGATCCCTTTAAAGGTAGGAACCAAACCCTCACACCGATTCTTTTACAGGCTCAGAATCAACCTTTGCAAAATCTTTTTCATAAGATAAGAAAGAACCTCTACTTTTTACAGACTAAAGAATAACCTAATTCTTTTTAACACAAAGGCAAAAGAATCAAAATCTCACCAACACTCTAAATATCCTTTTACCTGTTAAGGATTGAACCATTACAAAATTCACTCAAACTCAATTCCATCGAGGAAGAATTACTATCTCAATCTCTTTACAAGAAAAGATTGAAAACCAACTACCCTTTTATTAAATACCCCCAACAATATTTAATCTGTTACACTACTCACCAATACGAATTGATAAGCAAATAATCTCACTCGGAGTTTCTACCACCCCATATAAATTATAACTCGATTAATATCCCAAATCTAGTGATAGAAAAGTGTGAGATTGAAAATCTAATTTTAAACAAAATATGGGTAGCAAATAATTGAGCACGTAATTAAATTCAAGAAATTGTTTATAAAATAATTTCTTAAATAAAAATCAAAAATAATTTCTAAAGATCAATTTCCAACAATTATACAAGCAATGCACAAATAGAAATTAATTGAAAAGATCTCACCCGTAATCTACAAAAAAAAATAAAAATAGAGCAATGATACTTCAAATCCAGTAGCAGCAAAGATTACTAGCAATAATTCTCAAGATCATCTCTTAGAATAGCTCTCACAAAATATCAGAAAGATAACTCTTAGAACAGCACAATATGATCTTATCTCTTTAAGTTCACTTCTCTTGATTAATCATATATATATAAAAAAAAAACGCAAGTCTATATATATGGGAAATAAATAAGCTCTCTAACGGCTAGTTCTCATGTGTCATGACATTTAAATACTCTCTTAGACCCCGTATATCATTATGACTTTATTTTGGTTCAATTCACTTAATAAATGGCTTTCAAATCTTTCAATTAAGTCCCCCAAATATTTCTCAATCTCAATTAAATAGAATAGAAACAATTTTATGTACCAAATTGAGAAACATTAAAATTTAATGGACCAACTTAATAGGATTTAAATAATAGGTGAAGCATCTTAAATATCATAAGATCCCTTAAATCTCTCACAAATCCCAACCAAAAATGGCTACTTTTAGATATGAATTCAGAATCCTCATTATCCTGAAACAACGCCCTCAGTCGACCGATCAGTCGACTGCTAGATTCAGGATGTAGCCAAGCCAAAGTTGTTGCGCTTATCGATTGACCTATCTGTCGACTTGGAGATTCAAAGAGTTCGATTTACTTTTACCGGTCGACCTACCTGTCGACTTAGAGATACAGAAAGTTTATCTTGTCTTCACTAGTAAACTTTCATGTCGACTTAGAGATACAGAGAGTTTCACCTGTTTGGTCTGGTTGACTAACCAGTCGACTTATACATGCTGGATCTCTCTTCTGAACTCGTTTTTAACTCATTCGTATTTATGTTTTCACCCATTTAACCATTTTTTTTTCTAAATAAGCTCCACTAACTTCTTAAATTTCATTTTAGTCAATTATAACTATTTCTTTTCAAATACATATAAGAGCAAATAATTTCATATTATCAAAACACATATAAACAATAAAAACTTTTTGTGCCGTGTGTGTTCCTAATTGGGATATTAAGAGTTGAAATTTGCCTGAGTTGTTTTTCCTAACTTCTTCAAACTCTTAATTCTTCATCAACTTTGACATCATCATTTAGCATCCATTCATAATTTGTTATCGCATCTTCATCACTGGAACTTAATTAACTAAAACTTTTAACAAACCATTAGTTCCACCAAAACATCAACACTTAATTGTTTATCAAAATCTTAGGATCAACAATCTCCCTCTTTTTTATGATGACAATTAACTTTGATATTTTCTTCAAAACAATAATATAACCATACTCCCCCTGAATCCGAGGACGAGTTTTATAACTCATTGAAGCATAATAACGAAGATATAATAAAACATAATCAATAAAGCACAAATTTAAAAATAAACTCCCCCTTAATAAAACATCATTTAATTTATCTCCCTTTGTCATCTTCAAAAACAAAACTTAGGGAGGGGAGGAACACATATGATAATTCTACTCTAGGCAAACATCATTATGCCTAACCATACCTAAACCGCGAATGATTTTCACAAACTGATCTTCCACTAATGGTTTGGTAAAAATATCAGCATGCTAGTTGGAGGTATCAATATACTCAATAATAATATCATTTTTTTTCTGAATATGATCACGAATAAAGTGATTCTTAATCTCTTTGTGCTTAGTTCATGAGTGTTGTATAGAATTCTTACTTAGACAAATAGCATTTTTATTATCACATAAGATTGGGACTTCCTCCATACAAACTCCAAAGTCATTTAACTGTTGCTTAATATATAAAATTTGAGCACAACAGTTACCAGCTGCCATATGTTCAACCTCAGTAGTGGATAAGGCTATTGAATTATGTTTCTTGTTTGACCAAGAAACCAAAGCATGTCCTAACAAATGACATGATCCGCTTGTGCTTTTTTACTCAACTGTGCAACCGGCAAAATCAGCGTCGAAGTAACTTACCAATTTAAAATCACTCCCCCTAGGATACCATAATCCTAGGTCAGTCGTCCCCTTTAAGTATCAACAAATTCGCTTAACCGCGGTCAAGTACGATTTGTTAGGACAAGACTGAAATCTAGCACAAAGACAAATATTATACATAATGTCAGGTCTACTAGCAGTTAAATACAACAGACTACCAATCATACCTCGATACATTTTATCATTAACGCTTTTTCCTGTATCACCTTTTTCTATCTTCGTAGCCATTGTCATGGGAGTTTTGTACTCTTTAGGGCCTTCCAAGCCATATTTCTTTAATAGCTCCTTGGTATATTTAGCTTGGTTTATAAATATTCCCTCTTTGATTTGCTTAACTTGCAATCCAAGAAAGAAATTCAGCTCTCCCATCATGCTTATTTTGAATTTTACCTGCATTATCTTAGCAAACTCTTGGCAAAGATCCTCATTAGTAGATCCAAAAATAATGTCATCAACATATACTTGTACTAATAGGATATCAGAATCAGTTTGCTTCATAAACAGAGTTATATCACAAATACCCCTTCGAAAACCATTTTCAATCAAATATCGGCTAAGTCTCTCATACCAAGCTCTAGGAGCTTGTCTGAGCCCATACAAAGCCTCGCGAAGTTTAAATACGTGATCAGGAAATTTATCACTTTCAAATCCCGGGGATTGTTCCACATAAACTTCTTCAGTTAGAAATCCATTTAGGAATTCACTTTTTACATCCATTTGATATAGCTTAAAATTATGTGAACATGCAAAAGCGAGTAGCATTCTAATTGCTTCTAGTCTAGCAACAGGAACATAAGTTTCACCATAATCAATTCATTCATCTTGATTATAGCTCTGTGCCACCAATCTTGCTTTGTTTCTAATTACCATACCAGATTCATCCTTTTTGTTTCTAAAAACCCATTTAGTACCAATAACTAGATGAAAATCCGATTTCGGAAGAAGACACCACAGTTTGTTCCGCTCAAATTAAACTAACTCATCTTGCATTATGGAAATCCAAGATTCATTAATTAACGCCTTATTTATATTTTTAGGCTAAATTTGAGACAAGAAAGCAAGATTAATTATATCCCTAAGAGAAAAGCAAGTACTTACACCTCTTTCGAAATTACCGATGATTTCTTTAATCGAATATCCGGGTATTGTCTTTATGGCTCTTGGTAAAGTCGAATCTTTCTCGTTAGGTTTCTTCTCTTGTTGGGACTCCTCAGGTACATTTTCACCTTGGTTTTGATTATTAAAAATACCTGCATCATCATCATCCAAAACCTTTCTCGACAAGAATGGATCAGCTTCCTCAAAAACAACATTCATTGCTTCTTCTACTACTAATGTATATTTATTATAAACTCTATAAGCCTTACTGTTAGTAGCATATCCAAGGGAAATTTCATAATCAGATTTAACATCAAATTTACCAAGATTATCCTTGTCATTTAAAGTAAAACACTTGCATCCAAAGACTTTAAAATAAGAAATATTAGGAGTCTTACCATTCCAGATTTCATATGAGATTTTGTTAAACC